>JANBXA010000069.1:29500000-30137500 GCA_030556225.1 Cricetiscus sungorus | reverse complement strand
CTCCCATCCCAGCCCCCAACTCACAGAGCAAGAACAGAAACCTTGTTCAGCCAAGCTCGGGAGTTTGAGCACCTGGTCCTTTCAACTTTGTCTGCAGCCTGTGCTTGTGGACTGGGTCAGGAAGGGACCGGAAAGATCTGCCCCTGGGGAGCCTGGAACAACGGGCCGGCCAAGAATGTACTAGAGAAGTCAGCCAGCACCTTGGGGGTTAGGGCGGGCGGGGAGGTGGGCAGAAGGGCAGGAGGGAGGAGAGATCCTCACTTCCTCTGGGGTGAAGATGGCTTAGTCGGCAGCCCAACGGGCTGGTGGCGCTTCTTCGGTTTGTGGGAACACATTTTCGTACTGCGTTCCCTCTGGCATTCTTCCCTGGACTTGGGGACCTTGAAGCTGATGGGCCAAACAGCTGTAGTTCTGATCTAAGTGACCTTGCCTTCTGAACCGCAGTTTCCTGTCAGTAAAATGGGCTAATATTAATAGTGTCCCGTCCTCTTCCCTGTCCCCAGCCCCGCAGCCCCGCCGCCGCCACAGTGAAGGCACTCCTTCAGGCTAGCCCTCCAATGTGGCCCGAGCCAACTTGCACCCTATTCTGTATTCTCGTAAACCAAAGCTCCCTCCATTCAGTCAGTACTGTTCTTGGAGAAGGAAGGGAGCGTGAAGCTGTTGCCACCTCCATCCACCGTGAGCCAGACTCCAGCACTCCTCCACATGCCCCCTGGGCACCCCCACGTGACTTGACCCTCTGTCCTTTCCTTTTAACTGCCCTAGACTATGCTCTATTCTTGGGTCACCTGTTCCAACACTTCCGTGTTGTTTATACTGACTGGAGGAGGGTCCCAGAAAGGCAAAGAAAGGTCTTTGCCACCGGCCCTAGATCCCCTACGTGCCTCAGTGTTCGCCTTTGCAGGGGCACAGAACTGTGGGCAGGAGACCTGCCCCATCCTTCATCACTGCAGGCTTGCCAGCTCAAACTGACCTACTCTCTTTCTTTAGTGACAGGCAAGCCACCAACCTTTATTCCCTTCCCAGTCCTCCTTCTCAAGCCTTCAGGACATCCCACCCCCACCCCCACACACACACACACACACACACACACACACACACACACACACACACACACACACACACACACCTCACCCCAGGACTTCACAGGCCATAAGCAGACAGCCAGAGGCCCCTGCTGTTCATTAATGACTTCCAGACACAGCGTGAAGCTCAGCTTGACAAAGCAGGACAGTGGGAGGCCAGGCTGGAGGGAGGAGTGGGGAGGAGTGGGGAGAGCTACCAGGGCTGCTGAGAAGATACTGGAGAAAAAGCCACATGGTCAAGACACAGGGTCCCACAAGAAAGAGCAAGCTGTGTCTGCTGAGCTGCCAGGGTTGTCTGGTGTGCCTCTGGGTCCCTTATTAATACTATCTAGTGCTCCATAAGCGCTGGCCTGGGGGTCACCTGTCTTTATGGCTTGGCTTGTCTCTGGCCTTGCACTTCATCTCCTGTAGGGGGTAACCCCCGGACGCCACCCCCCTTCTTACCCCTCCTGGGATCTATTCTTTCTAAGTCTGTGTCCATGGCCCTTGGGCCTGGAGACTTTGCCCCGCCTCCCACCCCCAACCTCTACTGAGGCCAGGGACTCACCAGCAGGTCAATTAGTCCTCAAGCTACGGTCTTCATGGAGTCAGTTAGGACTTGTGAATGGAATCCTTGCCTCTGATTTTTCTTTTTACCTTCTCCCCACCTCCCCCACGAGGTCTCACTGTGTGTAGTCCCAGCTGTCCTGGAACTCACTCTGTAGACCAGGCTGGCCTCGAACTTAGAGATCTATTTCATCCCGAGTGCTGGGATTAAAAGTGTGTGCCACCATCACCTGGCTGCCTCTGACTTTTCAAAGTCACTCTCTTGTGGACTCCTAGAAGTAGGACTGTTCCCCAGAGGCCGAGTAGTTGCACACTTTTACCCACAGAAGGTGCTGCGCATCTCTTTGGTGGTATGAACCTTCACGTAGCCCTGCAGCAGATATGCTAATCACTGACAGACTGAAATAACTTCTGGATGTTTGTTATCATTGCAAATTCCAAGAGTGCTTGCTAAAGAAACAGTGCAAGAACAGGTGTGATGGTTGCATACCTGAAAGCCCAGCCCTAGGATTACGAGTTCATCCCTGGCTATGTAGACAGACCCTGTTAGGAAAAACAATAACAACCACAACAACAACAACAGAAATAGGTCAATAAAAAAAAGGAAATGAGGTGGTCAAGACCAGGCTACAGAAACTCACAGAGACAGCTGATCTGAACAAGGGGAGCTCATGGACCCCCCAGACTGGTAGCTGGGAAACCGCATTGGACTGACTTAGACCCCCTGAACATGGGTCTCAGTTAGAAGGCCTAGACAGTCTACAGGATCTCTGACAGTGGAACCAGGATGTATCCCTGGTGCACGAAAGGACTTTGGGAGCACATTCCCCACAGAGGTTTACTCCTTAGCCTAGAGACAGGAGGGAGGACCTAGACCTTACTCTAAATAACTTCACAGATTTTGATGATCCTTCCTGGAAGGCCTTACCCTCCCTATGAAGTGGGTGGGGAATGGGATGGGGGAAGGGGGTCAGAGGATATGGGAGGGAGGGAGGCAGAGAGAACTGGGATCAATATGTAAGAATATTAAAATATATTTAAATAAAAAAAGAAAGAAAATAGAAAAAAAAAGTAATTGGAGTTGGGCATGGTGTCACCTGTAATGCCTGGATTTGTGAGGCAGAGGCAGGAGGGTTAGGAGTTTAAGGTCATCTTCAGATACATAGTGAGTTCAGTGCCAGTGTGGGTTACATCAGACCTAGTCTCACCCTCTCCCCAAATAAATAAGGCAATTGGTTTTAATTGTTTGAGAAGAGCAGACTTGACTTGCAAATGAAATTGCTGTACATTCAGAAAATCACAGCCATCTTCTGGAAATATGTAAAAGAACTGATAAAATGATTTAAGAATAAACATGATTTATTTTCAGCCTTGTACATGACAGAAAGTATTTGCTAAAAATTAGTGTTTCCTCTCTAAAACAGAAATAAAAACAGAAAAAAATATACTCATGTAAGTGTAACATCTTAGTGGGAGTAGGAAAATAGCAAACCTTTGCAAGAAAACTAAAATTAAACAGAAAGATCCAGAACATATCGAAAAAAGTCATGTTCTTGGATAGCAAAGCATAATGTCATTAAAAATGGTATTTCCCCTGAATTAGAATTTAAACTTAAAGTGTTTTGGCTTCTGGGATGGGTAGGGATTGAGAGATGGAGGAGGAAGAAATGGAGCTGAATAAAATAATTGAAAGGGTTGTAGCAGGACTGGAGAAATGGCTCAATAGGTAAAGCACTTGCCATGCAAGCATGAGGACCTGAGTTCAAATCCCCAGAACCCACATAGCACCAGACAAAGTAGTACACATTTGTAAACCTACAACTCCCTTACAATGAAATGGAAGAAAAGACAGGAAAATCCCTAGAATTTCACAAGCCATCTCACTAAGCTTACACAGCAAAACAAGAGATCCTGTCTCAAAGAATGAGGAGTTGAAGTTTGTTGCTGAATATTTGTTTAGCTAGGCAAACATGTGTTGCGTTTGTTTATGTCACAGAATATTTATTCAACTATGTAAATATGTATTACTGTTTTATGTTGCCTGCCTAAGGCATCTGATTGGTCTAATAAAAAGCTGAACTGCCAATATTGAGGGAGGAGGTATGAGTGGGACTTCCAGGTAGGGAGATTAAATGGGAGAAGAAATTTAGGCTGGGGTGGGGGTGGGGGAAGAGAGAAGAAAAAGAGAGGCCAGGTAGGCACCAGGGGATAGCCAGCCAGACACAGAGGAAGCAGGAAAGTAGGACATACAGAACGAAAGAAAGGTAAAAAGCCCCGAGCCCAAACCATAGACGAATAGACAGGTTAAATTAAGTAAAAAGATCTAGTGGGACAAGCCTAAGCTAATAATAAGTCTCTATGTTTTTATTTGGGAGCTGGTTGGTTGGCAGCCCAAAGAAAATTTGAACTACAGAAGTTGTTGGCTGTACTCCCCACACATGGCATTATGTGTGCCATGGTATGAACATGCCTGCACTCATAGGCACAGACATACACACATACATGCATACACATAGTACAGTGTAAAAGGAAAGTATTAAAGTAAAGGGATTGGGGGTTATTAATGAGAACAGCATGTAGGGAATAGCTTGCATTTACAGTCTGGCACTGTGAGTTGCGTGCTCTTCCCCCCATGGACCACTGGACTGCTGCAAGCAGAGTGAATTTCCACAGAAGAGGTAGGGAGTCTTTTGCAATCAGTCAGAGAGGCATTGCCAGTCTAGCAGCAGAGACTTCCCTCCAGGAGTCAACAGGAGGACCCCAGATGATCTCAGCCAGAGAAGGAGTTAACATTTGAATATCTCACCAGCTCCTCAGTGCTGTGGGAGCTGGAAGAACTCACTGCAGAAAGCAAAGGCACAGACGCACTTCCTCTTCCCGCTACAGAGACCCCCCCCAGTACAAGGCTGACATCACTGAAGTTCAGGAATCCATCGGGTTATTGCAAAGTCCTCAAACACGCAATCACCATAGCATGGAGAGAGGATGTAAAGTGGGGTGCTTTCTGTCTGTCCTATTGAAGTTTAGCTCCTAAATTCAGTTGAAACTGTCCATAAGTGCCTGCTATTAGACTAGATGCCATTAGTTTTATGTAGTTTCTGTAGTAAACTACAACAATCTGGATGACATAAAAAAAAAAAACCCTATCCTTATACTTCTAAAGGTCATGTGTCTGAAATTCAACATCAATAGGTTAGTCCCAGAGATTCTGAGAGAGAGAGAAACAGAGAGAGAGAGAGAGAGAGAGAGAGAGAGAGAGAGAGAGAGAGAGAGAGAGAGAGAGAGAGAGTGAGTCTCCCGGGACTTCTTGCTCCCAAGGGCTGTGAATAACTCTGGGGTTCCTTTGCTTGTGGACACACTGCTCAAATCTCTGGTTCCATCTTCTTTTATCACATTACAGAACTGCAAAGGGCATGTTGGTGCCAATCTTTACTTCCTATGAAAGACTATCGCAGCTGAAGTCTGCTGGTCAGAGAAGTGTGTTATGCTTGGTAATGGGATAAGGTTGAAGAGGCCATCAGACTTGCTCATTTAGAGATTTGCACAAAGTCTATGTACACAGGGCTGGGGGATGGTTCAGTAGGTACAGTGTTTGCTATGTGTCTTAGGGTTTCTATTGCTGTGATGAAACACCATGACCAAAAAGAAAGTTGGGGGGAAAGGCTTTATTTGACTTACACTTCCACACCATAGTCCATCATTGAAGGAAGCCAGGACGGAAACTCAAACAGGACAAGAACCTGGAGTCAGGAGCTGATGCAGAGGCCATGGGGGTGGGAGGGTGGGGTACTGCTTACTGGCTTGCTCAACCTGCTTTCTTATAGAACCCAAGACTACCAGTTCAGGGATGACACCACCCATAATGGGCTGAGCCTTCCTCCATCAGTCACTAAGAAAATGCCCTACAGGTTGGGTGGTGATAGTGCACACCTTTTATCCCAGTACTCCAGAGGCAGAGACAGGCAGATCTCAGTGAGTTTGAGGTCAGCCTCGTCTACAAAGCAAGTTTCAGGACAGCCAGGACTGTTATACAGAGAAACCCTGTCTCGAAGAAGAAGAAGGAGGAGGAGGAGGAGGAGGAGGAGGAGGAGGAGGAGAGGAGGAGGAGGAGGAAAAAGGAGGAGAAAAAAAAAGAAGAAGAAGAGGAGAAGAAGAAAAGAAGAAGAAGAAGAAGGAGGAGGAGGAGGAGGAGGAAGAGAAAAGAAGAAGAAAAAGAAGGAGAGGAGGAGGAGGAGGAGGAAAGGAGGAGGAGGAGGAGGAGGAAGAAGAAGAAGGAGAGAGAAGAAGAAGGAAGAAGAAGAAGAAGAAGAAGAAGAAGAAGAAGAAGAAGAAGAAGAAGAAGAAGAAGAAGAAGAAGAAGAAGGAGAAGAAGAAGGAGAAGAAGAAATGCCCTACAGGCTCATCTACAGTCCAATCTTATGGAGGCATTTTCTTAATTGAGGTTCCTTCTATCAGATGACTTTAGTTGACGTAGAACTGTTGTATTTCAGGTGTGGGTGTAAGTTCATGCTGGCTGGTCCGGGAAAGAAGTACAGAGGCAACTCAAGGATGGTTTTAGCTTTTTCCAGCAGCAGGGTAAATTGTCTCTACTGACTGAACAGCTTTGGCTGAGCAAAGAGCTCTGTTATTGTTAAGAATTCACACCTTTAGCAAGTCAATTCCATAAACCAAAGTCTTTGATCTAAGCCCTCCAGAAGGACAATGCCAAATGCAATTCTCAGTTAAGAATACCACAGTGTTCTGGGGTTTCCTTAAACTGAGTTTGCTTGGGCTTTGATCCCCTAGGAAAACTCTCAGATAAGGCTTCAAACAGAAGGGACAAGAGGTGACAATCACAAAAACCAAGTCAAAAGCTAGGTTCTAAAACTCTCAAATGGCTGTAGCTCTGTGGGGAGTCTCCCATCATAAAACTATCCAGCATACTATGCAAGCATGAGGACTTGAGTCCAGATTCCCAGAACCCATGTAAAAGATGAGCATGGCAATTCAGGTCTATAATCATAGCACTGAAGGGAGGAGGGTCAGAGACAGAGGGATTACTGGCATCTGTTGCCCAACCAGTCTAGCCAAATTGGTGAGTTTCTGGTTCAGTGAGAGACCCTGTATCAAAAGATAAGATGAAAAGCAATACAGAACAGTGACTCAGGCCTCCACTTGTGCACACATAGGGCACATGTACCTGTACATGCATGTGTACACATGGATACACCAAACACAGATATATATATATATATATATATATATATATATATATATATAGAGAGAGAGAGAGAGAGAGAGAATAACATATGAGGTATTTTTAGGAAGAGTCCAAAATGCAGGTGTGAGATACCTCTCTATGAGTTACTGGTCAAGGAGGTCCCAGAGTCACCAAAACAGCACAGGCTATTGCCATTGCTCTTTGTTGCCCATCAGAATTAGATGTTAAGACCTTATAGCTGAGGAGGCTACCCACTTTATATGCAATATAAAGAAATCAAGCTGGAACTGAGCTAGAGGCTTGCTCCTTGCAGACTAGCTTTCATCATGCTAGAAGGTACAAGCAGGTTGCTGGGGAGAAAAGACACCATCAAAAGTATTACACAGCTATGAACCCTGTTTGCTTCAGTACTAACCTACCAGACAAAATAGGTGCATTGGTTCCATTGTGGCATGGTGGTTATGGTAATTTGAATGTAATTGGACCCCATAATCTCATAGGGCATGGCACTATTAGGAGATATGGCTTTGTTGGAGTGAATATGGCCTTGTTGGAGGAAACGTGTCACTGTGGGGGTGGGCTTTGAGGTTTCCTATGCTCAGGATACAGCCCAGTGTCTCAGTCAACTTCCTATTGCCTGCAAGATATAAGACTCTCAGCTATCTCTCCAGTGCCCTGTTTGCTGGCACGGCACCATGTTCTCTGACATGATGATAATGGACCGAACCTCTGAAACTGTAAGGGAGCCACCTCAGTTAAATTTTTCCTTTATAAGAGTTACTGTGGTCATGATGTCTCTTCTCAGCAATAGAAACTGTAAAACAGTGGTTATGGTGGATTTTAATCCTGTGCCACAGGAGGGAATCCATGCCTACTACTGTAAACCTGGAGTGTTTGATTCAGTGGTTAAGAGACTGGCTGCTTTTCCAGAGGACTGGGTTTCAATTCCCAGCACCATACGGCTGCCAACAACTACTTGTAACTCAAATTCCGAGGGATCTGATGCCTCTTTTGGCTTCCACAGGCACAAACAGGGTACACAGATAGACATGCAGGCAAAACACCCGTACACATAAAACAAAAATAAAAGTTAAAAAGCCCACAACTAGGGAGGCCATAATTGTAGGGAAAGCCACTCTTGTTGCTGTGCTAAACAGTTATTTTGTCAAATTGCCCTCTGAATATTTAGAATTGTACCCATAGTTTAGAGTTGCCCTCAGCCTTGGCTAGGGAAGCTTGTTTTGCAGTGGGCATTGGTTCATGCAGAGACTCATAATTGTCCAAAATGCTGAAAATGAGTTACTGTTGAGTGCTCAGTCCCAACTAGGACATTCATGTCACTTCTTCCAAGGCTCAGGAAACACCAGGGAAGAGGAAACAGAAGAAATATAAGATTGGGAGTTTGGAGAAGAGGGCTATGAAGTGCTGTTTTTATACACATAATCTCACAGCACCTCTGAGTATCTGCACAACAAGATACTCCATATTATATCATGGGTAGGGGCAGGTCTTAGGGGAGGGATTGGCAGTTGATGGCTGCTGGGGCAAAGTGAGTCATTTTTTTTGCAATGATGTGGCCACTGATAAGTCACCCAGGCCCTGGTAAATAGCCCCACACCCAGACTCATGCAAGTAGCCCTAATTGAATTTAGTAGATCATTAGGAAAAATAGACATGACATGAGACATGTAAATAAGAGGGAGATTTATGAGACAGAAGGGGTTCAAGGGGATGAGAGGAGACACGAGAGAGTAATGAGGGACAAATGTACAAGTGTGATCAAAATACATCACATACAGGTTAGGAAAGAAAAAATGTCTATAAGGATTTACACAGTGGGCTTTCCAGATTCAGTATCATGTGTGGGCTCTTGTAAACTTTTCATAAGGAATTAACCTGTGGATCATGTTGTATTGGGTTATAATCAGTTAAATCAGGTTAATTTAAATTCTGAAATAATAAAAAAATTTACCAGTATCTAGAAAAATGAAGAGACCAAAGTGGGTCTTAAAATAGCGTAAGCAAAAGTCAAAAGTTCAGTTTTATTGTCATCAACTCTACAGTCTTTTTGATGATGACCCATGCTGTCTATTTCAGCTGAAGGATTTTTGCTAACTTTAAACATTAATGAAAAAGTTCTTTCTCTACTCTGAGATCAAAAGACATTCTCCTCTTCTTCTTGAAGTATCATTGTTTTCTCTTTCACATTTAACTCTGTGGTTCATTTCAAAATGCTTTCCAGGAGCTTGGTGTGATGGTGCATCCCTGCAGTCCCTGGGAAGATAGAGAGAAGCACAAGGAGCTAGAGTTTGGAGTTAGCCTGAACTACATAAGAAGACCCTGTGTAAAGAGTACTTTTGATTATTCACAGACACCATGTAAAACATAACAAGGCAAACCACATACCAGGAGAAATTATTTGTAGATCATCTGACAGGGGATTAGAATCTAGAATGTATGAAAAGGTACTCATTAAAAAGAAAACTAGCCAGGCACACACCTTTGATCCAAACACTCCCAAGACCTAGGCCAGCCTAGTCTGAGTCCTGCTCCTCCCCCCATTAAAGAATGGGAAACACCATCATGAGACAAATACAAATCAAAAATCACAATGGCAGATCACTACATTCTCGTTAGCATTGTTGGAGGCCAGTTAAAGGAAGTCCACAGATGCCTAAATAAAGAATTAACAGGTATTTATTTGGGGGAGTATTTATTGTGTATTTATTGTGGGAGTATTCCCACAATGATTGTAAATAACTGCTGCAGTCTTCTGCCCCTATAGGTGCAGTATCTGCCTTGCAGGATGTTCCAACCACAACCCAAGAGAGCTCAAGCAAGCCCCTCTTCTTCCCCTAAAGCCACATCCTAAGGCCATTACCCCAAGTCAATTGACTGAACAAGATACCACTACATACTGCTGTTTATTTATTACTTTTTAAAGATTTATTTATCTTTATTTTATGTGAATTAATGTCTTGCCTGACTATATATCTGTGTACCATGTATGTCTGTTTTCCCTGGAAGCCAGAAGAGGGGCTGGATCTCCTGGAACTGGAGTTACAGATGGTTGTTAGACACCATGTGCGTGCTGGGAACTGAACCCAGATCTTCTACAAGAGCACATGCTCTTAACCTCTGAGCCAACTCTCAGCCCCCCAAATAGTCTTTGTAGCCAGTTTTTCTTGTTGGGCCTTTTTCAAACTTATTATTAATTATGAATGCTTGACCTTAACTTAGGCTTTTTCCCAACTAGCTCTTATAGTTTAAACTAACCTTTTTATATTAATCTATGTCCTGCCATGTGGCTCTTTACCTCTCCTCCATTCTGTATGTCCAACTTACTCCATTCTGTATGTCCAACTCACTGGCATCTCTCATACATCTAGATTCATCCTGAGTTCCTTTCTCTGTCTGGAAGTCCTGCCTATTCTCTCCTGCCTACCTATGGGCCATTCAGCTCTTTATTAAACCAATCAGGTGCCTTAGTCAGGTGAGTCAAAACATAGATACATCTTCATGCAGTGTAAACAAATATCCTGCAGTAATTCTTTGTAGGTTTAATCTGCGCAGATGTTGCATGGGCTTAAGAATAGAGTACTAGTTTACCAAATATGAGATTTGAGAATTTTGCTCCACATAAACTATCTCTCAGTAAGAAAAAGAAGCAATAACCAGAGAATGGACAGATCCAGCCTCTGACATTACAGACAGGAGAGCATGTTCCTGAGGAGTGCCTGGCCGACTTCCAGGGACCCACACGGTCACTTCATGCCTACCAAATGAGACAGCACACATACATGTGTGATGTGTGATGTTCTTGTGTATGCTGCAAATATGTGTTGCTTTTATTGGCTGATGAATAAAGCTGCCTTGACCTATAGCTAGGCAGAAAATCCAAGCAGATGTACAGGGAGAAAGATGTCGAGGTCAAGAGAGACGCCAAAAGCCATGGGAGAAGCAAGATGTAAAGTAACAAACCACGAGTCTTGTGGTAAAATGTAGAATAATAGAAATGGGTTAATTTAAGTTCTAAGAGCTAGTTAACAATAAGCCTGAGCTAAGAGGCCAAACAGTTTGTAATTAATATTAAAGCTCAGAATGGTTATTTGGGAACCGGTGGGCAGGAGAGAAACCCCCAGTTACACATGTGTGTCTGTGTTCATGTTTCCCTGTACAGTTCATACACCCCAGCACAGAGTTGCTGGGCCAACCTTTATGAACATTCATACTTTTGAGTATCTTTATGTGCTGTGAGTACCACTGGTCTCTCATTCCTCCTGTAGTCTAGTTTCCCAGGGCATTTTGCCCCAGGAACCAGGGAGGAGATGAATTAGAACTAGGCTCCCTCCTATCTTCAGCAGGGGAATTTCAGGGCCTTCTTGCTTTACTTCCTCCCTGCTGCTTCCCCTCACTGGTAACCCACCCCCAAGACCATTTGTTCTTTTATTTGTGTGTTTTGCTTTTACAAAACAGGGTTTCTCTGTATAACAGCCCTGGCTGTCCTTGAACTTACTCTGTAGACCACTGTGGCCTCAAACTCGGAGATCTGCCTGCCTCTGCCTTTGAGTGCTGGGATTAAAGGCATGCACCACCACACCTGGCACCCCTAGACCATTCTTACTGTGTTCCCTCTCTACTCATCCCATGTCTGAGCTCATGGCCACCCTTTCTCCTTTCTCTGAGGCCCCTCTGGCATCCCTTACCTCACTGTACTTTTCTTGGTTCTGTGGACAAGGCCTGTGAATAGTGAGAGTCAGGAAAGGCAAATTAGAAAGATCCTTTGGTCCTCAACCTTAATTCTGGTTCTGTCATGCCTGGCAGGGCCTCAAACAGGTGTCACCCCCAGTCCTGTAGTGGCATCTTACTTTGCCAGGGGCGGCTCGTGCTCTTGGGTTGTGGTGAGAGCATCAGAAAGGCAGAAACTGCATCTTCAGGAGCAGAAAGACTGAGACAGTTATTTGCTATTATTTGTGCACGTGCTCTGACCACAACCTAAGAGCTTGAGCCAGCCCCTTCTCTTCCTTATAAGGGGCCCTTTCAGCACACCTGAAGCCATGCCCCTAGGATGTGGCCACTTCTGCAAGTTCACCACACAGCCCTGATGGGGAAAGTTATTTTTCCTACCAACCAGCTGTGGACACAGCAGAACAAACAGGACCAGGGAATGAGTGCCCACAGGCCTAGGGTAACAGCCAATAGCCACACCACTGGGTTTTCCGCAGAGGCTGGTGGTCTTCTCACTCTGTCCCTCTAGGAGCTTCCCAGGTATAACTCTCTGTAAATCTGTCCCTACTGCACAGTTGTTGCCCTGTGCCTGGGGATGCCTCCCAGCTTGCACAAGGCCCGAGTTAGACAGCTGCTGGGAGGGTCTCACTCTCCCTAAGCCAAAATGCTGCACTGACATTCATCATCATCTATTGCAGACAAACAGTTCTGACCTCGCCATCCCCATGGGCAGCAAGATTGAAAGTATGTGACGCCAGGGAATAAGTCAGAGGCTGGCTGAAGGGTAAGGAAAGCTGTGTGGCTCAGCGGGGAGGAAATGAAGGGCGACATAAACAAGCATGACTTCATGTGTCCCCACACACCCCTCTGAGGTCAGACAGACCCCTCCTGTCCCCTGGGCCTGATGTACATGGTTCTAACACGTCAGAGCTGTGCTTTCTTGGCCACAGACTTACAAATGGCCACAGACACCTCCCTCTAGGGGAGGACATACAGGTTGGACACCCATGAACCACAGGTCAGGAGTCCTGGGCTTCTCTGTGAGCCTTGCTTTGGATGTTGACAGCATAGGGAGTGTTCTTTCACGCCTTGATCTCAGAGTCTAGTAGAGGAATATTCCATCACCGCTTATCACATTCAACCAGGAAGGAAAATGGGGAAGCCCAAGACCTCTGTGTGCCTGGCAGAAAGAGAAGGAGGAAACTTTGGAAAAGAACGGATTTTTCCACTGTGTCTTGAAGGAGCTTACCAAAAAAGATAAGGGAGGAGACCTCAGGGAGAGAGGACAGAAGAGCCTCTGACAGACGGCCAAGTGCAAGCACCAGAGGCCTGGGACCCAAGCAGTGTTGACCTGTTTGCCTTTGTTTTCTTCCTTTTCTAACCAGGAATCACAGGCTCAGTGTGTAGGGGTGATGGGCGTGGCCCCACCCTGCAAGTTTCCGATGATGGGCACCTTCCAGCTCTCTCCATACTTCTCTCTAGGGTCCAAGGTGTTGGCTGTGAGAAATGACAGTGAGACTCAGTGTGAGCTTGGCCCTCTGAGTGTCCAGAACCCATCCCTCCAGGCTTCTTGCCACCCATCCTCTCTTCTCTATGCTTTCTGGGTGCTTCCCACTCTGGCTATAGACTTCAGAAAAGGCGGGAGATTACCTACATTGTTTGTTATTATCTGGGGTCAGGCCTTGAATGCTGGTTTCAGGCTCTTGGCCTGGGTATCAAGAAGGAGGGTGGGGGACTGATCAGGGTGACCACCACTATGGGCTTCTCCATGTCCCCATCCCCTGTGCCCATGGCCATGGTTGGTGGGTAAAGGTCAATGACTTCCTCATAAAGGATTACAGTCAACACCTTCTTAGGGGCCAAGGCTGGGGTCATATCCCAGAGCCTTGACAGGTGTGTGTGTGGGGGGGCAGGGATGTCTCCAGCTACACATGACATGGTCACAGAAGTGGCCCAGCCCTTGGCATGAAGCCAATAGGATACAGACACAACCACCTGCTGAGAAGCAAGTAGCTGTTGGAGATTGTGAGCAACTGTGGAGACTCTTGTCTGAAGGGATGGCCGCCGCCCAGGTTCTAGCCACCATGCTTTGTGAAACTTTGGGTCACATGTTGTTAGGTCACAGTACTGGTTTCCCTCCTCTCTTTAAACAGGTTTGGATTTTAGGTAAATACTTTCTGATGTTGAAATGTTGGCTACAATTCAAAATGTTGAACTGGCTCGGTGGGGGCCAGTTCAAACAAACCTAAGTGCTGAGGTGGGCTCCGACAGCCATCAGTGTCCTCTACTCTAATAAAATGTGGCACCTGACTTAAACACAAGGGTGCTGAAGCCCAGAGGCTGCTGTGGCTCCCTATGGGAGGCAAAGACAGATCTGGTACCCTGTTTCTCCATCCTGGGTCAAGTGCAAGGCTAAAGGTTTTATCCTCTGGTGAAGGTAAGATTGAGGACCTCACTGGAGTCATAATCCTAACAGACACCATAGGAAGGGGCTTGTTAAGCCTCAGTCTGCATCTCAGAACCCACCACACACCCAAGGGGTACTGGGACAGGTAAGACAATGATTCACAAGGCCTGGGGTTTTCCAGTCCTGGTGCAGATCAAATGCCCTTGGGCTACTCCATACACCTCGTTAGCAGGCTGATAAGCTGAGACTCACACTGTGAAGTTGTCTCAAGGAGGCTGCTGCAGTCACCTTTCCAGATCCCAACAGACACACTGTGGGGGAGGGGGATCAGGACAACTGACTTGCAGTCAAGGTGACTGTAGAAGGACATGAGGTCCAGTGCTTGCAGATAAGCTCTGTAGGAACCAGAACTGTTAAATGCACAGCTATCATTTGCATGCAGTCTCTTAATTAGTGCTGGGTCTGTGTCCACTTGTCAGCACTGGAATTTTGTCTGGTTTGAACCTGCCCAGGTCTTGTTCATGTTATCATTCTCTGTGAATTCATGTGTGTTTTAGGAAGGCACTGTTTCCTTAGAGTCACATCTGCTTCCTTTGGCTTTCATAATCTTTTTGTCTCCTCTTTCATGTAGATCCCTCAGCCTTGAGGGAAGTTGTTTAATAAAGACACCCCATTTAGGACTGGATAGAAGCTACTATTTTTAAAATTTTCCTGTATATGGACTGAAATTTCCCACAGCAATTCTGGAATTAAAAGAAGTATCATTCCCAGGATTGAGACATCCCTAGCTTTGTATTTGCCTTTAAAATATTTTTTTTCGGATTTATTTATTTCATTTTATGTGTATGTTTGGCTTGCATGTATGTTTATGTACCATGTGTATTCCGGTACCTGCAAAGGTAAGGAGAGGGCTTTGGATCCCCTTGAACTGGAGTTGTAGATGATTGTGAGTCTCCACGTGGGTTCTGGGAAAAGAAGCTAGGTCCTCTACAAGAGCAACAAGTGCTCTTAATCACTGAGCCATCTCTCCAGCTCCAGACTCCTTACTTTTAATTGCTATGACTTCCTCTTCTTCTCACTGCCCCAGGAACAGACTCCTGTCACTTTGTGAATGAACCAGTAATCTTCGCATGCAGACTTTCTCAGAGGCCATGAAGAGAGAATTAAGGTATTATGTGTGGTTGCTCAATCCTTGTATGTTTCCCTGGAAGCCCAGGGCTAGGACTGTACCTCAGCCAATTCTTGGGACCATGACACTTTACTCACATTAGCGATGTTTTATGTACGCCCAGGTCAATGGGGCCGCCGCTAAGTGCTATTCTATTGGGAGTTGCCAGGACTGACTTGTGCAAACATGAAGATAACCAATATGTCTGGTTTCACTAATGGGATCCTGAGTTTTGGTTGCCACAGCATGCTATGCCTGTGAAAAGCCCTTGATAGGACCCCAGCTCCTGAGACTCAGTGGCTTCCCTGGGTGAAGGCATCTCATCCTGTCATTGCTGGTGTGTCCCGAGCAACCCCGGTGTTAGTAGGGATTGGCTCATATGCTTCCTCTTTTTCCTGATACAAACCTTGCTTCTGCTTCTCCCCGTGCTTTTCTCCACACTAACCCTCAGCCATGAGTGTGACCTGGCATTGAGTCATGGAGGTTCTTTTAGTAAATCATCAAGCTGAGGCTGGTCTTGAGATTCTCCAACACAACATAGGGGCTTAGAGAGACATTTCAGAAGCATCTTGCTCGCCATGAGTTGAGTCTTAGCAGTGCTACCCACAAGGAGAACCTCTGAGAATTCAGCCTGATTCTGGCCACCCACCCATTGACCTCACTCTTTTCTGTGACCAGTGGTGGGCTTTGGCCCTGACCCTCCATTCTTCCCTCACTAAATTTAGCACTCATCCTCCAGAGCTCTTCAGAGCCAACCTCTCATCCAAATATCCCTGGCCGGGAAAAGTCCTGAATAGGTGAAGCCATGAATTTACATGTGAGGTTGGCCAATTCTATGGGGCAGTGTCCTCTGAGGGGTGAAGCTTGTCTGTGATTTTGATGTGGTTCGTTCCCATCAAAGTTCATGGTGAAATCTGATTCCCACTACAGGGACCTTTAGAAATAACAGGACCCTGAAGAGGTGACAGTCAGTAAGAGGAACAAACGAAATGAAGACTTTACAAATTCTAAGGCCGGGCTACCCTTGCTTTTTCTCTTCCATACTCACCCATTCCCCCACCCTGCCACCTTTCCACTGTGCTATTCTGCAGCAAGTGACCCTCACTGGGTGTGACTGCCTCATGTTGAACATCCAGCCTTCGGAACCATGACCTGAATAAACTTCTTTTTTAAAGGTATTCTGTCATGACAACAGAAAAATGGATGAATTCGTCAGGCAGGAGCCCAGATCTCTCATGGACAGAGGGACCCAAGAAGCTATGAAGTCTGTCTTCTGAACATCTTGGGGCCTGAAACCCAGGAAGGAAAAGATGAAGTCTGGGTCAGACAGTAGATAATGTTTAATAAGGAATGAATGAAGGTCTTGTCCCTATGATCCAGGGGCAAGGCTGTAGTTGGTTGATTTTACTCCTTACTCTTTGAGGGGCCCACCACCCAGCTCCCAAATAAATACATGGAGGCTTATTCTTTCTCATGAATGCCCAGTCTTAGCTTGGCTTATTTCTAGCCAGCTTTTCTTAGTTTAAATTATCCCATCTACCTTTTGCCTCTGGGTGTTTTTATTTCTCTATTCTATATACCTTTCTATACTTCTTACTCCATGGCTGGCTGTGCAGCTGGGTGGCTGGTTCCTGATGTTCTCTTCTCCTTTTCTCACTCTGTCTTCTCTTTTTTTCTTCCTATTTATTCTCCCTGCCTAGCAGCTCCATCTATCTCTCTCCTGCCTAGCTATTGGCCGCTCAGCTCTTCATTAGACCAGTCAGCTGTTTTAGGCAGGCAAAGTAACACAGCTTTACAGAGTTAAACAAATACAACATAAAAGAATGCAGCACATCTTTGCAGCATTCTCCGGAAGAAGCCTTTCCAAAGTACAAGTGAGGCCCTGTGTTTGCTGTCCAGCATGGAGGAGGAAGGATAGGAAAAGGAGTGAGGAGAAGGGAGGAAAAGGATGGGAAAGGAAGAAAATGGAAGCGAGATCTACTGTTATCAGCATCCAATCAACCACAGGCTTCCAGGACCACACCCACAGTCAGAACTGGGCTGCATCAAGAGAAAGTGAACACACAGCCAAGCAGACTTTACAGAAGGTGAGATTGTGCTGGGTAAGTCTAAGGAAGGATTTGCCGCATGAAGGTAAGCTCTGGGCTGGGAGCTGAGAGGCAGCAGGAAAATGTGATGACAGTGTGTGCATACTACATTTATATTATCCATCTATCCATCCGTGGACACTTGGGTGGCTTCCCCCTTTTAGCTATTGTGAACAATGCTGCTGTGAACATGGGTGTAAAAATATCTCAAGGCCCTGTTCTTGATTCTTTTGGGCATATGTCCAAAAAAAGTGGACTTGCTGGGTTGTGTGTTGGTTCAGTTTTGAGTGTTTTCAGGAATTACCTTGCTGTTTTCCCACAGTGGCTATGCCATTGCTTCTTCCCGGGGCTCAAATTTTTTCGCATCCTTGTTAACATTTCTTATTTTCTTTTCTATTGTAAGTAAGGTGGTAACTCACTGTGGATTTCATTTACCTTTCTCTAATGATTAGTGATGCTGTCTTTTGTGTACCTGTTGGCCATTTATATGTCTTTTGGGGAAAAATATCTACTCAAGACTGCCATTCATTTTGTACTCAGGGTAATCGTCGGTTCTAAGTTGGACTTGCTTTATTACATATTCTTCATATGAATCCTTTACCAGACATATAGTTGGTGAATATTTCCTTTTATTCCGTGAGTTGCTTTTTTACTCTGTGGATAGTGTTTTTTTATATCTGTGTTGTATATTTTGGAAGAAGATCATAATGTCTGTCACTCCCATGAAGTGAGCTTCAGGACTTTCCTCGTAGTGACGTCCCCTAGGCAGAGATGAGGGTAAAGTTGCCACTAATCAGCAAATGCAGGATGTCCTGAGAGGGGAGACTGACTTGCAGGTGAGTGATAGAAGTGTCAGAGGTGGCCATGATGGAAACAGGGCTGACCAAAGGAACAGTTCGCTCAAAAGCAATCGGGATCCCTGCATAGCTTGTGCTTTCTCTATTGTCTCCCTGGTAGGCTTCAGAGTTACAGAAGTACATGACCATTCAAGAAAACCATAGTCCCAGTATTCTAGTTAGAAACCCTGGGAATTGATGGGGAGGGAGATTGGATGTAAGAAAATCTTGACAAGATCACACTGAAGAAGGGACTAGAAAATAAAAATCCATCCAAGCCCCATGTGTCTTTGTAAAAGCTCAGACTCACTCAGCTGCACACGTGTAAGCCTGGATCTGAAGCTTGGATCTGTCACTAACATCAAGTCAATGTGCTGAGATCTTCAGGGTAAAACACCACAGAGGCCCAGATTAGCCACTGGGGGTTACACCTCCAGCATACAAACATTACGGCTGCAAAGGTTTTGAAACCTAAACTGACAGTGAGGCCTGGAGAGGTGGCTTGGGCTTAAGAGTTTACTGCTCTTGCAAAGGACCCAAGTTCATTTCCCAGCATCATCACCTGACAGCTCAGAGCTGCCTGTTACTCCAGCTCCAAGGGAACTGGAAGCCTCTTGCATCTGCTGGTACCTGTACTTACATGTGCGCATGTCCACATACAGATACATGCAGACAGACATAAAATTAATAAAAATAAAATGGAAAAAAACTGACTAGAGATCGGAACTATACCCTTCAGAAAGTGGATAGGAACTAGTTGGGTAGTAGGAACTCAGCATCCTCTAAAGCAATGCTTCTCAATCCATGGGCTGAGACCCCCTTGGGGTTGCATTACAATTCATAGCAAAAGGAAAATTGCAGTTATGGAGTAGCAATGAAATAATTTTAGGGTTAGGGGGGTCACCACAATACGAGGAACTGTATTAAAAGGTCGCAGCATTAGGACAGGATATAATAAGGACAGGATATAAATAAGACTCAGTTCCATAACATTGAAGTCAAAATGTCCTGGAGGCAACAGGTAATTGTCATACATATGAAGAACTAGGAGAACTCTTCTAATTCTTGATTTCTGACTGGCATGTAAAGGCACAGATTATACACAATAATGGATAGTATTGTGATGCTTTGATATGTGAGCATTGTGTAATGTTGAACTCAGTGTGAGCATGGCTGTTTCTTTGTGCTGGAAACTTGCACTGTCCTGTCTTATTTCATTGTCCATAGCCAACCTGTTATGCAACAGTGCCCAGGAAAAGTCAGCTTTGGTGCCAGTGTAACTTAAGTGCCCAGTCCCTCAACCTTTCCCCATCCCAGCCTCTTTGAAGCACTCAGCTCTCCACAGCCTCTAGTAGCCTCCTTCCCACTCTCAGCTTCAAGAGAGCAAATTTTTTTTCCCATTCCATATATGAAGAGATCATTTAGGACTTGTATTTCTGGGCTGGGCTATTTCAACATAACACAATGATCTCTAACTCTACCTGTCTCACCACAAATCACAGCTTTTCATTCTTTATGGCACATGGTACAACTGGAAAAAGAAAGACAAGATGGCTAAGGGCTCCTCCTTTCTCAAGTAACTTCATTAAGGAACAGAACCCAGACTAGCCTTCACAGAAAAAATAAATAAAATTAATTTGGCCATCCACATGCTCTTAGGCACTCAACAAAGAGGGGTAGCTGAAGACTAAAATGATTGGCATTTTAAAAACAGTCCAAGAAATCTTATTTCCAAGCTTAAGTCCATTTTAGATGTATGTGTGACCATCCCTCTCTAATGATTTTCTTCATAATAAAAAATTGTTGCTCAGGATATCATGGCTCTTGCTTGATTTCTTTTCCCCCAGTTACATTATTATAAATTTGTGCACGTATGTGGATGAATACATGCTATGGTGTGCAATGTGGAGGTCACAGGACAACTTCTGGAAGTTAGTTCTCTCCTTCTACTCTGTGGGTCCTGGGGTGGGACTGAACACTCATATCACCAGGCTTTGTAGCAAGCTTCTTTCCTACTGAGCCCTCTTGTAGGCCTCCTTTTCTCAGTTTCTACAAACACTACAGAGTCTACCCAGGATTATAACTGAGAGAAAGAGCTATTGGTTTAGGCACTACAACAGTTGTCTAAATTCCTGAAATCAATTCTTGGACTTCTCATTCTTTTAAAAAAAAATCTTTTAGATTTATTTACTTTCTGCATATGAATGTTTTACCTGCATATATGTATGTGTGCCATGTGCATGCCTGGTGCCCACAGAGGTAAGAAGAAGGCATCAGATCCCTTATAACCATAGCTAAAGTTGGTTATAAACCACCATGTGGGTGCTGGGAACTGAAACTGGGTCCTCTGCAAGAGAAACAAGAAATCTTGACCCCTGAGGCATCTCTCCATTCCCAGGAGGTCAACATTCTTCAGTCAAGCATTAGAGGGTGGAGAAGAAAAGCCAAGGAGCCCAAGCCAGACTGATACCTTCCTGAGCATGCTGAGGAACTCTGATTTGAATGTCCTGAAGTGTTTATTGTTTTGGCTCCCTCTGGTTCCCTGCCTGGGGATTGAATGCAAAGTTTTGCATATGTTCATGTCAGATCTGGTGAAGTGGGAACATCCCCTCTGTTCTAAATGCTCCAATTTCTCCCCTTCCTGGCCCTTCTCTTGCCTCTGGCCCTTCTCCCTCAGGTCTCTATCTACCATAGACTTCATTCATCATTTCACCTGTTGTACATGTGGAAGCAGCAGTGCATGCTCTTTGTAGAGGGCTCCTGGCCACCCAGGGTCCCTGGGGAATCAAGACCAGGTGTCCTCTATTCTGAGTTCTGTGAACTTCCCTAGGTCCTGTCTCTGCCCTCTTGAGAGTGGGGAGTTGGGGAAGCTGGTGGGAAGCTGGTGATAGGCTCTCTTCCCAGAGGCTTTGGCGACAAGATGACTTCAACTGCATATGACCTAGTCATAAGAGTCTTCACATCTTTCTGGAGAAATAGAGCCCTCATTTTAACCAACCAAAGGCTCATGCTATAAACACACACACACACACACACACACACACACACACACACACACACACACGCACGCACGCACATCACACACACACACACACACACACACACACACACACACACACACACACACGCACACAACAAAGACAAACAATAACAACTCCCCCAAACCCCAGAGGTTGGGTGTGTTAGTCACTCTTCTCTCACTATAATAAAACGCCTGACATAGCTCACTTATGAAGAGGAAGGATGGATTTCGTTCACAGTTCTAGAATTATCAGTCCAAGGTGCTTGGGACCTCCAGTGACAGTGCCGGATGGCCACAGTTAGGGAACAAATGACAAAGCAAAACATGTATCACAAGCTAGGAAGAAAAGACAGAGACGGAGACTGAGAGACTGTGGTTCCACAGTCTTCTTGGAGGGTGAGGGCAAGTCTCCAATGAGCTTTCCTCTGTACCTGGAATGACTGTGAGCCTTGTAAACATGCAGGAAGAGATAACAACAGTAGCTGCCATACATTCCCTGAGCAGATTTCTCCTTCCTTCCTTCCTTCCTTCCTTCCTTCCTTCCTTCCTTCCTTTTCTTCCTTCTTTCTTTCACACATGTGTGTGCATGCATGCGTGCATGTATGTGTGCTTCAAGACAGGGTTTCTCTGTGTGACAGTCCTGGCTGTCCTGGAAATTGCTTTGTAGGCCAGGCTGGCCTCAAACTCACAGAGATTGATTCGCCTGCCTATGCTTCCCAAGTGCTGGGCTTAAAGGCATTTGTCATGACCACCTGGCTCCCTGAGTACATGTCTACTCACAGTCACTCATGCATTGGTATCAATGAGGAATTGGTTCTAAAAATGCCACAATCTGCAAATACTCAAATTCTTTATATAAAATGGCATGGTATTTGTATACACCCTAAGTGTATTTTCCTGCATGCTGTTCTTCTAGATTCCTTGTAATACCTAATGTAACGTAAGTGCCATGCAAATAGTTTCTGTATTGTGCTATTTTTATATCTGTTATTTGATGTTCCTCCATCACTATTTTTATTTTTCTGCCCTTATAGTTTTCCAGTCTACAGTTGACTGACTCTGTAGGTATGCAACCCATGATCATCAAAATGCTGACTACATATTGGAGAAACAGCTTGGAATACGCAAACCCTTGAATATATTTTTCTGGATCCCTTGACCACCTCCCCAAGTTCCAAGCCACGGAGAACAACTTCTTTCTTCCTGCAGACCTTGTTTCTGCACTATACCCACTTTGGCATGCACGAGGAGTTTCTGCTTATGCCTCATGAGTAGTATAATCTGTCCATGTTGGTTTTCAGTTCAATGTTTTTCACCATCCACCTGCATTATTGAGTCACACATATGTATGTGTGGCTGCTGTGTTCCTCAGCTCAGACAGACAGCCTTGTGTAGTCTGTCTTCCCTTGGCAGTTCTGGGTAAGAGTCTGCAGCTCCATTCTGCTATGGCAGTGTGCATTTCCCCTGACACAGGTATTTTGAAATTTAATTCCCGGGGAGTTGGTTTTAGGAGGTGACGCCTCTGAGAGGTAATGATTAGGTCGTGATGGTGGTATACTCATGAGATCCCCAAGCACAAAGATTGCCATGCTTGGACCAGGAAGCTGGCCTTTATCAGGCACAGTGCTTATGCCTTCCTAACTTGGACTTCCTAATTACTGGAAGTGTGAACAATACATTTCTGTGGTTTAGAAGCTACTCAATCTATTGCTATACTATGGCTCAAGGGGGACCTTGGCAGGAAGCCCCATGGCAGATGAGGGACAAGCACAGCTTACATAGGAAGTTTTATTAGAGGAAGGGAAGGGAGATGGGGAAGACCTGCCTGCCTCTTCAGAAGTCCCTAAGGGGCAGTGCCAGATGTGCCTGGATGATAACATCTGTGATAGTCTACTACAGCAAAATGGACTAAAGGACCTTACTTGGGGCGAGATGCCTTCTCCTTCAACATTGCGGACTACCTCAAAGCCCCAGTTAGCCCTTCACTCTGCACACAGCCTAGGCATCTTTCCCTCTGCCTTGTCTTGGCTCTCAAGATCCCTGATCCCACCTCTGTCTCCAGTGTGACCTTTATCTGGCTACCTTGACTATGTAGCCAGACCTGCCCTCAGGCCTATGTTTTACAAGGACAGCAGCCAGTTTATATTTATTGATACAAGGACACTGTTGGATGTGCCTATATCTTTCTAAAAGACACTTTAAAGGGCAACTGTAGTTGGGCATGTATGTGCCCTGCCCCTGTTTTTTGGTCACCTCAGTCCTGAAGGCACAAGGCTAGCTATGACTCAACACGGCCTGAACTGAAAAGAAAGAGGAATGCTAAAACAAGGCTAGCACTGGCCTTCACTCCTGCTCTGCCCCTCCCTGGCTCTGTGCCCTCTACTGGGCCAGGATCATAGCTGAGTCTTGATTTCTTCCCTGATAAATTGGAGATAATGATACCACAAGGGTAGGATTAAATAAAGTGGCACATTCCAAATGTTACTGGCTGCTATTTCTGCTATAGTCATGTCAGGTTTATTTTTCTCTCACTATGTCGTGGAAAGATTAGATGCTGTCATGCATTACTTAAAGAAGAGGATAGATTCTAAGAAGTGTTTTATTGTGGTATGAGAATCACAGCATACTTATACAAACCTAAACGGCATGGTCTATTACACAATGAGGGTTTATTGTATGAAGAGACAGATAGATAGAGGTGTGGGATAGCCTCTTTCTCCTAGAGCCACAATCAACTGCACAGCACCAGAGAAAAAGATTATTATTATCATCATTATCATTATTAACTGCATGGTTCCATGTTCTATCCTTAATTTTTTTTTTTTTTTTCATTTATTTACTTGATGAGACAGGGTTTCTTTGTCCCTGACTGTCCTGGAATTTGCTCTGTAGACCAGGCTGGCCTTGAACTCATAGACCTTCCTACCTCTGCCTCCCAAGTGCTGGGATTAAAATCATGTACCACCACTGCCCAGAAACCTCACAGCTTTATGACAAATATTTTGGGCCTGAATCCAAAGAATTCACTTTAGAACTGACTTACAGTTTTGAAGATAAAGAGGAGATGGTGAATCCAGCTAAAGGATGCCTAATGGAAGGCCAGACAAACTGGGAAGGGGTAATGTTACCTAAGAACACTGACTCAGTTAAATCAGCAAGTCAATGGCAGAAAAGGGAAAAGAATTAAAAGAGGTTAAAAAGCGGAACCCCCAGTGTGATGTGCGGCCTTTGCTTCTAATTCTGGGTAAACAAGACACATAGGAAGAACTTTTACCTTAGGCACAATGCACAAAGTGGCTGTGGGTTGGATTGAGCAAAAATGTATTCTTTTTTTTTTTTTTTCCAAGATGAGACTTCTCTGTATAACAAAGAGTCTTGGCTGTTCTGGAACTAGCTCTGTAGACCAGGGTGGCCTTGAACTCACAGAGATCCATCTGCTTCTGCCTCCTGAATGCTGGGATTAAGGGCATGCACCACCACTGTTTTTGACTGGGCAAAACAAAAAAAAAAAACAAAAACAAAAACAAAAAACAAAAAACTTCTTGGTTATTTGCTGTCATCATGGTAGTGCAATACCATAGAGGAAATATCCATATGAAGTGCATAGGGGTGAAAAAGTATCTGGTTTTTGGAAACAGCCATGAAGGCAGACCAAAATTTCAGTTATTTGGTGTGTCTATTTACAAGTGGCTTTTCTATTAGTCTAAAGTATAAGAATGCTTTGCAAGCAATTCTTATTTCTAACAACGAAGAATACAGTTAGTTACTTGCAAAATTTTTCAGTTCAGTGATCAGAATCAATGCCAGTGATGGCGTCGGGAAACCACTGTGTTCCATTGTTGATAATGAAATCGTGTAAGCACACAGAAAAATAGCTTGGCAATAAGCAGTCTGAACCACAAAAATATTCACATTTTATAGTTCAAGAACTGGACTTCTGGGAATGTACTCTGACTTATTTTGAAAGACAGGGGTGGGAGCTGGAAATCCTCTTTCTGCCTGGGAGTGGCTCTGTGAGTTACGTGTTTTGGCTTGATGGAGTTTGACAGCAAAGTTCTAAGGACTGTGTTGCAACTTGGAAGCCTGAGCTACAAGCTGGGAAGTGCGTGTGCTGTGATTACAGCCAAGCAGAGGCATGTGTGCCTGGGACCCCCGCCAGTGGAAAGCCTGGAGGGGTGAGAACAGCAGAGTCTGGGAAGAGAGCAGGGTTGGCCTGTGGGAAGCAAGAGATGGGGGCTTGAGGCCACTTTTGAACCCTTAGAAAAAGTTAAAGCTGGAGCTATATCATCAGGGCTGCAAGCAAGTGGGATTCAGTGGAAATGTCTACAGTGGCCTTTGAACGCTACTTGGTGAGAGTCAGGTGGTGAACCTGGGCTTTTGGAGGTCCTGGAAGATTTTGTCCTAACCTTCCTCGTGAAGCTGTACTTACTCAGACAACTCTTTCTGATAGAACCTTTCTTAGGAGGCTGGGATGAGGTTGTGAGAGTGTTTGGGGAGAGATAAAGCATTATTGATTCCCCTCTCACAGATTTTTTGTTTATTTTCGAGGGTTTCTCTGTATAGTACTGGCTGTCCTGGAACTTGCTCTGTAGATAGGCTGGTCTCGAACTCAGAGATTCACCTGTCTCTGTCCTGCCCCCTGCAACTACTGTTTGACTCTACCCTCACAGCTTTAACAATGCCCTCTCATGAACTGTATGAAGGGATTCTGACCCTGTCACATATCACCTGGCCTTCAGACTGTTCTTTGAAATATAGGTGGAAACCTCCAGGATCCTAAAATTCTTGCCTTTTGTATGCCTGCAAAGCCAGCATCATATGGATAATGCCAAGGTCTTCTCCCACTTTAAAGTGAAGTGTTCAGAATTCTTTGGACTATGACTGCAGTGGCTTCTGAGTGTCTGGGTAACTTTGCAGGCTAAAGCTGAGGATAGTGAATTGAATCCTAGGAATCTATATGTGTCTAGAAATGGTGAAATGAATTCTAGGGAATTCATAGCTGGTCCCATGCAAACCCAAAAGTCCCATTCTTCTCAAAAGAAAGTATTTCAGATGAATTTCATACCCTTTAGGTCACAATGGATGGGATCTGACTTATTCCTGAGATGCCTACAAGGTATTTTATTTTCTACTGTTCTGATGCAAAATACTTGGCTTCTTTCTAACAGTGCTAATCTCTTCAGAAATCATCCCTGCCCCCTTTTCCATCCAACTACTTTGCACTGGTCTCTTCAGATCAAACTGCAAGTTTCTTAAGTCTTTCTGCTCTATTTTATTCATCATCCTTAGTAAAAGTATCTAGCAACAGCAATGCCACAACCTGAATTCCGGGCTACTTTGATACATCCTGACTCAGATTAGTTATTTTGTTACCTTTTAACTTTTGCTGTCTATAAATTCTTAGAAAGGATAAAATGTAGACAGGTTCTTTGCCAGAACAGAGCTTGAAAGCTTTTATTTCAGCCCTGGGTAGAGTCTTGGCTCCCATATGAAACCTAGAGACCACAGTTTCACTCTGTATTCCTGTTGGCACTGTGGTCTTTGGGGCTCCTGCTGGAGTTGCTTACTAAACTAAGTTAGTTCCCAGCATTTTAGGGCCTCTTTAGCATGCATCTCCAAACTCCTCTAAAGCCCTTCCACAAACCAGCTCCAAAAGCTTAAAAATCACATGGTTGGGTTTAATCATAGAGGTTACTCTGCTTTAACAAAAACACCTAGCAGAAATGATTTATGTCAGAAAAAAGTGGGATTTATTCCAGCTCTCAGTTTCAGAAGTTTAGTTCATCGACTCTGGTCTCTGGTGAGGCAGAATGTCATGGTAGCAAGGGTATGTGACAAAGGGTAAGTAGTAGGAAGTCAGGGAGAGAGATGTGAGAATCATGGATCAAATTCAGGTCATCAGGCTTGTGCTGCAGACCTTTATCAGCTAAACCATCTCACCAGCCTATGTCTAGAAATTTTTGGTGTTATCACTACCATGGGGCTAGATTGTATGGTTTCATTGCTAGACTGTTTATCTTAATGGTATCTCATCCAAATGATTGGCATTCAGGAAGATAAACGCCTTGAAGCGTTTATCTATTGTACTAGATATAGACTCTAATACCCATTTCCTCTACTAACAAAACCATTGTTTTCTATCTCAGCAACAATTTGCTGTCAGAAGACTTGTGATCTGAGAGCTGGGATGAATGTAGAACTTATAGCACATGTTTTCCTTGTCTTGAAATAAATCTCTGCGATATCTATATATTTTCTACAGTATTGTTATTTCTTAGGATAAGAACGTGAAACCTAATATATACTTCCCTGTCTACTTCTCTTTCTTAAATATGAATGGACAGTTAAGAATCATCATGAACTGGAGAAAAGTTTTTTATGTTAAGTCTAGAGACTAAAATTAAGAAGCAAACAAGCAAATAAACTAACTTGAAGAAGGCAAAAGGCTTGCATAGAAAAAACAAAAAATAAAAAACAAAGAAGTCTATTATTCATATCCTTAGGGAGATAGAACATCTGTGGTCCAAGAACAAAATATTTTTATTTTAAAAGAATAAAAAAATCCAGAGAAAAAAAATTGTTTTAGAAAATAAAAATATAATCTCAGAAATACAAAGCTCCTTGAAGAGATAGAAAATATAAGGGAAAAATAACCTAAAACTTTGTAACTTGGTGCCAAAGAGCTGATGTTTAAAGAATTGAGGTATTTAAGAAATAGAGAAAACAGAGGAGACAAAGCTAAAAAGATAATTCAATGAGTTTTCCAGAATGCAAAGCACTCCTTCCCAGCAAGGGCTTTGCACATGGGATAAAGATGCAGTGATGCCATAGCATTACTTTGTAAAACGTCAGCACAGCAAAGAAAGGCATATTTGTACAAGGTTCTAGTTAGAAAGAAGGGAAAAGTTCTTTTAAAAATATCGTCAGTGAGGATGGAGGGAGAAAAACCAGTTCCACAATTTTGAGCCAAATTTGAAGCAAGCTTTAATTAAATCCAGGCCAGGATGATGGGCTCTGGCCAGGACCATCCCTGGGCTCCCAAGAAATGGCGACCAGTCACATTTTTCTGAGGCTTAAAAAGGCAAAACCATAGAATACCACCCTTCATCCACACAGGGGCAAGTGTTCATCCTGATGTGTTTCCAGACGAAGCACCTTCCACCTACTGGTAAGTACAGCCTATGCAGTTGAGTCAAACAAATATAGGACAAATAGGAACTGGAGTCTTCATTGCAAACAGACCTCTTAGCTTACTTACAAGGTGTATTTTTCCTGTTTGGGTCTCCTATTAACTTGTAAGTTGTATTGTTCTTGTTTCTGTTTTGGTTTCACAATCTTTCTTTTTTTCTTTTATTTATTTATTGTTTGTTTGTTTTCTTTGTTTTTGAGACAGGGTTTCTCTGTAGGTTTGGGTCCTGTCCTGGAACTCACTCTGTAGCCCAGGCTGAACTGGAAATAATAAAGATCTGCCTGCCTCTACCTCCTTAGTGCTGGGATTAAAGGTGTGTGCCACCACTGCCTGGTGGTCTCACTGTCTTTCAACAGCACCTCAGAATGAGGAGGCTATGCCAACATTCAACAGAGGAGCAGTTGCTTCAGTCTGGATTACACATTTTTGGGAATGCATGTTTTCAAAGTAATTACTTCACATGCTTCTAGTTTCTAAAGACTAATTTGCATTGTGCATAATATAAGGAAGAGAATCATGACAAAGGCTCCATGGGATCCAGAACTGAGTCTAAGCCCAGGAGAGCCCCGGCAAGATGGCTCCTGGATGAAAGCTAGGTCTAAGGCACCAGGACCCATTCTTGATCTACAGCTGTTGCTCTCTGAGAGTTGCCCTTTGCAGAATTGCTTTCTCTTTTTACCACACCCAAATGATTAAGATGTCACCTGCTAAATACTCTTTCTTTAGAACTATAGTCCTTTGGATAACTTCAGACTGCAATGTGTCTTTTCATTCTTTAATCCCATGAGTCAGCTAACTCGTAGTATGTTAATAGCTATGATGTTTAACCTGCAACAAGAGTAATGTGATTGTAACTAGCCTAAGAAGGGCAAGGTTAAGTTTGAGGATAGAAAAAAAAGAAATGAGACTTGTACTAACTAGAGCAGTGGTTCTCAATCTTCCTAATGCTGTGACCCTTTAATACAGTTCTTCATGTTGGGGTGACTCCCACAACCATAAAATTATTTTGTTGTTACTTCATAACTGTTATGAATTGTAGTGTAAATATCTGATATGTGACCCCTGTGAAAGGGTTGTTCAACCCCAAAGGGGTTGCAACCCACAGGTTGAGAACCACTGTTCTAGAAGATGCAGCTCCAGGTCTATGACTTCCCCATAGACACCTGCTTATGCAGTTTTGAGTCCTCCAAGATATGACTTTGAGGTTGATAGTCCTTGTGCCTTTCAAGGATGGCCCTTGAATAAATCTGATTTCTTTCCCATCAACTCCCAAGTATTGGCTTTGAAAAACAGATCCAATTATTTATTATTTTACAAGTATGGTATGTAACTAGGTACACCACATGTATGTAGCTCTTGAGGAGGCCAGAAGAAGGCACTGGATCTCCTGGAACTGGAGTTACGATGGTTGTGAGTTGCTATGTGGTGCTGGGAGCAGAGCCCTGGGAGCAGAGTCTGGAAGAGTAGCCAGTGCTCTTAACCACTATTGTGTGTCTGTCTCTCCAGCCCCCAAGTACTGGCTTTTGAGTGATGAGCCATCTGGTGCTGGGGCAAGTAACAACACTGAAGCAGACTGCAAACTCTAGGATAAAGTGAGTTTAAGCTACAGATATGTCCTAATGTGTTTTCACAGAATCCAAAGCAATTTATGTAAGTGGAGAAAAGTTTGAGGATAGCATTGGTGATAAATATATGGAGATGTGGATGCCAGTTGTAACCTCCAATGCTAACAAAAAGCTGTTCTGGGAAGAAAAGTAATTACTGGCAACACATGGTTTAGCTGTGAATGTAATTTACATAGCCACAATGGCATTATTTCTGAATAGCAATCTAATTAATCCAAATGACAATAAAACTGGAGGGATAAATTATACTGGGATGAGCTCGGCTATGCAGAAAGGGTTTTTCCAGAGTCTGGCCACATTTTTATTTTGTTTTTCGAGACAGGGATTCTTTATTAACAGCCTTAGCTGGCCTAGAACTAGCTCTGTAGACCAGTCTGGCCTTGAACTCACAGAGATACACCTGCTTTTGCCTCCCCAGTGCTGGGATTAAAGGCACATGCCACACAGCCCACCTTATCTGACCATGTTTTTATGGTATGTGCTAGGCAAGTACTTGACCACTGAACTACCTCCCCAGTGAAAGATCTGGTCTCAAGGGACTAAGATGGAAAATGATACATGGTTTCCTGCTGAAAGACTATACTTCCCAGATCCTCTTTGGAAGTACAGAAATCATTTCCACCCCTATAAAGTGTAGCATACTATTTTATGGCGGCCATCTGCTCATATAGATGGCAAAAGTGCCCCCTTGCCATGAATAAACATGGTTCTGCCTAAGGACAGGCCAACCCTGCCTTTCTTTCCACCTTTTGTCTCTCTCTCTCTATGATATGCCTTTAATAATTTAATATTTGGTGCCAAAACCTGGGCTGAGAAAACTGGCGGTTCAAACTCAATCATGGTCAAACTTCCCTGACTCTCATATGTTTCCAGCTCCAGATGAGAAAGCCCAGCTCCATGTGTAAAGATGAATTATTCCTCATGCCTCACATGACTGAGGGTAGATTCTCTTGCCCAGTGGAAGATCTCACAGTCTACACTCACATCCTAAATGTCTCAGAGAGGCAAATAGCAACAACCCTGCCCTCAGTATTTCCTGAATCGACAGATGAGGATGTGTAAACAGGGGAACCTTATACATAAGTGAGATTAGGAACCTGTGTTTTGTGCTGGTTCAGTTGGTCATGTCCTCTACCCTGACATCTAGTTCTTCCTCTAAGACAAGCTAATTCTAGGGTCTACACCCTAACTATCCATGTTCCCTCATTAAAGCAGGATGCTAGACACTCTGTCGTCAAACTCACAACTTTGGAAAGTTATTGAGAATATCCTAGCAGTGTCTTTGGAAGTTGGTTTCATATCTGTAGAGTCAGCAAATCATTCTATCAAGTGGTATCTTCCTTTGATGTTCCGTGGCTCCCTGCTACTTCTGCTGGCTCAATTTTGGACGACAGTCCTGGCAACCAGACCAGTTGCTGCCACCCTGAATCAACTCTATGCCCACTACCTCTCAGCAGTTCACTCAGTCTCTCCTTCCTCCTCCACTCCTCCCCTCCCACAACTTCCCCAGAAAATCATCTGCTTACAGCCCTCTAGAAACCATTTTCTCAGTCTCCTCCAGAAAACCTAGTCCATCGCAGCCGACATGAATTAGGACTCTGCTGTCTGCCCTTGCAAGCCACGTGACCAGAGATCTCCTCTTTAAAGGACCCAGAGCCACCCCCTCCAAAAATGACCCTCCTCAGCAAAGAACAGCTGTAACACCCTACTCTGCATCTTCATGTTCTCTCAGAGGTAGAAGTGATAATTCCTGCTGAAAGCCTACACTTCCCAGCTTGTAAACTATGAAAGTCATTTCCACCTCTATAAGGTCCTCACGCCATCTTCTGTAGGCATTTTGGATATCTGCACATGTAGGTGACAAAAGTGCCTCCTTGAAATTAATTAACTTGGTCCTACCTAAGGTCAGACCAAGCCCCCCCCTCTCTCTCTCTTTCTCTCTCTCTAACACCTTCTTTTTCTCTACAGAGTCTTAAACAATGTAGCAGAAAAATAGAGCAAGATAACTAATGTCCTCTGGCTTCCACACATGGTACACCACACATACACACACACACACACACACACACACACACACACACACACACCCAAACAAATAAATGAAATTAAACATTACTTTCAGAGGCATTATTAAAAGGAAAGTTTTATATACAGTTTTTAAAGTTCTTGCCAGGCTCCTCTCCTGAGTTGTGTCAACTCCATGCTGTGAGCCCTGTGGAACCTGGAGCCCTGCCATTTCCTGGACACTGTGATGGGCTTGAAGTGACACTAGGAATTTAGCAACTCTGCTCCAAATGCCTTCAGGATTCCAGGATCCAGAGGGAGCCCTCACAGAAGCTCCTGGGCTATGGCTCTTTAAAAAGTTGGCACTCAAGCTGGATCTTAAAGAAGATGGGAGAATTTTCTGATGACGACAGGAAGAGCTTTCTTGTAGGAGGTAGAGAAAGTTACTGTGATGTTTTTGGGGTTTTTTTTTTTGTTGTTGTTGTTGTTGTTGTTGTTTGTTTGTTTGTTTGTTTAAACTGTGATATTGATACTGAGTAAGTTAGGATTCCTTCTTGTGGCTCCATTAATACAATAATGGATTCAAATGTAACCTTGGCAACAACATTATTAGAGTTTAAAAGAAAAATCCCATTTGCCTTATGTGTGTGTGGGGGTGGGGGCGGGGGTTCTCTTTGGCTTTGGAGGCTGTCCTGGAACTAGCTCTTGTAGACCAGGCTGGTCTCAAACTCATAGAGATCCACCTGCCTCTGCCTCCTGAGTTCCTCAGCAGCTGCCTTTAAGAGGAAAGCAGAGAGGAGTAAGAGAAAAGGCTGTCCCATTTGAGTTAAGCTGGCAGGGATACACAGTGGACAAGCAGCCACATGGTAGTGACAGGAGCTTTAGAGAAAGAATAAGAAGCTCACAGTACCAGCAAAAGCATACTTAGGCTTTGGCCAGGACTCAGAAAGGCAGGCAGACCAGAAAGAACTTCACCATGGACCAGGGGTACCAGAGCTAAGGGGTGGGAAATCTGGTTAAGAAATGTACATTATCTCATCAAGGAAATTTTTCCTTCTGTCTCCTTAACATGGCTTCAAGAGAACACATCTTACTGAGGATAGTCCCTTGGTCAGTGACTGACCTGCCCAATTGGATTAACTCTTATAGGAAGAAGAAGGTGACAGCATGTCCCCACCCAGGGGTAGATACCATTCTTTTGGCTCAGAGCTTATAGTTTTCCCTTAGTGGCTTTTAATGCTGTAATAACAATGTCAGTTATGATCCTGAAAGGAAACACAAGAGAGGTTCAAGACCTACAAGATCTAGAAACAGGAGACACAGTATGCCACATAGAGCCAGGTGAGAAATACCACGTTTTATGACTAAAGAGTAGGTACTAGAGACAGTAGGGTCAAGATTAATATGTTGGATGGTGGCAGCTCATGCCTTTAATCCCAGCACTTGGGAAGCAGAGACAGGCTTATCTCTCTGAGTTCAAGGCCAGCCTGGTCTACAGAGCAAGTTCCAGGACAGGCAGGGCTACACAGATAAACCCTGTCTAAAAAGGAGAGAAAGAAAGAAAGAAAGAAAGAAAGAAAGAAAGAAAGAAAGAAAGAAAGAAAGAAAGAAAGAAAGAAAGAGATGAATATGTGAAAGAAGCCAGCTGACACAAAGACCAGAAGAAACTCTTAAAAGCTCACTATATGTAAACATGAAAGAAGGCAGATGCTAGAGAGATTGCTCAGTGGTTAAGACCACATACTCATCTTGCAGCAGACTTGAGTTCAATTCCCAGCATCCACATCAGGAAGCTTACAGCTGCCTATAACTCCAGCTCCAGGTGATCTGATACCTTTGACTACCTCCTTACACACACACACACACACACACACACACACACACACACACACACACACAGAGAGAGAGAGAGAGAGAGACAGAGAGACAGAGAGACAGAGAGACAGAGACAGAAAGAGAGGTGATAATTAAAGTAAAGAAAATGTTTTTTAAAAAGAGAAGGCAGATTCTATAAATGACCTTGAGGCTTCTGGCCAAGGTTTTGGGGAATATGCCTTTCCTCAGCTCCTTAGTCCACCCCTGTTCTCAGGAGTACTTTACCTTTATTAATAAACTGCCTCTGTTTTTATTTCTAACCACATGTCCCTTGGTGTAATTCTTTGTCCTGAGATGCAGGAGCCTGGGATATCTCAGTGGTACCACTCCCCACCCCCCAACACACACACCGAGATAGAAGATGGGAGTGAAAGTGTAAACCTGACCTTTATTGATATCACCCTGAGAAAACTGAAGCCGGCATGGTGGATGACTGAGGGCTGCCTAGATTGACTGTTGGGATGTGATGGTCTCTAGTTGCCTGGTACCTGATGTAGTGTTGCTACCTGATGTATACACACCAGACAGAATAGTAGTGCCTTAGAGCTATTCGTTTGCACACAAGCCCTGACAATTTTCCAGGGCCAGGCAAAGTGGCATATGCCTTTAATTCTGGCACCTGGGAGGCACAGGCAGGCTCACCTCTGTGAGTTTGGGGTCAATCTGGTTTTCATAGGGAGTTCCAGGTCAGCCAGGGATACAATGGTGAGACCCTGTTTTGATTTAAATTTTTTTTTCTTTGCTAGAACCCAAAATTGGTCTCTTTCCAGCCAGAAAGAGCTTTTGTTTTGTTCTTTGATATTGTTTTGGATTTTAGCTGGTTTTTATTTTTGTTTTGTTTTTGAATGTCAAAACATAATATGCAGAAGATTTTAAAAAATGTAACTAGTTTCAAAGCCAACTCAAATTAACTGTAACATACACAGGAAGGGCAGGAAGAGGTATGTGGGTCTTGAGGGAAGGCCATGCTGTTCCCTCCTCCTGCCCGCTCTGGACTTTCTATATGTTGACTGCGTTCACCAGAACAGCTTTTCCCTGAGTTGGGCAGATGTCGCAGGAAGCTTTCAGCTCCAGCAGCAAAGAGAAAGTGGCTTCTTTCCTTTCCTACTGTGAAGAGATCTCAGTACTTGTCTTGGGTTGAAAAGTTCTATCAGTGCAGACCAATCCCCGTAACCAGAGCTGGACACTGATTGAACCTGCAGGTGTCAAGGACCTATTTTATGTCATACTGAGTTAGTATTGTACTATGGTGGTTTAACAGAGAGATTTTACATGTATGGCTGTCTTAGTTAGGGTTTCTGTTGCTGTGAAGACACACCATGTTTTTCTTGTATGGCTTACTTGGTCAGAGGGCCATCATGAAATGACATGGCCATGTGCAAGCAGGCATGGTGCTGGAGAAGGAGCTGAGAGTCCTATACCTTACAGGCAACAGGAAGTGGTCTGAGACACTGGGTGATATCTTGAACATATATGAGACCTCAAAGCCTGCCTCCACAGTGACACTCCCTCCAACAAGAACATACCTACCCCAACAAGGCCACACCTCCTACTAGTGCCACTCCCTTTAGTGGCCGTTTCCTTTCAAACCACCATATCCAGTGATTGGAAGAATAAGATGCAGAGACTCACATTAGGCTAAGCGGGGAATCCTACTAAAGAGAGGGAGAGGAAAGCTTATAAGAGTCAGAGGGCATCACAGGAAAACCCACGGAATCAACTAACCTGTCCTCATAAGAGCTCACAGAGACTGAACCAAAAACCAGGAAGCCTGCTTGGGACTGACCTAGGCCCTCTTCATGTATGTGACAGTTGTGTAGTTTGGTCTTCTGTGGGACTCCTAACTGAGAACAGGGGCTGTCTCTGACTCTTTTACTGATTTTGAACTTCTGACCTCAAAAACGGCAAGAGAATAAGTCCATGGTGACTCACAAATTTGTGCCACTCATTCTATCCGTCATGAGGCACCACCTCCTGGGAGCTGTGACCTGAGGGTCTGGCTGCTCTACTGGCCAGGGAAGGAGTCCACCAGAGGCTATAGAAAAAGTTTCAAACCAGTGGTCCTTACGCTTCCTTCTCCACCCTGGGTTGAAGCTATGTCTGCCGAGGGCTGTTGCTAGGTATCTTCCTCCCAGGTCTTCCCCAGATCGAGTGTCTGCCTGTTGGTATTGCTGGTTTCCGGGTACACGGGTGTCCCAGTTCCCCTGGATCCCTCTTTGTTGCCTAGCCTGTCCTGAAAGCCTATTAAGAAGCTCAGGGAATGTTTTAGAAGTGGGGTGTGAGGGTCACACAGTTTCAGCAGTCTTTCCAGTTCAGGGCTTCTCCTGAGATTCCCCAGATCTAGATCCACCTGCCGTGTCACCTTTCAGGGTCTCCATACATGTCCCTAGACGGTGCCTCCTTGAGACAGACTGCCCTTCCTGCAGCAATAGGAGAAGTTGACTTTCATCTTGCGGTAGTGGTAGTCAGCCCCTGCACAGACCTAGTACACTAGATTTATTTGTGTCCCTGTAACACAGGAACTAAGTCTGGGAATTTATGGAGAAAACATGTTGATTTGGCTGACAGTTTGGGAGGCTGAAAACCAACGATGAGGTGGGCCCATCTTTTCTGGGATTTGGTGAGAGTCCTCATGGCTACATCACAGCGTGGTGGAGAAGCAGCAGAGAAACAGCTGGGTTCAGAAGAAGCCAATCACACAGTATTGTTTCACTTTATAATGACTCACTAATGAGATCTAAGTTACTTTGAGAGACCAGACCTCCCCTTCCCGGTGGAACCACATGACCAAATTGCCTTATACTGGGTCCCACCTTTTAAAAGTGCCACCACTTTTAAAAGTATTGCAACACTGGGGACCAAGCTTCTTGTACACGAATGCTTAGGGGACATACTAAAACATCACCCCAATCACAACACCTAGGTAGAGTATGCCTTGAACTCTATTGGCAGGGACACTGGGGTGGCTAGTGAGAGGACCAGCCTGTCTTTTCTTCCCATTGTGATCTCCTGGGGACAAGGGCAGAGCTGAGTCTGATCCAGCTCCGTTTATCTAGAATTAGGGGTAAGCCTGCTTGTATGTTGCGTCAGCATCGCCTGCAGTTCTCCAGAGAGCTGGTTCACCCAGGAAGTCATCAGCACCACCCACCACCCTCCTAGTCTGTTCCTTGACCTGACCTGAGATTCTGCTTCATCCCCTCCTCTGTCCACTGTCAGCTACACTCCTAGGCATCAGGTGGGATGGAAACCTGTGTGTCTGGCACTAAAGAACCCCTGGGTCTCCCCAGTATCTCTCCTTCAGGCTCCAGGCTCTAACAACTTCCTTAGTTCTTGCTCTGATTCCTGACACTTTTGCCCCTGTGCACCACATATACCTACCTCCAAGGCTGCTCCTCTATCTGCTTGGTCTCACGTGCAGCCTCCCTGTGGCTTTCTGCAACTATGCACCATTGGGACATGATGCTCCAGCCTTAGCCCCTGGGCTTTGGGCTTCAGTGGACTCCTCTTGGAAACCCAGTGAAAACTGGACCCCAGACAGAGCCCCTGCATTGCTTGGGCTAGCAGAAACCCTCTGTGGATCCCAGGTCAATGTTTCTAACCTCCAATGTGTAAACTTTTCTGCCAGCCCACCTGTCGCCTGGCTTTGATGCTCTGTGCTTCCTCCGCTCTTGTGCGGGCTATAGCACTTTAGACTTCCTTCTCTGTGGGTTTACTAAACTCACAGAAAAGAATTCCCACAGTCCTTGAGCACTGCTGATCTGAACTCCTGGCCACTTCAGCAGCAACAACTCTAGCTGGCAATAGGATCCTTGAGTCAGCCTTTGCCTTGTTTCCCTGCATCTGGTATGGACTGCCGGGAGAGGCCATCTTGCTGGAAACCCACTTACAAAGACTTGAGGCTGAAAAGATTGCTAATGGAGATTGGATGCTGGGGTGGCAGGAAGAGCAGGTACATCACAAATGATGTTTAAATCCACCATGTCTCTTGTAAGCTGCCCTACCACATCCCAAATCCCCACTGCTAACAGCAGGCTTTCCAGATCTGGCTCTGGTTCCTTGCCAGGCCACCAGGCATGCCATCTGAGTTGTAGGGCTTCTCGGTTGGATTTTCCCAATTGCCAGTTCCTGCTTCAACCACAGCTGGAGAGAGCTGGGGCATGGCATGAACATTCCCTCAGCTGAAAGGGGCATCGAGAGGGCAAAGGAACAGACTGTGTCCACCATGCACCATGGAAAGTTAAGTGCTGGTGCCCTGCAAATCCCACTGGAGTTCTGTCTTGATGAAGCATCCTCAGCTGAGCCCACCTTTAGTACACCTAAAGACGACTGTAGTTCAGCAACCCAGCTGTGGTAGTAGTTTGAATAAGAATGGCCCATAGGCTCATACATTTGAGTGCTTGGTCAGGGAGTGGCACTACTTGAGAGGGATTAGGTGTGGCCTTGTTGGAGTAAATGTGTCACTGGTGGTGGGCTTTGGCATTCTCAAGGGCCCAAGCCAAATTGAGTCTCTCTCTCTCTCTCTCTCTCTCTCTCTCTCTCTCTCTCTCTCTCTCTCTCTCTCTCTCTCTCTCCCTGCTGCCTATGGATGTAGAACTCTCAGCTACTTCTCCAGCACTGTGTCTGCCTGTGTCTTGCCATGCTCCCTACCATGACAATAATGGACTAAATCTCTGAAACTGCATGATGCCCCAGTTAAATGCTTTCCTTTATAAGAGTTGCTGTGGTCATGGTTTCTCTTCACAGCAATAGCACACTGACCAAGACACCAGAATATGGAGGAATATCAGTTCCCATTCCTCACTCTGGACTTGGAGCTGTGACTCATTGCTACTTCTCAGTGTCAAGAGATGGGTATACCTTATGTGGTTAGCTCAGGGAAAGGCCTGAATTCAAAATCTGAAGTATCCCTTCTACAGAATGCCTATTGCTTCCGCACTATTGTGGAACAATTATTAAGTGAATCACTGCTAAGCTGGGGCCAGCCCAAGCACAATGTGGAGATATGAGCTGGTTGGGAATGCTCTGTGCAAGCTCCTCTGTAGCTTGGAGGATGTGGATTGGATCCAGGTTCTAGGTACACAACTCTGGACCAAGCAACTCTCTCCTTCCAGAAAGCCCTTGATAACCCCATATGCAGAGTCCCTTCTACCCCCACCCCACATCCCAGTCTGGAAGGGCTAGGAATTTGCAACAGTTTCTTTGGATAATCAACACCCTGCCCCAGATCCTGAATTTTAGGTCTTAACCACTTCCAGAACAGCGAGGCTAGAGAATAGGGGGTTCCCAGACTCCTTCCTTAGCCACAGGTACAAAGCATGACAGCTCTCACAGGTTCCTGATCCTGTCCACTCAGGGGGACTCTGGGAGACTGCCCAGTACTCAACTGAGCTTTCTATTCAGTGTGTTTAGGGAACATGGAAGGGGCATGCCATCCCCAGGGACCAGGCACTGGGAAAACAATAAGGGTAGACCCTGCTACCCACAAAGCACTGAGGTCGTGAATGGAGTTGTGTGTAAGGTAGATGTTAGCCACTCCTGGGTTTTGGCTTCATGGGGGAGGTTTTGAAGGAGGAAGCTGGGCCTGGGACCCAGAAACCAACAGCAGAGGGTGCTTTCAGGTGGGCGAGGCTGCGGTGTTGTAGGGGAGGCAGGGTGTGGGGCTTGGATTGAGGCCAGTGATGATCTTGGAATTCCCCAGGGCTTTCCAGAAGTCAGAGAACCGGGGTGGAGTGGGTTGTCTCTCCAGTCTTGTACTCCTGTGCTGGCCACAGTGAGGAAGCCCTGGGCGGGTGCTACAGACAGCTGGTACACCCTGTCTTTAGCAGAGAACTGAGGTGCACTGGGAAAACTAAGGGCAAAGCAGAGGTATCCTGGGGCTCCAAGATAAGGTCATGCCTGCTCTGCACTCAAGATTAAGAGACAAGGGACTAGGGGCAGAGAAGATGGCTCAGTGGTTAAGAAAACTTGCTGCTGTTGCGAAGACCCAGGTTCAAATTTCAGAACACACAAGGTGGTGCACAACCACCTGTTAGTCCAGCTGGGTACACACACACACACACACACACACACACACACACAATATATGAAATATATATGTACATACTTGCACACACACATATATATGTAATGTATATGTACATACTTGCATACACACAATATATATACATATATATGTAATATGTATGTACATACTTGCATAAACACACAGACACACACACATTAGATACTTAAAAAAAAAAAAAGAATCAAGGGGCTAAATGGATAGTGAATCAGGAAGCTGACTATCCAGCATGGGGCAAGGAGAGAGGCTTGACTTGCTCATGTTCAGGCCCAGAGGGGACTGTTTTGTGGTTATGGGACTTCACCAGTTGGTCCTTCTCCCCTTTGGTCCTTCTCCCCTACTGGGCAAAAGGACCTGAAGGAGGGGGAGATGGGGAATACATTTCACATGGTCAGGGAAGAAATGTCCTCTCCCCAGTTGCAGACAGAAAAGCTGAGGTTCGGAGTATGGTTAAAGTCAGTAGGATCAGGCAAGTGGGCGTAGACTGGGGGGAACCCAGGGTCCCCAACCACTGACCCTGGACTGTATGAAGGAGGGCCTGATGGGCTTGTGTTGGGACAGGTTACATGAGGGTGGAGAGTCTAGGAAGGCCACCAGAGTCGGAGCAGAGGAGCTGCTATGGTCTCACAGTGGCCCCTGAAGTTCATGCTTTAGAAACTTCATCTCCCTGGCCAACAAGATGGCTCAACTGGTAAAGGCCAATCCTTTACCAATCAAACCCGAGCTTGAGTCCCAGAACCTACATGGTAGAAGCAGAGAACTGACTCCTGCAAGTTGTCCTCTGACCTCCATTTGCATATGTATATATGAGTCATGTGTACACACACACACACACACAAATAAATAAATGTTTTTTTTTTCTTTTAATCTTTTGACTTCCATGAAGTGGTGTTGAGATGTGGGGTCTCTAGGGTTAGGTCACAAAAGCTTAGCTTCCATATATGTGTGGGTGCTATTATCATGGTGTGGATTCCTAATCTTTAGAATGGATTGATATAAAAGCCACCCCCAGTAGCTCTCTCTTAATTATTAACCCATAACTACTAATCTATGTATTTCTACATGGCCTTATTTTACCAGAGAAAGCCTGGTGCATCCTATCTGCCTTCCCCTCCCCAGCCTTCTCCTGGCCTGGTAGCCCTGCCTATCCTTTCTGCCTGGCTACTGGACAAACAGTGTTTTATTCACCAACCAATAAGAGAAATGTGTATACAGAAGGACATCCCCCATCAACCCTCCATAGGTTCCTTTGCCCCTCTGCCTTCTGCCATGCGATATACCTAAGACCTTCGCTAGATGTAGGTCTTTCCTATGTCACAGCCTCCAGAACCATTAGCCATATACACTTCTGTTCACAAGAAATGATTCAAGCCTTGGTGTTCTGTTAGAGCAACACAAAAGGGACTGAGGCAGAAGCCAGGGTGAGCTCAGACTTGGGTGGGTCCCAGCATGAGCCAAGCTACAGCTGGGCCAGAGCGCAGGGTCAAGATCAGGACATCAGAACCAGAGCTTAGGTGGTCCAGAAGTACTGTGACTCTGCTCAGAGGCTTCTGGGGTTTCCTGGGTCCAGCCCCTACCTCTGCCATTTGAGGCCTTCAGTGTTGATAATGCCTGACCCTTGGAACCATTCCCATGGCCTCTCTTTAGACAGGCCAGTCTCTCCTGTCTCCTATAAGCACATGTCAGTTTCATCTCTCACACTTGACCCTTCCTGAAATAGTCTATTCTTACACAAAGCCTGTCCCTTCCCAGATTTATCTCAGGAAGGCCCTCCAGGAAGCTCTTCCTGAGCATTCCAGCCAGAGGGACATGGAATGTTTCTGGAGCCTGGAACACATTGGCCAGTCACTCAACACAGGCGTGAATTCCAGGATATGGCACCAGCCATCCTGGGGAAAATGGCATCTGGTGTCCTTGCTGCATGGAACTGACCGTCATAGGGGAGAGAAAGACAGTGGCCATGGGGATAATCAAATTCACCATGACAATGCTGACATCTATGATGATGACATCTATGATGGCCACAGATGTCCTAGAGGGTCAACTCTAGGCCTGCAAACAAGACCCCCTCCTCCAAGAATGTCCAGGCTCTGACCCCTTAGCCCATAGCCTGGCTCTTACTGGGTCTGAGCTCCTCACTCCTTGGGTCTGAGCTCACACTGGATTCTCTTGGTCCATTTGGTGCTGTATATCAGAATTTTCCTCCCAAATATTCAGATGCTCAAATCCCTCTTACAAAATAGTGTAATGTTTGTATATAAGCTATGCACACCCTCTGTACCCTTCAAATTGTCTCTTCATGACATATCTAACACAATACAATGTCATAAACTTTTAAATAAAAAATACATCTTATTTATTTGTGTGTGAGAGTGTGTATTAGGACAACTTGAGGGCATAAGTTCTCGCCTGTGGATCCTGAAGATAGAACTCAGGTCATCAGGTCTGGCAGCAAGCACCGTTACCTGCTGAGCCAGCTTGCTGCCCCCATAAACAATTGTTATATTGTATTACTTAGGAAACAAGGACAAGAAAATAATCTGTGTATGTTGGGTACAGACAAAAGCTTTGGATATTTTAAATCTAGCATTGGCCTAACCCATGGTGTAGAACTCAGTATTCTTAGAGTAGGCAAGTCTCTGGCTTGGGCACAAAAGGTGACCCAAGACACTTAGGAAATTTCAGAGCTGAAGAGAGATGGCCTTGCTGGGATGGAGGAGAAAAGCTAGGAGGCTGTTGTGGGGGACATGGGAAGTGGCCCAGGGGGAGCAGAAACTGCTCCACATCTCAGGTGCTGAGGACCTGGTGACAAGTTTGAGTTGTGGTCTCAAAGCAACAGGAAGCCACCACTTAATCTGAAAGCATGTAGTAACATAGCTACACAGGGAAGATATCTCTCTGACTGAGAGGGGCAGAGTGGGTTAAAGGAGTCAAGAATGGATCCCAGGACGTCACTTTCACTGAAGTGGTCATGAGAAGTGGATGTATTTGTGGAGCAGCATCAAAAAAACTTGGGAGACAAGGAAGAGGAGTGCCTAGGATTCCAGCAGAAGCGACCTAACCTTTTGATGTTTTGAAATGATGTTATCTTCAAAGCAGGTTGAACATGCCTGGTACAGCATGGGATCCACTGAGGGATCCTAGGCAGTGGATGGGGCCGTGAGGAGAAGGCCATGAGCTCATCTGGGGATGGAAAGCATGAGGGTGCCAGTGGGTGACTCGCCATGGGGCTTGGTAACTCCATGGAAGAACACATGTCACCAAGGTCACAAGAAATATAGCCTATTCTGAACTCCAAGTGTCCCCCATAGCCCCAGTCTCTTTCCTGAGACCCCTTCTCCCACCTCATTCCAACTGTTCCAACTGTCTAATGGGATAACTAACCAGGATTCTGACAAAGGACAGAAGGGAAGGAATGAGAACAGGTGTGTGGTGTGTGGTGTGGTATGGAGTGTGTGTGTGTGTGTGTGTGTGTGTGTGTGTGTGTGTGTGTGTGTGTGTGGTGTGTAACTATTTGAGTTCCATTTAGGCCTTTAGAACTCTGAAAGCTGGATGACACCCAGTAGCAGTGTCTTAGAGGAACTGGCACATGCAGAAGCAGGGATCTGGTAGGAGGTACAGGCATCAGTATAGCATGCTAGAATTCTGTCACTGTGACAAAATGCTTGAGACAATCAATGTACAAAGAGAAATTTGTTATAGTGTGGACCAGCATCATTTGTTAAAATATACATGCTATGTTGCACAAAATCATGATGAGGGTAAACAGTAACACATCACGAACTTCAAAATTGCCAAAGGAGCAGATTTTAAGTGTTTTCAGTTTTAAAGATGATAAGCATGGGAAGTGATGGATTTCATAATTACCCTGCTTTAGTCATTCCCCATTGTAAACATGCATCAAAGTGTCAGGCTGTACCCTGTAAACACTCAGTTATTATCTGATAACTTTTAAAGTGTGCATGGCTTTGACACCAAAGACTCAGATTCTGCCTCCCCTGGGGGAGCCATCATTTTAAAACAAAACAGAAATGAGGCAGAAGCTGCAGCTGTCTGCTTCTTTGAGAGTCGCTGTGCTAAGTCAAGGATGCCAATAGCTCCACCTGGTGGTCTTCAGAGTAGTTACACCACTCTCCAAAAGGAAAGTCCCCCTTCTCTGACCTAGACTATGTCTTCTAATTTTCCCAACACTTCTGCAGAAGAGACTCTCAACTTTTTTTCACCAATGGGGAAAGATGCCAACAGTTGAGGCACATCTCTAAAAATCACACATTTGAGATGCTGAGGAGAACTAAATCCCAGCTCTGTTGGCTGTGCCAAAGGCTTATAAATCTAGCTGATAAATAAAACCATCCAGGCAGCCTTTGTGAACTGGTGGTGAGGCTGTTAGGACCACTCACATGCAGATAGGGTTTTTTTTTTGCCATTTTTTTTTTATTGAGCTATACATTTTCCTGCATCTCCTTTCCTTCCTTTCTTCTTCCCTTCCACTCTCCTCTTGCCACCCCCCTCCCCACGCTCCCAATTTACTCAGGAGATCTCGTCTTTTTCCCCTTCCTAGGTGAATCCATGTATGTCTATCTTAGGGTCCCAGGTAACAAAGAGGATTTTTTCGTTCCTAAGCAAGCTGTATTTACCATAGATGAAGATTGGAAGAAGCCATCCAGGGCAGGGGGTGACCTGGACAAGGGATAGACTTTGAACAATACTTCAGACCTTATTTTTATTTCAGTATTCTTTAAACGATGTACTACAACAATCAATTACACAGTAATTACATTTTATTGGATATTGAAAGGAGTCTAGAGCTAATTTAAAATCTATGGGAGGATATACATTAGTAAGTGTGTGTGTGTGTGTGTGTGCGCACACACACACACACACACACACACACACACACAATTTATAAAAGAGTTTAAGCATTCTTGGGTTTGGGTATCTTGGGGGAGGGTCCTGTAACCAATCCCCTGCACTATGGAGGGATGAATGTGTACTTTTGCACACACATGGACTTACAAGCATGGTCAAAAAAGAAGGGGAAACACCAGCAATATCTGGGCGCTGGAAGCAAACTCTTGAGTAGCAACTGACTTAGCTGTGTGCATTGATTTTCTGCTGTTTTCTCAAAAGCTCACAGAAATTAAAGTCTGGGCATAAGGGCCCTAGGATCCCCTAATACAAAGGAAAGGGGACGCCAACAGTTAAAGGACTCCACAGAGACGTGGGGAGTAGGTAAGTAGGGCTGTGGCAGAACCCTTGAGGTCCTCAAGGCCATCTAACCAAAGTCAGTTCTGGCATCATTCCCAGCTGCCTGGCAATGCTCAACAGTACCAGGCTAGGAGAAAGTTGTCTACCATCTGCATTCCTGCTCTGTCCTGTAGTGACAGTTGTCAGTCAACAAATCCTCCCCCAACATTTTCCTTCTTTCTTTCACATGAATATGAACAGGAGAAAGAGAGCCAGGCATTGACTAACACCTGTGGAAAACCAGCTTCCTGAAAAAAGGCCAAAAATGGTGGGGGAGGGGACTCAAAGCCATGACAGTCACAGTCATGGGGACAGACCCAGAAGTGGGAGAATAAATGACAAAGAAAGCTAATAAGCTAATTAGAATCCACAGAGAAATGAGAAAAGTGATGCCAACTATTCTGTTTAGCTGAAAGATGTATGCACCTTAATTTTTCCCTCAGCATTAGTTCTGAGAGTTAATCGTCACAAATAAGTCAAGCAGTTAATTTGTTCCACATTTCTTTGTATTCATGTTTCATTACGTGCTGAAGGGCATGTAAGTTGATTCTGGGCTCTTTTCTCTGTGTGTTTATGTGTGTGCATATGATGCATATGTGTCTGTGGTGTCTGCACATGTGGAGACCAAAAGAGGACCCCCAGTGTCCTGTTCTTTAACAGTCTGCCTTATTCTCTTGAGAAAAGGTCTCTCACTGAACTTGAAGCCAGCCTGGCAGGGAGCAGGCCCTAACAATCCTCCTGTCTGTCCCTCCCACAGCCCTGGGCTCACAGACATGTATTCAGTCTATTTATGGGTATCCTTGGGATTCGAATTCATGTCCCTATGCTTGCATGACAACATGGTCTTCTTACCCATTGAATCATTTCCCCTGCTCCCTGGCTTTGATTTTTGTTTGTTTGGGGTTATGTTCGAAATTATAAATTATGCTTAGATTACATTTAACTTCCTGGGACTTCTGTTTGTGGATACTGGCTCTGTTTATTGACTGCCATTTGTAAAATCAGGATGTATGTCATATATTTATGATGTGGATTAAATGTAGTTCATAGATATGAAACCTTAGAGCAGTTCTGGCTTCCAAGTTGGGGTGATTCGGTTCCCACAGGACTATTGGCAACATCTGAAGATACTTCTGGATGAAAGAACTGGTAGAGATGCTATCAGCATCCAGTAGATAAGAGACAAAGGATGCTACTAAGCATTCCAAGGTGTGCATGGTAGCCTCCCTAAAAGAAAGATTTTCCACAGCCCTAGCAGTGGAAGCACATGAACCAATCACTGAGTACAAGTCCTCGCTTCAAAGCTTCAATGAAGGTTCTTTCCTTTGTTGTCTACATAACACAGTGAGTCCCTTAAGACTATATTCTCTTCAAATATGCATGAAGCTATTACCAAAATCACTTTACTCGGCAATAGGGACATCTAAGTGAATTTAAAAATGTAGGAGTTATTCTATGTTTCCTTACCATGAAGCAATAACTGATAAATTGATACAAAATGTAGCTTCATTATGCTCCATCCTTATATTCTAGTCTTCTACTCATAACTCTCACACCAGTCAATCTCACAAGTAACTTCTCTTCTTCTTCTCCTCCTTCTCTTTCTCCTTCTTCTTGTTTTTTGTTTTGTTTTCTTTCAAGACAAAGTATTTCTGTGTAGCCCTGGATGTCCTGTACTGTAGATCTTGAACTCAGAGATCCACCTGACTGCCTCCTGAGTGCTGGGACAAAAGATAGGTGCCACTACGGATGGCATAAATAACTGTTTTCTGGAGAAGAAACACAAAGTGGAATAACAATTCCTGAAGTAATTACAATGGGATGTTCACAGTTCTTGAGTGCACCCTAAAGAAAACCTAGGAAAGTTGATAGCCCACGTCTTTAATCCCAGCACTCGGGAGGCAGAGGCAGGCAGATCTCTCTGAATTTGAGGTCAGCCTCATCTACAAAGTGAGTTCCAGGACAGCCAGAGCTGTTACACAGAGAAACCTTGTCTTGAAAAAAACAAAACACAAAACAAAACAAAACAAAACAAAACAAAAAAACCCAAAACAACAAAAACTCAAGAAACACAGGGAAAAAATAGTCTTGTGAAGTTTTAAAAAATAAAGACAATTGAAAACAAAAGAGATGGTTTTTTTTTTCACTTGTCCAAAATGAGGAAGACAATAATTACCAAGAGACTAGGAGGAAAATTTTCATAACAATGAAATGAAACTAATGAAATACAAACCAAATGTGAACTCAATAAAGGCTGCTTTGAAATTCCAATAAAAACAAGAGACAAAACTTGGATTCCTAGTCTTTAAAGGGGAAGAAAAACTAGAAACAGAAGTAAGTAATATTGGGAATGAGGGTAGGACTATGGGTACAGATACACAGGAAGACGGCTGGGTGTAGAGTTCTGGGGTGGAAAACTTGTTTCTCATAACAGGCCTGGGTGTCATCTACAGATCTGCAAATTCATTTTAAGGTAGAGTGTTGACTATACTGACCCAATTTCAGTTGTTCTTAAAAACCCCATGGAAAACACAATAAAACAATCAATACAGGAGAGCAACCCTCCCCCAAAATAGGGAGAATGGAAGGAGTAAAACAAAACTAAAGTCTAAAAAGCAGACACCAGTCATAATTGTCTTAGACTCCAAATCATTTAAACAAAGCTGAAAAATCAGATTAAAACTTCAATATATTGAATTAAGGGAAATGTCTCAATGGGTAAATGTGAGGGGGTGTGTTTGAATCCCTAGCACCCATGTAAAAAATTGGGTGTGGCCATTCAAGAGTCTATGACACCAGCACTTTGGGGGACAGAGACAAGACATAAGGATCACCGGGGACTTGTTGGCTGCCACCCTAGCTCCAGGTTCAGTGACAGACCCTGTCTCAATGGATTAAGGCTGAGAGTGAGAGAGACATCCTCTTTTGACCTCTGTATACTCACACACCACGCGCGTGCACACACACACACACACACACACACACACACACACACCTTCAAGATGCATATGCTGCACTACAGCCAGGACTATATACTCCTCCTGCATCAGCAGAGGTGAAATCACTCACCATGCCAATTCTTTTGGGAGTGAGTGAAGTCCTGAGTGGATGCGTATGCTTGACCTGACACACACAGCCATATCAAGGATCCCAGTGTGTCAGATCTATGGGAGCAGCAAAGCTTCCCCTGATTGAGGTTAGAGAGACAGCAAAGCCTTCCTCTGGTCTGAGTGTGATTGTTGACAGTGTAGAAAATGTCCAGTGTAGCTTTCTTCTTCCAGATGTTTATGGGCTGAAGACTGCTCCATTATAGAGACACTTCCTATAGAGATTAGCTGAACCTGCCCCCTTGTTCAGTCGTATGCAATGTTCAAATGTCTCCTCGGTATCTGTGTGTATAGCTCTGCCTCCTTGTTTAGCTGAATATAATAACCCTCCTCCCTGCTCGGCTGTGTATGATAGACATGCTGAGCTTCTGTCCTGTTGTGGCTTCTCCATCTGCACAGCTCACCTGACCCCAGTTTTTCTGTACCTGTTGTGTCTGTGTGTCCATATCCTTCTTTATTCTCTCACCATTCCTAGTCAGGTTTCCAGGACCAAGCTGTGTTAGGACATAGTACTGTTCCATAGCTAGAGCTCTAGCTATGGCACTATTTGAGGCCACTGTCTTCAGCAGCAATGGCAGCAGAACCTTGGCAGGTCCCAGACCCTACTCTACAACCAGGTAGACCCAAGATGGCGCCGCCAGCAAACCCTGTGTCTTCTACCTTACTCACAGTGGCATTAAGAGAGACTGCGGATTCTTTCTTTCTTTCTTTCCCCAAAGGCCACCTTGAAAAAAACCAACATAGGGCCTTCTGCTGTCACAAATGATAAGAGCAAGAACAAAATTGGGGTGGAGGTAGGTGGTGGCATGGCAACCTCAGAATAACAAAATAGGCCAGGATGGTCCTGCAAGAGCTCAAAAGCCAAGCTCTCATCAGGGCTAAAGCTCACAGAGGAAGACAGAAGTGCTTGCTAACTTGGGTGAGGATTAAAGGTTCTTTCAGCCAATAACCAGAATATAAAGAGTGAAGCAGAGATCATTCATCATCCAGAACCAGGAGAGCAACAATTTGCATTAGACATAACAACCTATGCCAGTATTGGCATGAATCAGATGCTGGGATGATATGACAAGGAATTTAAAGTACCTATCACAAAAGGGCATCAACAGTCATTTACAAATTCTATTGAGACACTAAGGAAGAAAAATAAAAATCTCAACAAATGAAAAGCTTAAATAAAAAGGAAATTATAAAACTGGAAAATGCAAAGAATCACAACTTTAAAGCACACAGGACAGACTTGGTCACATGGAGAATGACAAATGCCATGCACTATGCTTACCTGATTTCAGTTGTTCTTAAAACCCCATATGGGTGACAGGAATATTTAAACTTGAAGACAGACTGAAGGAAGTTACTCAGTCTGAATAACAGGGGGGAAAAACAACAACAAAAACAGACTGAAAAAGAAAAATAGCTGAGACTTGAGGTATGACATCAATTCTTTTTACCTGTTATTTCCCTGCCCATGGCTTCAGTTATCCTGTGATCAAGGGCAGTGTGAAAACATTTGGGAGAAGTGCCTTAAAGAAACAGTTCATAACTTTTAAACTACATGCCATTCCAAGTGGTGTGGTGAAACCGCATGCCACCCTGGTCCAGACCATCCAGGGCAGGAAGCATCCCCTTTTCATATCCTACCTGTCTGCTTGTCACTTAGCAGACATTTTGCTTATCAGATAGATGAACTGTTGTGGTTTTTCAGTTCAGGTAACCCAGCATTAATTCGTAATAGCTCCAACATATAAACTTGTACTATATGATTTTGTTATAATTGTCCAATTTTGCTGTTTGTCCTTTTATTTACTTCATTGTGCCTAGTTAACAACTTGACTTATTTATAAATTAAGCTTTACCATAGGGATACATGTACAGCAGGGAAAACAAAGTAGTTTAAAACTGTGGTTTTAAACATCCATGCTATAAGTCTTGAAACGTAACTCTGAGGATAAGGAGAAACTATATAGAAAAGGATTCATATCACAAGAATTCTGGAAGGTGAGGACAAAGACTATGGGATCACAGAAGTACTCACTTAATGACTGAGTATGTCCTTGGTGGACGATGTACACCTACAGATCCAGGAATAGGAGTGACTCTCAAATAGAAGTCCTAAGAAACCCGTAAGACACATCATAAATAAACTTCTTAAATAAAAATACAACTTAAAAATTTAAAGCGGCTGAAGATACTGGCAGGATTCTCATCTAAAATGACAGGCAGGAGGAAGTGGCAGCCTTCAAGTTTCTGAAAGAATCAAGACCTCCCCTCACCCCAGACCATATAGCAGGTCAAATTGTTGTTGGGCAATTAAATGGGAAGAAGACACCCTGAGTAAAGGAAAAATGAAGGGAATGTGTTGCTGGCATGTTGGCACAAAGTTGCTTGTGCCCACAGAACACTTGGGAACTAGGAATGTTAAACACACAGGGGCCTCTCTTCAACAGAGGAGATAAAATACCTGTTACCCCCGCCCAGAAGGCTGGGAATAGATTTTGTTAATGAGCTGGTGACTTTTTGACTATCTGTGGAGGCAGACCTCATACAAATCCCCCAGAATGTTTACCTCAGTGTTTGCTAGCTCCCAGTTAATAGAACACATTCTTGGGGATGGGAGGGCTATCGTGTACTTTATAGCCTGCTGACCACTATGCTATTTCAGTCAGAGACCACACTAGATTCTAGGCCCTTTAAGAACCCACCTTCATGGTCACATGCACTTTGTAAAGGAGTTTCTGAGTTGTCACATTTTAAGCTTTATTGGAATGATTGTTGCCTGGAAACTTTTCCCCAAATTGTACTGTGTTTTAAATATGCTGACAATGAATTGCCTGGCATTAGACTCCCCAAAGTCTGATCCAGGTCGACTAAGTCGATCTGAACTAAGTTTTCATTCTCACCTCTTTTCAGGTTTGCTTCCCTGCCTGGATACCCGCAGGATCCCCCTGGCTGGCAGATCTTATAGGTAACTCTGTGTTACCTATAAGATACACAAATGAAACTGTTACAGTTTGAATATATGTCCTCCACAGGCTCTTATAGTCAGGGCTTGGTGGCTAGTAGGCTTTGGGGAAATAATTGGATCCTGAAGGACTCTGGCCTAAGCAATGGGTTTATCTTTCGTGGATTCTCAATGTGACAACATTGTTGGGAGGTAGAAAAAGCAGGTAGTGAGATTCATTAGAGGAAGTAGGTCCAGGCTGTGCCCTGGAAAGATGTATCTTAGACCTCTTCCACATGCTCATGGTGGGCCTCATCCCAGGAGGCCCAAAGCAATGGGGCTAGTAGCCATGTATTGAAACCTTTGAAACCTCGGGCCACTGTAAGTTACCTCAAGTATCTTCCTCATGGCAATGGAAAACTGGCATAGTCAAGAAAATAAACAGACGGAAAAAGATGAAGGAATCCCAAGCTGAGATGGAGTACTTTGGCAAACATAAGATCTGTTCCTCAAATAGAAGAGGGAGTACTTCTCTGATTTTTATGGATCAGTTTCACTCTCATACAAAGACAGCACAAAAAAACAAAAAACAAAACAAAACAAAACAAAAACAAAAAAGAAAGAAAAAGAGATATAGATTATCTTTCTTAAACTTATTTAAATACACGAATGAAAACATTGGCAGATCAAATCTAAGTATGTACAAAAGGAATGACATGCCCCAACTAACTGAGCTTCATCCCAGTTACACAAGATGTTTCAGTATTTGAAAATCAACAAGGAAAGTCATATGATTGCGTCAATCTAAGCAGAAGAGGCATTTGGCTGAAGACATCATGTATTTGTGATAAAACATTCATCATAAAAACTCTGTGTCTGTGGGTTCAGTTGGTTAAGTGCATGCTTAGTGTACTAGTCAGGACTCTGCAGAGGAACTGATAGAATGGATGAATGAATGAATGAGTATATTAAAGATTTACTTAAATATGTGTGTGAGTGTTTTGCTTTAATGCATGTCTGTGTACCAAAATGTGTGCCTGGTGCCCAAGGAAGTCAGAAGAGGGAGTTGGATCCTCTGGCACTGGAGTTATGGACAGTTGTGAGTCCATGTGGATGCTAGGAATTAAAACTGAATCTTCTACAAAAATAAGTACTCTTAACTGCTGAGCCATCTCTCCAGTCCTAAATCCCCTCACCTCACCCCCGTTTCTATATACATACATACATACATACATACATACATGGGATTTATTAGAGTGGCTAACAAAAAGTGTTTCAGCCAGTCCAACAATAGTTGTCTCCTGAAGAAAGACCAAGAATCTGGTAGAGGGGGGCTGGAGAGATGGTTAAGAACACTATCTGGTCTTCCAGAGGTTCTGAGTTCAATTTCCAGCAACCACATGGTGGCTCACAACCATCTGTAATGAGATCTGGTGCCCCCTTCTGACTTGCAGGGATACACGAAGACAGAACACTATATGCATAATAAATAAATAAATCTTAAAAAGAAAAAAATAGTGGGTCAGTCCACAAGGTTGGGTGTCTCAGCTGGTCTTTCAATCTTCATTGGAATCCTGAAGTAGGTTCTACTACCATCGAAGGAATGCCTCAGCATCAGGTTAGATGAACTTGCCAAAGAAAGTGAGGGCATGCAGGCAAAAAACAAAGCTTCATTCTTTTATGCCCTTTATATAAGCTGCCACAAGAAGGTGTGGTCAAGATTTAGGGTGTATCTTCCAACCTCAAATGATGCAGATTTAGGGTGAGTCTACCTCAAATGATCCAATCGAGAAAATGCTTCTGTAATGCAAGTATTCCTAATGCAAGATGGGAGAAGACAAGAGAATCCCCATGATGCTCAAGGACCAGCTAGTCCTGCAGACACAGTGGAGAACAACAAAGATACCCTACTTCATACAAGGTGGAAGGAGAGAACCAACACTGGAGGTGCCCTCCGACCTCAGGAACATGCTATGCACGCACCCACAAACACATTCCTCACCATTACATGCACACATGCAAAAATTAAAAAAAAATCTGGTAATAGTGATTTATATACGAACCTAGGTCATCTGGAAGAACAGTAAGTGCTCTTAATCACTGAGCCAACTCTCCAGGCCCCATTTGTACACTGAAGTAGTGTAATCAGTAGTAAGATCTTCTGGTAAGTCTAATGTCTGTCGTTTCACAGCAGCAAACGAGTTAAAAGCAGTATTTCAAGACATCTCCAATGTACTCTGCTCTGGGATGCAAATGCTTTACAACTGGAGAGAGGAGGTGGGTTTACCATATCGCAAGTACACTAAATGCCACTGAATTATGCATTCTAAAGTGGTTGACTTTTACACAATAAGAATCTTGCCTTTGTAAGGAAATTGAATTGAATTAACTGAAGAGAAAAATGAGCTTCTCAACAAGAAAATGAAAACACATGGTCTGAATTTCCCCAGTGACAGAGGTGCTGCTCACTTTCCTGGGACTTCCTATCTGTTCTTAATTTCTGTTGTTGTGGAGATAACACTTAAGCTCACAGTTCCAGGTTACGGTTACAGACATCATTGCAGGGAAGTCATTGCAGGAACTTCAGACAGCTGGTCACACTGCACCATAGTTAGAGGCAGAGAGCAATGCATGAATGCATGCTGCTATCTCGTCCAGGATCCCAGTCAGGGAATGGTGCCAGCTGCAGTGGTCAGGTCTCCCCACTTCAGTTACCCCAATCAGGGTAATCTATTGGGCTGACTAGATGCCCATCTCTAGAGTGATTTTAAATTTGGTCACGGTGACAATTGACACCAGCATCACACTGTTCTAGTCTTTTTTTCTTTTGTTAATATCATAAAGTCACAGACAGTAAGTTATAAAGGGGAAACCTTTATTTCAGTGAATGCTTCAGATCAATATTGAAGGACCACGTCTGTTAATGGCCTTCTTGATGCCAGAGTCCGAAGACATGTCAGGTGTTATAGTTTGGAACTGGTACATTCACCATGTGTTATCCCAAGCCCATGTGTTAAAAGGCTTGGTCATCAGCCTGTGGTACTGACGGGAAGTGGTGAAGCCTTTAGGACAGTGGTTCTCAACATGTTGGTCAAGACCCCTCTGAGGAGTTGAATAACCTTACAGAGGTCAAATATCACATATTCTGCTTATCAGATATTTACATTGCAATTCATATACAGCAGCAAAATTTCAGTTATGAAGTAGCAAGGAAATAGTTTTGTGGCTTGGGTGGGGGTCACCACAACTTAGGAACTGAATATAAGGGTCACAGCATTAGGAATGTCCACTGTTTTAGGAAGTAGGGCCTAGTGGGAGGAAGTTAGGTTATTGGAGGCAGGCCCTTGAGAAGGATATAGTAACCCCTGTGCCTTCCACTTTCTACTTTCCACCCACCACGAGATTAGTAGCTCTCTCCACTGTATACTCCCACTACCAAGCACCCTTCTCCTTGCCTCTGGCACAAAGGCAATGGGGGTGGGGTGGGGGGAAGGCAACCATGAACAGATGCCTCTAATAAGCCTTTTTATATTTGGTCTGCATAGTGAGTTCCAGGCCGAATAAGGCTGCACTGTGTGTCCCTGTCTCAAAACAAACAAATGCACAGAAGTTAAAAAAGAGCATTCCTCATAGAGATCTGCGCCTGCCATTTAATTGATTCCACATCCAGTCAAATTGACAAGCTAACCATCACAGGATGCAGGATCAGTTTTGAGAAACTTAACGTTTATCTGCCAACAACAAAGTCCATCTCTCAATGTTCAGGCCGTTCTCTCTAATAAACACATTTCAGACTCCCCAGTTCAGGCTCCTGCCATCACTTTAACACTGCATGGCTTACAACAAGGAGAAATGTAACTGAAAGTGCTCTTCGCCCAAGAGAGGACCGATGATTAGTTGCTTGTAGTCATTGACATCTTACATTTAAGGTGGGAAGAATCTCCTGGTTTTTCCAGCATTGCCCAAACTGAACTCCAACCTCTGCTCTACATGTCAGAGCTGACACCAAATCACCTTCCAGCTGCTGGGGCCAAATCTCTGAAAGCCATACCTGATTGCCCTCTGCCTCTCACCCCACACCTCAAACCATCAGAAAAGCCTGGGAGAAGTACAGTAAATACTAATCAGGCTGTCTGGAGGGAGTGTGTGTTGCACCCATGAGGAGGTAAGAAAGATGATGACTGTCTTCACGCTTGCACAAGAAGTGCTCTTACCCACTGAACCATCTCCCTACTCTGCCCCCTCTGGATGCACTCACTGGTGTAAATTTACAGGTTCACTCACCTGAAATGGTATCTGGTAGTGAGACAAAACTATTATTTGGAATGTGATTGACATACCTTTAAAACTTGTCTTGTTTCTAGATATTCTCAGCACATGCCTTAGGGCATGAAATCTTTTAGGAGTTAGGACACCTCAGTTTGACTTCTCATCTTGGGAGTAAGTACTACTTCTATCTGGTGATTAAGCTTGAGGTCTACCAATAATTAATCCAAATGCTCATCTTTTAGGGATATGATTGAGGTGGGAACCAGGGAGAAACACACCTTCTTCTTCATGTTTCTCTGTTTTTGTTATTTGTTTGCTTTTGGGTTTTTTGTTTTGTTTTGTTTGAGATAGGGTTTCTCTGTGTAGTCCTTGCTGTTCCAGAACTCACCTTGTAGACCATGCAGGCCTCGAACTCAGAGATCCACCTGTCTCTGCTTCCCGAGTGCTGGGATTAAAGGCATACACAACACGGACTGGCTTTTTTTTTTTTTTTTTTTTTTTTTTGGTTTTTAAAATAATTTATTTAACTTTAACGTACATTGATGTGAAGGTGTCAGATTCCCTGGATCTGGAGTTACAGACAGCTGTGAGATGCCATATGGGTGCTGGGAATTGAACCTGGGTCCTTGGGAGAGCAGTTAGTGTTCTTAACCAGTGATCCATCTCTCCAGCTCTCTTTTCTATGTTTTAAGGTTTTTTTCCCCTCAAATTCACAACTAACAATTTTTATTATTTATTTATTTCTAGTGAGGATCCAATCCAGAGCCTTGTGCACAATGCGCAAGTGCTGAAACCTGAGGTGGCCTCCAAGTCCCTACATTTTATATAGCAATGGAAAACTAGCTTAAATATTGGAAACAGTGACATATCTGTCTGTCTGTCTGTCTATCTATCTATCTATCTATCTATCTATCTATCTATCTATCTATCTAAAAGCAGGAAAGCAGGGGGAGCACATTGAGCTCAGAATGGAAGCCCTGTTTCCCAGTCTATAAGGTTTCCTGGCATCTTCTCCCAACTCTACCTACTTGGAGTGAAGGCAGGACAAATCAGGCATGCTAAGAAGAGGTTGGCAGGGGGTCTCTGTGTAGGAGACTTGACAAAGAATAAACCTTAGGCTTCTGTCTTTCTGCCTCTGTTTCTCTCTTTCCTGACAACATCTTAACTCCTTAGTTCTGATTGTCAAGATCAGCTTCATTGGGCAGTCTTCATTGCATTTTTGTCCCTGGAATCAGTTTGAACAATAACATGTATTTCTGGGCTAGTCTACCTCAGTGGTGCCGAATAAGCCCACCACTCTCTCTGTGTGCACATAGCTGTTCATGGCCTCTTTTAAATCCACACTAGGCTTGTGATTGCTTGGTAGATGAAACACAGAGGAAGAGACATACTTCAGAAGACCCCAGTGATTCTATTTCTTCTTTTAGAGCCCTGAGTTGCCCTGTGGAGATCATCCACAAAGGAAGTATGGAAGCAGGAGTTTTTTCAAGGGACATGGTGGTGCTAGGTATCCAAGATCCATCCTTTTCGAGGCACTGGCATGAAAGACCACTAAGTGAGACCATTAGAACTGTCTAGCTGAGCATCTGATTCATGAACTATAATAGAATTATTGCTTAATGAAGCCAAGGCTTTTGCTATACAACTAGACTTCTCCTCTGGAGGCATATAGTCACTCTCAAACAGGGAGTTCCCATTGGGCAAATGAATTACAAAAAGGAACCCTCTTCTTTAGGCTGGAGCATAGGTTACCAGGGCACAGCATTAGAATGGGAGTGGCCCAGCAGAATGAGTGGCCCCTCAATTTGGCACCCTCTGCATAAAATAGGCACTGAACAACTTGAGTAGGTCAGGCCTGGAGGTTATGGAGGAATATCTCCAGGAAGCTAGTATGCCCTTGTCCTTACTAATTCCTTATGTATGATGGGCAGCTGCATTGCCTTAACTTTATCTAGCGTCCCATGACACTAGAGGCCTACCTAGAGTGGCACTGCTATCCTGGCAGATGGCATGCAATGATCATCTCAAGGCAATGCTGGAGCCATGCAAATGCAAACTGTTTGCCTTGAATGGAACATCTGGTTCTTGGAAGGGCCTTTGTCCCTCAGTGCTTTGCTCTCCCAGCTCTCTCTGCTGCGGGGCAATAATCACCCATTTCCCACAGACTTCCGTGAGGGACATGCATTTGTTTTTCCTTGTTAGTTGCTGGAAACCATTTGACATCATATCTTTTGGGCTGATTTGGCACGAGGTAGGAGCAGCTGTTTTCCTTCACAATATACCCTGTGTTGCCAGTGTAGCTTGTCTGCCGGAAGTTAATCTTGCCCATACAGTATGCAATGCTGACTCAAGATAAAGTGGAGTCAGATTAATCCCTGAGCCCCAAAATACCAGTCAACTATCATTCCCTGATGCAAACATCATTAATCAGCCTATTTCTTTCCTGGTTTACCTGCAGCCGCCGTCTGCAGGTAATAACCCAGAAGAGACAGACTCTGCTTTGAATGCGGCTATGGCTCGTTACTTAAAACTAGGACCTCATTATCAAAAACTCCTGATTAATTTTTTTTTCTTTCTTTCTGCATAGTTAGGGCAGAAACAATTAGTCGACTATTCAAGATTGAACGTTTTGTCTCTGGGAAGATCAAGATACTGGATAGGTTAAAAGTCTGAGCGCTTATCTGTGCTTCCAAGTGATTGACAGGCCAAGGAAAAGAAAAGTGAATGGAGAGGAGGAAAAACCAAGGGAAAAGTGGAGATAAAAGCGAGCGAGAAAGAAATAGCAGCTGAAACGGCGTTAAGAACGGCGTTAGGAAGAGGAGGAGATAGTAGGCGTGGAGAAGGCTAGGCGCAAAGAGAGCGGGAAGAGAGGCCGGGCGGGCGGGCAGGAGCGCGCCAGGCGGGCTTACTGCTCCCCGGCGCGGGGGAACCGAGACCGGGCTTAAGCGACGCCTGCGAAGGTCCACCCCCCCGCCCGATGCGAAATGGTCGCGCCCAGCAGTACCAGCCAATGGGAAGCCAGGATGTTGGCAAGGCGGCGGTGAGCGGGGCTCTCGCTGGCTGGGGTGGGAGGGGGACGGCGGCCGCCGCCATGATGCTTGTTTGCTTTCAATGAAAACGAGGGGGGCGCGGAAGAGGAGGCGTCGGCGTCGGTGGCGGCGGCGTCGACGGCGCGGAGGCGAAGGCGGCGGCGGCGGGCGCGGCGAGGAGGGCGAGGCCGGGGACCGAGAGGGCGGCAGAGCGTAGCGGCGGCTCGAGGGGTCCGGGCGGCCGAGGCGGGCGGCTGAGGAGCGGCGCCTGAGGAGGGGGAACAAAGAGCGGCGGCTGAGGCGGCTGAGGAGCGGCGGCGGCGGCGGCGGCGCTGCAGCAGCGGGCGGGACTGGTATGGTGGTTCCACAGGGCAGACCCCGCTGCACTCACCGGGAGGAGGCGGCGGCAGCGGCGGAGGAAGGCGGCGCAGCTCGAGAGGTGAGCGCGACGGGCTTAGCTGAGTCCCGCCGAGGCTCGGCTGCCTGCGCTCTCCCATCCCCCGGGGGCCGTGCCCTGGGGACCTCGAGCGCGCACTCGCACACAACTTAGTAGTTCCCGCAGTGACGTCTGTCGGCCCCCCTCCCGGACACAGCAGTCGCGATCCCGTCGGTCCCCGGGCCGCGCCCCCGCGCGGGGTCCCGGGGCTCGGCCGGGGGTGGGGGGTGTTGATTGACGGCAGTGCGGCGGCGTCCAGAGGGGCGGTGGCGTGAGCCCTAGCTTCTCGGACCCCCGGTTGTGATCACGCGCACCTGGAGAGGAGCTGGAGTCCCGGAACTCGGGGCTAAGACCGGTGGCAACTTTGGTGAAGTGGCTGTGTGGGGTGGCGCACTGTGCGGCGTGGAACTTGGCACTCGGTGGACAAACTTAGCGCTCACCTTTTTCTTCCCAGAGTGTTTTAAATAAGTCATCTTTAATGCAGATGTTGTTAGGGCAGAGCGGATTACGTGGCCGAAGAAGTAATTATCAGATGTAGAGATTATTGGACTCAGGACTCTAGTACTAATTCCTTGAAGAAATTTTCCCGACTTCAACCAAAGCGAACCTAGCCTTTTCATGTTGCAACGCCAATAGTTATTTTCTTTGGTGACTTTTTTTTTTTTTTTAATTTCGCTTTGACTCTACTTTGACAAGGTCTTCAGAATCTGCTCAGAAGCAACTGTAATCGTTGCTTTTAACTGTTAACTGCAAGTGACAACATTGTGAGCAACGTCTTGTTACTGCATTTAATGTGCTTGAATTTGAGTACAGGTAAACCTGTTTTACAGGTAAACTACCCGATTATTGTTAGGGCTAAATTCTTTGCTGCCTCTGGGATTTTTTGGAGAAGAGAGGGACTATGAATTAAACGAAAACCAATTTGGTATGTAATAGCACCGTTTTCCACACTTCCCAGAATTCTCCACCATTCCGTAGGAAAAAGGTTTTGAAGACATATTTTGCTTTTTGTAATTGCTGCCAGTCTTTTAAATTTGATGCTTTCTAGAATACATTTTAGAGTTAAAATTACATGGAACTAGTGGTCTAGTCTAATTCTTTTAAACTGCCCATGAAGAAGAACCCTAGAAAGAATAAGGTGACTCGACCAAGATATTACAATTATGAGGGTAAACATCGGGCTTTGTGTATTTGTGAAGACATGTTATGCGATATAATTATTAAGTTTTTGTTTTTTGGAGAAGGAAGGGTTTTAACCAGTACATGATATTTAAGGTAGATCAATGTGGCCATTTCTTAGTAACTGCACAAGGTGCTTGCTAACATGGACAAAAAGTATGTGACAAAAAGACATTTTTCTTGTGTGATGGAGATGTCTCCTTGGAAGTCAGTACTTGTGCAACTTCAGATGTGTCTGGTTGCTGGAAAATTTCAGGCTTTTTTCTTTTCTTATTTTTGAACAGACAGAAGTTGGTGTACAGAACTTAGTCCTGACTACAGATAAATATTATACATGCAGTTTAAACTAGTATTTTGATTAATATTTAGACATCTACTGTATCCATGTTAACTAAAAAAAAAAGAAAAAAGGAAAAGAAAAAAGACAGGGTCTCTATATAGTACTTGTGGGCTCAGAGATCCTCTTGTCTTTGCCTCTGGAATGCTGAGATTAATGATTAAAAGTACGGACTAAGTTTTTTTATGCAGTGCATCCCAGAAAGGTAATCTGTGTAAGATACTGGAGTAGTGGTTGGAGCAGTTTATAGTTGTATTCTTTGGCTCTTGTGTGGTGGGACAGTAAAATCTTCAGTTCATTTGTAACCCTCACCTATGTGCAAGATCCACTGGTTAGGAAATTCTAGCTTAGATGTTTTGTTACTTTTGAGAATGCCCACATATATTCACCTAAAAATGTATACTTGAGATTTTGATTATAATTATGCAGTGCTATTTGTTGTGGTGAAGAAATTTCTAGTTTTAATGTTTTTCAAACTTTTTAACGCCTACAAAATCTTTGGTTGATGTACCTTTTTCCTTTAATTGTGCCTGTTACCAGGCTATGTCGGTAGCCCTGTTAGGATGAAATGTGATGAATGAACACTATTTGTAAGTTAGGTGCAGACTAAACCCAAGTATTACCTAACTGTATGTGCATAGCATATGTGCATTTGAGTACAGTGGAATGCAATAGAATTAGAGTTTAGCGTTTGAAAAAGTAATTGAAGAAAAGAATGGTTATTTGAATCAAAGATGGAGGCTGATTCGGGCCGCCTTACTTTTACTCTCTGGGTTTTACTCTTTTTTTTGTCCATTTCTATTTTTCTGGTAAGTTGCACATCGAGGACTATCATGTGATGGTCCTGAGGTAGTTAATGAGAATTCAGAGGTGACCGTATTCATTTTCTGCCTTCCTGTTCTGCGTAGGAGTAATGGGTGCACAAAGTGCTTCAAGGAACAGAAGAATAATTAAACTTATGGAGGGTGTGGTGCCACTTTAAAAAAAGTAACACTGACTAGAAGCTTGCCAAGTTGGAGAAGGGGATCATTCTAAACAAAGGGAACAGTGAGTGTACTGAGGTATCAGGTTTGGGGGTAAGGCCAATGGTAAGATGTTTCTGGAACAGTGGGAGTGACTTGAACATTTTACAAAGGTGTGTCTAGCCTAGATTTTGAAGGACTATGCTTGCTAAGCTAGAAGTTTATTCCTTTCTCCTGTGGCAAAGGAGGCTCCTATTTCTGTTTTTTTTATTTTTTATTTTTTTAAGCAAGGAACAAAGTGATTAAAAGGTAACTTGGCATTCATGTGGGGAATAGATTCAAATAAAATTCAAATCATACTTGAAGTAATACTGAGTGACTTTTTTTTTTTTTTTTTTTTTTTTTTGACTTTGATATGGTTAGTGCCCATGGCTCCTTTTGTAATGGGCTTGAAGACTACCCAGTTGCTTTATAATAAAGGGCCATGTAAAGTCAGAATGTTAGTGTTTTGGAAGATGTTAAAAAGCAGCCAAAACAGTGAAAGCCCTAAAATGGTACACAGGAAACTTGAGGTTTGTGAACTTTGCTTCTTAGAGGCTCTGGCAGGCTTAAAAACTTAAATGGAACAGTCAACCCAGAGCTCAACTAGAAATCAAGGTAATCAGGCTGTTTAGAAATACTATGGTTTGTTAGCATATAGTAAGTATTTTGTGAAATTTTGGGGGAAAGACAAGTTCTTTTCCTCAATTCCTGGAAGGATAATATTGAGACTATGAAGTCATAGATCTCTTTATTTTTATTATTATATTTTTCTTTTTGATTTCTCGAGACGGTTTCTCTGTGTATCATTGGCAGCCCTGGAACTCAAAGAGGTCCACCTGCCTCTGCCTTCTGTGTGCTGGGATTTAAGGCATGTATAACCACTGCCTGGTCGTAGAACTCTTAGTAAAGCTGTTTTTACAGGTTTTGTATGGAAATCTCAGGACTTGGGAGGAAGTGGAATTGGAGTAAAACACTCAGATCATTAAAAAAAACAGGAGCTTGTTAAGAATAGTATAGGAGTTGGGCAGTGGTGGGGAACACCTTTAATTTCAGCACTTGGGAAGCAGAGGCAGGTGGATCTCTGTGGGTTTGAGGGCAGCCTAGTCTACAGAGCTAGTTCCAGGATAGCTAAGACTGTTACACGGAGAAACCCTGTCTCGTAAAACAAAACAAAACAAAACAAAAGGTATAGGAATGATGGGATAAAAAGATAGATTATTGAATCTGCTTTTAAACTAAAAAGCAATTATTAATCTCATACTTTACATTGGTATGAATTTTTTGTGTACTAATACAAATGTAAGTTTATTTTTGTTACACTCTATATAGTTTCTATTGTTTAAGATATTGTACCTATACAGGTCATTTTTTAAATGTAATGTATAGTTCTAGTTCTTAAAAGCTTTATTATAAATTATTTAAGATAATTAAATGCAAGTTAGTAGTTAGTCATCTATAACAATCAAACTTGCAGTAATGTTAGCTATGTTTTCAAGGCCAAACAGAGATGTGTTTTAGATAGATGGTCTTCAAACGTTTCAGATACCTACAGAATATGGCATTTATCTTTTAATAACATAAGGATTTTTGTGACAGTGAGACAAGTCTGCTCCTCACAGCAGCAGTCTACTTCAAAAAAGATGGGCATAGAAAAACCTTCATATGGAGTTTGCTTTCATTTGTGGCAAAGTTACCCACTGGGCAAAGATACCTCTTACTTTGACTGCAAACAGTATGCTGACCAAATTGGATAAGCAGGACACAAAGGCAACTGCTGAACTTTGCCAGGACTAAGTGAGACAGTCCCTAAAATTCCTGCTTCATAGAAGAGTCTGTCAGATATTTTAAGTCTGTAGGCTGAAAATGGATGCCCTGAAGTTGCAGAGGAACCCTGGGGTGACTGTCCAGGCAGCCAGATGTCTCTGGTTTCTTAGTCTGGAGAGTTGTTTGCTCTGCACTTCTTGTTTACTCAGATAATAGTCTATCAGTCTTTCTTGGATCTTTGATGGGGTTGAAGACTAGGTAGGTAGAATTTTACTTTGTCATAATAGAAAGTAAATTAGGTGCAAAACTTTGGACTCATCTTGAGAGGATAGATATTGGAGTTATTTCTCTGAATTTGCAAAATACAAATGGACTAGACATGGTGAATTTAATTCTTATCTGATAATTGTTCTTATTGTATATAGTTTTACTGTGTTATAGTTAAAAACCTTTCCTTTTTAGTAAGACAAAAGTGGGGGGGGATATTGCAGAATATTTGTTTACACTGTGTGAGGATGTGTCACTGTGATTGGCTTCATAAAGACCTAAATGGCCAGTAGCTAGGCAAAAGAAAATAGACAGGACTTGTGGGCAGAGAGAGGAACCCAGGATGAATCTGGGCACTTGAGAGATGCCAGCAAGACTCTGAAGTCAGACATAAGATACAGAGGAGTGGTAACCAAGCCATGTGGCAGAACATTGATTAGTAAAAACAGGTTAATTTACATTGTAAGAGTTACTTGGGAAAAAGCCTAAGTTAAGGCCAAGCTCTCATAATTAATAATAAGTTTTCGTGTTGGTATTTGTGAGCTGGAGGCCCAAAGGAAAGTATTTTTTTTTTATGTTAAATGGTTAAGAAGTAGATAAGTATTACAATAACTGGTATTTAAAAACCACTTGGTTTATTTAAGTGGCTGGACATCTTCAGGGTTGCAGCTTGTAAGTTACTCTGAATTGCTAGGAGAGGTACCTGGACCTTGGAAAGCTGTGACACCAGAATTAAATGGGTGTGGTCCACAACACAGGAGGGGCTGACTTGCTGTTTAATGTTCCTGTGTGTATCTTGTATATTTTTTTACAGCTCGGTTTCACCTGGGGCAGTTTTATGTCTTCGACCGTCTAGTGTCGCCCCCCCCCCCAGATAAAATAGCACATAAAAAGTGAGAAATTTACAGTGTACTTAGATTTATCAGTATAAAGTCAGTCATGTAGGAACAGATTCACATTTTCCCAAACTTGAACACAGTATTTGAAAATAGTATTATTCAATTCAAAGTGGATCTGTAGTGGTGGAAAGAGAAAGACAAGTGAAAAATAAACATATGGTAATTAGAAATATATAAAACATTTTGTGTGTCCTTAGGAAGAATCTCATTTTGCCTGGGAATTTTGAAGGATTTACTTCAGAGATCTTTGAGCTGCAGTTGGAAGATGGCAGGTAGTAAAAATAGGGAGTTTGAATGAAAGGAGTCAGAATACTGGGATTAGAGAGTTCATTTAGGTCTTAATCAGAGGATATGAACATCAACTCTAATAGAGGGTAGGAAAGCTAGCAAATAATATAACAATTTTGAAAGTACTGGAATTAGTGACAGACAAGCATTGAGCTATGGTCCAGAAATTCTTTAGCTTTACTGAAAGTGTGTAACACTGGCCGTATGTTTTATTTTAAACTTGTGTATCAGTCCCCTCTGTAAAGAAAGAACAGCTTTTATCTCATGTTTTGCTATGAGAATTAAGATAATATAGATACTGTATAATAGCTGTTTCTCATTTTCTAGATTGTCTTTTTTATGTGTAGAGTAATAGTATTGAGTATCAAGGGCTAATTGTATCAAAGGCTAATCTTTTTGAGATCTAAAAATCTATTTGTTTATATTTTTAAGGTAAAGTCTCCCTGGGTAGAGCCAGATTTCTTGGCTGGCCTGGAATTTGCTATGTAGTCCAGTCTGCCTCTGCATGGTATTAGGGGACTGCACCACCACACTTGGCTGGAGAGTTACCATTTCAGTGCATGTGAAGTGTGTGATAGGCCTGAAAAGTAGTGATTGTACAAAAATATGCCAGGGGTCCAACTCAGTTTTGCTATTATGGCTGTTGATGTTTGCTTGGTTTGACTTTTTGCTTCTTACCCCATGCTATCCTAGAAGCAGTAATCTCAGTTCCAGTGGACAGTAGAAGGGTTCTTTTTGTCTGGTTTCTCTGGATTTTTGCCTTCATCACTTGAAGCCTAGGTATTAAGTTTTTCATATTTGGTGTGTGTGTGTGTGTGTGTGTGTGTGTGTGTGTGTGTGTGTGTGTGTTTTAAACAGCTTTTCCCCGTGACTTCACATAAAGATTGAGTATGAACTAACTAGTAGACACTGGACATACAAAAATATTTAAAAATATAAAATCACAGAATACCTACTATAATAGGCTTAAATTAAGGTAAGATTAGTGACTGGAGCAGTAGACACATTTTCAAGGTTAAGAATAACTTAGAACAAGAGATAGTAAACTCCTGTGTTAGGAAAGGATAAATCCATCCTTTTAGAATTAGATATCCAGCATGACATTTGAGCAAAGTCTAGGGACTATGAGGTATCTGGGGCATTTCAGGCAGAAGTAATAGCATGTGCTATGGCACAGAGGTTCCTTAGAGAAGTTTAAATGGGCAATGAGATCTGTGATGAGCCCAGAGGAAATGGGTAGGTTGTAAGTGTACACTTAATCATTCTAACAATAAACCTGGCTTCTTGGTTGTTGTTGTTCCTTCATGTAGAGCTTGCCTTTCATATCTTTAGACTTAACAAACTATGGACAAAATTAGAAAAAAATATACCAGTGTCAAAATGTACAGATTGTTTTCTTGCCCTCTTTTTTTTTTTTTTTTTTTTTTTTTTTTAATGCTATTGAGATAGGGTTTCTCTGTGTTAGCCCTACCTGTCCTGGAACTTGAGCTGTAGACCAGGCTGGCCTCAAACTCTCAGAGATCTACCTGCCTCTACCTCGTGAGTGCTGAGAGTAAAGGTATGCAACACCGCTGCCCATTGATAGACTGATTTTTTATATAAGGTACACCCTGGAATTTGTGTATTCATTTGGTTCCTGGAGCCAGTTATTCTGGAATCAGTCCCTGGCAGATGCTCTGGGACAACTGTATTAAAGACTTTGTCTCAGGTTCAATGAGAGTCAAATAAAATGTATGTTGGGGCTAATCACCAAAGATGATACCTAGAATGGATAAAGGTAGGAGGAGAGAGCAAAGAAATAAATCTGAGACTGTGCAGACAACTTAGATAAGAGCTGAAAGTCTTAAGGCAGAATTGGTGAGAAATTTATGGTAGAATTGGAGTCTGAAATACTCATTTTTGTCTTAGAAAACTTTTAGTGTCATCAGTGTACTGAAAGTTCCACTGAGGACAGCTCCTGCATGAGGTTTCATATCTGTAAAATATATGATAGAAACCTGCCTAGAAAGAAGATAAAACAAATGTGATACTTTCTTTTTTTCTACCAAGACTGGTCTCAGATTCCTGGTTCTCTTGCCTCTACCTCTCAAGTGCTGGGAATGCAGGCTTTCAGCACTACATAGGGCAGTAAGATGACTTTGAGAGTCAAGGTGATTTTAGGTTTAAAGTGAGTAAAAGTGCATAACTAAATTGGAGTTATAAAGTAAGTTAGGACTGCCTGCCAAGACATCATCTTCATAGAATACAACTAATATATGTATTAAAACAAGGTATGTGTTTTTTTTAATTCTCTTCATACAATATTTCCGATCACACAGCCTTCCCTCCCTCTACTCCTCTCAGTCATTCTTCCTTACTTCCCCTCTCCTCTGTGATCCACTGCTCTTCAGAAAAGAGCAGGCCACCCAGAGATACCAACTAGACACATCATAATGATGCAGTAAGACACAGACCCTCATATCAAGGTTGGATGAGGCAGCCCAGGAGGAGAAAAAGGGTCCTGAGAGCAGGCCAAAGAGTCATCCCCACTCCCAGGAGTCCCACAGAAATTCCAAGCTAAAAAAGCACTGCATGTATGCAGAGGATTTAGCACAGAATCATGAGGCTGCATGGTTGCTGCTTTAATCTCTAAGCCCCGATGAACCCTACTTGGTTGATTCTGTGGACCATATTCTCAGTGCCCTAGACCCCAGTGGCTCCTACAGTCCTTCCTCCCTCTCTTCTGCATGTTTCCTGAGCTCCACCTAACACTTGGGTATGTATGGGTCTCTACATCTGCTCCCATCAGCTGCCAGAGGAAGCCTCCTCTCAGATGACAGTTGGGCTAGGCACCAGACTGGTCTTCTAGCAGGTGTGGCCTGTGGACAAGATAAATATTTTAAGGTGTGTGGTAGACCTGATGTCTTGCCATAATTTTAATATAGAATTCCAGATTATTTCCATCCTTAAAAATAGTATTTGCCTAATTCTTGTGTTTACATGTCATTTTGTGTGTTGGAAGAAACAATGCAGCAGATTAGTCTTCATTTTTACCTAAAAAATTTTAATGTATCTACGAATGAGTTGTCTGTCATTTTATTATTTTCCAAAAGAAATTAATTTAGGTTGTAAGAGCTTTAGAGTAGTGGCTTGGTGACTTTTTTTTTTTAAATAACAATAAAAAATAAGGAAGTTATATATACAATCTAATTTCCTTATTTCTGTTTTACAATATCACTGTTTTGGCCTGGATGTATAGTTCAGTGGTAGAGTAGCATGCACAAGACCCTATGTTCCATTCCCTAGCACTCTTGCTTTCCCCCTTAAAAACCACTATTTCCTACTTCCCTCATTGAAAGTATAGCTTAGGACTCATTTCTGTACTTTTATTTTGAAATTTGTAGACTCATTGTTGAGTTTCCTTCCTACTGTAAGGTAAAAGGAATGATAGGCTGTATGTAGTACATTTGGTATAGGATTATTGGAAACGTGTTATATTTTATTCTAGTCTTTTGTGATGCTATTAATTTCAGAATGGTCTTTGGAAAATGAATAAATCTTAATGCTGTTTATTGTGGTGGGCTTCTTTAATCCCAGCATGTGGGTTCAAGGCTAATCTTGTCTGCATAGTGAGGTGCAGGCCCGCTATGGCTGTATCGTGAGAATCTGCCTAGAAACAAATAGGGCTGGAGAGCACTAGCTCTTCTTAAAGAGGATTAGATTTTGATTCCCAGCTTACAAACAAAACTACCTATAACTCCAGTTTGAGGGTATCCAGCACCTCCTTTTGTTCTCTGTGGGCACCAGGCATGCATGTGATACACAAACATACATGCAGGAGCTTTTGCATACACATAAAATAAAGTAAATCTGTAGGAATGTTCTTTCAAGGACATTCAGCAGAACTCTTAATTGTTTTGCCTAATCTTGTTTGGTGAGTGTATTCATGGAACTATGTTGTGGGGAAACAGTTTGTGATCCACCAGTTAACCTTATGAATAATAGCTAGAATTTCAGTGTACAAATGACAGAACTGATATTTTGGAGGTGAAAGTGAGCATATCTGAAGAGGGATGTCAGTTTGCTGGCTCTATCAAACAGTACAAAGAAAGGTGTTGGGATAGAAATTGAAAAGATAGGGTAGCTGGGTAATGGTGGCATAATTAATACCTTTAGTAGCAGCACTTGGTAGGCAAAGGCAGGCTGATCTCTTGAGTTGGAGGACAGCCAGGCTAAACAGAGAAATCTATCTCAAAAACCCACCAACAACAGCAACAGAAAAAGGGAGAGAGGGAGAGGTAGGGACTTCTGAGTGATAACCTGTGAAGTTTGAATTTATTTTATAAGATGTAGAGATTTAATATTATTATTATTATTTTGCAGTGCAAAAGATGGAATCCACAGCTTTGTGCATGCTAAGTAGGGCTCTGCCACATAGCTACATCCCATTCCAACAGATCAGGAAAAGGAGTAGAGGAGATGCCATAGATCCTTAGATTAAAGCTGACATAGGATCAGAAGTTAACTTTGCCATTTTAGAGTAGAACGTATATGTGACAAAAGATGGCTCTTTAGTGTAATTAGATAGAACTCAGCTGTAGGAAGACTAAGAGTGGTATATATGTCTATTGTAATCCTAAAAGGGTGCATATCATCTAGAAGAAATAAAGCAGTAAAAATAAAGGGCTGGAGTATGATTATATTGCTACAACATTTTTGTTTTTCTCTATAGGTTAAAGCTTTCTCGTTTATTTTTCATTCCTAATACCTGACTCAGTGCTTGGCACACTAATATTTCTCAGCAAGTATTCCATGAATGAATGGTTGTATAAAGAAATCTCCCTTAAGGAAGCATAGTTCATCTGTATCTAACTGCTTTTGGACTTATGTTTAAAAAATATATATATATTTCTGGGCCACAGGGAAGGAATAACTATAATTGCACTTGAGGTATCATCTGGCCAAGTCCTCTTGTTTTCTGTTAAGGAAAACATTCATAGTTAATCACATTAAGTCTCCTGATGCCTGATTCTCTGCTGTTAAGATTACTATGATTGACAAGGAGATGGGTAACAGTTTATTCCTCTGCTGAACATTTTTCTAGTTTATGCTCTCTCTGAAAGCAAGTCTGTGGTGGTGTTACCTTAACATTCTTTTTAGTGCTAATGGTTTTAGCCTAGCTTATATTTGTTGCCTGAATAATAATCACTAGGAGATATAAAATTATTAATAATTTTAACATTATAATGTTGACTTAATTTTTTCATATGTATTACTAGCAGTTTTGTCTATTTGAGGCAGGGTCTTATATGTTGCTCTGGCTATTTAATACGCATGGGGGTGTTTTGCCTTCCATATATGTCTGTGTATCACTTGGGTGTCTTCCAGACTTAAGCCAGAAGGAGCCATTAGATTTGCTGGAGCAGGAGTTACGGGTCAGTTTTGAGCCACCATGTGTATGCTGAGAAAGTGAACTCTGGTCCTCTGGAAGAACAGACAGGGCTCTTAACCTTTTTACTAGCCACAAAGTCAAACTGTTAGTTGTCATTCTTTTGTAAAGTAGAGCTTTCCTTTAGTTGTGGTTTGATTCCTCTGAATACCCTTTTCTTCTGAAAGGATAATTAGGCCTTTCTCTTTTTGATATCAATTCTCTGATTTTTTTTCTACATCAAAGTGACTAGTTTACATGTTGATTTCTGCTATTTGCTCTCTCTTCTCCCGTTCCCTCCCTCTTCTCCTTGCCTTGATGGTTATGGTGATAGTATCTTTGCTATTATTTCATCTTCTATATTATATTTTTCTGTAGTACATGTGGCATCATGTTAATTCCTCTGGTTTTAGCATTTTTTTTCTTTGAAGAACTCATATTTAATTTAGTCTTTGTAATTGTTATTCTTTTTTAAAGAAATTATTAGTATGATCTGTGAAAAAGGTTTCCTTTTAGCTAGTTCTGTATTGCCATGAAAGCTCATTAGATTTTGCTTTTTGGCACAAAAAGATGCCCTTGATTCATGTGGTATATTTCTTGTGCCATATTTACAACTATCTTTCTTACAAAGAACTTTGTGTTGTTGGTAGTTTCTTTGTCTGTGGTCAGCCTTATTCCGGGAATAATGAGTGGAAAATTATAGAAATATGCATAAATCCTCCTTAAGTTTTAGATCACAAGCCATTCCTATAGCATCGTAAATACTTGTGCTGTCCCACACCCAGGAAATAAATAATGCCTTTATCCAGTGCATTCATACTGAATAAACTACTTGCCCCTTAATTATTTGGTCTGGCATATTAGATGAACTGTGATGGTACCACAGTGGCTAGTGTTCAAGTAATGCTTATTTTGCTAAGTGGCCCCAAGGCATAGCAGTACAGATACTAGTAATTTGGTGGATAAGCGACTCATTGTGGAGTATAGAAGTTTCAGCAGGGCAGTAGAGGCCCACGCCTTTAATCTAGTACTTAGGAACCAGAGGCATGTTCTGAGTTCGAGGCCAGACTGGTCTACAGAGCAAGTTCCAGGACAGGTTCCAAAGTTACAGAGAAACCCTGTCTTGAAAAAACAAAACAAACAAACACAAGTTTCTCCATATGATAGTGGAGTATATTTTAAGATTCTCAATGGATGCGTAAGACTTTAATAGTAGCAAACCCTATCCATATCATATGCCCACTTCTACATACATACATACTTATAACATTTGCTTTCTAAATTAAGCATGATAGATTAATAGTTGAATGGTAAAGCTAGCAGGAATTTATTTTTCCTAAAGTTGAGAACTTTCACGTTTTAAGTCAGAGAAAACACTTTACTACACCTTTACTTTCTAAATTCTGAGCATCATTGTTCTTGTATCTGGGGATATTAGTAAATAAGATACTTAAATATAGGCACTGTGATACTCTGACAGTATATTCTAAACAGCTACTAAGTATGCAGTGTGGACATTTTACATGAAGGGATGGGACCCACATGATAGAAGGAGAGTATCTTCTGCAAGTTTCCCTCTGGTCTCCTCATGCATGGCGCCTGTGTGTGTGCACATGAGCACGTGTATGTGCACACACACACACACATAGATAAATGTAAAAAACTATTAAAGATGAAATTATGAATTCATGCAGATTATATTGATTCAGTTGTGGTTAACTCATGATGTTCAGGTTTTCTTCTGTTTGGCCAGTGAAGCCCTTTTTAAGCTGACAGCTATGTTTTCTTCAGCTATCACATCTTTATTATCTTCCTGGTTTTAATCAGTTGTGTCCTGTGTTACGGGAGGTTTTTCCTCCGCCGGCTGCCGCTGGTCCTATCGCCATGGTCTCATGTAGCCATGTGAGCCCCAAATAACACTCAGAGACTCTGTATTTGATACAATCCTGTTGGCCAGTTACCATTATTGTTTATGGGCTAGCTCTGTCTTAATTATTAACCCATTTCTACTTATCTAAGTATTTCCACGTGGTCGTCTTATCAGGGAGCCACGGCAGGCGTCTTCCTCCATGTCTACATCTTGACCCTTCCTACTACTTCCTCTTTCTTCATCCTGGTCTCCTAGCCCTGCCTATCTTGTTTCCTATTGGCCACAGAGCTTTATTAACCAGTATGAGAAACATATATACAGAATAACATCTCCCATCATCTCCTCTTTTCTGTCTAAAATAAAAAGAAGGGTTTAAATCTTAACATAGTAAAATAGATCACACAACAATTATCAAATAAGAATTAGTTAACAATATTTAGTCCATTAACATTTTGTAAGACTTAAAGAAAATATCATCTATCCTATCTTTGTGAGTCTAAAGTCCTATATGTAACTTATCTTTAATCCTAACTAAGGAAAACTATAACCAAAACTATCTGTCTTCAACTCCTTCAAAGACCATAGAAGGATAATATATAAACTACAAATGACAGAGACAACACATTGCCTAGTCAGTCATCTGAAGTTCTTCTGTAATGTTCCATCTTCAGCCCATAGACCATAGTGTGTCTCCAGACTCCTCAGCAAAGCAGGAAACTTTAAATTGTCCACCTGTATTGACAGTTTGTCAGGAACTTTTCTCTGTGTCTGGCTGCCTTTTCCATGAAGCAGGAATCCTGTAGCAATGTCCATCTTGCATCAGCAGTCACTTTTTGTGGGTCCTGCATGTCCAGTTTCTACAACATAAAGTCAAACAGTCCAGAAGAGCAGTATCTTGCCCAAATGGCTAGTCTTGCTATATTAGAAGCAAACTTCATAACGAGTTTCTTCAATGTCCATCTTCCTTTTTGATGCAGGTGGTGTTACCAGGAGCAGTTGTGCCTCCCTGTCAAGAAAAACCCTAAACCATTTTAAATGCCATATTCTGTAGGTCTTTGAAAGGTTTGAAGAATGCCTATCCATCTCAAATACATCTCTATATATCTAGAAAACCTAACTCACCTAAGTTTTGACTATTATGTAACTATAATCTGCATTAAATTATACATTACATTTTCCAATGAGCTATTTAAACATAATACCTAAATAAGAGGAGAAATATGCATATCACAAAATTGACCTTAAATTGTATCAATAAATGAAAATCCATTTCAAAGCAAAGTATTCATATCTATACCATAATTCCCTTTTTACCTTTAAAAAGATTGTTTGTGGTTATAGCCACTTATAACCAAGTCCATTTAAATGAAAACAAACACTTATAAACAATATTTGGGAATTTGGGCGTCGTTCTTTCTAAACTACTTCCTGCTGGTAGGGGGCGCTGTCATGGGGTTCCAAAGAAGACGCAGAAATCTTGGCAGTAGTCTGCAAGGCTTTGTCTCAACTGCTTTGAATGTTGGATCACCTGGGGAGCTGTTTCAGGGGGTCTGGCTTGATCAAACCACATAAGTCTGGAAAGAATCCACAGCTTTTCATTTTCTGTGGAAACAAAAATAGAAATCCTTTTCCCCAGTAACTTGTCCTTAGGCTTAAATTTTGGAGTCAAAGCATTTTTAAAATATATAAATTGAGTTAATCCAGCAGCATTTCTTTTATCGGTAGTTATTTTCTCAGCAATCCAACAATTTAAAGACAACAGAAGCGCGTATAGTATCCAAAATTTCTTTGTGTTTTCCATCTTTACGTGGCTTTTTTATTACTCTATTTCTTCTATTTTTACGTATTTTGAGACAGGGTTTCTCTGTAACTTTTATCTGTCCTGGAATTCACTGCATACCAGGTTTACTTTGAAATCACAGAGATCTGCTTGCCTCTGTCTGCCGAGTACTGGGATTAATGGCTTGCGCCATCATATCCATCCATTCTACTTTCTTTTTTCTTTTTTAAACCATTGTATCCTGTTTCTTTTTCTCTCCCAAGCCAGGGTATTCCTTCCTCCATGTCTACATCTTGACCCTTCCTACTACTTCCTCTTTCCTCCTCCTGGTCTCCTAGCCCCGCCTATCTTGTTTCCTATTGGCCACAGAGCTTTATTAACCAGTAGTCCTGGAACTGAAAATCACTATTTCTACATGGAATGCCTAGATCCTTTTGCTAGCAAATCCTATTTAATGATCCTAATACATGTCTGCTTTAAAAAAATTTTTTTTTTTATTTATTTGGTTCTTCAGTATGTACTGATTGGTTTCTTTTCTTCATTTATTTAACAGGCATGCCCAAAGAAAAATACGAGCCCCCTGACCCTCGGAGGATGTACACAATTATGTCCTCTGAGGAAGCAGCAAATGGAAAGAAATCACATTGGGCAGAGCTTGAAATAAGTGGTAAGACATGGAAGCATGAATTTATGGTATAGAAATTAGAAATATGGTGGAAAATTAGGTTTTCTATTATTAATACACATAGAAAACAATTGTATTTGAGTCAGAATTTAAATCTCATTGACTACTCACTACTTTAACTTTTTTTTTTATATTTTTATTATTTATTATTTATTATGTATATAATGTTCTGCCTGCATGTACACCTACACACTACACACCAAAAGAGAGCACCAGATCTCATCACAGATGGTTGTGAGCCACCATGTGGTTGCTGGGAATTGAACTCAGGCCCTCTGGAAGAGCAGCTAGTGTTCTTAACCTCTGAGCCATCTCTCTAGCTCCCTTACTTCAACTCTTAAGGAAGTAGTAGGGACTGTGGGTTTCAGTGTTTTTATTAATGTGATCACTTTGTTGTCTTGGTCTGTAATAGATAAGTAAGTTTGTATGTGGAAACAGTCTAGTTGAAGTCTTAAAGCTGAGACTGTTTTCATTGAGATAATTTAGCATAAGTTTCTTTTCTCTTTGCAGACAGGGTTTTTCTGTGTGGCCTTAGCTGTCCTGAAACTCACTTTGTAGACAAGGCTGGCCTCACCCACAGAGATCTACCTGGGATTAAAGGCATGCATCACCACTGCCTGGCTGTGCTATCACCTCCTGTCTGACATAAATTTCTTAAAGACAGTATAATTAGAAGTTCTGTAAGAAGCTGGAGATAATGGCTCCCTGGTTCCAAGTACGTGCTGCTTTTCCAGAGGACTGCAGTTTGGTTGCTAGCACTCTTCAGGCTACATCCCTAGTCAGTCCTTGTAGTTTTAAATTATGTTTATTTAAGCATTGTAGAGTAGCACCTCCAACTTCTTTATCTAGTATCTTTCTTTATTACAGGTTCCCTTTCCAAATTTTCTTTTCCTTGCTGTTTGTGTGTTGACAATCAAGCACTTTTTTCCCCAGCCTATATTTTTCAGATTGCATACTGAAAATGCAGCTCAGTATATTCTTCATCTTAGGTATTTTCTACAGATAGACGGCTGGGTAGTCCATATCAGACCTGAGATTTAAGCTTTTGGACAGGAATTAAGATGGTGTCTCATAGGGTGGCATCATGCAGATGATACAGTACATTTTCTTTAGAAGCAATGTAAGATCTGAAAGCTTTCCTATTGCTGTTTACTGGCCAAAACCATTAATTCTTTGAGGATTGTAGTATGGGTTCTTTGCTATATTTTTTTTTTCATTATCTGAGATACATTTATAAAAAGAGACATTCTTCCATTTACTTTTTATTGCTTGATTGTCCTAGTTAGGGTTTTTATTGCTGTAAAGAGATCCCATGACCACAGCAACTCTTATAAAGGAAAAAAAATTTAATTGGAGCTGGTTTATAGTTCAGAGGTTTAGTCCATACTCAGGTGCTAGAGAGGTAGCTGAGAGTTCTATAGATAGGCAGGCAGCAGGACAAGCGGGGGTGGGGGGTGGGGGTGGAGACAGAGAGGAGACTGAGCCCCAGTGACACACTTACTCCAACAAGGCAATGCCACTTGCTATACTTTCAAATATGAGTCAATTGGGCATTCTTACTCAAACTACCACAGTGATAATACATTTTGTATAGGAAAGAAAGACTATGTGCTGTCTTTTTGTAGGTATGTATGCCAGAGGTTGATATTAGGTATCTGCCTCAGTTGTTCTCCACCTTATTTTTTGAGGCTTGGTCTTTTACTGAAAACCTTTGTCAGCAAAACTGAATGAAGTGTGAAGTTCCTGTATCCCTGCCTGCAACAGACTTTTTCCATTGTAACATTTTATATCAGTGATACATTTATTACAACATTTAGTAAGTTGACACATCATTCACAGTTTGTAATTTACATTAGGGTACCTGTGATGTTCTATATAATTGTATATAGCAGTAGTTCTCAACTTTGGGCTCACCTATCAAATATTTACATTATGATTTATAAGAGTAGCAAAATTAGTTATGAAGTAGCAATAAAAGTAATTTTATGGTTGGGGGTCACCAACATGAGGAACTGTATTAAAGGGTTATATCATTAGCAAGGTTGAGAACCACTGGACTAGAACAATAAGCCAGAACAAACCCATTCTTCTCTTAAGTTGCTTTGTCAGCAACAAAACAAGAACTAATACAAGTCTTTAATTAGATATCTGTCTCACCCTTGTGTTTTCACTTTGGAGAATAAGTCCAAGGCCTCATGCGTGTTCTATAGAACTACATCATTTTGTATCTCCTTAGTGCACATGTAAATGGTGGTGTTTTTTACTTTAAATTCCATTTATTCATTTTGGCATATCAAACAGAGTGATTGGCTTTAAGTCTTCCTTTATGATTTTTAAATTTTACCCATGTGTTACAGTTCTCACTGTATGTTTATACTTTTTTATTAAATATCAAATAATAAGTTGTTTTGTCCACCTAGGTTTATCAGTGTTGTTTTTTTTTATTTTTTCCTCTGAGACAGGGTTTCTGGGTTTTTTGTCTGTCTGTTTTAGGTTTTTCAAGACAGGTTTCTCTGTGTAGCTTTGGAACCTGTCCTGGAATTCACTCTATAGACCAGGTTGGCCTCACAAACTCACAGAGATTCACCTGCCTCTGCCTTCTGAGTGCTGTGATTAAAGGTGTGCGCTACCACTGCCCAGCCTTGTGTCACTGGTTTTAAGCACCATGATTATGGTGTGTCTGGTGTAGTGTTGTCCCCTCCCCCCCCCCCCACACACACTTTCTTTGGTGATTAGATTTATGGGTTTACAGTTTACACCACTATTGACACTATTTTGTTCTGCTTTCCTACTCTGTCCCTTTGGAGTGTGGTTACTTTTTTTTTTTTTTTTTTTTTTTTTTAAAGCTTACTTAAAGGTGTCTTATAGATTAGTTAGGCTTCATTCACTGTTATCCTTTTTTTTTTTTCCCACTAAGTTTTTCTTTTGGTATCATCTAATATTTTCAACACTGTAGAGATTGTGGGAATTTGATTTAAAGTCATTTCATTTCTTCTTGTTTGCATGCTTCATTATTTTTGTTTGAATATAGAAAGTACAGAAGTTTACTGTTTGAGTTCTGGATAATTTTATGTTCTTAGAAATACTCATGAGCTTTGTTTTGCTGAGGTAGAGTTCAATATCTTGGAAACAGTTTGATTTCCTTGAAGCTTGCTTTTAAGTAGTACTTTCCTAGGTATTCTCTGGTTAAAAGGTATTCTCTGACTGGTGGAAAATCAAATTGTTCTGATCTTTGAGATCCCAAAGATTGCTTTCTCTATTCTTGTCAGTTTCTCTCTGTTCTCCTATTCATGTCAGGGTTATTCCTTAAGTGAAAACTCATTGAGGGCTTTCTTTACTTTATGCAGCACTCTATTTAGTACTCCATCCTGTGAATGTCTCCTGCCTTGACCTCTCCAGACTCCAGCTTCATCTCAGCTTCTGTAGACCATCAGACTCTGCCTGGGTTCTGTCCTGTTACATATTTTCAGGACATCAGGCAGAAGGCTGGAACAGTTATATGAGCTGACTTTCTTTCCCACCTGTCACTGGTGTCCTATGCTGCCTAGTGCCCACCACCTGGAAACGCACCCCCCCTTCCTTCTGAGTCTTTTGGAGGTTTTGTTCTATTTCTCTTTTTCTTTGGTTTTCAGCCCTTTGATAGTTGCTGGGAATGGAAATGTCATGGCCTTTTCCTTAGGAGTAAATTGACTTGTTTATTTTTCAGCTAATTATGGAGAGGGTGGGTGACCTTGATTTAATCAGGGATTGATTTGACTTGAGCCAGATTTCACTGGTTGTGAGAATCTATGTCTGTTGGATCATTGCTCTTCCATTTGTAGCTCCCAACTGGAATCTTGGTTTAACTGGCTGTTTTTCCTCGGGGTTTCACAGTTCCTCTTCTTGAATATTGGCATCTACTGTAGCTTACTTCTTAGCTGCAGTTTGTGAGTCTGGAACTGATACTCTGGAGAGTATCCCCCTTCATGATCTTTCCCTGTTTCCCTGCTCTCAAGGTTTCCTGTCATATCACTGCTGCCTTTGTTGTTTTCCAATGTTGTTAAACAAAAAGGTGCTTTAAAATTATTTTTACTTATTTTTAAATTTCATATAATACATTTTCATCATTCTCACTCTCCACTCCTAACTCCTTCCTAGCCCCTAACTTCTTCCTAGATCCTCTCCTACCTCCCTGCCTTTTCAACTTCATGTTCTCTTTCTCTTAAAGAACAAACAAAACATGGAGTCCAGTTTGTCTTGGCCAATTACTCCTGAATGTGAGGCTTGCCCTAGAATGTGGTTGATATTCCAAGTATCACTCCAGGAATTTTCCTTTCCCAGCAGCAATCAAATGCCAGTAGTTTATTGCCTAGGGGTGGGACTTTTTGCCCACTACCAACAGACTCTTGTTAATAGGAATCTAAAATTAGATGTGTATTAAAATAAATTCTGCCTGAAGATGTCTTATGGTTTTTCAAGATTATGTAGCTGCCTGTCTTGTAGACTAGGCTGGTCTTGAATTCATAGAGATCCACCTGCCTCTGCCTCCTGAGTGCTGGAGATCCACCTGCCTCTGCCTCCTGAGTGCTGGGATTAAAGGTGTGTGCTGCCACTGCCCAGCACCAAGTTACTTTCATATCGCTTTTGTTCCCATTTTTATGGGGGGGGTACTTTGATGACCTGTTTTTGAGGTACACTTGTAGTGTTCAACAATGATATTTGTTCTAGGCCTTTCTGAGATACCAGTGTAGGGCAGGAGGAAGTGCACTAACCAGAACTATATGAAGGAAACTTCCAGGAGATACACTTGGATCTGAACTTATTGGCACTTGTTGAAGCTCATACATTAGTACATTGGTGTTTTTTTTTGTTTTTTTTTTTTTAATCTGTGACACTGTGTACAATTTGAGATTATTGAGAAAACTTTATTTAGATTACTTTTTTGTGGAGAATAATAGACTATGACTAAAATACTAGATTGAAAACGTACGATTTTTACAAAGAATATTATGACGCTCTTTTGATAACTGTTAAATATAACTTGAGAATCAGGTAGCTTTCGTTATATTTCCAGCTTAGTCTCCTCTCTTTAATGCTTGATTTATAGAAATTAATGTGGGACAGGCTAAAATGGGAGAGAAAGAAAGTCCAAGTAAAGACAGCAGTTGCTGAGTGATAGTTTTAAGTCGTCACTTGCTTGATTATTTATGTGCCATTCATTCGTTCAGTCATTCATTTCTGACTGATGAGTAGGCAATTACATATAAAGATTTCTATAATTTTGCTAACTAGGAGTCCCTGACAAAATAGCTATGAAACTGTGATACAGAACATAAATGTTTGAAGTGTTATCTTGAGAAAGTTGTACTAGCTTGGCAGGATTAAGGAAAGCACCTTAGACTAGCTGAGTACTGAGATGGTGATATAAGTCAAGTAGAACCAAGATGAGGGTACTTTACAAAAGGGAACGCGTGCGCGCGCGCGCACACACACACACACACACACACACACACACACACACACACACACACACACAAATACTCTTTAAAGGTGCACAGCAAGGTCAGAGAGCCAGCCCTGCCTCTGAGTCCTGGGAGAGCTGGCCTGTATGGCCTGGGTGCAGGAGGGCTGGTTCCATTCCTGGCCTGCTGCCAAGGAAGCTCAGGCTTGGGGAGAGTTGGCTTTACCTCTTGCCTGGGGGAGCAGTTCTGGTGGAGGCCCATTGACCAACTCAGTGACCACCTAGACCCAAATCCAGGGCTTTGTGTTGGACCACCCCAACATCTACCCCATGTGTGACCTGCTAGAGAGGATGAAGGTACTGGTCCCATGGAACCATAGCCACAGGATCTCCATGACCCAAGAGAAGGTTGAGTGAGGTATTGATGGTGTTCCTGAAGCCAGAGGCCTTGAATAAGACCAGCCACTCATAGCAATGAACATTTGCAAATAAAGCTTTTTGGACAAAAGAGTATACTTCTTGACACACTACAGCTCCCAGTACCACTAAGGCAAATGAATATGTGATGAAGAGACAGGAAAGACGGAACGAAGTAGTTGTTTGTTTGTCTGGGGAGTCACTACAAGGAAGGAGGGTAGACATGGAAGCACTGAGAAATGAGTGTGATTGGGTGTATGATATGAAATGCTGAAAGAATCTATAAAAATTGTTGATTTCAAAAAGTGCATAGCAAGTCTTTATTCCGTCATTCCTCTCTGCATGTTTCTTTGCATCTCTCTGGAGTTGCTTTGTGCAAACACATAAACAAGTTATTCCATTGCCTCTTTTTAATGCAAAATAATATATCTGTATAGGTATTTCTTTATTAACTTTTTCACTTAACATTGTATTTTGAATAGATCCCCACCCCCACATTTTTCTTTGAAGTTTATTCAACACAACACAATCTCCAACTTCACTGAGGTAGCTGACCTTGTCCACAGTCAAAGCCACCTCTAAACTGGAATTCAGTTGCTGAACCAGCCCCAGCCTTAGCTTCCTTGTCAGTCGCAGGGGACACAGCACTTCTGTAGGTGTCTCTGTGGATCTCCCCTCTTGTGCAACTCACCCTCTCAAACTTTGGACTGAGGCCTGCCAGTTGCAGTGCAGGTGGCGGGCACCTCACCCAGAGTGGGTGCAGGTGATTTCAGAGATACTGGATGCCCTTGTTCATAAGGTACCAATAGGAATGTCCAGGCAAACTGCACCTTCACGTAGCCTTGAGACATCATAGCTTTTATTCTATGGAGGTTGAGCACATTCTTATCTTCTAGCTTGGGGCGTTTAGGTATCTAAACATCTTTCCTGGCAACCATTACTACTTCCTTAGAAAGGACTTCATAGATGGCAGTCTGGTTCTTAGGCATCAGCATCTCAGAGGCTGGAAAGGAACAAGGAAAGCTTTTTTAGACAATGTTTTTTCTGTGTGGCCCTGGCTGTCCTAGAAATCACTCTGTACACGAAGCTGGCCTCTAACTCAAAGAGATCTGCCTGCCTCTGCTTCCTAAGTGCTGGGATTAAAGGTGTGTGCTACCACTGCAACAACCTGGCAACAATAGGTTATTTTATATTGCTCTGATTTACAATAAACAGTATCATCCTGGAGATATTTTTGTTTTGTTTTGATCATGTTATTGTATAAATTAAGATGGTTATGATGATTTTCTTTTTCTCCACCAGTTTTACATACTTATCATATCTACTAGTTTACCTTTTGTTTATATGATAAATAGGGTCTTCCATTTCATGTGATTATTATGTGCACAAACTATTGGTTTATATATGTATTCTGTATGCTAACAGGAATGTTCTTTGTCACGCTATGCCACTTTTTTCTAAATCGTTGTAAATCTCTGAGTTAGTTGCTTTGATCTCTTGATAGGTTCACTATGCCTGGTCCCTTAGGGTCTGTTGGCAGGCAAACTGTACTGAACTGCTGTGAATGTGAGCACTAGGTAACTTCTTTTTGTCCACTTCTCACATATCTGAATGACTGACTTGATGTTTGTGGGAGAATCAAAGAAGTACTAAACTGGGAAACAGTAAAGATCAGCTGTAATCCCCATTTCTAGAATGTCAGGTGTTTAGATTTTCTTTTTCCAGAATCTTTATAAATGTATAGTTTAGTTAATTGAATTTCTTGGTAGGTTCATTATTATACATAATCCCTTGGCTTGCTAATTACGACAATGTGATTACAGGGAAGAATAATTCTTCCTGTCTCCTGATAAGAATGAAGTCACTTGTTAGAATGTGGCTCTTACCCAATTTAGTGGCTTAAGATAGACTGAAATTTAAAGAGTACAGTTCTACTTAACTGTGGCACCTTAGAGAAATGTTCTTGGATCAAGGTAGTCACAGTTTTACCAAAGTGTAGTTGACATGCAAAAATCAGCATGTATGGGAGCTGGAGAAATGGCTTGGTGATATGCTGCTCTTGCAGAGGACCCCAAGTACAGTTCCTAGCACTCATATCAGGTGGTTCAAAAACAGCTGTAACTGCAGCTGCATGGGATTGGATGCTCTTTTCTAGCCTTTATCAAATACCCACATAGAGATTCACTCACATATACGTAATTAAAAATAAGGTTTTTTTTTTAAAGTCAGCATTTATACATATTGTAATAAAGTGATATACTCTGTAGATGCTCCTTTTAGTGTGGCATCATTGCTGAGGAGCCGACCCTTTGTTTCTGTGCCATTTCTGTCTCTTTCCCTCATTCCTGTTCTAGGTTTGTGATTTATAGAATTTATATAAATGACACCAACACGGCTTTTGCTGTTTCATTTTTCTGGTAGACAGTTTTCATGTAGCTTTGGCTGTTCTTGAACTTGCTGTGTAGTTAAAGATGACTTTAATTTTTTGTTTGTTTTGTTTTGTTTCGTTTTCCTGAGAAAAGGTTTCTCTATATAACAATCCTGGCTGTCCTGGAACTCATTTTGTAGACTAGGGTGGCCTTGAACTCACAGAGATCCTGCCTCTGCCTCCCTAGTGCTGGGATTAAAGGTGTGTACCACCACTGCCTGGTGACTTTAAATTCTCTATCTTTCTGTCCCTGTGTCCTTCATTCTGGGACCACCCACATTCCTGGTATGTGTTAGTGGTGGGAATCAAACCCAGGACTACCGGCATGCCAGTCAAGCACTCTGACAACTAAGGTACATCCTCACCTCTGATGCATACTTTTTGTCTTGACTTACTCTTCCTTTACTTACTTATGCTTATTTTGAGGTTCATTTGTGTTGGTTTTCGTTTGGTTTATTATTTTTTTTAATGGAGTATTCTATTGCATGATGTGGCAGCATTTGTTTATCCATTAACCTTTTGAATGTATAGGAGCTATTTATAGTATTTGAACATTACAAATAAGGCCACTGCACATTTGCTTTTATTTCTCTGGGGTAAATACAATTGTTAGTGTATTTTTAAACTTTTGAAACTCTTGAGACTGTTTAGAAACTCCTTCTATCCCTCCCTCTCTCTCTTCCTCTCTTCTTCCCTCCCTCCATCCCTTACTCCCTCCACTAGATGTCTGATTGGCACCCTTAGCAGAGTGACATGATGTAGTGACTGTTTAGACTTAGCTGTCCTTCTGAGTGTGTAGTGCTATCTTATTGTGGCTTTAATAAATGTTCTTTAATTATTGCTTATATTGATCATATTTCATGATTGTCATCTGTCCTTTTCACTGAAGTGTCTTGTTTAAATCTTGTACTTTTGAAGAGTATTTTTAAATTCTTTATTGTTTTAGTCTTTTTTTTTTTTTTAAATATACCACAGGCTAGGTAGTTTATAAACAGTTTATAGCTTCAGAGTCTAGACCAGTGGTTCTCAACCTTCTTAATGTTATGACCCTTTAATATAGCTCTTCATGTTGTAGTGACTCCCAACCATAAAATTATTTTTGTTGTTACTTCATAACTAATTTTGTTACTGTTATGAATCATTATGTAAATAGTTTTTCCAGTGGTCTCAGGTGACCCATTTGAAAGGGTCATTTGACCCCCAAGGGGGTCTAGCCTACAGGTTGAGAACCACAGTTTAGAGGCTGAGATGAAAGGGCTGCATCTGGTGAGGACCTTTGCTATGGGTGACAAGCAAGAGACTATAAGAGAGGTTGAGAAGAGACTAAGCTTTCATGAATTTGTTTCCATTATATCAATGTCAGTCTGTTCATGAGGGCAGAGTGCTGGTGACCTAAACACACATCATGCCCTGTTGGTGTGATATATCAGAAAATAGCTTTTTTTCACTTAGTATTCAAAGCTGTGTAAATGCTCACTGTTAGCATTCCAGTGCCTGATTGGAGTACTTACATCATCCATTTCCTAGTTGGACAGCTAAATGGTTTCCTGGTTTTGGAAGTGATTGTTAAAGCTACTATAAACTTCTGGGATTTCATTTTATGACCCATTTCTTTTCTTTTTCCCACATGGGTGCTGAAAGATTGAACCCATAGGCTTTTGTGGGCTTTACCATAACAGAATGTGAACTTTTTTTTTTTTTTTAAGACAAGGTCTTGCTGGGCGATGTTGGTGCATGCCTTTAATCCCAGCGCTCTTGGGAAGCAGAGGCAGGCCGGTCTCTGTTAGTTTGAGACCAGTCCGATCTACAGAGTGAATTACTGGACAGCCAGGGCTGTTATACAGAGAAATCCTGTATCCCCCCCCCCCCTACCCCATCATTCCCCCCCAAAAAAAAAAAAAAAAAAAAAAAGACAAGGTCTCACTGTAGCCTGTGCTGGTCTCAGACTCATATTTATATTTGTTTCTGGCCAGAGGGTGTGTGTCTGTGTTTAACTTTTCAACTTTATTAATACAGAAACTTATATTTCTTTTCTTTGAATATGTAATAGTCTTTTAATTGCTTCTGATCAGTGAGGTAGTTTCTAGCATTTTCTAGGTGTCTTTACTGATTTCTAAATTTAATCCCAACATGATTTTGACAGAGAACATTCTTTTAATCTTTTTGAGTTTGTGGAATCTTGTCTAGTAAACATTCCACCTGCACTTGACATAAGTTGTCTTTGCTGCTGTTGTGTGGTCCATTAAAGTCAGTGAAGTTATGTTGGTCAAGTTGTTAGTATGTTCCATATCCTTTTTGTCTTGTTAATTGAGAGGAAGAGGGTTCTGAAATCTCTTGATTGCTTTTTTCTTATAGTCTTGCTAGGTTTTGCCAAAGTATTTTCACGAGGTTCTTAGTACCTAGGAATGTGTACTCCTGATTAAGTTGACTTCTTTATTATGATAAGATTTGGTCTTTTGTTTCCTTTGTCTGTTAGCAACACAGCTACTCCAGCTGTTTTCTGAAGTTAGCATTATTTTTGTATTTTCATTCCTATGTATTTATAGTTGAAATGCATTTCTTGAATATGGCATGTAAATTTTTTTTTAATGCAAACTGGTAATTAGTTATGTTATTGGGCTATTTAGACTTTTTAATGTGACTGATTAGATCTTAAACCCACCATCTTACTAATTTTTAATTACCCTATTATGTTTTGTTTTCCTACCTCTTTTTGAAATAAATTCATGTGTGAATGTTTGACTTATTTTAGTGTACATTGTCATGCCACTTCCTATATTGTGCTAGGATCTCACACTGAACTTTCTCATCTTTGTGCCTTTGCAGGATGTTATATGTATCTGCCCTGAATATCACAGTTCTATCAGTTTTGCTTTGTTTGTTCATTTTGAGGTAGTGTCACATGTAGTCAGACAAGCCTTGAACTTACTGTAGCTGAGGATGAGCTGGAATGCCTAACCCCCCTGCCTTCACTTCTCAAGTGACAGTATTAGAAGCATGTGCCATCACACCTAACATTAGTCAATTTCGTTTTATAGAGAAATTTGAAATACTTTTAAAAGTTTGTATGTTGTGTTTACCCATCTATTTACTACAGATATGAGCATTCCTAATCTGAAGGACCTGGGATCTAAAATTTAGTATTCATGTTTTAAAATTTCAGATTATCAGATTAGGGATTTCACTGGCAATGTCTATATGCCAGTAATTCCAAATCTAAAAATCTCAGAAGTTCTGATAAATTTTCATCTGGTATTACTGGTTTTATACTGCTAAAGAATTTTCTACCTTATAGAGCTACTGTCTTTTTCGCTTCCCTCTACCAAAAAAGTAAATTGCCTTCACTTGAAAAGTTTAATTATACTGTGTTGACAGGATATTTCCCCAGTACATTAAAGACCGCTCCAGTCATTTTTTGTAACTAGATATTTACTGACATTTTATCTTTGTTCTTTATAAAATGTAATTTTTCTCCTTTTATATTTTGTCTTATTTACTTAAGCCATTTGATCACTGTTTGCCTTTATACAGTTTTATGCAGTTTTCTTTTTGTTGTTAAAAATAATTTATCTGGTTAGAGAAATCTTGATAATTAGCTTTCATTTACTATGAGTGTTATATGTTCGCTCTCCATAGTGATGGGCTTCCATGAAGACATTTTCATTCTCCCTTTCCTTTCTTCCCAACTTTCCCTTCTTGCTAGTCTCTATGTTTGAACTTACTGAGCTTTTTGTGTCTGTGGGTGTATTAGTTACATGTCTCATTGCTATGTCAAAATACCTGACAAAGGCAACCAAAAAGAAGGGAGGGTTCATTTTGGCTCTCAGTGTAGGAAATGCAGTCTATCGTGATTGGAAGCAGGAGTTAGGCCAGAAGAAAATGGTTGTGAATGATGGTGCTCAGCCATGTGATTTCTTTTCTAGTCTGAAAGAATGGTACCACTCACTTCCCACTTCAGCTAACCTAATGTAGATAATCCTTCATAGACATGTCCAGAGATTTGTTTCCATGGTGATTCTCAATTCCATCAAATGACCGTCAAGATTAACCATCACATTGGTTTAATAGTTTTCTTTGCATGAGTAACATTTTTTGCCTCTCCTTTTCTCACGCATCGTGTTCATCAACCTAGAATGAACCTTTAGTGCATTTTGTATAGTTACAGATTTGTGCAATGTTTATCTCAGTTTGAGAACTCTGTATTTACAAGCACTCAATTTTCCATTTTGTATGATATATGATCTATTACCATTGGCTCTTTCACTTCACGAGTATTTTTAAGGTTGGTCCTTGTTTGGGCACATACTTGTTTTGCTTATAATATTGTATGGTGATGAGAATGCCATATTTTATTTGTCTATTTGTCAAGTCAGACATCTGGATTGTTTCCAGTTTTGAGTCAAAACATTCTTTTGCAATCATTTATGTGGACATACAAGTATATACCTAAGAGTTAACTGCCATACATTAACTCATATATTAACTCCATATTGAACTTTTAAGGAACCTCCGTGCTGATTAAGTGCTTGGGCCATTTTTACATTTCCACTAGCAGCACATAAGGTTTGAGTTTCTCTGCTTACAAATATTGTCTCTGATTTTATTGATCCAAGTACAGGTACACAAGTTCTGTTGTGCTGTGTGGAAGTCAGGACAACCACCATTCTCCTTGTTTTGAGACAGGGTCTCTTCTTTTTCTCCTGCCTTTGCCAGGACAACAAGCTTCTAAGAGATTTGACCAATTCTCTTGTCTGTGCTTCCCATCTTCCTGAGGGCTCTGGGATTATAGATGTTCTCACCATCTGGTGTTTAATGTAAATTCTGGGAGCTAGAACTCAGGCCCACATACTTGCTTGCTAAGTGATTTTACTCACTGAGCCAGCTCCCCAGCCTCTCCTGAGTTTGAAGACTATAAACGACTTAGCAGATTTATGACCTACAAATAGTCTCTTTTTCTATGGCTTTGTCTTGTACTTTTCTAATGTTATCTTTTAAAGCACAAAGATTTTTTATTTTTATTTATTTATTTATTTTTGCTATGTTTTGTGTTTCCAGACAGGGTTCCTCTGTGTAGCCTTGGTTATTGTAGAACTGGCCCATTACACTAGGTTAGCCTTGAACTTAACAGAGATCCACCTGCCTGTTTCCCAAATCCTAGAGTTAAAGGTGTGTGCTACGACCATCCTGAGCTCAAGATACTTTAATGAATCACTTTTTTTTTTTTTTTTTTTTTGCTTATGCTGTTACAGTGTGATTGCCTAATCAGTCCATGGTTATGTAAACTTTCAGTTTTGTGTGTTTCCCCCAAAACACTGGGGATTAAATTCAGGGCTTCATGCATATTTGACATGTACCCTATCACCGAGCAACATTCTTTAATTAAGAGTCCAAGGTTTTTGTTTGTTTGTTTGTGTGTTTTGTTTTTTTTTTTTTTTTTTTCTTTTTTAGAATTTTTGTGTATGATGTTTTGGTATGTATCTGCATACTACCACATGCTTGTCTGTGCTTAAGGCCAGAAAAGGACATCAGATTTTCTGGGACTGGAGATATTGAAGGTTCTGACCTTATTGTAGGTGCTGGGAATTGAACCTGGATCCTCTAGAAGAGCAAGCAGCCAGTGCTCTGAACCACAAAGCCATCTCACCAGCACCCCATCTTCATTTTTTCGTATATGGCTCTCTAGTTGTATCTTTCTGTTTTTTTTTTTTTTTTTTCTGTCTCCTTCATCTCTATTTGGAGCCTCTACTCAGTCTCATGTGCATTCCACTGTTAAAAGCTGTACCAGACATTTCTGAAGTGCTGAGGTTTTTTTTTTTTTTTTTTTTTTTTTTTTTGTATGTGTTTAGGTTTTTTTTTGCTCTGCCTTCAAATAGTGATTTTCTTCAATGTGTGATCTGCTGTTAATTTCATCTTGCCCTCCACACCCCCATTCTGAATCTTGATGTCAGTAAGCTCATTGTTACCATTTTTAAGCTTTGATTGGTTTTTCTCTTCTTCATAGATTTTTACTTTCCTGTTTGTTTATATGCTTGGTAATTTTTTTCATTGGTGCCAGAAACTGATGCCTTTCTTTGTTGGATGGTGCATGTTTGAATATTCCTTCAACTAATCCTTGTTATGGAGTGAAGTGAAGTTACTGGAAAGCATTTTCACTCTTTTGAAGCTTGATCTTCAGCTTTTCTAGGTGAGACCAGAGCAGTCACTAGTCTGAAGTTGAATGTTGAACCTATCTATGCCTTCTGAGCTGAAAGGATTTTGTTCTCCCCTCAGCATCTGGGAACAGTGTGGCCTTGGCTATTTGGGTGTTTCCTCCTCTGGCTCAGGCAGTTTTTCACATTCAGTGCTTAAGGGTAATCGTTTCTCTGTACTGTTCCTGAATTCTAACTACCACAATGTCAGTGCTCTTGTCTCCAGAGCCCAGATTACTCTGCTCTGTGATTGCCCCCACCCTGCTTCTTTGCAAATACTATCTGAGAAGTACACTGACATAACTAGAAACCACCTGTTTGTTTCCCATTCATTCCTCCTGGGTAACTTTACTACCTTGGTTGATGTCTGGCATATTTGTTTCCTGTAGGATGACAAATTGAGGCTTTATTAGCCTATCTTGATTAGAAGTAAAGGTCTCGAGGTTGCTTTTTCAACTATTAGGCCTCAAACATTACAGATATTGTAGAGAAAAGTCTTATGGGTGTAGAAAACTGTTGACCTCTTAATCAAGAAATGCCTAAATGTATATTTAATACTGCTTGAAAGAGTGGTGCATTTTTAGTTCAGTACTGTGTCTGTTGCTTGACTTAGTATCTGAAAAGTTTTGGGGCAGGTATTTTTACTTGTGCATTAACAATACAAGTTTTCTTTCTTCTTGTTTGTTTTGCTTTTTTGAGACAAGATCTTACTGTGTAGACAAAGCTGGCCTGGAACTCCCTGAGATCTGCTTGCCTTGACTCTAGTGCTAAAATTAAAGGTTTACACCACTACACTCAGCTTTACTGCCTAGAAAGCCCCACATTACATAGATTCTGTTTTGTTTTGTTTTGTTTTTTTGTTTTTGTATGATGCAGTTATTACTTGAGTAATTTGTCCCTAATCTTAACTAATCTGAGAATACCTTTGCTTCCTTTTTTTTTTTTTTTTAAGGCAGACTTCCTATTTTCTGGTGTATAGAATAGTTTTTCAGATAATTGTATTTGATTTTGTCTTACATAAATTTATCTTTTGTAGTATCCAAATTCTAGATTTAGTACTGCTGTGAATTATATATTTTTGTTTTATCATATCTTAGGTCATTTAAAGGATAAATTCTTTCCATTGTTCTCTTAAAATGAAGATAGTCTCAAGTATTGATGCTTTACTTTAAAGGTTTAATCTGTTAATTAGAGTTAATTATTCAGTACACACAATGAATTGTTCTAAAATGGATGAAATCTTCCTCGCTAAGCCTTCTCAGAGTTTTTAAAGTAATAATTTAAGTACCTAATTAAAACATCTGAATCTTATGTAATACATGGACCAAATTTCTTAGAGATCACTATATGATCCTTTTTTTCTTCTTCTGTCTTGCAGGAAAAGTAAGAAGCTTAAGCTCATCTTTGTGGTCACTAACTCACTTGACAGCTTTGCATCTGAGTGACAATTCCCTGTCCTGTATTCCTTCAGACATTGCCAAGCTTCACAATCTGGTATATCTGGACCTGTCCCATAACCAAATCCAGAGTTTACCGGCAGAACTCGGAAACATGGTATCACTCAGGTATGGAGGGAGACTCAATACTGGATATTTAGGTTCTCCAAAACAGAGCCTGAATATATCTTGTTAGGAAACAAAACCATTTTATATTTAAAGAAAGGAGGCATCATAACTGTGTCTTCTATTGAAAGATTTTTGTAGAATTGAATGTTCAATAATAAAATTAAGCAGGTCCATTGCTTGGCTTTGTTGTTGTTTATGTTTTTTTCTGAGACAGGGTTTCTTTGTGTATCTCTAACTATCCTTGCTCTGTAGACCAGGCTGGCCTCAAACTCAGAGATCCCCCTGTCTTTGCTTCCCAACTGCTGGGATTAAAGTCATGCACCACCACTTCCTGACATTGCCTAGTTTTTTATTTCTGTGTTTTGTGTTATGTATTTTATTTTTGAACTAAAACATTTTTGAAAATACAATTCTTTATTGATTCTTTGGGACTTTCACATCATGGATCCCAATCCTGCTCACCTCCCAGTCCCATCATATCTACCCCTCACCACTGTAGCTTCCCCTCAAGACTCCCTCCCCCCCCCAAAAAAAAAGGATTAATTAAAAACAAACAACAACAACAAACCCACCTCCCTCCTCTGTCTTTCCAACACCTTTGTATTCATTCTAGTGACATCAGGAGCTGTGCTGTGTTGTGCATTATACCCTTATGTCCAGTCAGCCTCGCCTGCAAAATGTTCATTGCGATGAGTTCTTGGATCTGAACCAAAAAGTTTAAAGCACTGTAAAGCACTGTGTTATTTGATGTACTTGCCTGTGGCCAGTAGTTAATGCCATGCAAACATTTTTAACACTGATCCTCAGAACCTGTTGCCCATAGTAGGAAAGCTCTGGCATGAACAAAGCTAGAATTAGTTACTGTGTTTAGAAGCCTTGTAGTTTCATGGGTAGAATTTGTAGTGATGTTATTTCTTTGGGAATCTTACTTTGGCATTTATAAATTATGTGATCTTGGACAGACTTCTTAGCCAGAGGTTAGGGATGTTGGTAATGATGAGTTCTAAACAACTAACTCTGTCAAGCTTTAATATTTCAGCAAATGATAATTATTGGTTGGTAGGGGTTTTTTTTGTTTGTTTGTTTGTTTGGTTTTTTTTTTTTTTTGTTTTGGTTTTTGTTTGTTTGTTTGTTTGTTTTTAAGCCTTTGAAGGTACATAAGGTATACATAAAAGCCAGGATTGGTAGTGCATGCCTTTAATCCCAGCACTTGGGGAGGCAGAGACAAAATCAGCCTAATCTACAGAGTTCCAGGACAGGCTCCAAAGCTATAGAGAAACCTTGTCTAGAACTGCTCCACCGCCCCCCTCCCCCAATCTACATAAAAATAAAGCTGAATCAGCATACCTGCACAGTGGTTTCCATGGCTTTTCTGATATCTTCTAGTGTCTTTACAAACTCTTACACCAGCCTTTTAATTTTTTTTTTTTTCTTGGCTTAGTTATTGAGTATTTACTATGGCTATTTTTCATTCTTGGAAACAAAATGGTATAGAGAACCTCTTTCCCCATATAATGAATGGGTTTGGAACTAAATAGGAGCCAGTTACTCAGATCTTGTTTTTCTTGTTCAGTTTTCTCAGAAGCAACCAAGATTTGTAAAGAAACAAGGATAGTAGAAATCATTCTTTTTATCTAAAATCTGTTTAGTAAAAGTTAAAATAGGAACTTGACAGTATCTCAGTTTGGTGTTGGGGGCTTGGTTGCCTTTTTTTCTTTGAAGAGTCTTACTATATATTGTGGTTATAAAAAACATTAATCTTTTGTTTATGTAGCTTTTACTTTTAAATAAAATTTTTTGTAAATTTGGAGAACTAGTAAACATAAGCTTAACTGTGTAGTCATCATTAAGCTCATCAAACAGTCCTTGTGATAGCTGTGTGTAAACTTCTTTTCTTGCTGCTGTGACTAAGTACATGACAAGAAACTACTTAAAGAAGAAGCTATGTCATTTGACTCAAGGTTGACTAAGGTTGAGGGGATACAGTCCATCATGGTGGGAACTTTCAAAACGGTACAGAAATGCATAGCAGTTGATCACATAGCATCCACCATCAGGAAGTGAAGTTGAGACATCCCTCACCCTGTGCTGTGAGACTACCCATATTGAGGTTGAGTCATCCTGGGTTTAGCCTCTCTGGAAGTACCCTCACATTTGTACCTTTGAGATCTGTCTCTATACTGTTTGATCCTTTCTGCTTTCTTAGTACAAGTGGAACACACATGTGCCAAACTAGCACTGCTTTGCTATTTGCCAACCATGTTTCTAGCCTATAGTGAGATAAGTATTTCAGGGAGTAATTTTGTGTATTCATGAATTTAACAACTTTTAAAATTTGAAGCTTGTATCACACTTTGTTCTTGTTTCTGTTTTAGTTTTTTTTTCTCCTGTGTATTACCAAAGGTTTGGTCTGTGGCAGTTTTGTTTAACTACATAGGAAGGCCAAGGTTAAATAATGGAATATAATGTATAAAGCTTTGTTGTGTTAGGTACATATTTTCCTAGAAATAACATTGTTGATTTTAGCTGTTAAGGTTAAGATTAAAATGTCTTCTTTTATATCAACAGGGAGCTCCATTTAAATTACAACCAGTTACGAGTTCTACCTTTTGAGCTGGGAAAACTGTTTCAGTTGCAGACTTTAAGCCTGAAAGGTAGGATTTCACTTTTCTTACAGTGTTGAGCTCTTAGAGTTCTTACCAGGGGATTCTTTGGCAGGCAGTGTTGTCACCTCATGCTCTGTTGCTTTACCTATGCTTCAGTTCTCTGTTTCTGTGACTGTTCAACTCCAGGCTATCTGTGTCTTTCTGTTCTTTCTGCTGTTGACCTTTCTGCTTTCTTAGCTTGTACCCTGATGATGCATTACTTATGCCATGCTTTCTCATCATGATATAACAGCTTTTCCCTCATGTTCAAATCAGAGTGCAGCTTCCCACAAAAGAAGAAAGAAAATTTCCCCAGTAAATAGAAATTTTCGATTTGGTCCTACTACTAAAAATAATGGTTTTGAGGATTTCTATTTTACAAAAGAAGTTGATTTATGGCTCCTTAATTAGTGTTGGAAATGGAAGAGGGCATAAATAATGCAGTAGGAACCATTGTAAAATGTTGTAAGCCAGAAGGAACCAAATCACATTTTTACATGTGTCAAGACATGGACATGTTTTGTAATGTAATTAGTTCTTCACTAGTCTGGGCAGGTGTGGACAGACAGCTGTCTCCTAAAGGGAGACTTCTGGGTAAAGTCTCTTAAGAGTTGCATTCATATTTATAAAAGATAGTTACAGAATCAGGTTATATTCCTGTAAGTTCCTTTGGTGTATCATAAAGACTGTTCAAGAAATAAATGAAAAAATAAAAGTACACTTGTATATATGTAATTTTTAGCAGCCATCAACTTTGTGGATGGTTCAAGTCCATTTCATGTCTGAGAAAGCTGCTGTTGTTCAGAGTTACAAAGCACTTCTCTGTTAACATTAACCTATTGCTCATCTTTTTGAATACTTCTGTAAAACTGCAAATTTTGAAGCTGGATAAATGATGACTCAGTGGTTAAAAGCACTGGTTGCAACCTGGGTTCAATTCCCTGCACCTATGTGGTGGTTCACAACCATCTGTAATTCCAGTTTCCAGCAATCCCAGCTCCCCTCTTCTGGCCTCCAAAGGCATAGGCAGGCCCATGATGCACACACATATGCACAGGCAAAACACCCATACAGACAAAACAAATCTTTAAAAGAAAAAAATTTTTTAATTAATTAATTTATTTATTTATTTATTTATTTTTTTAAGACAGGGTTTCTCTGTTACTGCTTTGGAGCCTGCTGTTCTGGAGCTAGCTCTTTTAGACCTGGCTGGCCTTGAACTCAAAAAGATCTGCCTGCCTCTGCCTCCCAAGTGCTGGACTAAAGGCGTGCTCCACCAATGCCCAGCTACAAAGCAAATTTTTTTATAGAAATTTCAAAAGTGGTATTTTTATTTGGTAAATTTTTAGCAACTGTGTTGTAATATGATTTTTGTGGTGATAGGTGACTGTTTTAATAAATTTTTCTAAGTCTAAAACACTAATATCTTAATTAACCTTCTTAAATTTTCCCTAGGAAATCCACTTACCCAAGATATATTGAACCTCTGTCTGGAGCCTGATGGAACAAGAAGGCTACTGAACTACTTGCTCGATAATTTGTCAGGTACTGCAAAAAGAAGTAAGTGGCTGTTTGTTTAGACTTTTTATTAGGAAGAGATATAAGAATATCACTTAATTATTATTGTATTTTTTTTTTTACATACACATATATATATATATATACCCAGTTTCAACAGAACAACCACCTCCAAGATCTTGGATCATGTTACAAGAACCAGACAGAACAAGGCCAACGGGTTAGTAGCCATATTTTTAACAATTAGTGTGGCCAGGTCTTGATAAGCTGAAAGTATTGTTGACATGCTTCAGATACTGAACAACATTGAAGAGCAATATTATTATAGGCTGATTTAGTTTGGGAAATAATGATAAAGATTTCATTCTGTAATGCATTACTTCTCAAAACCAGGAGCAGTTTTATCTTCTTGGGGCATGTATCAGTTTTAAAATTGATACATTTAAACATTTAAAAGTTTTAATTCTGATTGTTAAAAAGTGGGAGAAATACTACAACAACATAGGGATTGAAGTCAGGGACACAGCTAAATACCCTACGGCACCTGGCCCGGTCAGACCCTACTAACCATACAGAAAGTACTGCCACTGTCGAGCACCTGACTTATGGCAGTAGATTCACTGAATAACACTAAAATCTTTCCACATTGGAGGTTTCCATGTGCTAATGTGATATTAGCAAAATTGTAAGATAGTTTTCTTACTTGAGAGGAAAAAATTGAACTAATGGCCTCTGATCTATTTTTAAACCTAAATTTTATGAGAATAGTTTAGTTCTCAGGGTATTTTTTAACAGGATTTGGCTGATGGTATACCTGGCTTCTGCATGAATTAACACAAGACTACTTCATTTCATGTTACTTTGTCTTATTTTGCTTCATAGGTAATTAAAAATGTGTTGTGGGTTTTTATTGCAACCTTGTGTCAATATAATCTGCCATTGCCATTTTTCCTGTAGCTCAGACAGTATTTTTTTTTTTTTAGCAATAAAATATTTCTTAGTCTGTGTGTTTAAGACAATGCTGTTCTATAGATTATAATGAAAAACTTTTTGTGCCCCAGGAAGCCAACAATAACCTCGTGATTTGCTTTGATTGCATTACTCACTATTTTAGTGTTCTGGAGCCAAACTCCCAGTCAGTCTTCAAGTTAGTCTGTAGTTGCTCTTTAAGAAAAAGAAAGTTGGGCAGCCTGTTAAGGAAACTCAAGTTTCCACATCCTACGCTAACAGTTGGTGGTATAGAAGAAATAAGGAGTCTTGGTTTATAGTGTTAAGACTCAAAAACTTCTTTTAACTTCTATAGATATAAGTGCATTATATCCTAATTGGTTCATTTATCTCTCCTTCCATTACTTATTTTTCTTTTTGTCTCCAAGCTGGCACAGAGTAATGGCTTTTCAGTAATGATAGGTTGAGTGGTTGAAGTCAGACTTAACATAGTGAGGACTATTACTGAAATAATTAAGGTTGTTGGTTTTTTTCTGCCATGTGTGTGAATCAGTTATCTTTCCTACAGCCTTATTTTCTGTCATGTGCTATAATGTTCTTTGTGATAAATATGCGACCCGGCAGTTATATGGCTACTGTCCATCATGGGCACTTAATTGGGACTACAGGAAAAAGGCCATTATTCAAGAAATCTTGAGCTGCAATGCTGATATTATAAGTCTTCAGGTAAGTCATGCAAAAGACTCTTCAGGTTTTGTGACCCTTCAGACCAGGACAAAATAAAAAGCAATTATACTAGAATATATTATTTAAATTCTAGCTTCAGTGGCTAGCTCTTAAAATTCTGGCCTTTTCTTCCCTCTCCATGGAGCAAATGGGAGGAGGGGAAAAGTGGGGGGAGCAGGAGGAGAGGACGGAGGGGGAACTGGAATTGGAATGTAAAAAATAAATTAAAAAAAAAAAAGAAAATGGAAACAAATATGTAGCCAAAAAAAATTTGAAACTTCTGGCCTTTTCTGTTTAGGTGAATTCTGAGAATAGTAACTATCTTTGCAACTCTGTGCTGTCAGATAAAGCAGAAGGGGTTCAACTAGGTTTAAAAATTGGCAGTAACTTTTTCTTCTTCCTCCAATGTCTCTTGTGTTTGTGGCACTATCTGGATATAGTCTTATTTTACCAGCACTGTTACTGGTAAAGTTAGGGTGAAATGGGAAAAAATTGGACTGTCTGCACAGTAACCTAGGTTTTTTTTTTTAACCCAATTCTCATAATAACATACACAGTTTTGGTCAGTTTGTTTCTCTTCATGGGTCTGGAATTAAAATATGTGATAACTTAATTCCTTCTTTTCATCAGTTCTGAGACAAATCTACATGTGTAGGTATACATGTCTTTCATTTTACTCCTAAACTACAAAGAACTGGTATTGGCATCTGGTACAATAAAGTCTTCTGATTGGTTTTAAATAAATTATATTTTGAAGATGTTCTAGTCTTTAATCTGTAGCTTGGTCTGTTGAAAAAATATTATCTCAGACTGGGTTAATGTATAGGACAGAATTTTGTCTTTGAGGTAACTTTGCTGATTATGATTTTTCAGGAGGTCGAAACGGAGCAGTATTACAGTTTTTTTCTGGTAGAACTGAAAGAACGTGGCTATAATGGATTCTTTAGCCCTAAGTCTAGAGCTAGGACAATGTCGGAACAAGAAAGAAAGCATGTTGATGGCTGTGCAATATTCTTCAAGACAGAAAAGTAAGCCTATCTGTTTTTGTTTGTTTGTTTGTTTTGATTTGGGGTATTTTTGGGTTTTTTTGGTTTTTTTGGGTTTTTTTGTTTGTTTGTTTTGTGTTTTTTAAGGATGTATTCAGTATTTGCAGGGTGGGGCTAAGGATGTAGCAATTAATTGGTATATAAGAAAATGAAGTGCTATATTACTCAAGAAAACACAACTATTTAAAGTTAGAAGGGTTTTGTTTTTGTTTGAAATAACTTGTTTTGGGGGCATGCTAAAAGTGCTGTTGTTTCTTTGGATGGCTTACTAAGGCTTTAATTACAACTGCTTGTTGAAATATATAGGTAACATTCCTCTAAGAAGCCTATGCTTTGGAAGATAATTGTTAAAAATTATGAAATGAAATATTCCAGAACTGATGGTAAAGATGACTGACTATATTGTATTATATTGTAAATATATTTCCAGGTTTTGTTTGTACCAAGAATAAACTAAAAACAACTTTAAGGTTTAATACCGATACATCAGTGTGTAGGGTCAGGGGATATACATCAGTGGTAGAGATTTTGCCTAACATGCACAAAACCCTGGTTCAATCCTCAGTGCCACAGAAAGAAGCCATACCACATTAGACTAGAAACAACCTTAAATGAATTTAGGGAGCTTGGAATTATGGAGGATTTCCCACAGAATGACTGAAGTGACTTTATTTGGTAACAAAGTTTGGGAGAAAGACATTTCCCAATTACATGTTTATGCTTTGTTTCAGATTTACTTTGGTTCAGAAACACACTGTTGAATTTAATCAACTAGCAATGGCGAATTCGGAAGGGTCTGAAGCTATGTTGAACAGAGTCATGACAAAAGATAATATTGGAGTTGCAGTACTGCTAGAACTTCGAAAGGAATTAATTGAAATGTCATGTGAGTGATTCCTCCCATCTCTCCTCCCAATTTAATAGTTCCAATTGGGTATCTTCAAAACAGAAATCTCAACTGTATATATTTAATGGTCTGATTTAATACCTAAAGAAATACAGTATTTTTCTTTTCAAAAATATTATACATATTTTTCTCTACTACAAAGCTAAAGATGAGAAATCATTTCCCCAAAAAGTTACTGTCATGTACAGGCATAAAGATAAAAAATATTTTTGAGACATTGAGATAAATAGTAATTGAAATAACTGCTTAGGGCTAAGAATTCAATATACTTCCATTATTTCTTGTCAGCAAGGGTGTTTGTTAAAGCTAACTTTATGTCAGTTTTCCTGACTGACTTATAATTTTGTAAGGGTCTTGAGTTTGGGAAAGGTGACTTTTTAAGGAAAAAGTATAGTATATAGTGACTTGGATGCAAAGGACTGAAACTTCCTTCACTTGTGGAATTTGGGGTGTTTAATGTAAAGATAAAGTGAGAGAGAAAACCTCACAGTGACTGGGGCCTGTGTCCCATACTAGTACTTGCTGAGTATGCACAAAGCCTGGACTCAGTCTCTCACTCTGCCAAAACAAAGACAAAAACCACAAAAGCCAAAGAATTAATAATTGTTAAAAACTGTATCTAAGGGAATTTAGATTCAAATATGAGTGATTTGTTTTAGGACATCTAAAAATAACTGTCATGGGCTGTCTCTGTCCAAGTAGGTTTCACCGCTGGAAGTTTCAAAAAGATTTAGAGTTAGGATTCTTGGGATTCATTGATTGGGTAGGAAACCATTAGATACATCTTAGATGCTTTTGAGAAATTTCACTTGCTTTCAGATGCTATAAGATGCTATAGACCAATGCAGGTTTTGTCTGCTTTATTTTCATCTAATATAGCTGGAAAACCACATCTGGGAACAGAAAAACAACTTATTCTTGTGGCTAATGCTCATATGCATTGGGACCCTGAATACTCGGATGTGAAATTGGTACAAACTATGATGTTCCTCTCAGAAGTGAAGAATATTATTGATAAAGCCTCTCGGAGCCTCAAATCTACTGTATTGGGAGAATGTGGAACTATTCCGCTTGTGTTATGTGCAGATCTGAATTCTTTGCCAGACTCTGGTGAGAAAAACAGTATTTTATATGGAATAGGCACTTTTTGACTTTCTAAGTTTTTTCTATGTTTTTTAAAAAACAGTGTAAGTGCACATATACTAAGTAAGCATTTGTACAAATGTGTATACATGTCACGGTTTGCATGGGGATCAAAGGACAACTTTATGGAGTTGATTCTCCCCTTCTCCCCTTCCGTGGCTTCTGAAGATAGACCACAGGTAATCAGACTTTTCTATGGATAGTACAGAGAATAAACCTTCCAGTAGCAGACTAGATAGCCCATCTGTGTTCCAGCTCTTTGAATTCTTACCACACAGTGCTTTGGATTTGTGATGAACTTGAGATTACCTCATTGTTATCACAATAGATAGAGCCATGAAGAAGAAACAAAAAGTCCCTGAGGTGGCTCATTCTTTAGCCCCAGGCAATCAAGCTGTCTGGGGATCACTGCTGATGAACAGCTGAGGACTCTCTGACAACTTCTCCATATACTGTTCTACCCTCTAGCTACAAAGTATCAGAGGGATGGGTGAGGGTTTCTCATAGCATTGGGGGGAAATGCTCGATCTTGCTAAGTAATGTAATAAACATTAAAGCCTGTTTGTAGAGCCCACTTTATGATAAGAATTCAAGAAAATAGTTAAGTTACTCTCCCACTTGATGGCTTTCCGTTCTGTAGTTTGGTAGTGTGGTAAGATAACACATAAAACTCAAAAAAAGGTTGCAAAGCCCTGTTGATAATTTAGGGTATGACAAAACCTGCATGCTATTTTGACTGTGATATTTAAGTCTTTTTTTCTTTAAGTGGAAGTAACCTGAAGTTTAGCAGGCATATTCCAGCCAGCTGCTTTATTTAACCATTGAAGGATTTGGGAAGACGCATATATTTGTCAGATAGTTTTAAACAAGCCAAAATGTAAAATAATTTGTGTATTGTAGTTACATAAGGAAAACACTTTAGAGAATAGGAATTTGTGTGGCTTTTTGAATTATTATACGTTCTTTTAAAATTATTTTATTTGCTGTGTTGTGTGCTTGACAAATACAAGTGTATTTCTATTTGTTTAGGTGTTGTAGAATATTTGAGCACTGGTGGGGTAGAAACAAATCATAAGGACTTTAAGGAACTGAGGTACAATGAAAGTCTTACAAACTTCAGCTGTAATGGGAAGAATGGTATGACCAATGGAAGGATCACTCATGGTTTCAAGTTGAAGAGTGCCTATGAGAATGGCCTGATGCCTTACACGAATTACACATTTGATTTCAAGGTATGTCTTACGATTGGTAAGCTTTCAAAACCTTATTTTTATCAGCAAGTTGTATAAGCTCTTAAGTCCTAAACAACAGTGTATGTTCTGGCTGGAACTGAGCAGCTTTAACTTAACGGCAGCAGACAACCACATGATTGGTGTCAGTACTCTAGATAACTCAGTGGAATAGTTTCTATAGTGAGAAGTTTGGGTGAAATATGACAGTAAAGCAGTCATTGGTTGTTCTTCACCCTTTCTGGTATTTGTTTCTTAAATACTGGTCACTAAAAGCTAGACACTGTGATGTCTAGTTTGCTGTAGCCCAGGCTAAACTCGAACTCAAAGAGATCCGCCTGTCTCTGCCTCCTGAGTGCTCTTAACCTCTAAGCTATTTCTTTTAAACATTACTTACTTTTTGTGTGTGGGAGGAGGTGGGTATGCTCATGTTGCCACAGGGCTTGTGTTAATGTTAGGTCAGCTTGGAGGAGTCAGTTCTCTCCTATTAGGGGCCCCTGGGGATTGGGCTTAGGTTGTCATGCTTAGTGACAGGTACCTTTACCTACTGAGCCATCTTGCCAGTCCTATAGATATATAGTTTGTGTGTGTGTGTGTGTGTGTGTGTGTGTGTGTGTGTGTGTGTGTGTGTGTGTGAGAGAGAGAGAGAGAGAGAGAGAGAGAGAGAGAGAGAGAGAGAGAGAGAGAGATTGATTGATTGAATCCAGGGTCTTGTGTTTACTAGGCAAGTGTTCTTCTGAGCTTGAGCTTGTCCTGGTTTCTAAAGTATGTCATGTGCTATCTTAACACAGTTAACAGCTTACAGCATGGCTACCTTTTGTCAGTGACTATCATTTTTGTACTGATGATGGTTTAGATTCTTAAGGACAGGTTGATTGGCAGGAAGATAAGAGTAGTGACCAAAGTAGAGAAGTAATTACCCTCCCCCCATTTCTGTTGCTGATGCAAAGACAGAAAAAGATACTCACATATGCTTTAGTGTCTTTGAAGTAAGAACATATGAGAAAGGAGGGTGAAGTTAATCGAGGAGGGACCCTAAATCAGCAGATCAATTCCTGTGTGCTAGATGTACCTTCCACTTCTGAAGATGTGCAAAACAGACATAGCTCTGTGCTTGTGCAGCTCCAGTCAAATGGGAAAGACATCTTATTTTTGTTTGAGACAGAGTAATCCCAAATAGCCCACACTTGCCTCAAATTCTTAGTCCTCTCAGCCTCCTCAGTGATGGCATTACAGGTGCACATCACCATACTTGGCTTTAAAAAGCATACCTACTATCAGATAGCTTCCCGTTACTGCAACAAAATGCTTGTGATTATCTTTGGGGGATGTGGGTTTCAAGACATGGTTTTTCTGTGTAATAGCGCTGGCTGTCCTGAGCACTTTGCAGACCATGCTGACTTAGAACTCATTGAGATATACCTGCCTTGTCCAGTTGCTGGGATTGATTAAAGGTGTGCGCCACCACCACTTGGCTATTTTTTTTTTTTTTAAGGTTTATTTTGATTCTCTGTTTTGAAGGTTCTTGTACATGATCCAAGTCATACTACTATAGCTATGGGCTTCCCTACTGGGACAAGTTATCATAATTGGGAACATTTGACAGCAGATTGTTCACCTCAGTTGCCAGCAACGAAAAACAGAAAAAAGATGAGAGACTGGGGTTCCGTAATCCTATTTAAGGGTATACGTCTGGTAACCTAAGGACTTCCCAGAAGGTTTCACCTTCTGAAGGTTTTTGGCATCTCCCAGTATTAGGGGGACCAAGCCTTTAACACTCAGACTTTTGGGGGGACATTTAATAAGGTTATAGTCAGTCTCAGCTATATAGATGAGTATGTCCTTACATCTTAGTGTGGGCTTGTTAGCAAGGGAAGAGGACAGTGCTGGAGGTTATTAAGAGATGACTGCAGGACTTAGCAGGATTTGATGGTTGATAAGGAGTTAGCCAGGTGAAAAGAAGAACATGAATATGTGTAGGTTGTTAGGAAAGAGCTTACTGAAACAGGACTGGTTGTTGTGGAATAGAATATTTGTTTTACACTATGTAAAGATGTGTTGCATTTATGTATGCTGTATGTGTTTACCAGTGTAAAGATGTGTTGTTGTTTCCCCTTGCCTACCTATGACTCCTGATTGGTTTAATAAAAAGCTGAATGACTAAAAGCTGGGCAGAGAAGGGTTAGGTGGGGCTGGCAGGAGAGAATAAGTAGGAATAGGAATTTAGGCTCTGGAGAGAAGGAGTGAGGGGAGAAAGAGAAGGAGATGCCAGGGGCCAGACAGATGGACACAGAGGAAGCAGGAAAATAGGACATACAGAATGAAAGAAAGGTAAAAAGCCCTGAGGCAAAACATAGATAAAGGAAAACTGGTTAAATTAAGTTACAAGAGCTAGCTAGAAAGGACCATAAGCTAAGGCCTAGCATTCATAACTAATAAGAAGTCTCCATGCCATGATTTGGGGCTGGCAGTTTGAGAAAGCATGTTATAACTGGTTGATTCTGCTGAGTTTGAGTTTGGCAGGGTTGGTTGTTTTCTGTTTTTCTTATGTGGCACTGGAGTTGTACATAATTCTTCAAGCTAGCAAATTGCTTTTGTTTACCAAATAATGACCTCTAAAGATATGTCTTGAAAACACTTGTGATTCCTGTGTTTTTTTTTGCTTATGCCTTAACCATTTTTATTGCTGTTTTTCAGGGTATAATTGACTACATCTTCTATTCTAAACCTCAGCTGAATACTTTAGCCATCCTGGGACCTCTGGACCACCATTGGCTAGTTGAAAATAATATCAGCGGCTGCCCACATCCACTTATTCCTTCCGACCACTTCTCACTTTTTGCACAATTGGAGCTCTTACTGCCTTTCCTGCCCCAAGTTAATGGCATTCACCTTCCTGGCAGGAGGTAGTTAAGTACTTTCAGAGGATCTCAGATTTACTTGTAAACTCGTGGAAATCTGAATATAGGGGAGTGAGGTGTGGCCACTAGGGATTTTTCTCAATGATCATTTGAATTTTCAGTCTGATTATTTGATAAAGGATATAGTATGAAAGCCAGGTGCTAGTAACAGACAAATTCTGAGCCCAGTATGCTTTATATACTGCTAGACAGGGACTGGTGTGTTTACACCTATCTTTTAATTTGTTACCAGTAATTTTCCTGTTTCTTGTCTCCGATGTATATTGTCATGCCATGAAATAGGAAGACGTGTGAGCAGTGCGCTGTTTGCACAGAAATCACAGCACTGTTTTCTGAGGCCAGTAGTCACATCAGAGACCACTCTTCCAAACTTTACTCCTCTCCTTTTTTCAGACTTGTTTGTAAAATGTAGAATTTGAATTTAGCCTTTATGATTGTATATGATCCACAGAAGACCTGATTTATGAAATTTTGTACTAAAAAGAAAAAACAAATTTGAAAACAATTGTAAGCTAGGGTTTGTTTTTGGGTGGTTTTGTTTTTTTGTTTTGTTTTGTTTGTTTTTTTTTTTGTTTTGTTTTGTTTTTTTAACCTGTGTTCTGATGGCTGGCTGGTAACAAAGTTGTAACATGTAACAGACTTTCTCTGCAGTGATTTGCACTGTTGGGTTTTTGTTAGCCCTTTTGTACTACTTTATTTTTAAAATGAGAACATTACTCTTTAAATGTGTTTGCTTAGACCTTGGGGAATTTTCTTGGACCAGAGGCAACTTATGTATGAATTCCTGAATTTCTATGGAAACTTTCTACCATGACAGATAAGCTGATCTGTAGGTATTTATGGACTGAATATGATAGTTGACATATGTACATTCTGCTATTTTTAAATCTTTTAACTTTTTAAGTTAAAAAAATTACAGCTGCTGAGGTACAGCTTCTAAGTCCTTTCTGAGACATTGTTCTGTCTCCACTGTGCCTGCCTAAATTTGTTCTCACCAAGCACTGCCTGTGCATGCAGAGAAAATCTGTGCATCTTTTATATTTTTTAAAAACTAACATTTGTGAGACTTTTATGGAAATGCTTTTGTATGAGCTGTGGCTTTTCCTCGTTGTGAAGCATTGGATAGCACATTCTGGAACATGTTCTTGGGTCCTGGGTCTTTGCTCATAGATCCAAGCACTGCTTCTTGGTGCCATTGCACCCAGAGTACCACTATCATGTGTATTCCTTATTTTCCTATGTTTTTAAAAATCATTCCTTTTTTAAAAGAAGAGTAATTTCTGTTTATGAAGCAGTATAAATTAGATGGATTTTCAAAACAGGTTCCCTAAGACAATTGTTTGGATCATTTTTAAAGTGACTAAGGAATTTTAATGTCAACCAAGATAAAAGTTATACTGTACCCTATATTTTGCCCATAGTGCCATTAGTATATTAGAAATTAAAGTCACCTTTAACTTTACAAAGTTAACTTGTATATGTTCTGTTCTCAGTCACTGGTTCTCTCAAAATCAAATGAATTCAGAGGGAACTTGTCTGGCTGCTTTTGTTTCAACTGCAGGCAGTGGAGCAGAAGGAGGCCGTATGGCACTAAAATGAACTGTTGAGTAGTAACAGTTTTATACAGAGACTGAGCCATTTTGGATGACTCAAAATTTTATGAGAAAACATTTAATTGCTTATGCTGTTTTTAAGAGGAAATAAAATTACATACTGTTTAAATAAATGAATTTTTTTTTCTCTTTTTAAGAAATTCTGTAAAAGGTCTTGATCTTGAATCTATCTTGGACCTTGTTTTTCCTTTAAGGTTTTTGTTTTGTTTGTTTGTTTGTTTAATCTTAATTATGATGGTTTGTTTGTTTGTGGGTTTGCTCTTTGTTCGAGTTGTGCTGGCACCAAACACATCCAGACTGTAATCAACACTGGTGTAGAACCAGTACATAACTTCTAATGGCTTTTTGTTCTTCTGTGTGTGTCTGTCTCTCTCTTGTAAAGTGTGAATATAAGATGTATTGACTTGATTTTCATAAACACTGTGTTGGTAGTGTGCATCATGACAATTTCCAGTGAGAATGAACTGGAGCTGGCTGGACTGTGACCTGCTTAGAGAACCACAGGTCCAGAGAGCGTGGTGTGAGGAGCCAAGAGGAACACTTATTCGTTTTTTGCATTTGTTAGTGGAAGATACAATCTTTCCATGGATGCTGGAACTAGAGTGCACTTGTTAGATGCTAAAGGTTTGAGCTTTACACAAAACGTTTCATCTGTATTCATTATTGTCTACAATATATTTGCATTTGGGGGCAGCATAGTAAAATATAATTGCCTATTATGTCTTGAAAGTACTTGTTTTGCCTCTTCTGGGCATACTGCATTCTGTGGGTCAGTTTGGACATCTCCACCTTCTTTAGATAGTGATAAGTTGACCGAGAGTGTAGATTTACAAGTATAACCTTCAAAAGAAAAATATTTTGAATCTATAGAGAATAAATGTTCACACCAAAATAGACTGATACTTTTGTTACAGCAAGGCTTTATGTTTTAAATGCTTTGTGTCCAAAATAATTTCCAAGAACTTATACTCCTTAAAATGCATAAGACTAGTCTGTTTTCATAATGTAGATTATTTTTGGAAAATTCTGTAATAAATATATGTAATGTTTGCTATAATGTAATTTCAGTGTTCTTGCTGATAAATACATTTTAGGAGTATTATACAAAATGTTTGGAATATGTTTCCTGTTCTAAAGATGAGAAGATTGGAGGAGCTCAAATCCTTGTAAATCTTTTGAAGCACAGTTTACAGTATTGGTATTATTTATGCTTTGAGAATTTAAATAATGTTCCTTGAAATTAACTTATGGCATAGTATAAACTGAAGTTGTAGAAGTACATTGTTGGTTGCAACTTTAATAATCCCAGAGCACAGGCAGAACATCTTCAAGAAACTTGTTTTTGCTTGTGATTTGATTTGGTGACAACCAGGAAAGCTTATTTTGTATTAGCACTTTGAAACCTAAAGGCATAATTAAATTGGGTAGAATGCACTTCCAAATCTTAAACTGTAGTTAAAACATCTAAGATTCCATTTTCTAATTGTAACATTTATGGTTTATACTTTTACTTTTTCACTATTCAAACTACAGAACTCATTTCCATCATGACCTTTAAGTTTGGTGTTCATGTCATAGGACAAAGCCAACCCAGGCAAGACAATTACAGGAGTTTGCCTCCAGATGAATCAGTCACAGTATCCAGTACAGGTGTTGCAGATAATTCAGAGGACATAAGCACGTGTCCTTCAACCGTAAGCAGTATTTTAAGATGTTCACTTTGTTCCTTTTGGTTACATAAATCTTAAAAACTGGTATGTTGATGTAGTGTCTAAAATAGAGTAGTCTTTATTCACAGTACATTATATTATGTAATGTACTGGACTAACTCTTGTTTACCATTCATGTAACAAAACCCAGCGCACTATCGGCACTAAGCTCAAGAATGTCACATCTGCCTAGGCAGCTCTTTGATAAGGGTGATGAGAAGCTGAATTTACACCATATAGATTGGTGGTGACAAGGGCTTTTACTGTTCTTTTCAGTGGAATCTTCTTGGTCAAATTGTAACTAGCTAGTATTATATTTATATACAGGGTCTCTTTTCCTTACCAATGTATTTTCCTACTCATAGCCAACCAATAAATTCAATATCTGTTTCAAATACTTTAAAAGTGTAATTTGTACAGCTGTAACACTGAAGCTTCAAAGCAGGTGTTAATCAGGAGATCACACATTATAGTGAGAGTCCTCTGGGACAAGTTACAGCTCACTCTTACAGGGGGAGGAGTGAGTGGGGACAAGCCATGGTGCAGAGAAATGGTGTGAACACCTTTCCTCATTGGCTGTGTTACTCTGTAACACTTACCTTTGCCAAAGTTCAGTTTTACATTTAGGTTATGGATAGTCCTTTTACATTTAGGGTTTTTGTTGTTACCATATACCTCATAAAGTAAAAACGGGCTCATGTTATGGAAAGACGTTGATATATATTTTAAATAAATGCCTTTAAATACAATAGCAGACATTGTATTGGGGTTATGATAATTATTAAGGGTCTTATTGTTACATCTCTAAATTCATTGCACATATAATCTTTAAATAGTTTGAGTTCCCAAATTTTCATATGTGGGTTTATAGTTTAAAAACAAAACATTCATTTCCTTTCAGAAATTACATGCTTAGGAGTCACAGGCAGGTGGATCATGGGTTCCAGTCAAAAAAACAAATGTTTAAAATCAGAAGGTTACAGAGAAAATGTTAAGTTCAAGTAAACATACATGTAGATGGAAGTTTCTGTCCTGCCCAGCCCCTCAGCCATTCAATCCTAAATAAACATGGAGGCTTATATTAATTAATTATAACCTGTTTAGCCTACTGCTCAGGCTTATTACTAACAAACTCATAAAATTTAAATTAACCCACAATTCTTATCTACATTTAGTCATGAGGCTTGGTACCTTTCCTCAGTATGGCATCCTCATCTTGTTTCCCCTACATCTTGTTGACAAGTGATCTGTCTTTCCTCTTCCCATAATTCTTCTAGTCTGGTAGTCCTGCCTATACCTCATGCCTGGCTACTGGCCAATCAGCATTTTATTAAACTAATACGAGTGACACATTTTTTACAGTTAACAAGAATGTTATCTTACCTCAATATGCCACATAAATCTTATGTCTAATATTTGCTAAAAGCAAATACATGCAAAAGTTGAGTACATTTTATAATTTCTAACTAGTAGTTTTTATGAGGGAACAATTATCTAAAGCATCAGCTGAAATATATAGCATTTTCAGTTTTTAGGTAGCAGTGTTAATGTATATCCAAGATTCAGATTTAAAATAATTTTAAGATAAGCTGTTAGAAATAGTCCAGAAGCTTTCTATTGAGATCCCGTGGTTTGCCTCTGCCTCGCTCCAGAGCCATTGGGATTAAAGGTGCTCTATACCACTCCTGGCTTCTGAGACAAGTTTAACCTAACACATATTAGAAGAATATGTGTTGTAAAAGACAGCTCTCACTAGTTTTTGGCAGATTTGGGGACTGTAAGTACATATATCTGGGGTCGGGTTCTAAGTTCTTGGAATGAGTATAATCTGCAAGTCTGTACCTAGGAAATGGGAAAACTGCTGGGTAATGGTGGTATCAGAACCATGTCTCCAAGAGCACTTCAATCATATGAATGTCAGGGTTTCTGGTTTTTTTTTTGAGCTGCAAACTTAAATCATTCTATAATCTATTCCATAGCTATTAAATTTATTTTGGCCTGTCTGGACAAATTGCTTTTTCTGTCAACAGTGGCCTAACACAGACTTCATCAGCTCTTACTGCCACTATTCTCCAGCCCGCTGGCAGAGTGAGTCTAAGCCTCTGGGCTCTGGGCTCAGACTCAGTAAACATGGTGGGAAGGGATCCGTGTTATTCGTACATCTTGATGAATGATGGAATTAGGCCAATTTTTCATTGCATTGATGAATGCTCATTTTGAATTGCAGGTGTTATACCTAGTTTGGAAATAGGTTTACAGGAATACTCTCTACTTCTTTGGTCCTTATAACCTATTGCAGTAAATGCCACACATACACCAAGGAGCAACTGTCAGCATGGGCTGAGAGATGACTGACTATATTTTAAAGGGCTGAGAGAGCTTGTTTCCCAGGTGAACAACGAAAGTTACGCGAAAAGCCTTTAATGGACTGTCTATGACCACAACGGGTGGGTTTGGCATATGTTGTCCAAGCTTATCGAGTGCACTAGTAAAACAGCTGGGACAAGATGGTGTCTTTGGAACCTGAACCACATTGGGAGTTTTGAACTTCCTCCTATGAGTGGTATAAGGAGCCACATGGAGGTTTGAATGGGGAGTAGTGTTGCCAGATTTTTTATTCTGGAAATACTGTAAGCAGCACTGTGGAGGAGAGATGAGTGTAATGAGACCAATTAGTGACCAACAACTAACTTAAGTATGGTTCACTTGAAAGATGATGAGCTGCAATAATTGTCTACACCACATACATGCAAAATCAAACCCTAAATCCAAGAATTTTAAATGTACTTCTGTAAGGGATTATTAGCTCTTGGCCTTAGTTACCCGTGACTTTTAAGGACGTGGAACTTTATTCTGCACCTGAAATCTGACTCTGATGGGCACCATGAAGTAGGTTTTACTTTATGAAGCTTGATTTTTTTAAAAAGATTTTTGAATTAAAAAAAAAAAATTGTGTGAGGCAGTAGTTGCACATTAGTTTAATCCCAGCATTCAGGAGACAGGCAGGAGGATTTCTGTGAGGCCAGCTTGGTCTACAGAGTGAGTTCTAGGACTGCTAGGGCCATTACACAGAGAAACCCTGTCTTGAAAAACCAAAAATAAAAATATTAAAGTGTGTGTGTTGTGTGTGTGTGTGTGAGAGTGAGAGAGAGAGAGAGAGAGAGAGAGAGAGAGAGAGAGAGAGAGAGAGAGAGAGAGAGAGAGAGATTGAGAGGTTGAGAGATTCCTGGCCCCTTGGCTCATCTTTACAGGACTCCTCGCATTGTGCAAAGTAGGGAACTACCATGTTGCTGATCTATATTATACACAAACACCCCATTAATTAGTGTCAAAGAATTTTAGGCATGTATCACTATCAGCCAAAGCATTGTAAAGTTGATTTATTTTGTACAGTATAATACACTGTAGTAACTATGTTTGTATTAAGAAGTTTCCTTTTATAAGTGGGCAAGTTATGTAGAACTTGGGATGCTATTAATTACAACAGGAATAATGAAAACTAGGTGTGTCGCAAGACTGCAGGGATAACAGTTTACTATAGCAAAAGTAAAAGAATAGGCTTGTGTAAAATGATAGAATTACAGGCAGTGGTGTGAACAGTATTGATATTTTTCACCAAAATATGTATTATACTTCAATGGTCAAGAAGATGATGCGCTGGACAGTGGTGGTGTAGGCCTTTAATCCCGGGCAGGGCAGATGGATCCCTGAGTATGAGGCCAGACTGGTCTACAGAGTGAGTTCTAGGGCTACACAGAAACACTGTCTAGAAACACAAGTAGATGGTAAGTGTACAAAGTCAGAATAGCCAACAGAAAGTTTAAAAAAAAATCTGAAGATTTGGGCTTCTAAGTCATCCAGTTTTATAAAAGTGCTCATTGCACTGGAGGAAAGTGGTATGTTCGGTGGAAAATGATTTGTTAGAGAAAATTTTGTGGCAGAATTATGAAAAGACCAAGTATATTACGAAAGTGCAAAGTTTGCAGTTAGTCCAGCATTTTTCTGTAGAGCGTAAGACTTTCCTAGTGCCACGGGTCAGTTGATTGAAGGTCTTGGCAGTTAGGGGCTCTTGGAGAGGACCTGGGTTTAATTCCCATCATCTGCATGGTGGTTTTCAACTGTTTGTAACTCATGCATGCACGTGGTGTGTATACTGCCCAATTTATACTTTGTTCTGCTTTAAAGATCTGCAGGTCTTTTAAAAAAAAAATTCTTCAGCTAAAAAAAGTAAAATTTGGCTGGGGAGATGGCTTGGTGAGTAAAGCACTTGCTTCACAAACCTGAGTACCTGAGTTCAGATCCACAGCACCTGCGTTACTATATGCTGTTTACAGGAGCTGTTTTAGGTTTAAAGGTATAAGTAGGATGATGATAAGTAAATGAAAAAGTCACATAAACATAAGTTCCAAGTGGCCATGTCAATCAGACAACACAGGCTTAAATCATTACTACAAGCTAAGGGGTTGCTTGTAATGAGTGCACCAGACCACAAAGCTCCAAACTAGTGGACTAAAGCCAACATGATGGGGAAGTCATAACTGAACACCCTGGCCCATTATTTTGGTGTGCTTATGGTAGTTATTGGTAACTTCCTGTCTGATAATGAAAATGTTTCTCTTATATTTCCTTCATCTTTCCATTATATGAATTACTTCTATTGTTATCCTCAGAAACAAAATTAGATTTACTTCTAATGTCAAGTTTTAGAGATGATCTTTAAAAGTATTTGATTGGCTTCTATAATACCCTCATGATTACAATGGCAAATTAGCAACATAAGGTTTACTTAAGAAAACAAAGCTTTTTAGTTCTTTGTTTCTTCCTGATTGAGTTTAGTAGGTTCCTGTTTAGCCTGTGTTGTTTTGGTTTGTTTTAACAGAGACACCCTTCTTAGACAAATAGAACCTGTCTCATGGTGAGTTTTCTAAGACACAGGTTTGTGTGCAAGGATTCTATTGGAGAAGATGAAATGGTGTAACCTTCGAAAGATGAAAATTGGAAGCTGGAAAGATGGATGGTTAAGAGTGCTTGCTACTGTTACAGAAAACCTGAGTTCAGTTCAGTCAGGCAGCTTATAATGGCCTGTAACTCCAGCTCTAAAGAATCAGATGTCTCCTGCCCTCTTTGGACTGTCACATGTGTGATTGTATATATACTCACATAAACAAACAAACAAACCATTTTCAAGGAAAAAGGGAAAGATGAAATTCAGGCATCAGGTTGCAGATGACGCCTGTGTGAATGGGGAGCCATCCTCCAGAATATGTTATTAATTCTGTGGTGGTGTGAAGAAAATTGAGGAATTAATATTAGGCAAAGGGGAAGCTGTGAGGTAACAGAATCATGAAGTACTCAGAGGACTCCTTGGGAGTGTTAAGACTCTGGTCCTGTGAAGACACTTCAAATTTGTTCCCTCTCGAAGCCAAGACTTCAGATCGTTATGACCTAAACCCAAGAGCTGGTGACACAGAAATAAGTAGATCCCACATCAACCAGAGTGCAGATCCTCTGGATCAGAGTGTGACCTTGCCATTCTTTGAGGACAGTTCTCAGAAAGCATCTAAGCTAGGTGCTGTCACTGCCAACACTCAAGAGCTGTGGAAAGACCTCTTGAAGGGGAAACTGGGTGACATGTTGCATCCAATATAGCTCACCTCTTTGCACTCTCCACACTTCTCGAATAACAGATTTGAGGACCAGCCTCTTAAGGATTGTGCTGGTCTAGTTTCCCCAGTGAAATGTAAGCATTTCTCTCTCGTCCCATAGGAGAACCCACAAGTTAAGGAAGGTAGCAGATCTGGCTCAGAATGGCTCCTTTATCTGGCATACGCTGCCCACTCCCCGTTCTAGTGAGCTTCTGGGTGTACAGTATTTCCATGTAACTCAGAGCATAGTTACCAGACAATCTACAGTCTGGACATGTTATTGTAATGCAGGGACATGTCATGGTGTCCCCATCCCCTTCACCAGAGAGGAAGAACAATTCATTTTGTTACCATTGGTATTCAGACCACTGTCTTCCACAAAGATTCATACCCCTTGATGGTCGTAGGGACAATGTATTGAAAATGAGATTCAAACCTCATCTGAGTCCAGGTGGCTTTTCCCTCTATTTTGTGAGTGCACTCCCCAAAATTGGAAAGTTTAAATCCCTGATGATTCTTACAATAGGAATGGAGAAATCCAAGACCTATGTTTAGCGTTAAAAAAAATCCAAGTAGCTTCAGTTTGTAGGTAGTCAAAGAAATGAGTTAAGCCCTTCCCAGGAAGCATAATGCAGTTTTTAATGAAGTTTACTGGTGCACTTTCCTTGATGTGGGTATCAGTGTCTGAGTTCTATGGGGCCTTTCATGGACGTTAGGGATCTCTTTGGTAGAACAGAGAATGGAGAGAATTAAGATAGCTGAGCAAAGACACCAGAAACCACAGCAGGCAAGAACTCTCTCTCTCTCTCTCTCTCTCTCTCTCTCTCTCTCTCTCTCTCTCTCTCTCTCTCTCTCTCTCTCTCTCTCTCTCTCTCTCTCTCTCTTGCTCTCTCTCTCTCTCTCTCTCTCTCACACACACACACACACACACACACACACACGATGCTTTTGGCTTCCTATAGGGATTGACTTTGAGGCAAGAAGACATCAACTGCAAAGCTGTGCTAGCCATGTTTATTAAGGTAGAGGAAAGTTGCAAGCGCTAGGGTTTCCACCTCTCATCAAAGAGTACATCTTGTCAGGCAGAGCCATTCCAGCTTCACCTCAACCAAAGGCTGTCAGGGTCCCCTGGGAAAGAAAAGCCAAGCTTGAGAGTGCCCTTACTGTTACCAAGGATTGCTGAGGAGAGGACCTGGGCACCTGAGGTTACTTAAGACAGGCATGGCTGCTGGTTCCGGGGAGGGGGCCCTAGAACAAGTATCATGGCCTGCTGGCAGCCACTTGTGAAAGGTGAACCCTGATAAACTCTGGGCTCTTCACAGGTTAGGATATGGCTTGCTGGAGCAGAACAGGAATTGAGGGTTCCCGGATGCAGCCTGGGCTGACTCCTATACAATTATGAAGGTGACTGGGGAAGGCTACCCCTACAGGGAGGGAGAGCCATGCAGGGAAGATGCCCATATTACCAGCAGTGTCTTCACAGCCCCTACAGCCTCAGGGCCCAGCTCAGTGACACACTTCCTCGAGCCTTCTATGAGGGGATCCACTGGAATGCCCAGGCTGGCTAGGATGAGCCTCAGGATGCTAAAGCGGCTTAATGGTAGACTAGGTACAGCCACAGCCTCTGCAGCTGGGGCAAGGTCAGCCACGGGTTCCGCCACAGATTTGGCCACTGAGTTCACGAAGAAAGCAATACCTGCAAATACAAACAGAGAACCTAGGGCCTTCTCAAGGATCCAGAAGACCTAACTCCTCCAGGGAAGGGTACCTAAGGCAGTCTTCGTAGCCACCCACCTACTTCCTAGTTGGTGACTGCTATATGTCCAAGGAGACACCAACAGAAGTGAGAAGAGGTGGCCTTGTAGAGGGCCCAGGGAGGAGAATGTTGCAGAGAGAGTCATAGGGTTTCAGAGTTGGGTCCATTCTTACTGTGCCTTGATGAATGAGAGGACATTAATCGGGTTTAGAACAGATGGGATGGGTATTCTCAAGGCAGGGCTGGCCTTTGACTCAGTCATCAGGCTGGTGGGTGAAGAGAAGAAGCCAAAGGTTGAGTAGGCATGTGAGAGGCAGCTGGAAGGCTCAGGTAGGCCTAACAGCAGAAGGCTTTGAAGACCACAGGAAAGAGAGGGGGAACCCTTGAAGGGGCTTCCTCTGGAGGCATTTCTGCTAGAAAAGCTACTGTCAGCAACCTAGTGCAGAAGAGTGGGAGGCTACAGGGCCAAAGACAGCTAGAGTAGGGATCAGGAAAGAGCAGGTAGTGATGGCAGGTCCCTCCATAGGGGATGCCAAGGCCCAAGGGAACTCACCAGAGTCACTGATCAGAGCCACACAGAACACTAGGAAGGTGGCGGAAAGCTTCATGGTGGAGTGAAACCCAGAAGATGTTCCTAAGGCACTCTTCCTGGAGCCTGACCCTGAGGGTCTCATATATCCAGCCGTGGAACCTCACCCTCCTGAGAAATGTCTTGTTTGCTCAACTAATAGGCAGAACTTCAGCCAACTTCCTCCTCTGGGCAGTAGACCCTGGGAGGACTGCACATCCCACCTTAGTCCTGGGGATTTCCTCTTGGCAGGGTCTCCTGAACTCAAGTGCTGGGCCTTTCTTCCTGAGAGCAGGAACTAGGGATGTGCTTTGTCTCTGCAGAACCCACCCAGGCCTACACCTAGATACTGTGGTCTGACTCCACCTCAGCGTCACCACAGTCCAGGTCTGGGGCCCATGCTTGGTGGGAACAGGCTCCCCATGGGTATGAAAGAGCCGAACTATTTTGCAGGCTCTGGGGCTGGAAGCCTGAAGAGCACAGTGTAAATGAGCAGGTTCCCAGGACCCCAGATCTTTCAATGAGCTATTGGCCCCCAGTTCCAGACTATGGAAATGTCACAGTGGCTGTGTTCCCAGTTCCTGCTGGTCTGGGAGCCCCAGAGTGTTTGAGCCTTAAAGCAGCCCCATAGCCTGTCTGGGTGACCTTACTCTTGATTATCTTCTTAGTTGGGCCACAAGTAGCTGATGATGTAAAAATAAGCCGGGTGTGTGTGTGGGGGGGGGGAGCTGCGGGGACATTTCTCTATCTTTGAAATCACTCTCAAAGGTGGCAGATGAGCTTGGTGTATTTAGAGTTTCTCTAAAAACCCTTTCTTCTCTACTGCCTGCAGAAGTGTAGCAGAAAACAAAGCATTGATAGCCCTCCAGTAGGCTCATTAATGATGAGATCTGACTTCCAGGATTTTCGAATGCCTCTACCACAGCTGATGAGGCATGCCTTGGTCTTCGTAGCTGGAGAGGAAGCGTCTCCAGCTGCCTTCTGAGCTGACGTGAAGACCCACAGTGAGCAAATTCCACCTGTTTTCAGCCCGTGGCTCCTTGACACTGGCCACACTCAGGATGGCCCTGTTCATGCCTTACATCTTTCCTTGCTGTTTAATCCAGGAGGCTTTTATTAGTCACGGTAGATGGAATTGCAGTAGGAAGCGAGTCTTGAACTTGTGAGGTTGCACCTCCTTTTGGTGGGTTTCCTGGGAGGAATGCTTTCGAAACAGTCAAGAGCATCTGTGTTACTGTGATAGTGGGTCCCACTGCAACCCCCGGAATACCCTGAGCCTCTTCCTTGGAGGGGCACATCTGGGTCACATTGCTCTGACCAGCCACCTTTCTGAAAAGTCAAGCCCAACTGGCTTGACAGCAGTGTCTACCTTAACCATGGCTTCACTTGCTCTGATAACTGTAGTCTGATAAAATTACACAGAGAATTGCATGAGTAACAATTCTCAACTCTTTTAGGAATTTTGTCAGGTGAACCTGCCTTCCTTTTCTTTTTTAATCTTTAAATTCAGGTTGTCATATTGGTGGGTTTCAATGTGACATTTCCATATAGCATAATAATGCATTGACCAAAACTTACTCTTCCAGTGCTCCTTCGTGCCCTTCCTCCTCTGCCCAGCCCCCTTGCCCTACCCTACTATTGCCTCTTCTGCTTCCAGCTGTGTGTGTTGTAATTCTGGATTTCATGTATGAGAGAAAACATGCAATATTCATGAAAAAGCACATTATCTAGTCTTTGTGTTTGTATATTTTTTGTTACGTCTGTTGGCTTTTGGTTTTACTCCATTATGATCTATCTAGTCAGATACAAGAGATTATTTAAATTATTTTGTATTTGTTAGGACTTGCTTTAGAGTGTAAAAGACCTATTTTGGAAAATGTTTCAGGAGCTGAAAAAAATGCAACATGTATGTTTCTGATGCTAGATGGAATATTCTGTAATATCTGTTAGATCCAGTTAATCTAATACAGTGGTTCTCAACCTGTAGGTCGTGACCCCTTTGAGGGTTGAACGGCCCTTCACAGAGGTGGCATACAAGATATCCTGCATATCAGATATTTACATTACAATTCACAACAGTAGCAACATTATAGTTATGAAGTAACCGAAAATAATTTTATGGTTGGGGTCACCGCAACAAGAGGAACTGTACTAAAGGGTCACAGCATTAGGAAGGTTGAGAACATCTTTCATATATTGTATTGTCCTCCTTAATTCTCTAGACTAATCATAGTCATAATCATTTGTTTTTTTTTTAATACATGGATCACTTAAAAATATTCTGAGTTCATTCTTTGCCCAGTGTTTCATCCGCTTTGGTTTTTGGTTACTGAAAAGCTATGAATTTTTGAAAGAGTCATGTTGGCCCCCACACCATGTTTCTTGTGTTTCTGTGCTGAGATTTGTGCATATGTCGGGGTGGATAATGTCCACTTTTTAGTGGAGGTCTCAGTGACTAGCTTCCTGGAGAACTCCATCCCCAGTGCTGTCCAAAGAGGAAGAAGTGGCAACAACAACACATTAAAAACAAATCAAAGGGCTGGAGAGATGGCTCAGTGGTTAAGAGCACTGGCTGCTCTTCTAGAGGACTCTGGTTCAATTCCCAGCACTCACATGGCAGCTCACAACTGTCTGTAACTCCAAGATCTGACACCCTCACACAGACATACATGCAGGCAAGACACCAATGCACACAAAGATAAATGTAAAAATTATTAAAAATCATATAAAGTAATATACTTTTAAAATTTAAAAACTACTTTTCCACTGATAATATTTAAGAAAGGCAACAAAATGTAAAATAAATGAAAAATTAAAGTGATACAAAGTTGTTACTAATGAAGAAAAATGTTAGCAGGGAAAGAAAATAAGGAAGAAGCAAAATTGTAAACGGGAATAAAAATGAGAAAAGAGAAGAGTGAAAAAAAAAGAAAAGTATCCTTCCTAGTTTTGTGCAGCCACAGAGAGAGGTGAAATCATGCTTTCAGGAACTGGATGCCGCTGGAAATCACTGTGTTAAGCGAAATAAGCATATGGGGGGAAAACTGCATGTTTGCTCTCATATGCAGATCCTAGATGTAAATCTGTGTGTGTGTGTGTGTGTGTTGTGTGTGTGTGTGTTGGGGAAGGGTGGCTGTTGTTGTCAGGAACTAGAAAAGGGATCATGATAGGGAGGAAGATATCTTGAGAGGTGAGCATAGTGTAATAGATAACAGGCAATAAAGCAGAGGGAAACATAATGGGGTGAAAAGGAAAACAGCTGGAGGGGAAAGGACGGGTGTGAGGTAGCACTGTATAATGACACATATGTATAAAGATGCCATATGTAGAATTACTCTGGATGCTAATCTAAAAATTAACTTTAAAAACTACCACGGATCTAATCCACATCACGTAGATATCTGTGAATGTCCTTACATGACTTTTGAAGGCATGACTCCAACCACAGTCCTCACCTGTCTCTAGAACCCTTCATCTTACAAAGCTGAAACCTGTGCCTCCTCTTCCTCTCTTCTTCTTGGTCCTTGGAAATCACCATCCTGTCCTTGTCCCTGGGTAGCTCTAGATCCTGCTATAATATGATGTATCAAGACTTCAGGTAAGCAGGGGCTGCTGTAACTAGAAGTGGGGTGGTTGGATCATCCTGATTGTCAGTTTTGAGTAATCACCATTCTTTTCCACAGTAGCTGTTCCATTTTGCATTTCCATAATCGGTGCACAGATATTCTCATTGGCATTCTGCATTCTCTTCCGGCAGGATCCCAGTGGCCCAAGTGATCAGACTGGGCATCTGGGAGCTGAACTTGGCTCAACTTTTCACTATGCTGGCTTAGAATCAAGTTCAGGCAAAGCCCTGAATGACCTAAGAGGCCAAGAGGAGGTGTAGGCCTGCCATCCTTGAGGCTCCAACGGCTTGTGGACTCCTGGTGTCAGTCCAATGGCCTCCCTGCACACCCTTCCTGGCATTCTTTGTCTTTAAAACAACCTTCCAGCAGGATGTGGTGTTGCATGCTTGGGCTTCATAATAGTACCCCGTGTAAAACAAAACAAAACAGAACGGAACAAAACAAAACAAACCTTCCTGGGGCTGAACGGTAGCTTGCTGGCGGAGTGGATGCCTCACAAGAGGAAGGCCCTGGATTGGAGCTCCACTGCTGAAAAATGACAAAAACAAAACAAAACAAGACCAGTAACCCCCCCCCCCCCCGGCCCCTGCAAACTCCTTCTACTTTCCTGATTCAATAGGTTGAGTGATCTCTTCCTGACTTCCCATGAGCCTTCAGTGTGACTACAGGTCTTCACATGACCAGCCAAATACATCCTCACAGTATGTCCGCCATTATAGCCCCCCTCCTACACACTTTCTCCAGTTGCAATCATCAAAGCCAGGACTTACCCCAATCCTTCACCTACCACTGGCTTTTAGAACTGCCCTTGCAACTACCCTTAGCCCTAGGCCATGGGGATAGTTGAGATCTGCCTGCATCATGGGGCCAGATGAAGCGCCTCTGAATTATCTGGAGGCTGCTGTCAACACCTTCCGGTGGCTGAAGACAGTACACAGTTACTTGCTCACTCTTCTGGAGGCCAGAAGTCCAGTATCACTGGGGTGAAAGCCAAGTGTTGTCAGGACTGCATTCCCTCAGGGGCTCTATGGGAAAGTCCATTCCTAGCTTCTTCTAGCTCCTGGCATTCCTTGGCTCTGGCTACAGCCTTCTAATGCCTGTCCCTGCCATCAGTGTGTGTGTGTGTGTGTGTGTGTGTGTGTGTGTGTGTGTGTGTGTGATCTCTTTGCCACTCTATTATGACTACATGTGATTGCACTTAGGACTGACTTAGATAATCCAGGAGGATTGTCTTGTCTCAAAATAATGAACTTAGCTGTATTGCCAACCCTGGCATTCAAAAGATTTGGTGGTTCGTTTTACCGTGTACCTTGTCCTTCAACATCTGTGTTGTTTTCTCACAGGCCAGTAGAGTGTCTCCAGTGGGTATTAAAGCCTACCTGGCATGGGGACAGGGAGGGCAATGAGCAGGGTGGTCACTATCCACTCTGGCCCTTCTCCACCCAGTTCCTGTATGCCTGTCCTCTGGTAGCAGAGTGCATGCTATGACACGGAGGAAGTGCTTGGCACTTCTTCAGATAACAGGGTCAGCTTGTCCCAGGACATGTTTGCAGGACATCCTATGGGCCAAAACAAACATTCATGCCTTGCCTATCCTCTGGGAATTCAGGAAGTTCTAGATGTAAACAGTGGCTTTGAAGGCTTTGAGCATGAGCCAAATATCCACTTTGGAACTGTGGAAGGACCACGAAGACCTCAAAACTGGGTGCTCAGCCAATGGGGTGCTCCAGCAGATGGGGCCTTCATCCTCATCCTGGTTCCTGGCTTCAAGAAGCATCAGGGAGAGGTTATCCAGGCAGGATGCTCAGTGCTGTGCCCAAGGAAACAAAGACAGCAGGTTTCAGGGACAACAGAGGCTTTTCTGCTCCTTCAAGTTCTATCAACAGTCTCCATGTCTGAAAAGCCCCCAGGCCCAATCATTCTTTCCCCATGCTTAGATTCCTATCCCAGGCCCAACTCAATGCCCAGTCTAGCTCCAGGGTCTGCTTGGCCCATGCTTGGCCCATGCTTGGTCCATGCTTGGTGTGTGTCCATTCATGTGTACACACCTGGGCCCAAAGTGTGGCTGTCATGGGCATGCAGAGATGGAGCTTAGATGTGGGCTGAGACTGCCAGCAAAGCAGCTCCCTGAGAGTTCCAGAAGGTCTCTTCTTATTCTTTTCTACTTTCCTTTTTGCCAGTCACTAAGACTTGCCACTCTGGAGGCATCTCTGATACCCAGGCTTATTACATTATTAGCCAAACTATGGACCCAATTCCATCTCTCAGTGAGGAGTATGGTAGGACAGCTTCTTTGACCTTTAGGCCAGGCATCTCGATTATTACCCATCGAGTTGTCTGGGGGTGTGTATGAGACTTCCATGATGATCTTTTCAGTTTTTACCATGACTCATTGCCATGTTGCCTTGCTGTGGACTAGTTAGGTGAGACCTCTGTTTTGTGATTATTATGCACTGTAGAATTGGTCTTACAGAAATCACTCCCATCTCTGTGTAAAGCTGAAGCTTTCAAATGGGCTGTGTTGAGTTTCTCTTCATTACTTCTCCATTCCTTTCCCTTAGAAGGAGGTGATGGATGGATAGCCTCTGGGGTAAGCCAGTGTGTAGCCTCTTCCCAAGGTCCTGAGCCCCTTCTTAAGTCTATGGAGATGTCTGATCTCAGGTTCCCTTTAGGGTTGTCAACATCCTGGGTCATGATAGTTGTATGGCCAAGGGTTGGATTCTTCTATCTCTCTCTTGCTTGAGTAATCACAAGGCCAGGTGGGCACGTCCAGGCTGTCCTGGCAGCTAAGATGAGGCCACCACAGCAGAGCCCTGGACTCTGTTTAACACCAGGTAAAGGCAGCTTGAGGAAGATCCCAGGATCTATCTGGTATGGCTGGGATCACAAGCGGGAATCCCTGGCTCACCACCAGGTACATAGATGTGCTGTGCCCTCCTTGAGGGCCACTCATGAATCTCTGCCAGCGTGCCCTCCTCCTTCCCAGGTGTGTACACATGAATGGACCAAGCATGGGCCAAGCAGATCCTGGAGCTAGACTGGGCATTGAGTTGGGCCTGGGATAGGAATCTAAGCATGGGGAAAGAATGCTTGGGCCTGGGGGCTTTTCAGACATGGAGACTGTTGATAGACCTTGAAGGAGCAGAAAAGCCTCTGTTGTCCCTGAAACCTGCTGTCTTTGTTTCCTTGGGCACAGCACTGAGCATTGGCCTCCTTCTTCATAGTTCAGCCACCTGGGCCATGGGGTTCACAGCCGTGTCTGTAATGTGTCTTGTTGGCACTTGGACCGATGCCTTCACTTTGGTCAATATTGATCTGGCTCTTTCAAGCACTTCAATTTTCTTCTTCCTCTCCCAAGGCCCCCTACAAAGGGCCCTGTAATGGAGAGGGTGGAACAATACTGTCAGCATGGTTCTCGCTGGGAGGGCTCAGGGCATTGTTAAAGGCGGCAAAAATGTTGACCCACGTGCAATAAGCAGTGACTGAAATTCCAAGGAAGGATCTGCCACTGATCCAAGCTCAGCTGATGTCAACAGGACCCTGCATTTCTCAGCTCTTTGTCCCTGCTTTTCAGTTTGTCCTTTCTGGGGTGACAAGTCAACAGCTAGGAGATGCCAAACAAGAGGCAGTGATTTGAGCTCAGGGAAACAAGACCTCGTTCTGTCTTCAGGGCCCTGGAGGTGTCAGTGGCTCTCACAGCTCTGAAGGGCTGTGCACTATTTTTGTGTGGGCTAGGATGAAGCCCCACTGAGTTCCTGGACTGAATGTAGAGCTCACAGTGGGCTAGGATGAAGTCCTACTGAGTTCATGGGCTGAAGGTAGGGCTCACGATGGCTCCTTAACTGGGACGGGGAGTGGTGAGGAGTGAATGTGCTTACCTTACTATGTACATGAAAGTGTAGAAAATATCAGTGAGATGCCTGAGGTCCTCTGAACAGGGTCTGCATCAGGGCTAAGCTTGCCTCATGCCCAGTACCCTCATAGGGCAGGAAGGGGCCCCATCAGCTAGTGCCTCTGCTGCCTCCACAAGCTAGGACCTAGAGCCATGTGAACTGGTGCATTAGGTTGCTGGGGAAATCCAATCCCAAATCCCAGCCCAGTGTCCTGCTTACACCCAAGATGGAGCAAAGTGAGAATGATATAAGAGCTTAGAATGTACTAGTTCAGTAGCAGCTCTTTGGTTACTCCCATCTCTTATTGGACACAGACAGAAGGGGCGGAATGTGCAAGTTCCAGTGGCCCCCACGCCCAAAGCTGCTACATCCTTCATCTATGGGCAGCAAGTGCCCAGGTGTGCTACTACACACAAGAGGCTCTCAGGAGGCTTCCAACCATGCCTCAGCAGCCAGACAGGACCCCGGGAGCCACACCTACCTAGCTACCTGGCCCCTTGTTTGCAGAGGGTCAGCCAAGGTTTTCAAGCACACTGTCCCCAGACACACAATTTTCCCCCTCTGTAGTCTCTCTGAGTTTTCCCCTGCCATAATTTTGTCCTCCATTCCTATATCCTCCTGACTCCTGTCTGGCTTTTAGAAAACCCATCCAGCTCTAACTGGAAAGTAGTGTTCTGCATCCTTCTGCACCTGTGACCAATGGCAAGGTGCTGTAGATATTCTGATCCGGGATAGTAAGCAAGTTACCCTCCTCCCCCTTGCTTTGGTGGCAGCAGTCACTCAACTCTAAATTTCTCTAGGTTAGAGCCACTGACAGACTCCTCGACTGCAGGGCTCCTGGTTTTGAGTAACAGGAGGGCTACAGGTCCTTCTGTTAATGTCCGTTTCACCCCCAAGCTTCTAAGCCAGGCTTCCTGCCCCTCCCTGCAAGACCCTCTGTTGCTCTCAGTGGCTGCAGCCTCCAGAGGTCTCTCTGTGATTGCTTGGAGGGTTGCTGTGGGGGAGATGAGAACCCCACTTACTCTGATGCAGGAGGGTGTTGACTCATTTGGGTTTGCTGTAACAAATGACCATGTACTTGGCTTAAACACAACACTCATTCATTGTTTGCAGTTCTGGAGGCTGAAAGGTCCAAGATCAAGAAACAGGAATGAGTGTGTCTGGTGAGGGCTCTTTTTTGATTTGTGGATGTGTCTTCATATGATGGGAAGAGGATGAAGGAACTCAGTGGCATGGTGTGTGTGTGTGTGTGTGTGTGTGTGTGTGTGTGTGTGTGTGTGTACGCACACGCACGCATGTGTGTAGATGCAAGAAGTCACCCTTGGATGCTGTTCTTCAGGTGTCATCCATCTTGATTTTTGAGACAGGGTCTTTTCCTGGTCTAGTGCTTGTCAAGGAGGCTAGGCTGATTGGTTAGTAATCCGCAGAGAGTCTGCCTGTCCCCCAGGGCTCAGATTACAAATGCATGCCACTTCACCTGGTATCTTCACAATGGGTTTTGGAGATTTAACTTGGCCCCTGAGCTTTCAAGGCAAACCCTTTATTGATTGACCTATCTCTTCATCCCTTGGTGTGGTAGGCTCATATGTTTGAATGCTTGGCCCCCAGTCAGTGCAACTGTTTGGGAGGGATTAGGAGGCGTGGTTTGGTTGGGGAGAGACTTTGAGGATTCAAAGGTCCATGCAATTTCTGGTCTTCTGCCTCTGTCTCTTATTTGTAAACTAGATGTAAGCTCTCAGCTACTGCTCTAGTGTCATGTCTGCCTATCTGCTGCCATGCTCCTCACCATGATGGTTCTGTGTTCTAATGTTCTGGAACTGTGAGCTGCAAATTAAACGCTTCTTATAGTGTTTTTCCACAGCAAATGGAACTAAGACACTTGGCTTCTAATGGGGAAAAAAACCCATCACCTAGGGCTCCACGTTTTGGCCTGATTCCCTCCTGAAGGCTCTGCCCCTCTTAAATAAGGGTCTTGAGGGGTCACAATGATCCAGCCCATTGCAGATGTCTACAGAGATGAGTGTGTATGTGATGTAACCTTATCAACTTGATTGGACTGATGCCTATGACACCAGTAAAACACAACTCTGTAGGTTCTAGGAAGGTTTTGTCTAGAGAGAATTAACTAAAGGGAGAGATTTATGTTGAATGTGGGTGGCATCCTCCAGAAGGCTAGGGTCAAGATGTAACAAAAGGGAGGGAGGGGACCTGCCAGCATACATGACTTGGTGGGACAGGAGCATCCTTCATGATGGGGTCACTTCCACCACCACTGTTTTAACCAAAGCTCTCAAGATGGCACGTCATGGTGGGACACTGAGGGTCTGATGGGCACTAAAGCACCCAGGCTCACCCAGCTCCCAAGAGCTACATCTGGTCACTTGCTTTCCACTCTCAGCCTTGCACAATCATACTGTCCAGCCTGGCCTTGCCTTTCTGGCTAGTGAGAGAGATCTAGTCCTGGGGACAGCATTCTGTCTTCGATTCTGTGGCCAAATGCAATTGATTATGACATTCCCAATAGGTGTCCAAATATGTGTGTTTAGTGTGGATTTTTTTTCCTGTTCAGACTTAGATCTATTATAGAAACCATGACAAAACACCCTACCACCAGCAGGTACCTCTGTGGGAGGGGCTCTTCCCACCAGAATGATAAAACCAGGGTACAACAGGAATCACGGTGCAGACCCAGAATGTGCAGCTGGCTCACCAAGGTATTGACCTTGTCTCTAGCCTTTGCCGGGCTCTTTTCTGTTTTCTTGGGCAAGGGGCCCATCCAGCTGTTCTTGGGTGTTTAAGTCCTCCTCAGCCTCCGGCATCTCTGGCTTTCCCTCTTGGGCCCCTGTGACATCTGACCTGGAGACAGCCTCAGGGATGTGCTGGATCTGCTTCCCCGGTGAGCTCGGAAGAGGACATAGAGGACTTGTCTGGAGCTGGGCCCTCCAGCTCCGTGTCTACCACTGCTGGTGCTCAGGGGACTACATGAGACTTTGGTAGATGACAAGAAAGCGCTGCTTTACATTATGGATGAAGTAGGTATTAGGAGAACATCGGTGTAGCAAGTTGGTGAAGACAGACCAGATGAAAGCATAGCAGGCACCCTGATGCCTCCTCTGCCTCCTCCGCGCCCTCTGCTGGCACTTTCGAGGAATGTGAGCTGAATTAGGGAGAGATGGGATTAAGGCTCAAGAACCTTGTCAAGGGGACCCTGCCATGTTTCCTCTGAGCCCAGAGGTCTTCTTGGACTGTACAGTTAGGACCAGAATTTGACAGACAGCTTGTTTATAATCCATTTATTATACCTCAAAGACTGGCATCAAATTTATTATTATCTTTTGTTAAATACCTTAGTTCATTTCAGAGAACACTGCCTAAAAGGGTAGAGTATGTTTGTCTCCCCCCAGTACATTTTGTATGTGTGTAGTTACAAGTCAGGAGAGGTGACACAGACAGGTGATACACACGTGGGGGAGGGTTGAGGAGGGCTCTGCGCCCCCATTGCAGCCTTTGGTCCTCCGAGAGAACAGTTTCTCTGCTTCTACGAGGTGAGCTTGAGACTCAGTCCCACAGTCAGGTTAGATGCGGAGGAATGGGGGTGGTGGAAGGCCACAGGGAACAAAGAGGACTAGAGTCATACATGCATTCAACATATCATAGAAGAACTTAGTGGGGTGGGTCTGCTGAGCAAGCCCCTGCTTGCTTGCTGTCTGGTCGCCTGTCCCGCAAGCGTTCTTGTTGGGGGGTGGGGCTGGGGGTTGATGGGACTCATCTTGGTGCAGCTTTCTTCTGATGGTGATGGTTGGGCAGTGTGACCTGGGCTGGAGAGGTACTGGGCAGGAAGGCCCCAGCTTCCATGGAGCAGTCTCTCAGGACAAAGGTTTAATTTATTCAGGTGTCGGTTTCAGGTACAAGTATAGTGTTAGCAGAAGGCAGGGGCTTCCAAGCAGCCTGCGGACACAGAGTGATGGATGAATGACCCCAGGCCGTGTGTCCTCTGTGCCAGCCCCAGAAACCTTCCCTTGACAGAATCCACAGATCCTGGCTCTCGAGGAAATTCCCAAGCAAAGGAGGACCATAACACCAGCTGGTTTCTCAGGTTCCAGGCCATGCATGGGGAGCCTGGGAGCCTTCGAGAGAGACCTGGGGCTTCAGTGGCTGGCGTGCTGTGACGGCCCTTCAGATGTTGGGGACTGAGATTCAGAAGGGCTGTCCTTGGTTTTCTTTCCCACTGACTCTGATGAGCAAATTCTTCACAGCAGTGCCTGATCTTTTGATTAAAAAATGGATCTTCTCAACATCTGGGGAGGCGCTGCTTCGCCGTGATCTGTTGTTGCATACAAACTAGCTGCCAGGAGCTACTTAGGTGTTTAGAGGACCCCCCTCCTCCATTCCCACTTCCGGGCTTTGAGACAGATGCGAAAAGGTCTCTCCAGCCCCGGAGGGCCAGGAGAAAGAGGCAGGAAGACAGACAGAAGTGGGGGACTTCAAGTGGATGGGATTGTGTTTGGGCAGGACATGGAGGCTGTGGGCTAACTCTACCTGTCACCCAGTAGGGTGACGTGAGTAGGTGCTGGAGAAGGGCTCTCTGCCAGGGTGCTTATTCGAGGTCCAGCATCTGTTAACGCTGTTACCAGGCAACTGAATGTGAGGGTGAGGATGACTGCCCGATGAAGGGCACAGGAACCGTGCAGACAGAGTGCGAGGGAGCCCTTCCATCCAAGTTTGACTCCTCCTGGCCAGGGAGGCCGTGGAGGGGAATGGAAAACTCCTCCAGGGCTGCAGCTAGAGATGAATTCCCAGCCTGGGCCTCCAGCCTTGCCCTGATGAGGGTGTCCCTCCTGCCCAGCTGTCAGAGCTTGGTTTCAGCAAGGGGTAGGAGGCCTTGCCTAGTGTTTCCTTAGTAGCTGCTGTCTGTGAAGAAGGGGGAGCCAGCAGACGGGGAGCAGTCGCCTTCTTTGCATGGCTGGGAAACCTCCCCATACTCGCTGTTGTAAAACACCTTGCCTCCTCGTGCCCCTTGGGTGGGCCGCCGACGCCTCCCCTGGGGATCAGGGTGTCCTCTGGGAATATCCATGTGCTGGCCAGGACCTTTACAGCTGCCAAGACAGGGAAGGTGGTCTTAATAGGCTAAGTGAGAGGACTCTGGGTCTGGGTCTGATTGGAATCACCAGAGACACAAGCAGAGCATGACACGTGCACAGAGGCTCTGAGACGCAAACAGATTTGACATCAGCCACACAGCAGGTTGATCTGATGTGACAGGGGCAACTTTGCTGCCACAAACCTGGACACAGGGTGTTGGGAATGGCCAACTTCACCCTCTCAGCCCTGCTTCTTTAGAGCAAGTGAATGTACTTGCCCTGGGCAGGTGGGCCTGATGCGTTCATCTTCTGAAAGGATTAGGAAAACCAGTATAGAGAATAGCGCCCTCTGCTGCTACCTATAGGGAGGTGCAGGGTCCTGGGTGAAAAGTCCTGTTCGTCTTTGAAATTTTGATAATCGCTTCCTTAGGATTCTTATTTTCCCTCCACTTTTGTCTTACCTCACCACAAAGCACTTACGGTGTAGCACAGCCTTCCTGCTCACGGCCCACTCTGAAGCAGTGGGCTCCCAAGACAGCTGTCAGCTGGGTTGTCCATCTCAACAAACGATGTCAGTGTTCTCTCTAGCTCTAGCCGAGCACCCGACCTGTGGTCCTTGATTGTTCTCAGTCTTCATACCCAGTTCACCCAGTTCATACAGAAGCCCTCCAATCTAGCTGAAAAATACCACTGACACCCGTATACCCTCCAGACCCCTACTCCAGGGTAAGCATCCCTGTCTACTCAGTGGTAATTCCCCTGGTGTATGTCCCTACATCAATTCCCTTCCTCCTGGAAGGTATTCAGAGACAATCCTTTAGGTTAAACGTGACATTGGGGGTCTCCTCCTGCCATTGCCTCCAAGGGTCATTCTTGGGATGAAATCCTAGCTTTGGGGTTCAGGGAAGGGCTCAATAGATCAGGTGCTTGCTGTGAAAGCATGAGGACCAGGGTTTGGATCCCCAGCACTCCTGTAAAAGGAAATCTTGATATCTTTTCTTCATCATAGTAACTTGGTCTCTATTCTTGAGACACACACACACACACACACACACACACACACACACACACACACACACACCGGATATTAGAGGACAACCCGTGGTACTCGTCTTCCATGTGGGTCTTCAGGGTGGAATTCAGGTCTTTGGGCCTATCGTGCTTGTGTTGAGTTAGCTATCTCCTAGCCCCGGAATATTTACCTTTAAAACTACATTGTTTTAATAGGAAATATCCCAGAGTTTACTCTTCTAGGTAAATTTATTTAGGTACATTCAATTTTTAAATTAAAATTTTAAATGTGTATGTAGTATGTTTATGTTTGTTTATGTGTGTTAAGTGTGTGTATGCCTTCAGAGTTCAGAAGGGGGCATCAGAGTCGCTGGACCTGGAGTTACAGAAGTTATGAGCTGCCAGATGTGGGTGCTAGGAACAGAACTCAGGCCCTTTGGAAGAGCAGTAAGTACCCTGAACTGCTGAGCCATCTCTCCAGCCCCCGGACACACTTTTAATATGTAGATTCGTGTCTTCTTTTATTTATATAAAAATGAAAGGTTGTTCTTGGCTTACAAGTTTAAGACATAATAATTTATTCACACTGCCCACATTTTCTTTAGGAGGCTCCAATTTTACATATACCACACTACTGTTCATCTTCTACACCTATTTTTTTCTGATCCTTTTATCTCTTTATGTGGTTTAGTTTAATTTTATTGGTTCTTGTTTTCCTTTGAGGCAGGGTTTTTTCCTGTGTGGACCTGGCTCTCCTGGAACTCTCTCTGTAGACCAGGCTGACTTCAAACTCATGGAGATTCGCCTGCCTCTCCTCCTGAGTGCTGGGATTAAAAGTATGCATCACCACTGCCTGGCTTATTGGTTCTTTTTATTTTTTCCATTACACATCTGGTCATTTATATTGTCCTGGAGTGCCTTGGTCTTTAAGGGGACTTTTATCTTTCATTTTCTTTTCCGTGTTACCCATTTGTATTCTGAGCTATAGAATTTCTGATTCTTGGTGTAGTGCTTGCTTCTTTACCTATTTCATTCTCTTTGACATGTTGTGTTTGATTTACTCCTTTAAGATTTATTTTATTTAATGTGTATGAGTGTTTTTCCTGCATGTACGTGTATACTGTGTATGTGAAGTGTCCATAGAGGCCAGAAGAGAGTCAGATTCTCTGGTCCTAGATTTATAGATGGCTGTGAGCCACCATGTGGGTGCTGGGACCCATACCTGGGTCCTCTGCAAGAGCAGAGAAAACTCTTAACCACTGAGCCATCTGTCCGGCCTCAGCATTCATTTCTTAATGAAGATCCTGCTGTGTTCCTGTTTTAGTTTTTGCAGTAACTTCATATGGAGTGTGTGTGTGTGTGTGTTTTCTTTGTGATTACTCATGCTGGAATTTTCTACATTACCCCTTGCAAGGGTTAGCGATTCAAAAAAAAAAAAAAAATCCTTCACAGTTCCTCAGCTGGGGAGTCAGTCCTCAGTGATTAGGTTCATGTAATGAATTAACATCATAAAAACCAGTCCTTTCCACCCTGTTCTAACCATTGCTGCGAGGTCATGCTCCAAGACCCCGGCACTTACTTTCAGACTTCTCCGTCGTGAAGGACATACATGAGTCAGCTGCTCTTTTGCTCACTCTCACCCAGGCTCAGGTTTGTCATCACAGCAGCAGAAGGCAAACTAATGCTGGTGGCTTCCTAGATTTCCTCATCCAAAAGCGTCATTTCAGGCACACATCTTTGCTGTCACTCCTGGTCCCCTTAATCACATCCTTCCCAAAGCCTCTCCTCCGTCCTGCTTTATACCACAGCCAACCTGTCACTTTCCCTGCAGTCATGCTGTCCAATCCAAACCTACATTGTTCAAGAACTCCTTCCACACATAGGCTGGAAGAGCATGGCTCTGTGGAGTGTGGGGCTCTGCATCCTGAATGGTTGCTTGAGAAAAAAAATGATATAATTGGAAGTTGATGTCCCAAGGGAAGAGTGTGGTCCAAGGATTAAAAGAGGAGGGAAGGACCTGGGCAAGTCAACTCCCTCTTCCTCCCTGTAGACTCTGCCCACCCACAGCCTGTCATTCACCAGCACCTGCCCAGTGATTTGGCACTCATTTCAATGGCTTATCATGATGCATCCCCAGGGAAACCTGTGCAAACAGCAGCACCCCCTGCTGCTGTCCTGGTGAGGTGCATTTTCTGCAATGAACAAATGCTTTCCCCTCTTCCTTCTCTTCTAGCCTCTTCCTCTCCCTCGCTTTCTCTGGAGTATGGATATTATCTTACTTCTGTAGGGTCATTATCTTCTAGAACGTCTTTTCTTCATCACCAAGCAGCAACCCCATCTAGTTGACCACCCTGTCAGAAGCAACACCTTCCCAAGATAGCTGCCTCTGGATCCTCAGACTTAGGCCAGGGTCTTTGCTCTTCTCTGTTAAGCTTAGCCTTCTCCATTGTTTACTGACTGTGTGACACATTGCTTTCATGGGACTGTCCCTAGCTAATCCTCCCACTGTGGCTTAGGCTTGGTTCTGCTCAGCATGATATGTCAAGAACACGCATGCACACACACAGATACACACACACACACACACACACACACACACACACACAGATACACAGACAGTCAGATACACGCACTCCCTCAGGTGCATCAGATACACAGACAGAGACAGACACACAGAGACACACACACAGAGATACACAGACAGACAGACACCACACACACACACACACACACACACACCCTCAGGTGCATCAGCTACACATCCAGAGACAGACACACAGAGACACACAGACACACAGACACACCACACACACTCAACACTCCCTTAGGTGCATCAGATACACAGACACAGACACACAGAGACACACAGAGACACAGAGACACAGACACAGACAGAGACATACATACACACACAGACACACACACACACACACACACACACACACACACACACACACTCCCTCAAGTGCATCACAGGCAAGAGCTGTGTGTCTCCATTCTAGCTTCTCAAGGAACTATTCTTTAAGGAAGAGTGGAGATTTGAATTTCCACATCGGTCATCATTCATGGTGGTGCATGGAGGATGGTGGGGAGGGGTGGAGCACTGGGTGGAGAAGCTCACTTTGAACACACAGAGAAAATAGGAAGGCACAAACTCTTCTGAGTGCCAGAGTACTGCCAGGCCCCGGTGCATCAGCAGGCTCCCGCTCAGGGCCCTCCCGAGGATGGCAAGCCCACTTCTGGAGGCCCTTACCTGAAGCTGCCTTCTTGTCTATGCCTGCTCTCTATCTGCTCAAACTCCTCCGAGGCCAGCACCATTCCACTGTCTGTCTGGTTATCCTGTGGGGAGAGGACCAGCCAAGCCTGTGGGTCACATGTGAGGCTCTTCTGCAAGGCAGCTGAATCCCAGCCTGGCCAGGTGTTGAGGAGTCTGAGCCTTGCTGGTCTTATACCCATGGGGACCGAGGTAGGGGAACGGGTTCCAGCCCAACAGAATGTGCAGAGAGGGCACAAACAGAGAGACTATGACCTGATGATGGAGGTCTGGAGGGGCGGAACTGTGTCTGACCTATGGGACACACCAGACTGGAGGGCAATAGGCTCTGAGATTCCAGTTCCTGAAGGTCTTCATTGAGTACTGGGACGTAAACCTAGGTATCTGTGGCCTGCCCAAGGGTCCCTGATGGCCTCATCACTCACCCTCTTTGGGCCACAGCTAACTGACTGAGTCGAGGAACCATGCCCCCTATTGGATGAACTTAGGTCTGAAGCTATAGCATTGATTCCAAGCCACTGGCCACCTGAGCTCAGGCCTGGGGAGCCAGTCTAGTCTCATCACTCACAGACACACTTGCTAAGCTTCACTGAGCTACGTGTGACCTGACCTGAGGACATAAGGGTTCCACAACTGAGTGGACCCCTGCGAGCTTTCTGTTCCCCACATCCTAACCTCTTTCAGTGACACTTGTAACTCTCTGGGTTGGTGATGCCAACCACCACCCATGGGGTCTTTCACATACACACATTCATATATATGTATGTGTGTATTATATATATATATATATATATAAACACACACACACACATATATATACATATATATATATATATATATATATGGGTATACATGAATGTCACAGTGTGTGCTGGAGGTCAGAGAACAACTTGGACTCAACTCCTTCCACCATGTGGAAGGGAAGGGATTGAAATCAGTCTGTAAGCTTATTCACTGAGCTCTCTCACAGGCTCCAGGCTCTCTCTCTCTCTGGCCTCTCTCTCTCTCTCTCTCTCTCTCTCTCTCTCTCTCTCTCTCTCTCTCTCTCTCTCTCTCTCTCTCTCTTTCTCCTCTTTCCTTAAGAGCCATGCTTTCTACCCAGCTGGGATAAAATGGGCAGGGAGGCCATGTGAGAGAATGACCAGCAGCTGAGAGAGGACAGCTTGGCGTGACCACTAAGATGCAAAGGAGCTTAAGGTGATCCGTGGAATGTGATATTTTCAAGGGCTTTCCCAAGGAGACACCTCAAGCCTGTGTCTTATGGCCTGACTCACAGTAGGTGAACAACTACCAGCCTAGGTGCCGTCAACAGAGGATGGAACAGGAAAATGTGGTGTATGCACACAGTGGGGTTTTATTTGGCTGCAGAGAAAAAGGGAATTATGGAATTGGAGGATACCACATTGAGTGAAATAAGCCGCATGGAAGGATGAGTATGGTATGCTCTGTCACGTGGAAGCTAAGAAATGGCTGACCTGGAAGTAGAACAGCCATTAGTAGAGGTTGGGAAAGGGGTCAGGAAATGGATCAACGGAGGCTGGATTTTATTGGTGCATCCTAGATGCATGTCTTGAGATATCATTGCATCCATTAATTTGTACAATTTATACATTAATAAAAATTAAATGAAATACTTTCGAAGTTTTGCTTGCTTTTCTGTTACTTGTGTTGGAATACCTGAGACTGTCCCCCACTTCTTAGCTTCCCTCCTCCCTCCACCTTCTCTTACCACGGAGGCTTTGTAGGTTGTAGGGGTCATGGGGAATTCTTCAAATGTCTTCATCCTGGAGGAACCTGGAGTCTGAGTCCCTCTGGTCAGGCACCCGGGAAAGGACACGCAATTGTAATATCTGTGGGGAGGACACAGAAGGTTCTGATGAATCCATCCTGGCCTCCCCCACCTCTCAGGATTTTCTGTTCCTGATGAGGAAGGCCTTCTAGCTGGGGAGAGAGTATGGACGGGGCCTGGGTCCATGGTCTGGACTGGTCCTCAGATCCTGTACCGGTGCCCATCACACAGCTCAGCTGACCTTGGTACATCCCTCCTTGCTCCTTCCCTGCACTGCATAAGAGAACTACAAACCACTGCTGCAGTAGAATGGGTAGCCATCCCCAGGCTGAGCATGGCGTAGGGCATGGAGCAGAGTGGCAGGTATGACCTTCTTCTCGGAACAAGCCACTGGGACGAGGCTGGCCATTTTCCTGCTATTAACCACTGACTGGCCTGCCCGCATATGCACAAGTGTCAGTGTGCACAGTGTGTTGGGGGCTTGGTGAAAGCAGCAAGGACCAGTTAGCGGTTCTGTCCCAGGCATGGACAGGGCCCTGGAGGTCAGCCTCTCTGTCATGCTGGTGAGCATGTGGATGGTTTAACATATTAGACGTGTAAAACTCCAAGGGTAAAAGCCCTGGATCCAGAATTCTAGAAACAGGCTGTTTCAATCCTGCATACAGGGAGTGTGTGGTCTTCACAGCTCTCAGGCCTTGCCTGTGGTCCTGGGGACATGCTCTGGAGGGGAAACAGCCATTGACCACAGCCCACTCTAGTTTGTGTCCCCCTAAGGAAAAACGCTAAGGGTGGGTACTGCCTTGAAAATGGGGTGAAGGAGAGAGAAGCAGAGATTTGCAGGAGGCCAGTTGCTGTGGTCTGGTATGGTTAGAGTGTGTCCTCAAGGTCCATGTGCTAGAAACTTCATCCTTCTGGTGGGGACACTGAGCTGAGGCTTAGTGGATATGAGCATCCGTCTCAGAATGGACAAATGACCCTGCTTGGCTCTCAAGAGACTGAGATGTAAGAAGAGTAGTGAGGGCCTCTGGCTTCCTCTGGCTTCCGTTCTCACCATATGCTTTCTTCTTCATGTGCTTCTGCTGTCATAATGCCACCTGCCACAATACTCTCCCCAGAGATAAGCGAATGCTGAAGCCATGTTCTTGAAGCTCCATTGATGTGAACTGAACGGACCTCTTTTCTTTATAAAGCTCTCAGCTTTATAAAGCAATGAGCTAAGACACTCATGGGAAGAGATCTCTCAAATCACTGTAAGTTTCTTTTCCCCAGGACTCATAAAAGATGCTATGTCCAAACTGCTGTCACCACCAGACCCATGCCCAGCCCTGGGGAGAGGGAGACTGACCTGGCTGCCAGGCTGTGGCAATGCACACTGGGTGGGCTACTGTCAGCGTCAGCTTCGGTGATATGCAGCGCTGTGGTGGATGTCTGCATGAAACCACCCTCCTCTGAGCTCTGAGAGCTGTGCAGGGCCATGCGCTCCTCTTCTTCCTCCTGGCAGGAATGGGAGAAGCTTCCAGGGTCAGAGGCTACCAATGCCCACCCCCAGTCTTAATGGGAGAAGCTTCCAGGGTCAGAGGCTACCACATGCCCACCCTCAGTCTTAATGCTGCATATGTCAGGACCACTGGTCATAGGTCAGGATGGGTTGTGTGTGATCGAGTACTCTGAGAATTTAGTGGGTCCACTTTAATGCTCACAGCAGGCCAAGCATGGAGGGTGTTAAATGCCTGCTGGCCTGGTCTTGCTCAGCTTTTCTAACTGCCCCGCCAGGTCCTGACAAGTGGAAGTGGGACAGGACAGGTCTCAGCTGAGCATCCTCAAGTCAGGTCCTAGAGCATGAAGTATTAGCCCCAAGTTGTTACCCTCAGGAAGAACCTCTGGGAAGGGAGACACGGAGGATACACAAGTCCAGAGCTTTTGTTCTCAGCAGTGCTGGGAGGTAAAGGAATTTACTGCCTTCGTGTCTGATGACAGCATTGCCTTGCAGGCTCTGTGTGGGCTAGCCTGGGACTCCTTGTGGGTAAAGATGACCTCTGACCATCTGTATGGTAGCTAGAATAGACACTGGTGGTGTTTGCCCAGTTTCATATTGAGTGAGACGGGGCTCTGGGCAGTGGGTGGATAGGCTCTTGGGCCAGGAGCTGACAGGTGACCAGTGCTTAGAGGAGCTTGGAAGGACAGACAAGGTAGGAACCCAGGATTGGGGCGTGGCAAGAGCAGGCAAGAGCAAAGATGGGGCTCACCTGCCAGCCTCCACCCTGAAGCAGGTCTCCCAGGATCTCCACTAGCTCAGAGAAAGCAGGCCTCGCTTTAGGGTCTCCAGACCAGCAACTCTGCATGACGTGGCGTCTGTGGGGTGCAGCTGGCTGTTTACCTTCGGCCTGAGTGCACCATGACCCTCCCCCCTCCCACCAGCCGACCCCATCACTCCTGTATCGGCTGGATCACTATGGCAGTTTAGAGAGGCAGTGTGTTCCCAAAGGTTCATGTGATGGGAGCTTGGTCCCCAGAGTGGTTGAGGTGATGGACTTGTCAGAGATGGGGTCCACAGACAGGTCAGGGGGCTTATGACTGGGTTAATGCTGATCTTGAGGGGTGGAGTCTCCTGAGAGGAGGCTTTTGTATTTGAATTCCCTTGTTTCCTGTCTCACTATGTGATCTGTCCCTTTCATGTGTCCCCAGCATGATGACATCTGCTGTCATGGGGTGCAGACAGAAGGCCTTCACCAGAGCTGAGTAGACAGAGGAGGGTGTCTGTTCTTGAACTTCTGAAGTTGAGCTAAACAAACTTTCCCCTCCCCCATAAAATGTCCTGTGTCCAGTATGCTACAGGAACACAAAATGGACTAAAACTCTGTCCCTCATACTTGTTCTGCTGTGCACACTTCAGATTTAGTCCTGGCTGTTCCTCCCGCCTGTCCCCCATCATTCTCTAGCTGTCTTCAGTCCCTCAAGTGTCACTTCAATGTCCTCTCTTCCCCTGATCACCTGACTTTCTAGCGCTTCTCCGGTGCTCCTAGGGTGTCTATGTCCCATCTCATTATGTGACTACCATCTTCCTGTACACTCAGGGGCAGGGACCTGGCCTGCTTTAGGGGCTCTGAGGATGGCACAGCAGTGAGGTCCAGATCAGGGCATGTTAGTGGATGAATGGATGGATCAGTGTTGGAGTGAGACAGTGTCCACCATAGATGTTATGTCCCTGTGTCATCTCCTGCCTGCCTGCTCCTTCTGGGCTTGAATACCATCCCCTGCCCCACAACTCCATGATCCCCTTCCCTTGAGTGTCCCCATGACTGCCCTGAGACCTTCCTCCATGCATGTAGACTTCACTTTTCTGCTTTCCATCTCATGACCTGCAAAACTGTCCCTATTCCCCAAGACTGCACACTTATCTCTCGATGGCTGACCCCCAACAATTGTGTGGCAAGCCCAGAGACTCACATGGCAGGACTGGCTAGCTCTGGGGCCCTCATTCGAGTACCATCCTTCAGCCGCTGGCAGAACTCCTCGTTGATCTGCACCCCAGGGTATGGAGAGGCCCCTGATGGAATAAAGGTGGTAGGGTGGGTGGGGAACAGCCTGCTCTGTGTTCAGCCCAGCCTATCTTGTCCCCTCTTCTCTTTTACATTATTGTCGGTAATGCTGTCTTCCCAGGGGCTGGGCTGGCTGCCAGGTGCCCCTCCTCCATTTTGTTCTTCATCTAATTACAAAAGGCTGGATGGGGCTGGAGAGGCGTCTCAGCAGTTAAGAACACTTGCTGTGTAATCACGAAGGCAGGAATTCCCATCCTAACACCTATGTGACAAGCTGAGCATCTGGCACATGTCTGTAACCCCAGATCTAAGCAGGGCAGGGACAGGAGGATCACTGGGGATTGCTGGCTTCTAGACTAGCCAAGAAAATGCCAGTCCCGGTTCTGGGAGATACCCTGCCTCAGAGGAATAAATAAAACACCTAACACCCTTTTCTGGCTTCCAAGTACAGGTACACAGGCACATGTACCCCATACACAGCTGGGCATATTCTCTGTCTCTCTGTCTCTGTCTCTGTCTCTCTCTCCCACACACACAAATTAAAAACATAAATCTTTAAAAGAGGATTGGTGAAGTTACCCATTTGGTAGGATACCACAAACATCCAAGTAGTCAGCGTGCATTTGTGAGACTAGTTCCTGGGACAGGGTTACAGCCTCACAGAGCCTGTCCAACAAAGTCCCTTTGCATCTCCTGATCTTTCTGCTCATAATTTGTCCACTTGCAACTCATGAGAACCACTGTCTTGGTGTCTCCTTGATCCTCCTAGAACCCACCTGTCTATTGCTTATTTGTGCATTGTTTGTGTTGTTAGAGATAGAATCTCCTAATACATGCTAAACCCACTGAGCTGCACTCCAGCCCTTCTTCATGTGGCCTGGCCCCTTCCCAGCCCTTCTGGCTCACCCAGCAGACCAGGGGCCCCTGAACGTCCTAGAATCTTCCTGACACCGTTTATAGTAACTGTGTTTCATTTGGTGACATTTATGTTTTGTTCATGGTCTTCTTCTCCCCTTCATGAGCCTTCACCGTGTCCGTGTGGGATTTATGTAAGCAGGTGTAAAGGAATGTGGTGGTCAAAGGCTCAAAGATTTGAGTGCTTGGCCAGTAGGGAGCAGAGCTGTTTGAAAGGATTACAAGGACTAGGAGGTGTGGCTTTGTTGGAGGAAGTGTGCCATTGGGGGTTGCCTTTGAGGTTTCAAAAGCCCATGCCAGTCTTTCTCTGTCTGCTGCCTAAGGATCAGGATGTAGCTCTCAGCTAGTTTTCCAGCGCCAGGCCTGCCTTCATGCTGTCATGTTCCCTGCCATGATAATAATGGACAAACCATCTAAAACTGTAAGCAAGCTCCTAACCAAATGCTTTCCTTTGTAAGAATTGCCTTGGTCATGGTTTCTCTTCACAGCAACAGAATAGTTAAGACACCGAATGAGTACTGAGCTCCCGTTGGGATACATGGTGGGGAGGCCACCATGTGAACAAAGGTTTTGTCCTGCTTGCCACCAAAGTGGTGCCAAGGGAACCCCTTTTGGGGGCAAAGTCCTCTGGATGGCTAGGCCAGGGTGGGCAGAGGCAGGTGAGTGGGTGGGCTCTCGGCGACCCATCATTTGCCTCAGAAGGCCCTGGGTTAATAGGTCTATACACAGCTACAGTTGTGTGACCAGCCCCCAGAGGCAGGAGATCCTCTCGCCCTCCTGGATGGGCACTTTGCCCTTTACTCACCCAGGGAGAAAATCTCCCACAGCAACACTCCAAAGGACCACACATCGCTCTGCGTGGTGTACACCTTATCAAAGATGCTTTCAGGGGCCATCCATTTCAGAGGCAGTCGAGCCTGAGTGGCAGAAAGAGATATGTCTGGTGGTAGAGTAGAGAGGGCTAAAGCCAGACACCAGGATACCCCCAATCCTAAGTTCCTCCTGTGAGGATTCAAGGTGCCTTCTCTGTAGTTGTCCTAGGTGCCCAGACCTCCCTTTCCATCTCCTTCTCCATTTCCTCCTCCCTCTTCTCCTCAACTCCCCTCCCTTCCCCTCCTTTTCTTTCTCTTTTCCTCTCCCCACCTCTCTCTTTCTTGTGCACCCCAGGCTGGCCTTGAACTTGTGATCCTCCTGTCCCATCCTCTTTAGCTCAGACAGGCATTCCCACAGCCTGCTCCTGAGGGTGGATCTTGGATCTGCTCCTCCAATTGTAGAGACTTAAATCAGCCTCCTGAGGTAATGAATCCCTGCATACCACCAACATCTCCTATTGACAAACACTCATCAACCCCATTTGTCTCCATACTAGAAGCAGAGTTCTCATTCCCTCTCCCTTCCTCAAGCTCTTCATGATGCTTTCCCATCACCTGTCTCCCTCCATCCTTATGGCCTCATCTGGGACCCCTTCAAGACTGGCCTCTGCTTCCAACCTAGTGTTCCCAGTCCCTTCTCCAGACAGCTTATGGGGGGTGTGTGTCAGAAATACACACCTGCTCTCTACCTGCATTTACTTCCCACACCTGTGAGTCAGCATGAAGGACAAGAGCCATCTGTCTCACCTTGACTTTTCCTCTCTCCAGCCATCTTCCTTCCTTTCCCTGGCACGAACCCTTACTCAGCTATGGTCACTCATTCAGCACCCTTCTCTGAGCTCTGCCAGTAGCCCTGCCACTGCATTTGGACCTGTCTGTAAGGATTACCTAGAATAGGCTAATTGAGACAGGAAGACCAAGCCTAAATGTGGGCTGTGCTATTCTGTGTGCTTGGGTCTCAAGCTGAATAAGAGGAGAAGAGAGAAGCCAGGCAGATGTCAAGGAGTGGAAGGAAGTCAAACTAGGCTGGGCACAAGCATATCGTTCTCTTCTTCCTGACTGATACCACACGAGCAACAGCCTTCTGTTCTTGACACTATGCTGTCTATGCCATAATATATTGTATCCCCTGGAGCTTTTAGCCAAAATAAACTCTTCCTCAAGTTGATTTTCTCAAGTGTTTCATCAAAGCAATAAGTCAAGCATCCAGCACACTTGGTGAGCGCCTGGGAACAGTGAGTCTCCCAGCACAGTGAGCCTTTCAGTCCAAGTGAACAGTTGGTCTGTGGTTTCCCTCTCCCCACCCACCCCAAGTCCTCTGCCCCTCATTGTCTGCACTCACACTGCCCTTTCGGACATAGTCAGGGTCTTTGTAGATGTCCCGGGCAAGACCAAAGTCACAAATCTTCACTATGTCACTTTCTGACAGTAAGATGTTCCGAGCAGCCAGATCTCTGTGAATGCACTAGGGGTGAAGGGAGAGAGGTGACAGTGAGTTTAGATTCAACTCTCAGGGTGACATCTCAGCCTAGAGCTCTGAGGTGTCCTAGGGTATACCCTGCCTTGCCTACAACTTGCTCATTTGGAGAGATATTAATGGGAGAAGGCGTGAAATGAGGACCATGCAGTGAGTTAGGGACTCAGACATGCTGATTCCATGGCCAGTGCTTCGTCGAGAGCTGGAGCAGGGAATTCCTCGCTTTGGGTTGAGTTCCCTCCAAAATGGGACAGATCTGAATTGATCCCAAGGCCACTGTGGAGTAAAATTATGACCTGGCACATCTACACCAAGGGGTGTGTACCCTTCGCCTCTGAAAAGGACCTGGTAGGGTTCTGGGGACCTACCTTGCGGGAAGCCAGGAATTCCATTCCTCGGGCCACCTGGAAACTGTAGCAGACAAGGTCTTCCATGGTCAGCGGGCTCAGCCATAGGTCCTCAGCTGCACAGAAGGAGGGGAGCTCACGAGGTGCTTCTATCGTAGCTCCAAAATTAACATTTATGCCCTCACCCCAGGCCTCGGCTCTCCTAGCCAGGCCCTGGAGACCTCGGACACCAGAGCCCCTGTCTATACTTGTTACCTTCATGCACTCTGGGGCACCCACTTCTGCACCTGCTATTTGGCTTTGTAGTCCCATCCCTGACCCTGTCTGCAAGGCATTGCTGTTTATCCTGTGACACGCAAGTTAAATTTCATCGCCTGCCTCTTGGGTGTTTTCCCCTCTTGAAGCAGAGTACATTGCAGTTCTCCCATTGAAGTCCCTGCACCGAGAGTGGCGGGCTAGGTTATCCCTGGGTGCCAATTGAGAGGCTTTAACTGGGCCAGACAGGCACTGGCAAGAGAAAGCTAGGCTCTTACCTTCCTGGACAAGTGGGGCCCTCCGTGCACCTCCCTTGCCCATCAGGAGCCGGGTGAACAGGGCCCTGTCGCTGCTTCCAGGTCTTCTCCGGTCAGCCTTGGCGCCTTCTACCATCGCGCGGAAGCGCCTGCGTTGCTCGGGAGACTTCTCCTGCCAAAGCGAAGTACTAAGCTGGCCTGCCTCTCTTCACAACCGCTTCTGGGACTTCCCTAATCAATCCTGGTGCCCATCCACTTTCTAACTGCGCTCCAGCAACAGGCTGGTGTGCCCACTTACCGCGTAGGGGCTGAACGTCTCCCGTTTGGCTCGCAAGAAGTTGGAGAGGTTGCCGTACTTGCAAAATTCCACGATCACCATCAGAGGGCCTATGACACGGCGGAGCAAAAGCCAGGCACTTGGTGGTGCCAGCAGCGCAGCGGCACCGCGTCTCTGCGGTTCATCCTTCCTGCACCCTGCCAGGCTCCAACCTGGGCCCACCCCAGAACCTGCATGACGCCTCCCACCCGTAGTGAGAATGCCAGAGCCCACTGCCCGGTCCTTTCCCCAGGGTATATAATTTCCATACCATTGGGCTTGGTGCACGCCCCCAGGAGGTTGACCACATTGAGGTGGTTACCGATGTGAATTAGGATCTTGAGCTCTGACATCAGGGCACGGTGCTCGCTGGCAGTAGCGCCCTCTGGAGGAGACAAAAAGGGTCACAGCACGATGCCAAACATGCCCTGGTAGTTTTCCCAATTTGCCCAACCTTCTTCCAGAGCAAAGGACTGTTAAGCTGGTGCTGGGAGTGCGGGCTGCGCTGGGTCCCTAAGAACATGCTGCTGACCCTACAGAGGTAGAGGCTTGGATTCGATTCCCCATGCCTTTCTGGCGAATCGTGGCTGGGATTGTAGCTCTGAGAGTTTTCCTTCTTGCTCTTACATCACCGTCCCACCCAGAGCTCTCGACCCTCCCTCTAGCTGTACAACCCCTTCTGCCGGCGAGCCCCCACACCTTTCAGCATCTTCACGGCCACGGTGTCACAGCTGCTGCCTTTATTGATGCCAAAAGCTGAGGCTTCCACCACCTTCCCGAAAGCCCCGTGGCCTAGCACTCTCCCTGTAGAGGCAGGGGGCCAGTTCCAGGTGAGCTGTACAGTGAGGGGTGAGGATGGAGAAGGGTGGACAGCAGGGGTGACCTGTCCCAAGAGCTTGGGGCAGGAGGAAAATGCCCCAATGCCAAACAGGAAGGGAATGGGGAGTGCAGTCTTAGAGAGGGAAAGCTGGAGAACAGAGGAGAGGCAGACAGGAAGGCCCCAGCATCCTCTCCAGGCAGGTGGGACAGGTCCACCCTGATCAGAGCAGCAGGAAATGACCTCGGGGGCCTGGGAACTGGGAGCCCTGGCTGTGGTTCTGGGGACTCAGACCCAGCTGGAACTGGTCAGGCCAGGTGGGGACCAGGAGAGTCATCCTGGCACAAGTTCTAAGAATGGAAGAATTTCTGTCACTTCAGCCTGCTTGACCCCGTGGCAGCTGACACTGTCTCTGCCAGGCAGTGCGTGTTGGGTGGGGCAAGCTGGGTGCTGGCCTCACCGAGGTGTAACCTTTCCCTGGGGAACTCCCACTGGCTGGCGTCATAGGACAGGTATTCACACTGCTCCTCCAAAGGCACCTCCCCGGGGTCCATGATGATGGACAGGTAGCCCGTCTTGATGTCTGCGTGGGCAGGCTGGGGGTGGGGGTGGAGACAGCTCATTGATTTGGACATACCACTGTGGCTCGGATATATTTTGCCTAGGACAAGTGGCACTTGCTTCTGAGTTCTCAATCAAGGAGGGGAGCAGGCCAACAGACCACCTCTGCTCGGTTTGGAAACCAGCATGGAAGGGTGGTGATGATTCCCAGGGCAGGGCATTGACAGGTGAACCAGGATGGGGATCTTAAGGGCTTGCTGGGATGAGAATGGAACGGGGAAACAAAGCCCTAGTTAGGTGATGGAGAGAACCTTGGCGGGGGTGGGGGGGGTGGGGGGGAAACCCTCACCCTTTTCATGTTACAGAAGATGAGGAGGAGGAGGACCCAGAAGAAGACAGCGATGACGCCAGTGCCAATGAGTATCACAATCTCCATGCTGCCTTTATCTTCGGAGCCTGAGTGGGTAGATAGTGGCTGGGTGAGAGGGAGCATGCACCCAACAGGAAGCACCCTTCGTGCTTGGGTATCACTTCACTAAGTGGCCACAGCAAAGTGCCAGTTGGATGTGTGGGGTGGGCTGAACGGAGCCAGGCAGGGACGCACCTTCCACTGCCACACTGGCAGAGGAATTCACGCAGCCCTTAGCATTGCACACACTGCACAGATAACGGCCCGCATCCTCCTCGCGCACGCGCTGAATGCTCAACCTCTGATTCGAGTCTGCCAGGTCGATTCCTGCAAGCGGTAGGATGAAGGTTCCAGCTCAGGTTGGTATAGGGACATCAGCCTCGCAGACCTCCGGACCCTGCCCGTCATCCAAGGCTATCTCCCTTACCAGATTCTTTCTCCAGGAGTCTTTCATCTTTGTACCACACAATACTGGGCACATGGGCTCCGGCCACCGGGCATCGCATCTCCAGAGAGTCACTCACGTTCACCAGGAGGTCGGTCAAGTTCTGCGTGAGCCGAGGGGCTTCCAGGGCTGGGGCAGGGTGGAGAGGGAACTAAATGAGGGCGCAGAAACTAAGAAGGTACCTCGGGATGGTGCACTGCGAGGCAGGAAATAGGGAAGGGGTAGTGGCAGATGCAAGGGTGAGACGGGTGGTATGGAGCGGAGGGACTAAACATGCGAAGAATTGAGCACTTCTATGGCTAGGTTGGGCGGCAGGGGTGCTCCTGAAGACCCAGGCTTGTGTCGGACCAGGTCGCAAAGGTAGAAGCAGCAAAGGCTGAGAAGCGTGGCCCCGCCCTCTCCGGCTTGCCACGCCCACCTCACCCTGCACGGACAGGTACTTCTTATGGCAGTGCTTGTCCTGGCTGCGCCTATCCTGCACCTCACACACGTAGTCACCCTCGTGCTCGGGCGCCACTCGGGGGATATTCAAGCTGAGGGTGGCGTGGCGGGCCCCAGGCTCCGCCTCCTCTAAGTTGGCCGCTAGGGGCGTGGCATACAGGTGCACGTTCTTGCAGTCGAGCAGTAGAGGGTTCCCTTGAGCATCGTGTAGCGTGGAGAGGTTGAGCCGGTACCAGCGCAGATGCTCGTAAGTGTAGTTGTCTGCTCGGCAGCTGAGGCGCACGGACTGGCCTTCTAAGGGATCCTCGGAAGGCTCTGATTCGATACTGAAGCCGTCCGGGATGGCTGGGGAGGAGAGAGGAACCCGAAAGACACCGTCTCCGTGTTTGCTCACCTACACCAGCTGTAGTGTGGGTCTTCCTCTTCACTACTGACCTTGCAACGCAATCAGTTCTCAATCAAGGGTGTACATATCCAGGTTTTCACACTGTCTAGAGCCCACTTCCTCTCCTTTTTCTTTCCCTCCTTGATCAAAGATGCCACCGCGTCTTTGGAAGCCAGCCCCACCCATCGGTGTTAGGCCCCTCCTGCATCCCTACCTTTTGGATTCTTCTAGCTATGGTCCAAGCAGGGAGATGTCCACACACTTCCAGGAGGAGCCCAGGTCCTTAAACTCGCATCACCAGACCCAGTGGACCTCGTCCTCTTTTGCTACTGACCACACCCTGACCCTGGCTTTTCCTTGGAATGATTTCATTAGCTTTTGCTAGCACCATTCTCTCGATTTCTACCTGCCCTTTCAGGTGACTTCATCCATATTCCTGAACCCAGTGTCCCTTACTGTGACCCCTTTCTTTCTAGAGGTCACTAACCCATTTGAAAATCTGAGTAAATGATGAGATTTTTTTCCCCCAAAATGCACACATGAATCATAGGACTCTAAACTGAGAAAGGGTGGGATTTCTCTTTGCTGAAGGTAGAGGGTACCATTCCATCCCACTGCACCAACTCCTAGTCTATAGGCTGAGCATCCCTAATTTTATCTCTTCCAGTCTGTGTCATGGTAGTAGTGGTGGTAGTCCCATGGGCTGGGTACTCCCATGGTCACCAGAAACTCAGTAAGTTCATTCCTGGCACCCAGACCTGTTTAGATGATGTGGTACCCCGAGGGGACAGTCTGGGTACTCACTGGTCACATAGAAGTAGATGAGACGTTCATCCTGGCCCACTTTGTTGAAGACAACACACTTGTACATGGCTGACACGTTGGCATCCTGGATGACCAGCTTGCTCACCGTCTACCCAGAACAGAGGCAGAAGGCTCCATTGTCTACCCAGACCCCTCCTCCTCTTCCAAGAGGCTATTGTGCCCACTAGCAATGGGGAAACAGGTTTGGGCTGACAAAGGCCAAAGTCTAGAGACAACCTAAAGGCCAAGGCAAGGTCCTTTGGCAGTAGACAGGCGTCACCTCAGAAAGCCAAGAAACAGTGTGTGGACAGCTGGACAGAGCAGAGGGACTTATCTGTGCTATGTCTCAGATTGTGGCTATAGCCAGTTTGGTGCCTGGGTCTTTTCAAGCGAGAGTTCAAATTCGGACTGTAATGAGTCACAACAGGGAGGCTTCTTCTAAATTATTCCTAAATATCTGGTCACTGGTCAAGGTCTTTATGATGCTCCCACATTTGCCCAAAGGCACATCACATTTCTTCAAGGTCCAGGGTAGTAGAGGAGACATGTATATGTATGTGTGTGGAGGCATCCCAGGATTCTAGAAAAATTCTGCCCTCAGGGAGTAGGAAATTTGAAAAATAGGGGAGGAGAGAGGTCCGTAGGCCCTGCCTACCATCCAAAGACCCCCACCCCCACCCCAAGCCGGGCACTTCCTGGCCAGGCCTGGAACAGGAAGAGGCTCTGGAGGTGTGTAGGAAAACAGGAAGTGACCGTAGGAAGTGGGTGCCTTTGTTCAGTCCCCCTCCCCCTCCTGGTCAGCAGCTCACCAGCCTTCTACGGAGACCTAGTCAGCCCCCATCCCCATCCCCTTCCAGCCTTGGGACTTGTGGGCAGCTAGGTTCTCCTCCTGGATCTCAGTTTCCTTGTCTGGGAAGGCCTGGCTCACATGCAGGCAGGGAAGCTGGGGCCCAGAGAGGGCATAAGAGTCACCTGGCTGTCACCTGCAGCTCCCTGAGCTCTGCAGGCCAGGTGGAAACTGAGCACAAGCAGAAGGAGCTCGCCCAGCCTCCCTCCTCTTTGTCTGCTCTCACTGCCACACCTTTTTGCACCCGGGGCTTTCTCTCCATATGGTCTGTACCTTATTCTTTCCCTCCACAAACTCGGTCCAGGTGTCCAGGCTCTCAATGGGGTTCACAGCATCCTGAGTTGTCACCTCCCTCCAGTCTCGGCACTGTGGCATACGATCCCGCTGCTGCCTCCTCCGGCTGCCATGGACCAAGAGAGGGACAAGGGCAGATCAGGAAGATGGACAGGGAAGACCTAAGCTGAGGGTGGGGGCTACACCTTTGTTATCCTCAGGCATTGTCTTACACCACAGTGGCTAATGGACAGCCCTCAGGCCTGAGAACAAGGGCAATGAGGGGCTGGACCATTGTTGCAGCCCTGTGATCCTTCCTTTACAGACACTGTTCTGTCCTACTTCTGCTGTGTCCCTTCCTCCAGAGTCCATCTTGGATGTGCTCACCCAGCTTCCAGGAGGACAAAAGTCATCATTCAGCCCCCAAACCCCACCCCAGCTGCATCTCCTTCTCTCTCCTCCTAGGCATGCCCAGTGTGTCAGTCTTCTGCTGAGACGAGGCAAAGAGAGCAAGAGGAGACCTTGTCTGCCCCTATCTTAAGAGTGAGGAGAGGGAGCATCCTAGGACTGTCATTGGACACAGAGTACAACAGTGGCTTTCTAGAAGGGACAAAGATGAAGCTTTGAGCGTGAGCTGCAGGCCATGTGGTTCACAAGAGCCCCGAAAGGGCCTTGCATATGTCAGGCTCTCCCAGGCCCACAGGCCACTTCTGGACTTCCCCATTGAATGCTCTGGAGCCATAGCTCCTGGGCCAGCAGGTGGGGCTAGACTCCTTTCCTGTCTGGGTTCCTGGCTTCTGTTCATTCCCTAGCATGTGACCACAGAATCTTTCACTAAATGGCAAATCTGACTTGTCATTCCCCTGCTGAATGCCCTTCACTGGCTCCCTAATGACTTCAAAGTTCCTGCTCATGTGCCACCCTCCTCCTCTCCTGCTCTATGTATGTCTAATCTGTTTCTTCCCCGAATGTCCTTCCAGGTTCCCCTGTCCATTTTGTTTTCTGTTATTCTGGCTTTGAGCTCACTATATAGCCAAGATGACCTTCAATTCTTGATCCTCTTGCCTCCATTCCCTCACAAGTGTTGGGGTACCCTCACAAGTGTTGGGGTACAGGCATGTGCCACCACACCCACCCAGCTCCTCTTGTCCTTTTGACATTGAGCTGGGTGTAGGGAGCATGGCTCAGCTTTTGGGCAGGCTCTGTTGCTTACAGCCTTGACCTTGGGAAATTAGTCTCCCTTCTCTGGTCCCGTTTCCTCACCTATAAAGGGATGACATGGATGAGCTAAGGTTTTGTGTGTAGTAGAGGAGCATGGGGTGTGGTGGGGGACATACTCACAGGCTGCGCTGGGCAAATGTCTTGCACGGTGTCCAGGGCCTCCAGTGCCACTGGACACTGAGAGGTTGGGGAATCCCATTGGCGGTGCAGGTGAGGGTCTGGCGGCTGTGGCGGGAGTAGATGCTGGGTGAAGAGGCTTCCTTTTCATGGATGTGGGGAGGCACTGGGGGCATAGGTAAACAGCCAGTCAGCTGGTTCCCATCGCCACCCCACACTCCCCGGGACTCATCCCTCCTTCCATCTTTCTAGCCTATACCGTTCACCACCAGCTCCAGGCTGATGTTTTGCCTCAGACCAGCTGCAGAGTTCCACAGGGCGAGAGTGTAGATGCCGGCACTGGCCTCGGTCACATCTTTGAGCACCAGAGCGTGTGGATTGTGGCGTCCAGTCACTGCCTTTCTGTCCTTGTACCTGGCAAAGGAAGAGAATTGAGAAGCTCTCTGGACCCCATGCCAGCTCTGTGCTGGCATCTGTAGGCCCACTAATCAGAGGGGTTCTCGGTTTCCTGTTGGTCACCAAAATCTTTAATGATCAGTCTAAACTACCTGTTCCCATCAACGAGAATGGATTTTGTCTGAGGGTACCATAACAAATCCTATACTTTTTATATGCTAATTAAAAATAAACAAACCAAGACAAAATAAAACAAAAATACTCGAAGTTCAAGTTCCTTCTGTAAAGTAGCATAGGATTTGCACATAAGCTATAGACATTCTTCTATATACTATAAATCATCTCGAGATGACATCTGATATTCAAGACACTGCTGCATAAAAGGGTGTGATGTTCACATGCTCAGGGACGATGACAAAAACAAAAGGTCCAGACTGTCAGTATGCTTGCTACACACTTGAGGCCTCTCCTGCACTACTAGATCAAGGAGGGCAGCAGGAGTATGGGGTGGATAGAAGTCCCCGGTCTCAGGAGAGGCAGAGACTCTGGACCAGGCTGAACCAACCCACTGTTGTAACTTATGTGGCCAGCTCAGCAATGTCACTGCTCTTCAGGACCATCATGACATCTGCAGTGGCACTTCTGGACTCACCCTTAAATTATCGGACACCCCTCCAACCCCCGGCAACCAGTTTCTGCTTAGGGCAGCTACCCTCTTTTTATCTTATCTGTGAACTTGGCCTGGGGATGAGGAAGGCAGTTCTTCCACATCTGCTGGCCTCCAGCATCAGAGACTGACTACAATGTCCTCGGTGGGACCCTCTTCTTTCTCACAATGTATATCAGTGACAGCGAGTACATGGAGTGACAATTGCCTGGTTCTCTGACACCGGCCTTTGGATGCTTCTATGAGCTCCCCTGACACGGAGCCTCCACAGGGCTTTTGGCTTACTGTTATACTAGTTTGAATGCTACTTCCTGTAGATGACAATTTGCGTGGCTCTCTCCTTCCTTCACTGGGGCTGGGGTACTGGTTCTTCAAATATAATTATCATCTGGCTCTGCCTGCCGTGTTCCTCTTCCTTCTTTCCTTCCTTCCTTCTTTCCTTCCTTCCTTCCTTCCTTGTTTTAATTTTTCAGAGACAGGGTTTCTCTATGTAACAACCGTAGCTGTCCTGGAGCTCACTCTGTAGAGCAGGCTGGCCTCGAACTCACAGAGATCCACCTGCCTCTGCCTCCTGAGAGCTGGGATTGAAGGTGTGCACCATCTGATGGTCAACTCTCCTCTCACTCAGCTGTGAGCTTCAGTGAGGACAGTGACAACTCATTGCTGTATCCTGTTTACATAATGCCCCACTGGGCATGTGGGCTCCAGACCTCTGCTGCATGTGCAGGCAAATGCCTCACACTCTGGACTGTTTCTGCAGCCTGAGTCCTGGCTTGGACCTGGTTCTCCAAGGCCCCTCCCCTCTGGATAGGCTAAGCTGTGACTCTACAGCCCTGAAAAGGCACATCTCCTAGGTAAAGAACCTAAGATAAGGTAGATTTAGGAGTCCTACTCTCAACCGTGACAGCAGTCAGGGCTCAGAGAGGTATGTGACTTGCCTGGGATCACAGAGCAGGGCAAGCACAGAATAGAACAGGGGCAGAATCAAGGCTGTGCTACCTGCCAGGCTGTGTTGCAGTAGGCTTCTGGCACCCCAGGATTTTTAGTTTGTCAGGTATGTGACCCTGGAAGATCCCTTAACTGTCCCAAGCCTCAGTGTCTTCATTTGGAAACTGGAGCATCATACTTGCAGTAATTTCAAAGGCTCACTGAAACAGTACCAGCACTTTGCTGGGCACATTAGGCCAAAGACCCAGCCTGCTTGCCTGCCTGCCTGCCTGCCTGCATGTCTGTCTGTCTACTGGACCATCCATCATTCACTGACTTAGAAATTCCAGCTGAACAGTGGTCACCTGTGGGACTGTAATGAACACAAGTGCCCCGGGACAGCTGTACACTTCTGAGAGAAGGATGCTGGCTAAATGGAGAGAGAAAAGTCAGAGAAGGTATGTTCCTGTGGTAAGTACACTGACAGCAGGCACTCTAAAAGTTGCATTTATGCAAGGCATGTTCCTCCTTCATCAATGCCTCGGGACCTTCCCTCAAGGCTTCTGGTACTATGTCACGCATAGTACTACATGGCCCAAAGCTATGGCCTTAGATTGAGGACGATCAGGATCACAAGGCTCATGACAGGGACACTCTGAGCCTTCCCAGAAGCCAGCTCCCATCCTACGGCCAGTGGGCCCTGACTGAGGATCCTGGGGCCTCTGCTTGTCCTGAGAACCTCTTACCAGGTGTAAGGTGCCCCAAGCTTGGAAGGGCAGGGCTGCTCTGGGTTGACAAGAAAAAGACAGAACAGGGATTCCCCCTTGGAATCCTGGGGCTCAGGTGGGAATGCCTGTCCCTCTTCTGGCCCATTTCCTTATCTCTACAATGTAGATAGAGGCTGCAGTAGGAGCTATCATGATTGAAATGAGGTGATAGCTCAGAGTTTAAGGGAGGATTGGGGAGATGCTGTAGTCTCCCGGGAGCATCTAGAAGGATCCTGAAGGTCCCTTCTGTGCCCTGGGCATACAACGTAGAAAAAGCCTAACTCTGTTCTCCTGCACGTCTCTCTCACTACTGTGTATCTCAGAGCCAGGCTCCATAACAGTTCATCAGTCTCATGACATCTCAAATTTGTGGGTCAGATAGTCCTTGGAAAGGAACCCTTATAGGAAGGAAGCCCAGAGAACAAGTCACTACAGGACAGGCCCTGAGTTTGCTCAGTGTGGAAATCCAGCTGGTCGGACCTTGGAGAAGTCTGGGGGAGTCAGGAAGCAGGTATAAAAACCCTATACTGTCCATTACACTCCACATACCAGAACCTGCTATTTAAACATTTTGCGGTTTAGCAGCTCCTGAGTGAACCTTCCTTCTAACTGAATATGTGTATTCCTTTCAGGGGTCCTATTCAGTAAGGGTTCCACCTAGATTTCAGGGTGTGCAGTGCCTTATGGGCAGGGACAGAGCTCCTTCTGAAACCTAGAGCTAATGATCTGACGGGGAAGGACATTGTCCTTCTCACTCTTTGGCTGGTCCTGTGTTAAGCTTGGCAGGGCAGCAAGGGGAGGGGGCCCAGGCTGTTACCATTGGAACTCTGGTGGGGGATATGCTGCCAGCTTCACAGGCAGCTTCACCAGCTCGTCACCAGCAGTGGCTTCCAGGATGGGTCCTTTGAGCCAATCGACACTGATGAAAGGCTTTTCTGCCAGACAGGAGACAAGAGTGTAAACGTGGGGCTGAGCTAGCATCCACCAGGTTTCCCAGCCTCCCCCTGCAGACTGGAGCTTGCCTTGCTGTCCAGCTGGTAGAAGCTGGGCAGGGCTTCCCCTCACAGCCCTTCCTTCCTTTTGGCTGGCCCCTACTGCTCAGGTGCATCATGACCTCTGACCCACACTGCACAAGGATCCTTGTTCTGCAGGCTCCACGATACTAGACCCATCCCACCCCATGCCGGGCACAATGACCTCAGCCTCCCAGGTCATACCATGCACAATGACCTCTGTGCTTTCCCGAAACCGCTGAATGCCATTGTTGGCCTCACACACGTAGGGACCCAGGTCATTCTGGCTGACATTGTGGATGGTCAGGATGCTGGAGAGTTCTGTGTGAGTCTGCTGGGAACGCCGCTCAGGTACCCACTTACCCCGCTCTGCCTGCCACACCCAGGGGAAGCCCAGGATCAGCAGGTAGGCAGGGGCAGACCCAAGCCAGCAAGGGCACACACCCACCCCTGCCCAAACACAAGTAGCTCTGGATGCCCAGCCTCTGAGTTGGCTTTGGGATGGAAAGCTTCCCCATCCCATTTGGGTTCCTGAGTCTGTATCTCCTTCACACAGGGACCCAGTACATGCCAGTTACCGCTAGCATGGGCATGGCAGGTCCCAGGGGTGGTGCCAAGGACAGGGCTGTGGGAAGAAGCTACCTGGCAAAGCAGCTGACCTTACCTGCTTCCCTGGATAATCCCAGTCGAAGGTGACACCGGAGTTGAACTCAGCCCACACCGTACAGTTCAAAATCAGCTTCTCTCCAACCAGCAGCTCCAGTGACTTCTTGGGGGACAGCTGGATGTCATAGAGCTCATTGCCTGGTGACACACACAGTGTCACCTCCCACACTTCTCATAGGCCAATGCACACAGAGTGCAGAGCAGTGGGCGACAAGACTACCTGTGATATGGACAGCCCTGCGACGGGGAACTAGTGGCACAGGGTTGCAGTGTGTGTGCCCTGTTCTTGGGGTGTGGAGAGTGGTGATGGGATGAGATGGAAGTAGCAGCCCTTACCTGTGATGTGTACCAGGAAGGGATTGGAAAGGAAGTCCTTGCCACCCCAGGTGGTCTCGCACTGCAGATACAGGGCCTCACGCAGCTGTAGTGTGGGTACCAGCATGCCCCTGCGGTCATCCCACAACACCTCCTGCCCATCAGGGCGCAGCACTGAGCTTTGCTGGAGGGACACAGTGACTGTCAGCTGCCTTCCCCAGGGATGGCACAGGAGGGTGAGAACCTGGGGTGAGGCTTGGGGAAGGGAATAGTACCAAGCGCAGTGTGACATTGAGGCCGGGGATGGACACCAAGCAGGGCACCCACATCGAGTCTTTCCTGTTGACCAGGAGCGTATCAGGCTTGTTGATGAAGGGCTGTTCAAAGTCTGAGGAGATGGAGTAGGAGTCGGGTAAGGCAGTGGCTCAGGGTGCCTCTGGCTAGGGTAGGGTGAGGGGAGTTTAGGGGAGTCCCATGGGTCAGGGTGGTGAAGCTCTAGCCTCCTGATTCTGGGTGGAGCACGGTAAGGCCCCATATTCACTCATGCCAGCTTGGTGTCAGCAGGCTGGAGGCGGGACATAGACACCAGCTACTCCCTCCAGGACCCTGCCCAAGACAGGCCTCACCTCTTACGAACACATAGGCGCTGGCAGCTGTGGTGCCCTCAATTCTGGCCTTGATGTACTTGTAAAAGCAGTGGTAGCTGCCCGTGTTGTTGGCGTGAGTCTGGGCCAGCAGCAGCACCTTGCAGTAGGGCCTAGCTTCTGTGCCTTCACAGTCTTGCACAACCTGTGTATCCTCACCGTCCTTCCCAAGAGGTGTGGTCAGTACCTCTTGGGCCCCTGGCCAGGTCCACTCAAGGGGGTGCTGCCCCCTAGCAGAGGATAGTAGAAATAAGGATCTCTCCAACCCAGTTGTAGCCTATAGCCATAGTCTCTAAGGAGACTCCCTCAAGTGCTAAGAGCTTTGCTCATCATTATTTCTTCCCAAAGAAGGGCAACCCAGGCTTGGGGTATATCCCACAGATCCACTCCCTCAGGCCTTGGCTCCCTGCATGATTTTCGGAGTTATAAATGGGCAGGTCTTTTCCAACAGCCACTACTGTGAGGAGGCTTTGGGGCCTCAGTGGTAGGCCTGAGGCTAGTGACAGGTAGCTGTGAATGGATGTAGGTGACCTGGAAGAGGTCTTAGGGGAGGCAGGGTGTCTTTCTGAGGGTTTCTGGGAGACCACGTCCCAGGACTCCCAGTCAGTCTCTAGGCCTCTGGTCAGGGGAGAAGGGGCCTTCTGGTTCTTCAACCAGCCACCTTTTGTCCCAGTCTAGGGCAGCCTTCATTGACTGCCAGGTAGGGAGGAGCCATACCTGCAGGATATCGATAGGCTGTCCCCGGTGTCAATGACATATGAGTCCTCTGTGATGTTCAGGGTTGGAGGGGTCATGGAGTAGCCATTTGCCAGGCCTGGGGTGAAAGGCAAGGTTACAGTCACATGACAGATGGGGTCACATGACAGATCATGCACTGCCCAGGCAGTTGGGCCCTCTGGGACGTTTCCCCAAGGCAGGGCTAGCCGAGTGGCTTTCAGCCAGCGTAGCCTTGTCTCGACCCAAAGGTCTCTCGGCACTGTCAGTCTCCATCACAAACTGTCTCATGCTCTGGTCAAGGCCACTGGTCCCCACCAGAACCCTGTCTCTGCCCACAAATGGAATCCAATCCCAGCTAACTTTGACCGCTCCCCTGACCTCTGACCCTAAATGAGCTAAGCTGCCAGCAGGAAGAGGAGGAACCTCGAGGCCTCCTCCTATGGGATGGGGATAGCAGAGGACTGAGGAAGAGTGCGGAAACCCCCAGTTTTGCCTGAGATCCCACTCTGTCCTGAATCCCACATCTATACCAACTGCTTATGAGGGTTCATGTATCCTAGACCCACGCTCTGCCCATGACCTTGCACAATCCCAGGTTTCTTTCTTCAGTTTCTAAGCTCTACCAGAGTGGAGCTTCTCTTCACTCTGCCTGCCTGTCTGAGCCTCCTCTGGGTTTTGGCCTGCGCAGGTCTCTTCCACATCTTCAGGCCTTCCCATGGTGCTCCTCTCTGGATACACAAGTGAACCTGCTTTGTGAACCCACCTTCTGCCTTCCATGGCTAAGCAGATTAGGTGAGGGTTCTCTGCTACACAAGATCCCACCTCTGTGACTCACATAGCTCTGTACTCATCACCCATCTTCTAGGAGGATGTGTATGTACACATGCACATATGTGTGTTTGCACATGTGTGCAAGTGTAGTCTTCTGTGTAAACACATCTATTTGTGTCTGCGGGCCTGGGTATGCAGATATGCGGGCTTTAGCTGTGCACAATTGTGCGTGGCTGTGCATCTCCAACAAGGTTGCATATGCACGCACTTGAGGGCATGAATTCCTGATGGGGGCAGTGGGGAGCATGGCCTGGGGGAGGTCTGGCCCTGGAACTTTGGCAGATGCATCCTGCCAGGATCATCCTGAGACAACAGGAAGGGAGGACTGTGTGGCTGGAGGCCCAGGGCTGTGTCCTGTCCCTCCCCCCTATTCCCTGTCCTCCTGGGATGGTGGTAAAGGACCACCCTCCTGACCCTAGCCCCTTTTAGTCCTACAGGCCCTTGGGGTGTGGTGTATAACTCAGATGGCTTTGTTCCTCAGTTGGTTCTGTGGACCCAGATTCCTGCCTTATAGCTAGTGGGGAGGGGAAGAAAGCCTGGAACATTCCACTGTGGATGGCTCCACACACCCTGAGGACAAACCATCTGACCCAGTGGTGTGGTGCCAGGAAAACACGCTCCAACATCATGGTCTCATTTCAGTGTCATGCAGACAGCAGGGCCACTAGTCAATACCTGCTGGTCCCTCCCTTCTGGTTACAGTTTGGAACCATTTTTCCCTCTTCTATCCCCATTACCTCCCAGCCAAACTTGCCTGGGACCTTATAAAGTATTTAGTCCCATGGTGCAATCAGGGAAACTGAGGCCTTAGCTGGATTGAATTTTTGTCCTATAAAGATGGCTGCTTGCCTGTTTGCCAGCAGCTGTGACTTCTGCCAAGGCCTTCCTTTTGTGCTCAGCTCTTGATAGGCAGACTAGTAGCCCTGGCCTTGGTGGCTTTCTCTGAGGTTCTGAGGTGACAAGGGTCTGACCTCTGCAGATTGTTCTCTAAACAAGTGGGTACCTGACCTTCTGTGCAGGTCAGCTGGGTCTGAGTCTGAGGAGACATCTACTGTGCTGGGGTGAGAGCTTGCAGAAGGCTCAACTTAATCAGGACTTGAAGAAATCCCAAGAGGGTCTTTGTGAAGTGAGGCTTTGAAGTAGTTCCCCTCCTCCCCCGCTAAGCACTGAAAAATGAATAAGGTCATACTAGGTAAACAGCTGGGCAAACACATTGGAGACTGACTGGGCAGTGGTCTATAATCTGAGCTACAGATGGAGGTGGTGTAATGGGACCTGTGGGAGTGAGAGAACTGTCCCGTCCTGATGGCCCTGATGGAGGTCAGGGTGAAGGTGACACGTGGTGTATTAAGAGAGCTACCATGGCCAGTGCCCATCTACCTCAACCCTATTTCGGAGAGAGGACATTCCCACAGTGAAGTAGGGAGTGTATATCTGTGCATATGCCTGATGCAGGACTGTGATAATTGGAAGCTCAGCTTTCTTTGGTGGCTTTTTTTTAAGCTTCTGAGACAAAGAGGAGCAGGCAACCTGCTGGCTGCTCCTTGCCCCTCTGACTTAAGCTCTTAAGAGGCAGGGGGCATTGCAGCTAGTCTGTCCTGCAGTCTAGGACATTCCCATTTCCTTCCCTTCTGGGGATATCCCTCTTTAGTCGAGTTCAATATGTCCCTTCCCTAGGGAGCAGTCATCATCATTCAGGCTTCCTCCTAGTCCTCCTCAGGACTCCTGCTGTTAGAATAGTAATTAGCCTGAATTGTGGCTTTCATCTTCTTAAACTGTAAACAAAGATTCAGAAGATGGATGTAAGAATGGTTGGTGGGTAATAGATGGAAAGAGGATAAGACAAATGATGGACCATCAGGTGAGTAAATGGGACGGATGGGGGATTGGGGCGATAGATGGATCATTCGCACAGATTGATGAGTGGACGAATGGATGGATGAATGGGAGAGTGTGGGTAGATAGATGGAAGGAAAGAATAGAACCTGAAGGAGCCTCCCCATCCATACTTTGTGATGAGTCCCCAAAGTAGGAACTCATCCTAATTAAGACTATCCATCCTGTTTCCTCTTGCTTATGTGAAACCTGATTGAGGACACCACTTCCTCTGCTGGGTTCTCCTCCCCACCCCATATTCCAGATGGAGAACACCTTTTGGCCATTTCCCTTCCCTGTAGCAACCCCTGGAGGCTCATGCTTTTGATGGCACCATGTTCTCCCTACTAAAGCTGTCATCAGCTTCTCTCCTACTCACTTCCTTTCATTCTCTGTTGACTATAGCTCCTGGCTCACCATCCTCCTCCCCACTCCAACTCATGCCATTCCCCATGACTTCAACATCCACAGGATGACTCACTCACACCGTCCCTCAACTTTGAGATCCTTTCCTCCTCTCCCTCACAGCCACTGGCTTCCAGGGGCACACCCTGGATGTGGTCACCACGAGACACTGCGCCATCCCGTTACCCTAGGTTTCCTTTGTTCAACTTCCTCCTTTATTTCTTGCTCAGGTGTCCTTATCCACCATTAATAAATTATCTCCACCAAAAACACCCATTGCCCCATCTCCTCTCCTAGTTCCGCCCCTGTCCATAGCCCGTCCATCACTCTGATTGTCCTTTTGCCGATACTCCTCTCTTCCAAGCCAAGATACCACATTCCGGAGAAACTCAACTCTGCTTAGTGAAGCCCCTCACACTGGCCATGCCCCATTGATTTTAATTCTTGCAGAGCGAGCAGGTGAATACGTCCAGAATGTTCCTTCCTCCCCCACTCCCAGCATTCACCAGCAAGACATCAGATGGAATTCTTTACTGTCTTTCATCAGAAGCCCACACCTGCCTTATGGAAGGCTTCTGAACTCCTGCTCTCAAACCACACTCACTGATGTATTCCAAACCCTAACTCCCGAATATCACAGATAATTCCTTTCTCTTCTGATCACTTGGTCTATGGAAACACCTCCCATCTTCATACAAGAAACACAGCAAAGCAATTCTCCACTTGCTTCTAGCTACTGTTCCTCTTTGTATTCTCCTTTGTGGCCAAAGCTCCCCTCAACCCTCCTATACACTTCTTGTGAAGTCCCACCACTTCGGAGTCCCATACTTCAGAGCCAGTGGTCATTTAGGGCACTTGCTGGCTCCCCTGATCTCACCCTCTCCTCGTCTTTAGTCTCCTCTGCCTACTCCTGCCTGCTTTTACTCTCCCTTCTCTATGCTCTCTCTTCTAAAGGTCCAGATAATTAAAAAAAATTCTTTATCTTCAGCTCAAATCATTTCTCTCAACTCAGCTAAAGGGATCCAGATGCACAATGGATTTGGACCCACAGACACTGCAACTTCCATGTTCCTCACCCAAAGGCCAGACTCGGGCTCCATTCTCCCTGGCAAAGACTCCTTCTTCTAGAGTCTTGGTGTCTCCCAAGGGGAATCATCATGGGTGGCCACTTCCTTTTTCTTACTTCATACACCATGATGCCTGGTATATCCCATGCACTACATATTTGGTCTGTGCTCACCTTCTGGGGGCCTGCCAGCTACATTTGCCCCAAAGTGGCCTCCTGGGCATGCTCTTGTCTTTCTCAAGATTTCCTTCATGCATTTGTTAGTAATATTTAAAAAATGCATACAGTGAGGGGCTGGAGAGATGGCTCAGTGATTAAGACCACCGGCTATTCTTCCAGAGGACTGGGTTTGATTCCCAGCACCCACATGTTGGCTCACAGCCATCTGCAACTCCAGTTCCAGGTGATCTTATACCTTCCTCTGGCCTCTGTGGACACCAGGCATGCAAATGGTTCAAAACACCCATACACATAAAAATTACATATATTAAATATACTATAAAATATACTTTATAATAACATATGCCTGATATATAATTGTGTGTGTATATCACAATGCAGTCATATCACACATGCCCTCAAATCTTTTCTGTGATTCCACACGGCCCTTCTGGGAAAATCCACACTCCTGATGGAGGACTGGTGCCTGCTCATCCTCTGCACACACTCATGGCCCATTCCCGCCACATTGTTCAGCAGCATGCCATGCTCATTCCTACCACCTTAGGGCCATGTCTGTCCTCTACACACGTTTTCTCTTCGTGCTCTGCTTATCTCCAGACCACAGCTTAGGTGTTATCTCCTCACTTTTATAAAACCCGAGTTCCTTCTTCGAGCTCCATTTCAGCCCTGTGCTGGCTTATGACCAATTGTGAACATTTGTTTGTCACTGCTTCCTATTGTCCTCCATTTGAAACAAGTTTCAGTGGGTAAGGAACAAGACAACTCTCTTTTCTAGCTCTCCCCGTGTCTAGTTCAGCAGCTGGCAAAATAAACTTTTGCTGAATGACTAAGTGGATAGGTGGATGGAAGGATGGGAGGGACAGATGGATGAACAGACAGACAGGCAAAAGTGAGGGTGGGTGAGTGAGTAGAAGGATGGATGATTGGATGGATGATACATAGATGGAAAGACACAATTTGTTGTGGAATAGATGAGTGGGTGAACTGATGAATGGAAGGATGGACAGGTTGATGGATTGGAAGACATAGTTGGAAGGGTGAATAGATGGGTGTGTTGATGGAAGGGTGAGTGGGTTGATGGATAGATGGAAGATGGCTAAACAGACCTCAGCGTCATTCTTTTGGGATGGAACTATGTAGGACCTTGCTGTTTTTTTGTAAGAGGTGCTTCCAGGTTTGAAGGGGTAGGAGAACCCCAGATTATTCAGCATCTGGGCCTGAGAACTGCTGTGTCCAGAGGCTCTATGGCTACCCAACCCCCACATGCAACCCTGACAAGGGTGCATCCTTCCTGCTTGGCTGTTGTCAGTCTCTGCTGTCCTTCCTTTCCCGCAGCAGGAAGCACTGTCATCCTGGCCTCTGCTGCGCTCCCCCTGCCTTCCTGTTCCTGACTCGGGAACTGGCTTCTTCCTCCCCGGGCCAGCAGGTCCCTGGCCCCCAGGGCTGCATCAGAGCAGTAGAGGCAGACGCCAGGCAGGGGTCAGTAAGGCCAGGGTGCATACCTCCTCCTCCCCGTGCTGTCAGCAGTCCTGGGGGCACCCTCCAGCCTTGGGTCATGGAGACCCTGGCGTCAGGCTCAAGAGACTGTGGTGCAGCCACTCCCAGGGCAAAGTTGGCATCTAACTGAGGGTCAAGCAGGTGGTACGGAAATCTTCTAGCAGATAAGTGCTAGGTACTGGCCAGGCAAATGGGCAGCTGGCCTGCTTGTTGGCATCTCATTTAGTACTCACAATAGTCTTGGAGGGGAGGATCCTGAATCCAGTCAGTAACAGGAGACAGAGGTAGCAGGTAACAGTTTTAAGGTAGCCCAAATCTGGCTGAGCCTAGGGCCATCCCTGCCGGAGCCTATGGTAGCTGGCAAAGATTGTCCAACCAGAAACAAGTGCTTTCCCTTCCTCTGAAGCCCTCACCTAAAGCCTTAGAGACCCACTTGTAGGAAAGCCTATGCGGGGAAGCCATGTGGTCCTGAACTGTCAGCTTCCCCCTCACACTTTTTTCCTGCTTTCTGTTCATCTATTTCTTTAGTTTCACAGCCCAGTTTACGGCCAGCAAATCCCTTTAAATCACCAACCAGTCCCTCCCCTTCCTTTTCAGTCAGGGTTTCATGTAGCCAAGTCTCGGCTTAAACTCTCTATCCTCTTGCCTCAGCCTCCCAGATGCTGTGATTACAGCATGTAACTCCATCCCTGGCCAAGATACGTTTTCAAAAGCACCTGCCCAGAGGGACAGGGGAAACTTAATCAAACACAAGAACTACTGAGATCTAGTGCAAATTCTTCCTCTACCATGGTTGTCCCTGGGCTGGGTGTGTCCCTGAGTTCTACCTAGGAGGAGTCCAGAGAGAGGATGCTGAGGGTGTCTATAGAAAGGACTATGAGACAAAGAAGTCTGGAGCCAAGGAAGGAGACAGTCATTTACTTGATGAATGTGCCCAGGAGCTGTGCTAGGGCTCCAGAGGGTGAAAAGTGTTGGTCTTTTTTTGCAGAGGTTTTTGGGGAGTTGCTGCACAGGTCTTGGGATGAGGCCAAGGAAAGTTAGCATGATGGAGTGAAGTACCAATGGGCACACCTTCGATGCTCTTTCTTAAACCTCTGACCCTTCTCTCTTATCACTCTGAGCACTGGCCTTATTCCTCATGCCCAGTAACCTCCTTCTAAGCACAGAGGGACATCGCTGCTTTAGGGTCCTGTCCCTGGCTCCCATAGGCCATCTGAAGCTATGGGTGTATGTCCTGAAAGGTTGCATTTCTCTAAATTCTGGCTGAGCACACTAGGCTGGCCTGGCTTCAGGCAGTGTCCCCTGGCCCCTCATCTACACCTGGAGAATTGCCGCTGCTCTAAGGCCTGTGCAGCTTCCCTAGTAATGAGGCTTAAAGTAAAGCCTGCAGCCCAACCCTGACCCAAAGCTCCAGGAGAGTTTGTGTCATGCAATGGTGCCTAGAGTTGGGATGTTAGCAGCTCACATCTAGGGCCTCAGGTCCAGTGTGACTGACATGGAATGATATTAAGATTTCTGCCCCTGGGCTGACTTTGAAAACAGGCTTGCCTGTGTCAGAGTGACATGCACATTCTTATGCAGCTACGTCCAGGAGGACAAAGATGGCCAGATTTTTGACCACTGACAAGCTGTGCTGGAATGTAATGGGGCACAGCGGGCTGGCTGGAGCTCAGGTTCTAGACATTGTTCTCAGGGCCGCCCCTGTGCTCCCCGGCACTGCAGACACCTGGCAGGGAGATGGCAGGAGTGTTGCACCCTGGAGCCCTCCTGAGCTGGCTGGCATCCTTTGCCTTCTGAGCTCAAGACTCAAGTAGCCATTACTCTCAATTCCCCACCTGTAGGACTGGAGCTGCCAGGGCTAGAAGGTGCTGTATGGTATGCTTGGAGTTGGCTGGTTCTTCACCACAATGGCCTGGACCAGATTTCACTTCTCTTCTCTAAGCTCCATATTGTCGTCCCCCCCCTGAGATGTGGATTCCTCTTAAGATTACTGTGAGTGGCAGACCACAAATACCGAAATACATGCCCAGAACCACTACTAGTTTAGAATAAATAGTGACTGACTCATTGCTACCATCTGCCTGCTGAGTGCTTGGCTTATGGTTGCTGTGCCTGCCAGTCACTCTGTGTTGAGTTGGAGCATGCAGGGAGGGGGTTAGGAACAGCCTTGCTCAACGGCTTACTGGATACACCCTGTCCTCTGGACAATGGCATACCTTGGGGACATCAACCCTGTTCTGTGTTCCCCGACCCTCCCTGGAAGCTCCTCTGCATTTCTATCCTGGTGGGACCCTCAGTCATCAGCTCCAGGCTGGGTCTAAAATCAGCAGGACACACAGGAGCCTGGGAACACATGAGCGTCTGCTCATCTGATGACCAAGAACTGAAAGCCAACACTTCCTGGGGTTGGCAAGGATGGGAAGAAGCAGTGGCTCACACAGCAATAATGAATGTTCACACACTCTGACCCCCAAATTCTGCTTATACCAATACATCCTGTTACAACAATAAAAGCAAATGCGTATTTAGCACTTTCTGTGCACCGGTTCGGCAACACGCTGCTTACACGCCATATCCCCATTCATACGCTCCCCATGCCGGTTAGATACAGCTATCACCATTGTACACAGGGGAAGCTGAGGCACTTTCCTGAAATGTCATAGCTAGTAGCTGCCATCGAGGATGGGTTGTGTCAGCTTTCACGGATGCCAGTATTACTTGCACTTCTGCAGTTTAGGAGAGAGCCAGCTTTCTCCCGTCAACTGTGGCATCACTCCTCATCCTCTGCTCAGGCTGGTGGTCTCATGACTGTCATTCCACCAGTTGTCGGTAACGATAAATGTCCCCCAGCTAATGGGTCTCCGTACCACACCTGTTCTCAGAGCTGAAATAGGCTTTGTAGACTGAGTAGGACCTTGCTCGTCCAGGAAGAGGACACCAAAGTCAGCATGACAGGAACACCAGGTCCCAATCCTTCCTCCCCTTACACCGACACTAAATTTTGCACTCAGAGTTCAGATGTTTGTAGGGCTGACCCTACTTCCCTCCTGTCCACTATGTTGTTTGGACTAGCTCTGGGCACCAGCACCAAACCAGCATATTCTCATCTGTCCAGTGGCCAGAGGATTTTTCTGGAACACAACTCCCTCTCCACATAAAACTATTTCGTGCCTCCCTACTGCTTGGGTGCTCTTGGCTTCCCAGTCAAGATTACTTCCAAGTAATCTATGGGCACATGCAGAGGGGAGGGAGGTGACACCTGGCAAAGTGGAGATGCCATGCACTGAGGTGTGCACCTCAGGCCAGAGCTGCGGGAAATATAATTCCCGTCACTGTTTGAGGACATGGTGAGGGCATCAAAGTGACAATGTCTGAGGGGTCAGACATGTCAGAGTCCACTAGCCTTCCTCTCCAATGCTGCCCCACCTGCCCTGCTTGCCCCTTATCTCTTTGGCCTCCATATCATCTGGGACCAGATACCTGCCACTTTCCTGTGACCAATTCACTCCTGGCATCTAGCATTTGGTGAGTCATTTTATCCTTGTGGCCTTAATTTCCAAATCTCCAAAATGGGTGCATTGATGCCTACATCACAAGGGTAAGCTCTCCATACACTCTGTTGTGAAGCAATTTGATGAATCATTTCTGAGGTGTGTAAGTTCACACCTAGACGTGTGTGTGTGTGTGTGTGTGTGTGTGTGTGTGTGTGTGTGTGTGTTTGTGAGCTCTCATGTGTACTTGGCATGTGGTCTTTTTTTTCCCCCTTGCTGTAAATTCCCTTTTATTTAGTTAGCTCTTAGCACAAACATTCTTGGCAAGATTTTCTTTCTTTCTTTCTTTCTTTCTTTCTTTCTTTCTTTCTTTCTTTCTTTCTTTCTTTCACATGCCAATCCCAGTTCCCTCACCCTCTATAACTCCCACCAAACCCCAACCCATCCCCTTTCTTCTCCCCAGGAAGGGTGAGGCCTTCCATGGGGAGTCTTCAAAGTCTGTCATATCATTTGTGGCAGGGCCTAGGCCCTCCCCCATGTGTCTAGGCTGAGAGAGTATCCCTCTATGTGGAATGGGCTCCCAAAGTCCATTCCTATACTAGGGCTAAATACTGATCCGTTACCAGAGGCCCCATAGACTGCCCAGTCCTCCTAACTAACACTCACATTCAGGGGGTCTGGGTCAGTCCTATGTTGGTTTCCCAGCTATCAGACTGGGGTGCATGAGCTCCCCCTTGTTCAGGTCAGCTGATTCTGTGGGTTTCTCCAGCCTGCTCCAGGCTTTTTCTAAGCCCCACATGGCAGCCTGGAATCTGTACTCCTGGGCACTCAGAGAATATGAATGAATGCACCCTGGTGGACCCCTGCAATGGAAGAGATGTCTTCCCGGAGCTTCTAGCAGCCCTCTAGGGGCCTGTCTGTAGCAGGAAAGGATTATCAGTATTGGGTTAGGTGGGTGCCTGTGGGGCTGGGTGGGTGCAGGCTGGGATCTGTGGGGTTAGATGGGTGAAAGCTGGATGTCCCTTAGGCCAGGTGCCCTTGGAATCTAGAAGGGAGAGTCTGCTCCACTAGCAGGAGCTAGTACTTATGTTTGGGGGGCTTCTGGGAGGCTCAGGTTTATGTTTCAGAGATGTCACTTGGGGAAGCACCATGACAAACATCTGGGAGGTGCTGGACATCAAGAGTCAGGGATGATATTGGGACTACAGGCTGTCTCTATATTCTGTTAGGATGCTGAAGAAGATGGAGGGGACTCTAGCAAGTCTGAGCACTGGGTGGCTGTGGCATTGCTAGCTGTGCCAGCCAGTTGTCCTGGACACCCCTGGGGCCAGGGCTCTGCTCAGTGGCTGGCAAGACAAGCCACTTTATCACACAATCCAGCTGGCTCAGAGGTGGCTCCCCAGCGCTGCTAAATCGGGGCCACAAGCTCCTGCCTCAGGAAGAGGGAAATGCAGGCAGGATGTCCTCTCTTGTGGCCGACAAGTCCTTTCCCATGAACCCCTGCTGACCTTGCCGGCCACGTGGCAGGGGGCTCCCCGACTTGCCACCAGAACCTGTGCCTGCCCAGGCTTGGCCATCAGGGACAGGGTGGCAGCTAAGAAGCAAGGGCAGGGGGGTGTGACTGCTATTGGCACCGCCCAGAGGGGCAGGGCAGGAGCCCTGAGCCTCGGAGTTGTCTCCAGCAGAGTGCCGGCACCTTCCTGCTCCCAGACGTGTCCCCTCAGTGTGACCGGAAAACTGAGATCCCAGAGGAAGCCAGTGTCTGAAAAGGACCAAAACTCAGCAATCCCTGGCTCTGGCTGGGACATGCTGGCTGCTTCTCTATCAGAGATGTCCCGACGGAGGGCAAGAGGGTCTTTGGACACATCTCCCTACCCGCCTTTCACTCCCAGAAGCTTCCCAGGAGCCGTGGGGGTGCAAGCCAGGCTGTGGTGGAGGAAAACACAGAACAATTAACTAGACACAGAGTTTTCTTCCTTCCCTCCTCGGTGTTGCACTCAGATTCTCCCAACTTTCCTTCCTTATCTGAGCTAGCTGCATGAACTGGCATCTTCCAGAAAGTCAACTGGAAAAGAAGAGAGCCATGTTTGTCTATGCCTTTTCCTCCTGCTGGGGTCCCCCTCTGATGGATGACCTTACCGTTCACCTGTTTGCTTAAGCCAGCCTGAGTCCTGGAGCACAACCTCCCGCCTCCCACTTACTAATGTCCCATTCATTGTAGGTCCCTGCCTCACCTGGACAGTCATCTGTTGCTGATGGCTCCTGTCTTCTCTTCTGTCACTCTCTATCCAGACATCCCAAGCTCTGGCTAGCCTCAGCTCAGCTGACCATTCACTTGTCTTTATCTCTGGGCCTTATTTGAGGGGCTCCTCACCCTGCTTAGAATTCCCTTTCCTGGCATTAAATCCCTCCTGGAAGCCCCTAGATAAGTGGTTCTCAGCATGTGTGTCTCAACCCTTAGAAGGTCCGATGACTCTTTCACAGGGGTCACCTAAGATCATCAGCATATCAGATATTTACATCAGGATTCATACCAGTAGCAAAATTGCCGCTATGAAGTAGCCTCGAAAATAACTTTATGGTTGGGGACACCACAACACGAGGAACTGTATTGAGGGGTCACAGCATTAGGAAGGCTGAGAACCACTGCCCTAGATGGAAATGACATTGCCTACCTGTGCAGCTCACAGCTGGGTCTCTCTGAGCACTTTCACCCCCACACTATGAATACCCAATGCCACATCAGACTTCCTACCAGTCTGGCACTTGGGAAACCCCTGAAGGATGGGGTCATGCCCCTGTCCGTTCTGCCATGCTGAGCAGGTGATGCATGGCTATGGCTGCACAGGGCTATAGTCTTCTTCCCTGAGACACAGGGGAGTTTGCAAGACTGTCTACTGTACCACCACAGACCAGGCTCTGATGAGGGATCACGGCCTTTTCTGCTACACTGGTTCGGAGAGACGCTCACATTTCAGCTCCCAGAGCTCTGAGCTAGGCCCAAAAGGCCATGGGCACTTGCAGACCTCAGTGTTCTGGACCTGGGTCATACATAAGAGCAGGGACATCAGAGAGATAGGTAGCCATGTTTGATATGGCCACAGCAAGGCCAGCGCAGCCTCCCAGTGGTCTCCTAGTCCTCAGCTAGCTCCCCTCCAGGCTAAAGTCCTGGGATAATGTTTCTTGAAGCTGCCGTCTGCCCTTTCTGCAGGGACACTGCTGGGACTGGATCAGGACACCAAGTATCCAAGTCCAGCCCAAGTCCAAGGAACCCCTCCATGTCTACTTGTATGCCCACGTGCGTGCAGAAACCCTGGTGCTGTGGGGACAGTAGAGCTCAGGCCACAGTTTGAGGACTTCGAGGCACAGGTAAGACAAAAGTGGGAGTCTACTGCCTTTGACGGCTTCATTTTAGGGTTCCCAGGCTTCACACGGGTCTCCCATTCTGGCTTGCCTGCTCTTAGAGGGTTTTCTTTCTATACTCTGCCCCCTGCACATGTTCTCGAAGTAGCATCCCCTACCGGGTTGGGAGCTCCTGGGTCCTCACTGACCCAGCAGTGGGTAGAACTAGGCACAGGGCTCAGGGAGGCTTGGTCTCTGTTTCCACTGGCAGCCGCCTCCTACACTGCCATCCATCCTAGAACATCCTATGGAGCCATCTCTCCTTCCCTTCACGGCCCACACGGACAGAATCATGGGTACTTCTTCAGTGAATAGCATCACCCCCTTCCTTTCAGGGCTCTTGTCCCAGGATTCCAGCAGTGGGGAGGGGGAAGAATTTGCACAGCTTACATTCCAGCTAACCTAACCTCCTAGAACCTCAGCTACATCTCTTGTGTGTGTTTGTGTGTGTGTGTGTGTGTGTAAGTGTGTGTGTGGGCTGTCTCCCGGACACAGGGAAGTCTCATTCCTCACCCTTCTGGTCCAACCAGAACCCCATTTGTTTCTCCCACATACTCAGTCACTTTACTAACACGTTCAGAACATACGTGAAAAGCCTGGTCCTGAGTTTGCGGCAGTGGAGCAAGAAACACCCAGAGGGCCAGTTATCCTTCACTGTCTCTACACAGGTTCACTCACATCTCCCTTGACTTCCCTATATGGAAGCACAGAGTGGGAGCTGAGAGCAAGGCTCTGATAGTCTGATAGAACATTGATTAGTTCCCCGTCTGCCCATGCCCGAGGACCTTGTGAGGTTATATGTTTTCCCCGTATATAAAAGAGGTCTCACATTCTGTGGGAATAAGAGACGAAACATGCAAAGTCAATTTCTGTGGAATACAGAAATTTCTCTCTCTCCCCGAAGCCTCTAAGCACTCCTCCATCAAGCATCAGGGGCTCTGTGATGACCCTGCCACCCTGGATTTCCAGGGACAGCGGATGCCCCCTCATCCCATGCCTTATCCCTAGTGCTTCCTTCCTGGCCCCTCCTCGCAGCCACTCCGCTGCTTTTCAGTACCGCAGAGCCAAGCTCTCAACACAAACTTGAACCTTTCCAAGACTCCTTCTTTGCAGCCTCTGCTTTTTATGGTTCAAGTCTCCTGTCCCTTCTAACCCGGAGATCCCATCAAACCCCAGGAGCCTTTCACCTTGACGCGGGTCGGTCTGGAGTTATAGACTCAAGATTCGCCTTATGTTTCATCTTGCTCTTAGGATTACCTGGGATAGCGCTAATGTTGGGTGCCTGGAGTGGGGTGCGGGGTGGGGTGTCCCGAGTCCTCATTCCAGCCCAAGAGAAGTAGATGCCCGACCGGAGCGCCCTCTGGGGGATCTTGGGACACCAACCTCCAGTGCAGACGCAAGGCGTCGGGAAGTGCGCACCCAGTGCGGGGTCGGGCGGGGATCAATGGGGAAATGATTCACACCGGAGGATCGGGACCCAGAGGTGGTGCGCCCTGGACCCCATGGGGAGCGAGGAAGAACCCGAAGGAGCCAGGCTAAGGATGCGGTTTACTCCGGACCGTAGACCGAAGACTGGGACCTAGTCACAGCCCCGCCACCCTGTCCGTGACCCGGCTGCAGTCCCCGCCCGTTCTTTCCTGCTCTCCGCGGTCTGGGCTCTCAGCTCCCGGCTCGCCCCTGGCTCCCTAGGCTCCAGAGAGCATCCGCAAACCCAGGCTCCCAAGCTGTCCGTCCCTCCTCCCGCCCCGTCGGTGCGGTCTCACCACTGGCCCCTGGCGCGCGGCGGCCCCCGGGCTGTTAGGCGGTGCCGGGGTTAGGGTTGGGGTCCGGGCGCTCACCGTGGAGAAGTCCAAGGCAGAGCCACAGGCGCAGGCTCAAAGGGGCGCCCGGCTGCATCTCCGGCCCCTAGGCGCGGGTGGGACCTGCGCGGCCGCAGCTCTGGGCTGGGAGTGAGTGAGAGCGCGCTGAGGCGCCGGCGGGGCGCGGACCCGGCAGCGGCCCGGGGGCGGGGCTGAGGCGGCTTGGGGCGGGGCTGGGGGGGAGGAGGGTCACCGTAGCCTCAGCCCGCCCCTCGCCCCTCTGCTCCTTGCTGGCCGCCCCGGCAGAATCCAGTCCCGGTAAGGAGACCGAGCGCCCACTTAGCGCAGCCTACGCAAAGGGCTCCCAGTTCCAAAGCAGTCGCCACCAAGTAGCCCCTCCACGGCCACTGCGAGCGGGCGATGCGCGCAGGTGACTTGCACTGTCCCTTGTGCGCGTTGTGGCGCCGGGACTGAACAAAACCGGATAGTGGTGTTTCCTTGCATTTTCCTTCTATCAATGAACAAAGTGGCAACGAGCTGTACGTTAAGTCTTAGCCAGCACCCTGCCGAAGCCTCTCTCTCTCCAGTGTAGATAGAGCCAGGCACCTGAGTAACTGCCTCCCCACGCCCTCCGACCCAGGAGAAGTGGCTTTTGCTTTAACTTCCCCACCAAATACTTTTGCTCTGAGCTCATTCATAAGTCTTTTTTATCAGGTGACACTTCACTTTCTGTTTTGGCAAACGCTCTCACACAGACTTCCTTTCTCTTTGTGGTCTTTTGCTAGAATTTTCCTATATTTCAAAATAAATTCGAATGACAATGACAATTTCAACTTCTCCTGCTTTTATTTAATCTGTTCCCACTGTTCCCACGCTCCCCACCTCCCAGCCCCCGGTCATCCTTGCCAAAAATCAAGGCCAGACTGCTGTTGATGACCACTTTAAAGTTTCCCTCGCTCAAGCACAAGAAAACTGAATAGGAATGAAACCGCTGTGTATGTATGTCTTCAAGTAGGCAGCCACGTTCATTTTATTTAGCTTGTACTGGAATTCCATTATGATATTTATTGGTTTTTCCCTAACTGCCACTGAGGCTGAATATATTTTTTTTTTTTTAATAACTGGTCGTTTGGATTTCAAATCATTTGCTCTAGTGCCCATCGTTTATTTTATCGACTTGTAAGGAGGTTTATTTTATTTTATTATTTATTTTTTTAAATTAATTCTGTTTTAAGTCCTTGGTCAGTCCTGTTTGCTGTGGGTGTGTAACAATTTGCCTCAAAATGTGAGGTACGAAGTGGCAACCGTTTTGTTGTTGTTGTTGTTTGTTTGTTTTTTTTTCTTTTCTTTTCTTGAATTTTTGAGACAGGGTTTCTCTGTGTGGTCTTGGCTATGTTGGAACTAGCTTTGTAGATCAGGCCTTAAACTCAGGGATTCATCTGTCTTTGCTTCCTGAATGCTGATATTAAAGGCAAGACAAATGTAACCACACCGGGCTTCGAAATGACAGCTCTTATCTCATTCCTGTTTGGGTAAAGCAGGAGCCCGCAAGAGACATTTTTGTGACTCTTGATTTGGCCTGAGCAAAGGGCGTTCTCCCTGCCTCTTGACAGAGCAAAGCAAAAAGTGTGGGGTGGGAGATACTGTGGAAGCCATCTTTGGGAAACACACTTGGCTTCTGAGGTAACAAATCCCCTCTCCCATTCAGCGATTATTTTCACTCTTTTTGAGATAGAATCTCACTCTGTAGCCTAGGTTGTCCTCAAACTCCTGGGCTCAAACAGCCCTTCTACCTCAGCCTCCGGATGCGTAAAACGGCCCCAGCTCACTCTTTTAATAGTGTCTTAGAACTGGGGAGACAGTGGCGGTATTAGTTAACACAGCACCCTTACAAGAAGTCACTTTCCTTTAGGCTAATGCCATTACTATTCATCCAAAGACATTTTCTGTCTCAATGTCGCAAAGACATTTACTACCTTTGTCACTGACAAATTCTCATTGTTTTCCTTTACCTTTAGACCCCCAAGGACCCGTAATGGCTGTGAAGTAAGAAGGGTTAAGCTGAATGGGGTCTGTGAAGCTATCATTGTTTCTGCATTGCTCTCTACTTCTGCCTTGGCTGCAAACAGAGCATCCATTTGGAACAGACTTGTTTCGGGGCTTTGTCTCTTTGCACAGATTAGTACTGATCTCCGTGGCTGAGCCTTTGCTTCATATCTGGAAGGATAAACCCTCCCAACTGACTTTTCCAAAGTGACTGCATTTCTCTACAAGGTACATCTTCATTCACAGTTCAGACTAATTTCTGACAGTTTCTAGACACTTCTGATATCCTGGGATGCTGATTTAAGTAACTAGTCTATTACCAATTTGGGAAAACTGACTTCCTTTCAACCCACAAGCGTTGAATATTGCCCCATTTTAAGATGTATCTGTCAGTCACCTTTCGTACTTTTGTGTGTCAAGCTCTTGAACACTGTTCGGCTTATATTCAGATAGCTAATATACTTGTGCACCTGCACAGATAAACATACATGGACATTTCATTTTCTAATTATTTGCTACTTTTATATGAAAACGTTTGCTGTTTTTAAATGTGGTTTGTTTTCTTGTTAGTGATATTTTAGAGCTCATTGGACATTTAGACACAAAAATATAATTTATTAGAAATAGGATCGTGTTGTTATCTATACTTTGTCTTGCCATTCTCTCAAGAGTTTCTGTCTTTTGGGGGAGCTGGAGAGATGGCTCAGTGGTTCATGGCACCTGCTGTTCTTGCAGAAGACCTGGGTTCAATTCCCAGCATCCACTTGTACCTCCCAACCACCTATAACTCCAGCTCTAGGAGATTTGCTCCATCTTCTAGCCTCCGTGGTACTGCATACCTGTGATGCACATGTATGCATACTTACATATAATCAATTACTCATACACATAAAATGAAAGTAAATGAGTCTTAAACTTTTATTTGTTTTTGTTGTTATTTGTTTGTTTTTCGAGACAGGGTTTCTCTGTGTTGCTTTGGAGCCTGTCCTGGAGCTAGCTCTGTAGACCAGGCTGGCCTCAAACTCACAGAAATCTGCCTGACTCTGCCTCCATCCTGGGATTAAGGCGTGCCCCATCAATGCCTGCTCCACCTTTTTTTTTTTTTTTGAGTCTTGAACTTCTAAAGCCTTTGTTTTTATTTTATGTATATGAGTGTTTTGCCTCTGTGTATGTCTGTGTACCACTTGCAGGCAGTGCTAGAGGAGGCCAAGTGTCAGATCCACCAGGACTGGAGTTACAGATGGTTGTGAGCTGCCGTGTGGGTTCTGAGACTTGAATTCGAGTCTTTCAGAGGGCAATCTGTGTGCTCTTAACCACTGATCCATCTCTCCAATCCCAAAGATAAATTAAAAAATAATGTATTTTGTAAAGCAGCAGTTTTTGGCTTAGATGAAGTTCAATTAATTGATCTGTTATGCTCTGGACCATAATTTCAGGTAGGTTTCATCTTCTTGATCCAGATAGCACCCTTAGACAGAAGGTTGAGATATGTATAGGCTTTACTTGATTTTCTACCCAACATGTAAAAGAGCTTGCTTTTTAGTTGTTCACAGTAGAAAAGAAAATGTGTTCTGGTCAAAGTGCACATCATCTCACTTGGCTTTATTTGTATTGACATATGTGCTAGTTATTGTTGTATGCTCTGCCTTGTAGTGCCTGCTCAATTCTTTCATCCACTTTCTCCTGGCTTGTCGTTCTTCTGTGAATCTGTACAAGTTCCTCACTCAGCCGTTCATCACTTAATGATGGGAGGGTGTTCCAAGCAGCATGTTGTCAAGCGATTTTGTCATTCAGGTGTCATGTCACATACTTACACGAACCTCACATCCAGGATCTAGGATGTATACAAGGTACAAGTTGTTTCTCCTTTGGTTGTGATACCAAAACAACAAGATTAAATCGAGCACAAGAAACTCATGCAAGAAATACAAAATTATGTAACTGTTGCTGGTTTACCATGGCCCATTCACTGTTTCCTGGTAAATGTTTTTACAGATTGTCTTAGTTAAGATTTCTATGGCTGTGATGAAACACCTTGACCAAAACAACTTGTGAAGGAAAGGGTTTATTCATCTTACACTTCCATATGACAGTTCTTCACTAAAGGAAGTCAAGACAGGAACTCAAGCAGGGCAGGAACCTGGAGGTAGGAGCTGATGCAGAGGCCTTGGAAGGGTGGTACTTACTGGTTTGCTCTCCATTGCTTATTTAGCTTGCTTTCTTATAGAACCCAGGCCCACCAGTCCAGGGATGGCACCACCCACAATGAGCTGGGCCTTTCCATCAATCTCTAATTAAGAAAACGCTTTATAGCTGGATCTTATGGAAACATTTTCTCAATTGAGGTCCCCACCTTTCAGATAACTCTAGTTTGTGTGTCAAGTTGACATAAGACTAGCCAGCAAGCAGGTGTGGGGTGGCTAATCTTGATTGTCAACATGTCATAGCTGGGAAGAAGGACCCTCAACTGAAGAATTACCTCCATTAGATTGGCCTGCAGACATGTCTCTGGGAGCACTTTGTTTTAAACTAATGTAGGAGGACTGAGAACACTGTGGGAGGTACCATTCCTAGGTATATGGGCCTGGGCTGTGTAAGAAAGGTAGCTGAACAAGCCGGGGGAAGCAAGCTCATTCCTTTGTGTTTTCTGCTTCCAGTTCCTGCCTTCGCTTCCTGGCTCGACTTCCTTGGACAGTGGTCTGCAACCTGTAAAATGAAATAAACCCTGTCGGCGTTTGTCACAGCAACAGAGACCACAACTAAGGCACGGAAGGAACACATTACAGATGAGAGGCTAACAGCCCTTCGTCATCACTGTTGAGCAGAGCGTACTTCACGGAACTGTGACTGCTATGCCTCTGCATGTGTGGTTGTGTGGTAGATTTCTTTCCCTTGGGGGTGTATGGTCACTTTCTAATTTTTTTCTGCATAGACGATTGCTTTAGAATGTCCTAGTCTTTGACAACTAGCTTAAAAGGGAGAAAAATAAAGGAACTGAAGGAGGAAAAATGCCACCTTCCTTTAAACATCCTAGAAGTGGATTCATCAAGGATGTGGGGGTTTGCAACAGTGGGAGGAGGAGCAAAGATGGCTGCCACTTCTCCATCTGCATCTCTGATCAGATAGAGTTTTCAGCAATCTGATCAAGCATTCTTCATATTTGTGCCCACCTTGGCTCTGAGAACTGCCAGCACATTGATACTCCGGGAGCATGTACATAGCTGCCCACCTCACGACTGAGCCAGGAACTGGAGTGGCCCACAATTTTCCATTTAGGTCTCCCATTGGATGTTTTTTTTTCTTTTCTACAAACTCCAGAGAACCAAAATGGTGACATTAGCCACGCTCTGCTAGTGCCATCATCTAGTCAGGGAGACAGATTTCTGGTGCTTCTCCATAAAATCTTTTGACAAGACATCCAAGGTCATTAACTGGGTTAAGAAATAGCCTCTTCAGTAAATGGGATTGGTGCCAATGGACAGTTAGCTGGACCTTTATCTCACACAATCCACAAATATTAATTGAAAATGGGCCAATCAGTGTTCTCTAAAGGCACAGAGCTGATAAAATGATAAAATATATACTAAATGAATATATGGTATATATTTATATATTAAATAAATATATAGTATGCATTATTTATATTAAAAAGGAATTTATTATGCTTTTCTCTTCTGTTAATGCTGCAGATTTCAAAGATGCTCACTAATACTCCTTCCTTTGCCCGTGGCCACTCACTGATATGGTGATTTTTTTTTTTTTTTAAAGTGTCTCCTGCCAAGTGTGGAAGGCAATTTGTGTTTTCTTTGATGATGAGTTGGACAGCTGCCCTACTTTAGCTGTGTCAATTCAGCAAAAGTGACACCAAGAAGACTTCCTCTTGGCACTCTTGCAACTCAACAGCCAACATGAGATGGATATGCATGCCTATGGCAGCATGTTGGAGGTTTGGAAGGGAGGTGGGCCCCCTAGAAGAAATCAACCAGCCAAGAATGAATAAAGTAAATTCCCTAAAAGCTAAAAGCATTTTGATTGGAGCTTGCTAGGGGTGCTAGATGGTTTTGGTTTGAACTTTGGGAAAGGTCAAGCTTGGAAGGACCAGACCACAGCATTTATAAAATGAAGCCACAAAGGAGTAGGAAAGGAAGCAGTTACTACCTAAGAACCTGCTCCCACCCTAGCCCCAAGAAGAGCTGTGCATATCACAGGCAGGTAGGAGGGAGGGAATGAGGGAGGAACTGAGCTGGAGTCAAAGAGGCTAGGCATTCCCAGTGCCCAGTCCCTGGCTCATGAAGAGACAGAGCAGAAGCGGTCATGGGAGGATACCTCAAGGTACGGAGGCAGTAGTTTACCTCTGAGGGAGTTGCCAAGAATAATGTGGGCCCTGTAGGAAAGACCTCAGAACCAGCTAGCCTTTGTAATGGGCTTAGAGAGATTGCTCAGAATGACAGGCCCAAAGCAACTTCCCAGAGAGGGCCCTGCTCAGTACAAGCTAGGAAGGCTGAGGACAAGTCCCTGGACCAGTTCCCACAGTATCCCAGCAGATGTGGCTTGGAGGAGCCACAGTCACCATGGGAAGCTTCAGCAGAGCATATCTCCAATCAGTGGGCCGCATACCAGTGGTCAAAAACAGAGGAGAGCTCAGGCTGTGGGGCACTGCTGAGGTTGGAGGAGGAACTTTGTGTAGCCTTTGCAACATCCACATGGAATGGAAGCATCTGGGCGGGCTGGGGGTGGGATGGGGAGGGGGAGCGTTTGGAAGACTAAACACCTACCAAAGGGAGCCAGTGTCAGCCAGGCAGGACCAGATTTAATCTATGAACCGCTGGACAATCTATAGATTGTTGGCTCACATAGTCTTCACGAATGGGGTAATGGCTCCTGGCTGTCATTTCATGCAGTTATGGATAGGAACGTGCAATCCTGTGCCTGTAAGTTATAGTGTGTGACTATCAAAAGCTTCCATTTGTATGTGTGTGTGAGAAAGAAACTCTTGAAAAACTTAATAAAGCCACTGTAACAGTCTGTCCCACCAATTGTCAACTTGACAAACGAGGATTGTCTAGATTAGGTTGGCCAGTGAGCATGTCTGTTAGGGATTATCTTCATTGCTTTACCTGATGTAGGAAGACCCAGGTTGAACATGAGCAGCATCATTTCCTGGTTTGGGGCCACCTGAACTGTGTAAGAGAAGAGAAAGACGAGCATGAAGCAAGTACACATTCATTTCTCTCCGCTCTTGACTGTGGTTGTGACTAGCTATTGTAAGTTCCCACTGCCTTGACTTCCTGTTATGGTGAACTTTGATCTACAATTGTAAGCTGAATAAAGACTTTCTTCCCTACAATGCTTTTTTTTTTTTTTTAATTAGGGCATTTTATGACAGTGACACAAAGGGAGTTAGAACAGTCACCCAGAGTGGAATACCAGAGAGTCGGGTAATGGGATGTGATTAGACTTTCATGTACTAATGACATGAGATATCCATTAAAAAAAGCAAGAGGCAAAAGGGAATGTCCAATGTAACTTATTTTAGGTGAGGGGGAAAAAAAGAGGCATCTTTTAGTGTGTTTTCTGTTACTAAAACAAGCAAAAATAATCCAAGAGTGGATAATTTATAAAGAAGAGACGTTTATTTGCCTAGCATGTCCAAGGTGTTGGTAAGAGGTTTCTTGCTGTGTCATACATAGCATGGTACATGGCACCATCATGTGACAAGATAGAGTAAGTGTGCTAGTTTGTGTGTCTTGTCTTCATATAGAGACAGCAGTCCTGTGTAGAGGTTCCACCATGATGAATTTGTCATATCAATTTGGGTCTATCTATCTATCTATCTATCTATCTATCTATCTATCTATCTATCTATCTGAGATGGAGTCTTATATAGTCTGGGATGGCCTTGAACTCACTATTTAGCCAAGGATGACCTTGAATTTATGATCCTTTCACCTTCACTTCTTGAGTGCTTGGATTTCAGGCATGAGCTACCATACTGGTTTATATAGTGCTGGGATGGCATGTATTCATGTATGATCCAACAACTGATCCACGTCCCCAGCCACCACCCCTGCCCCATTTCAGGATATGTTTCTCTTATTGGTTGATGAATAAAACACAGTTTGGCCAATGAGGCAAGAAGATAGGTGGGGCAAGAAAACGAACAGAATTCTGGGAAAGGTAGGCAGAGGGAGACTGCCAAAACAGATGCCATGTAGGTCGTCAAAGGAACAACAGGTTTGGACCCTTCTCCAGTAAGCCAAGACCACATGGAAATACATACATGAATAGAAATGGGTTAATAATTAAGACAGAGCTAACCAATAAGAAGCCCTAGCCACCGGCCAATTTTATAATTAATATAAGTCTGTGTGTGTTTATTTGGGGCTGATGTGGTGGCTGGACCAGGCAGGAAAGAAGCTCCAGCAACAGGATACTTTGAAGCACATACCCAAGCTATAGCTAGAGGAAAGGAGGAAGGGAGACAGGCAGGCACGCAGAAAATTTTTTCCCCAAATGAGGGATGAAGCCACTTTCATGTGGACTCTGTCACCCAACCTCCTGACCCCCTTTCCAGTCCACTTACCTGTTCATCCTCATTTATTATTCATTGTGTGGGGGCATAGCTGTGATCTTGCTGGCATTGAAATTGCCCCACATAAAGATGGTACTGCATCTTTTAATATCTAAAAGGAGGCTGGGAAATGGGACTTGATTCCTTCCACCTGGCTCTGAGAGAGACAAGAGGTCTAAGAGTGAGGCCTCAAAATTTCAAAGTGGCTCTCTTTTTCATTTGATGTAATATATGTCTGAAGAGTACATACAAATAGAGCAGACATCAAGACTAGTCTCTCTCTCTCTCTCTCTCTCTCTCTCTCTCTCTCTCTCTCTCTCTGTATATGTGGATAAAGTAGGAAGAGGGACTTATATGTATGTGTGTATATTCCTTCTTTCTTTTTGAGACAGGGTCTTGCTATGTAGTCTAGGCTGGCATGAAACTCCCTATGTAGTCTGACTTGGCCCCAAACTCACAGAAATCCTCCTGCCTCAGCCTCCCAAGTTCTGAGATCACAAACATGTGTTGTCATGCCTGGCTATGTGTCCGTTCTTGGTGTCCATACATTTCTGGCTGTTGGTCTTGCATGTTCATGACCTGTGTCTTCTACCTCACAGATTCTCAGATGTCAATTTTTCCTTGTGTCTCTCAGCTCTGGCTCTCAGTGAGGGGCAATCTCAGGGATGAGAACTTTAAAACAGGATCTTCACAGAAAACACATGTGAAGGCTGAGATGCTGGCATAAGAACCTAATGATGGCAACTGTCTGTTGACTGGCTACATGGTGCCACCATGTGGCCATATTTTGTCATGTTGCATCATGTACCTTAGATGGGTTATCTCTAAAATTATTTCTCCAGTTTATTTTTCAAAAAAAAAAAAAAAAAAAAAAGAAAGGAAGGAAGAAAGGAAAAGGAGTGATTCATATTGTCTCTCCAAACTTCATAGTGAGGCTTTAGTAATGGTATGCTTTCATAATTTGTCTTGTTGAGATCATGGGTAAGAGTGGAACTAACTAATCAGAGAAGCTATTCAGACACCCTTGACATTCCCAGACCCACCTCTTCCTTCCTTCCTACCTGTGCTGAGACTCCAGTAGACCCTCTAAATCAACATGAGCAAAGCTCATATGAGCTCGTAGAGACTAAAGCAGCATGCACAGGGCCTGCCCTGGTCTGTACCACGTCCTCCGAGCTTATATTATGGCTTCCAGTTTAGTGTTTTTATGGGACTCCTGTGCATGTGAACAAGTAGGTCTCTGATTCTTGCATCTTCTCTTGGGCTCCTCTCCAGTTGGTCTATTTCGTCCGACTTCAGTGTGATAGTTTTTGCTTTATCTTTTTATTTTGTTGTGTTCTTAAAAAATAAATAAGATGGGTGGCGGTGGTGCACTCCTTTAACCCCAGGAGACGGGAGCCAGGAGCAGGTGGATCTCTGTGAGTTTGAGGCCTGCCTGGTCTACAGATTAAGTTCTAGGGCAGCCAGGGCAGTTACACAGAGAAACCCTGTCTTGAAAACAAAACAAAAACAATGAAAAGGAATGAATGAATGAATGCTCTAGAGGGGAGCACGCCTTTCTGGAGCTATAGCAAATATTCCATTGAACTGGAAGTTCAGACTTCCTCCCTGGCTACTTTGGCCTTCTGATGTCCTTAAGGCAATAAGCTGAGAAAGGAATAACAGTGTTAGGAGGGGTGATTGATGTAGACTACCAAGGAAAAAGTGGATTACTTCTCCATAGTGGAGGTAAAGAAGCATAAGACTGGAATTCGGGATATCCACTCTTGGTGGTGCCTTGTACTGTGATTAAAGTCAATGGGGGAATTACAGGCATTAATCGTTTCATTTGAGGTAGAAAGACAACACTTGAATTTGGGTCACAGAGAGCCTCTTGAGACTGGAACTTCGTGTGGGGGAGCCTGTCCCTGTGGACTAATCCATCTGGAGTCTGTCTTCGTACTGGTCCCACCTCCACCCATGGAAGAAGCCCACTTTCTGGTGCCCTGCTTGGGATCCTGAGGACTAGGGACTTCATGGGGTAATCCATCCCAGTGGACCAGCCCATCTCAGGGGACCAGCCCATCCAGAGTTTACCAGTGCCCCAGCCCCACCTCCACCCATTGGAAGAGGAGAGCCATCAGAGTATTGGACCTGCTTGCACCCACCAGAAGAGAACCTTGGTCCTGTACCCACCAGGAGAGGGAGAGACCCCACCAGTATGCACTGGAAGAGGGGATGGGTAGATGACAGTATAAGAACATACTCAACAACAGAAAGATCGTATGACGCCCCCAGAGTCTAGGGACTCTACACCAGCAAGACCTGAACATCCCAACACAGATGAAGCAGAAGAGAACAATCCTAAAAACAACTTCATGAAGATGATAGAGACCCTAAAAGAGGAAATGAGAAAATCCTTTAAAGAAATGGAGAAAAAAGGCAAACCAAAAATGGCAAGAAACAAAGCAAACAGAGCAAGGCTTAAAAGATGAAATAGAGACAAAAACAAAAAATAAAAACAAACAAAAAAATCACACAGTCTAAGGGAATGCTGGAAATAGAAAATCTGGGTGAATGATCAGGAACTACAGATGCTAGCATAACCAACAGAATACAAGAGAGAATCTCAGGCTTTGAAGATACACTAAGATAAATAGATTCATTAACCAAAGAAAATCTTAAGTTTAACAAATCCCTAACAAAAAATATCCAGGAAACACGGAACACTGTGAAAATACCAAACTTAAGAATATTAGGTATAGAAGAAGGTGAAGAAACCCAACTCAAAGGTGCAGAAAAATATATTCAACAAAATCATAGAAGAAAACTTTCCAAACATAAAGAAAGACATGCCAATGAAAAAACAAGAAGCTTACAGAACATCAAATAGAGTGGACCACAAAAGAAAGTCCCCTTACCACATAATAATCAAAAACACCAAACATACAGAATAAAGAAAGAATATTAAGAGCAGCTAAGGAAAAAGGCCAAGTAACATATAAAGGCAAACCTATCAGAATTACACCTGACTTCTCCATGGAAACTCTGAAGGCCAGAAGGTTATGGATAGATAGAGATTCTACCAACACTAAGAGACCACAGATGCCAGCCCAGACTACTATACCCAGCAAAGCTTTCAATCACTATAGATGGAGAAACCAAGATATTCCATGATAAAACAAGATTTAAACAATACACATCAACTAATCCAGACCTACAGAAAGTTCTGGAAGGAAAATTCCAACCCAAGGAAGTTAACTACACCCACAAAAAACATAGGCAATAGATAATCCCACTTTACCAACAGCCAAAAGAAAATGGGGAAAAATCCACACAATACTACAACCAACAACAAATCCAAAACAAACAAGGATTGACAATCAATGGTCCTTACTTTCCATCAATATTAATGGTCTTAACTAGCCTATAAGAAGACACAGGACAACAGAATGTATATAAAGACGGAATCTATTCTTCTGCTGCATACAAGAAACACACCTCAACTTCAAAGACAGATGTTACCTTAGAGTTAGGATTGGGAAAATATTTTCCAATCAATGGACTCAAGAAACAAGTGGGCATAGAGATCCTAATGCCTAACAAATTAGACTTCAGATTAAAATCAATAAAAAGAGATGAAGAAGGTAATTTCTTATTCATCACAGGAGAAATCCATCAAGATGAAGTCTCAATTCTGAACATCTATGCTCCAAATACAAAGGCACCCACATTCATAAAAGAAACATTACTAAAACTCAAACCTCATACACTTATAGTGGGAGATTTCAACACCCCATTCTCAACACTAAACAGGCCCACCAGACAGAAACAAAGGAACTAACAGAAGTTATGTCCCAATTGGGTTTAACAGACATTTATAGAACATTCCATCCAAACACAACAGAATATACCTTCTTCTCAGAGCCACATGGAGCCTTCTCTAAAATTGACCAAATTCTCAGCAATATAGCAAACCTCAATAGGTACAAAAAATTGGAATAATCCACTGTTTACTATCAGACCACCATGATTTACAGTTAGAAGTCAACAACACAAATTGCAGAAACCCTGCAAACTCATGGAAATTGAGCAATGCACAATTGCACCATTTCTGGGTCAAGGAAAGAAATTAAAGACTTCCTAGAATTCAATAAGAATGAAGACAGAGCATACCCAAAGTTATGGGACAATTTGAAAAGTTCATAGCCCTAAGTGCCCACATGAAGAAACTGGAGAATAGTCACATTAGAGAATTAACAGCAGAACTGAAAGTTCTAGAACAAAAAGAAACAAACTCACCCTGGAGGAGTATACACCAGGAAATAATCAAATTGAGGGATGAAATCAATAAAGTAGAAACTAGGAAAACAATATGAACAATCAATGAAACAAAGAGTTGATTCTTCAAGAAAATCAACAAGATAATTTCCTCAGTGTCCATTGTTATGTTCCCCTTTTCATTTCTGATTTTGTTCATTTGTATGTTCTCTCTCTCTCTCTCTCTCTCTCTCTCTCTCTCTCTCTCTCTCTCTCTCTCTGCCTTTTGTTAGTTTGGATAAAGGTTTGTGTATCTTTGACAAAATCCAACACCCCTTCATGATTAAGGTCTTGGAGAGATCAGGGATAACAGGAACATACCTAAACATAATGAAAGCAATATACAGCAAACCAATAGCTAATGTCAAACTAAGTGGAGAGAAACTCAATGTGATTCCTCTAAAATCAGGAATAAGACAAGGCTGTCCACTTTCTCCATATCTCTTCAATATTGTACTTGAAGTTCTAGCTAGAGAAATAAGAAAGCAAAAGATCAAGGGGATACTAATTGGAAAGGAAGAAGTCAAGATTTTCACTATTTGCAGATGAGATGATAATTTACATAAGTGACCCAAAAAACTCTACTGGCAAACTCCTATAGCTGATAAACACCTTCAGCAAAGCAGAAGAATACAAGATTAACTAAAAAATAATAGTGGCTCTACTATATACAGATGGTAAAGGGGCTGAGAAAGAAATAAGAGGAACATCACCTTTTACAATAGCCACAAGCAACATAAAATATCTTGGGGTAACATTAAACAAACAAGTGAAAGACCTATATAATAAGAACTTTGAGTCTTTAAAGAAAGAAATTGAAGAAGATACCAGAAAACGGAAAGATCTCCCATGCTCTTTGATAGGAAGGATAAATATAGTAAAAATGGCAATCTTGCCAAAAGCAATCCACAGATTCAATACAATCCCCATTAAAATCCCAGCACAATTCTTCACTGACCTTGAAAGGATAATAATCCATTTTATATGGAAAAACAAAAGACCCATGATAGCCAAAACAACCCTGTACAGTAAAGGAACTTCCAGAGGCATCACCATTCCTGACTTCAAGCTTTATTATAGAGCTATATACCTGAAAATAGCTTGATATTAGTGCAAAAATAGACAGGTAAACTAATGGAATCTAATTGAAAACCCTGACATTAACCCACACACCTACAAACAGCTGCGTTTTGACAAAGAAGCTAAAATTATACAATGGAAAAAAGAAAGCATCTTCAATAAATGGTGCTGGCATAACTGGATGCTGACTTGTAGAAGACTGCAGCTAGATCATATTTATCGCCATGCACAAAACTTAAGTCCAAATGGATAAAAGACCTCAACATAAATCCAGCCACACTGAACCTCTTAGAAGAGAAAATGGGAATGAATTGGTTCAGGAGACTGCTTCCTGAATAAAACACCAGTAGCACATGCACTGAGATCAACAATTAATAAATGGGATCTCCTGAAATTGAAAAGCTTCTGTAAGACAAAGAACACAGTCAACAAGACAAAGCAGCAGCCCACAGAATAGAAAAATATATTCATCAACTATATATCTGACAGAGGGCTGATTTCCAAAATACACAAAGAACTTAAGAAGCTAGTTACCAAAACACCAAATAATCTAAATTAAAAAGTATGGTACAGAACTAAATAGAGAATTCTCAATAGAGAAATCTAAAATGGCTGAAAGACACTTAAAGTGCTCAACATCCGTAACCTTCAGGGAAATGCAAATTGAAACAACTATGAGATACATCTTACTCCTGTCAGAATGGCTAAAATAAGAAACACCAAAGACAGTTTATGCTGGAGAGGATGTGGAGAAAGGGGAACACTCCTCCACTGTATGAGTGCAAACTCATACAGCCACTTTGGAAATCAGTATGGTGGTTCCTCAGGAAAATGGAAATGAGTCTACCACAAGACCCAGCAATTCCACTCTTAGGCATATACCTAAAATATGCACATTCATACAACAAGGGCATCTGTTCGATTATGTTCATAGCACCATTATTTGTAATAGCTAGAACCTGGAAGCAACCTAACTGCCCCTCAACTGGAGAATGGATGGAGAAAATGTGATACATTTACACAATGGGTTACTATTCAGTGGAAAAAATAATGGAATATTGAAATTTGCAGGCAAGTGGACGGAATTAGGAGAAATCATCCGGAGTGAAGTAACCCAGTCACAAAAAGACAAATATGGTATATACACAATCATACATGGATTTTAGACATAGAGCAAAGGATTACCAACCTACTATCGACACCACCAGATAAGCTAGGATATGAGGAGAACCCTAAGAGAGACATGCATGGTCCCCTGAGAAGGGGAAAAGGACAAGACCTCCCAAGCAAATTGGGAACATGGTGGCGGGGGGAGGGGAGAAGGAGTTAGGAGAAAGAGAAGGGCAGATGAAGTGGGGAAAGGAAGTCATGAGGGAGCAGGACAATTGAGTCAGGGAAAGAATAGAGGTGAGCAAGTAGAGATACCATAATAAAGGGAGTCACTATAGGTTTAAAGAGAAATCTGACACTAGGGAAATGTCCAGAGGCAAGGATGACCCCAACTAACAATCTAAGCAATAGTGGAGAGGCTACCTTTAAATGCCCTTCCCCAATAATGAGAATGATGACTATCTTATATGCCATCCTAGAGCCTTCATCTAGTAGCTGATGGAAGCAGAAACAGATACCCACAATTGAACACTGAGCTGAACTCTTGGAATCCAGTTGTAGAGAGGGAGGAATGATGAGCAAAGGGGTCAAGACCAGACTGGAGAAACCCATAGAAACTGTTGACCTGAACAAGGGGTAGCTCATGCACCCAGCCTGATAGTTGGGAAACCAGCAAAGGACCGACCGAGACCCACATGATCATGGGTGTTAGTTAGGAGGACTGGGCAGTCTATGGGGCCTTTGGTAGTGGATCAGTATTTATCCCTAGTATACAAATGAACTTTGAGAGCCCATTTCACATAGAGGATACTCTGTCAGCCTAGACACATGGGGAAGGGCCTAGGTCTTGCTGCAAATGATATGACAGACTTTGAAGATCCCCCATGGAAGGCCTCACCCTCCCTTGGGAGCAGAAAGGGGATGGGATGGGGATTGGTAGGGGGACAGGAGAGGAAGGGAGGGTGAGGGAGCTGGGATTGACATGTAAAACAAGCATTTTTCAAATTTAAATAAAAATATTATCATAAAAAATTTGGGTCATGCCTTCTCATGGCAATCTATATAAATGTTATGGAAGAAAGAGGCTTTTACTTTTGCCTGCTTGGCCTCATTCCTGCTCTCAAGTTTATAGATCCTGCTGCTTGAGGCTTTTTTTCACTGGCATTAGAGCCTGCTTCTTTGGGATTTCAACATGTACTGAAAACTAGATGAGACATCTATCCTTGTGGGCTAAGCAGCTATTGGAGTCTTTACTTCCTGTTGGGAGACAGCCATTGTTGGACTAGCTGGACTACAGCCTGTAAGCCACCCTATATAGATTAATAAATCCATATGCATACATACATACAACCTATCAGTTTTGTTCCTCTAGAGAACCCTGACTAATACAGACAGAGAGGGATCATGATAAAAAGGATGAAACTATTACTGGAATTTTAGAGCTAATGTCTTGACTCAGGGAGTCCCAAGGAATTGGGCTGGTCAGTCTATTCAAATATGGTAAAGAGGCAAGAGACAACGAAAAGCAGAGAAAAGAGATTTAATCTGTGTGGCACACTAGGAAGAGAAACAGACAGGAGCTTCTGGGGCAGGGAGTGAGGTATGCAGTTCTGGCTAGGGTGCTGTCTGGCTTATCTCAGGTCTGGTTCTGCAAGGTGGTTTTAAAAAATCATTTTTTTTGAGGGGACTAGCGGGTCCCTAGGAGATGACTGATCCTTCTTGGGGGTGTTCTCATGATGGGATGATCTGTCTAAGGGCTACTGCTGCTGTCCAAGGGGCCTGAAGGTTTAGGATGATGACATTTGGGTGTCTGGTGCAGGACCCTGTAAAAGCTGATAGGAGGGTAATTCAGTTGCTCTTATCTTATTTTTGCCTCCAGCCATAAAGAGGGATGAGGTTGGTCAGACATCCTTGGCATTTAGACGGACATTCCTTGAGCTATTAACATGCTATGGGCAGTGTTAGCAGGTGACTGACCCGAAGTAAAGGAGACATGCAAAGTTAAATAGATGCCAGGCCTTCATCCATCCTACTTTGGTTATTCTGTAGGTCCAGAGGAAGAATCAATGTCTTTAAAAATATTTTTATTTAGCGGTGTGTGGTGGTTCACAATTTTACTCCCATCACTGGGAAGACAGAGGCAGGTAGGTGTCTGGGAGTGTGGGGCCAGCCTGGTCTACAGCTAGCTCCAGGACAGGCAGAGCTACATAACAGAGAGGCCCTGTCTCAAAACAAAACAAACAAACAATCAAACCAAGCTGGTTTTAAGTATAAAGTCACAGTTAATAAAGTGCCAACTTAACAGTTGTTTTTAAAATTACCTAACGTTCTCTGTGATGTATCATAAATTTTGTTGAACGCATAGATGCGTGTACCAGCTGTGATCAGCATACATGATGATCATCTCAGCTCCTCAGTTTCCTTCATGTTATTTATAGTTTGTATTCAACCCCTCCTCTAGCTCTAAGCCCTGGGAATCACTGATTTGATATCCATCTTGGGAACTCGCCTCTTGAAAAGAATATTATATATGTGGGGTCATGAATCAATGACCAGATTTTGATGTAGAAATCGTTTAACCTTAAATTTTAAAATGATAGAAGTCTTTTTGAACACTGCACCAATGTCCGATCTTCTTGCTGCTGGTTGAAGGGAGGGTGTGGCAGCATCCATTCAGACCTGTTTCCTTCAATGTCCTCTCACTTCCACTAGACACCTAGAACCTGATCCGGCCTCGCTAACTCGCTCAGGTTTCTCCTGCGTCACAAGGTCTGGATGGCACTGGTGAGCTCTGGTTCTGAGCAGTTGTCCCTTCCACTATTGGGGTGGGGGTGGGGGAGGATGCTGCCGCCTCCAGGGGACGCTTCTGAGCTCAGAGTCCAGCAGCCCCATAGTTCTCAGGCTGCATGGTTCAAACAGTGGGGGTGGGAGGGGGTGGCGGGGCTGTTTACTGGCCTTCAGAGAAGAGAGCAGGTCGCCCTAGTGTCACTTTTATCAGCAGCAGGGGGTCCTGGTGCGCGCCCTTCTCCCGCGTGGTCTTTGCTCGCGCCCTTTCTTTGTTCACATGTTCCAATGCCGCGTCATAGGCGACACACTCCACAGTGCGTGCCTTGCTGTCGACTCCTTCGGCAGCTAAAGAAGCGTCTTTGAACCGTTGACTCGATTTGAAGGCGTCGATTGTGCAGAGCTGTCTGGATGGGTGGTTACCTGGGCCGGGCTCGTTCTCACCGTCGGTCCCTGGCGGTGCCCACTGGGGACCTGCAGAAGAGGCCCTCACCACCGGTCCACGGTGTCTCCCCGTCTATCCGGGTTAATTCTATGGACCGGTGTCTGAACATGGCTGACAACCTATCTTTGGAAGATGATGAGGCTTTAGCCAATTCCCAGGAGCACCCTGGACGTGTAGTGGATGTCCACACGCAGCCATATCCAGTGGAGAAGGCTCTGGACTTACTCGTCGCAGTCTTTTCTTCAATGTTCTTGATTGGCCAACACAACTCAGTGCCAACACTGTCGGGTTCCAGGATGTCCCGAAGCTCAATGATCCTGAAGGTGGTCTTTACTAAAGGCAGAGCCACACTTGGGTTTGTTCTGGGTCAACCGGTCCTGATTATATGGTCTTTCCTCACTGGCTACTTCTCCACTCAGTCTAGGAAGGAGACACGGATTAGTGCTCTCCAAGAGACCAGCAAAAGCAAAAGCAAAAGAATGCGAGCAACAAAAAAGGAAGACCCCACTACCTCGGGAAAAGGTGGAGAAGGATTTGCCAAGCAGGAGGAAGGCTCCCCAGTCATCAAGAGACCTTCTGATCAGGGAAAGGACTCTGGTGGCGGTGTGAGTGCCCCATCTGCATTTACACGTCTGATTGTCAATGGGGTACTCTCTTCTTTCATACCCAGGCCAGGTCCTTTGGGTATGGATATCTGTTCCAAGAACTCAGCAAAGAGCTGTAATAAAGAATCCCACATCACCTTCAAGAGCTCATACAAACGAAACGCCATTGCCAGCTCCTACAGTTCCTCTCTAGCACAGTGGCCCCCTGAGAGAATTCGTGTACTCACTAGTGGATGTGCTGGCCCTGGTGCTATCTCAGGGGCTGCTCTAGGTACTGCTGCAGGGGCTACCCGAGGTGCTGCCCCAGAGGATACTGCAGATGCTACACGAGATGCTGCCCCTGGTGTTGTTTCAGGGGCTGCTCTAGGCACTGCTGCACATGCCACTCGAGGTGCTACCGCAGATGCTGCTGCAGCTGCTACCCCAAGCGCGGCTTCTAAGGCTTCTGCAGATGCTGCTTCAGAGGCTGCCACAGATGATGCCTCAGGTGCTGTTCCAGGTGCTGCTCCAGGGGCTGCAGGGGATGCTGCCTCAGGTGCTACTCCAGACGCTGCTTCTGGTGCCACAGCAGATGATGCTTCAGGGCCTGCCACAGATACTGCCTCAGGTGCTCTGTCACCCCCCAGTTCAGACTCACCCCAGTCGAAGGAGGCTGCAAATAAAGGCGATGATGAGAAAGACAGCGCATCTTCAGGTAATTTGAAAAAAAAGGAAAAGAAGACTAAGAAGGAAAAAAAGAAAGAAAGGAAAGAAAAGAAGGAAAAAATTAAGAAAGCAAAGCAAGCAGCTGCCATAGATACTCCTCAAGTCAAGCAAGGCAACCGAAGGAAGGGCCTCCCCAAGTCTGATATTCCAAAGCCTGTGAGACGCAAGATCCCACTGTTGCTGCCCCATAGAGGAGAGGTCCCACTGATTCCGCCACCACCGCCAGGACTATGTTTTCAAATCACTGCAGAAGACTTTGACTTAGAAAAGAAAACAGCCATGCAGTGGATCAACAAAGTCTTGAAGGGTAAGTGGGAGGGAGGCTGCATAGTCAGCAATACCACACAGCTTTCCTGTCTTATGCTGTGTCTGCTACAGGAACTTTCTCCAGGTCCTTTCCTTCCAGACCTATCACTCATTCACAGCAGAGAGAGCACTAGTAAGAAGCAGAGTCCTAGGCTTGGTATTCTCATAATGTATTAACTGCCGCTTGTGGATCATTTTTCTTGGTTCTTTCTAAACCCCACTTTGCTTTGTCTGGTTATAAAGAAACACATAGATTTCCTGGCCCACAGAGGGTCTGTCTCCCAAGTACCTGGCTGCTTGTCCTTTGTTAGTAGTAGTTTAGTCTAGCTTTTCTTGAGGCAGCCTGTGGGAACTGTGGTGGACCCAGTTAGACTGCTAACTCTGCCCAGAGACACAGTGTTATAGTCTCACCCACTTTGTGCTAGAAGTCAAAGCTGGATGATTGGTGGATGTTGCTCTAACCTAGTGGATCTTGGAACATAAAAGGGGCACTTTGGGTTTGTTTTCCTCTAGGTGAGAAAAATCAGGGTGGCTACTGCTGATGGAGTTGCCTGTTTCTGCCCCTCCCCCTTGCTTATTTGGGCAAAATAAACACACACACACACACACACACACACACACACACACACACACACACACACACACTGCTTGATGTGAAAAATGAATTCTTTCTCCACAAAGCCAACATACACAAACCAAGATGGTATAGAACAGTGGTTCTCAACCTTCCGAATGCTACAACCCTTTAATAGAGCTCCTCATGTTGTGGTGACCCCCAATCATAAAATTATTTTCATTGCTACTTTATATTGTAATTTTGCTACTGTTATGAATTATAATGTAAACATCTGGTATTTCCAATGGTCTTAGGCCACCCCTGTGAAAGGTTGTTTGACCCCCAAAGGTCATGAACCCCAAGGGGTCATGAACCACATGTTGAGAACCACTGGTCTAGATTAATCACTTTGTATGGCCTCTTCAGTATCAAACACTTGGTAGTTATTAATCCTTCTTCATTTTTCATAACATACCTCTCTTATTTGTGTCTTTTACAGATGATGGAGCCAAGGCCCGTCGTAATTAATGACCCAAGGATGACCACATGTCACTGGATAATATTGATCTTTAAGCTTGAGCAATCAGTTTCTGCACTCTGTCCATGTAGTATAATATCACATTATATTTAGAGCCATTTTGATACTTAAATAAGATTGTTACCCAAAATGTTTGTTGTAGCATCTTATTTGTTCTCGAGTGTGATACTTAATATGATTATGTGTCACCTCTGTTGGTCACAGCTATGACCCACACATCCCCTGGAAGCAAGTCTTCCCGACTTCCCTTGCCCGTCCTGAAGATGGCCATTTGTTGCTGAGTGTTCTAACTCAGGATGTTCTGTGACCCTTCATGCCCCAGGACACTGCAGTGGTACCAATCTCTATACAGAGCCTTGAGGAAGGCTACTCTTCTTCTTGGAACCATTCTTTCTTTTTTCTTCTGTCACTGTGATAACACACTAACAAAAGAAGCAATGTCAGGGAGAAAGGGTTTATTTGGTATACAGTTCCAGGTCATGGTCCATCACTGAAGGTAAGTCAGGCACTTGAAGCAGCTGGTCAGTTTCCCAGTCAAGGGCAGGGAGAACAAATGCATGCGTGCTTGCTGTGTTCAGCTCCATCCTTTCACCTAAACAGTTCAAGACCTTAACTCAGGGTGTGAGATCACCGTAATAAACGAGTCCTCCCATCTTAATCAAGCCAATCAAGACAACTCCCCACAGACATTCCTCCAGATCAACCAGGTCTAGACAGATTGGGATGATTCTAGATTGTGTCAAGTTAACAATTAAGACTAAACATTATATATTCTGTCTCTAGCCCCTAAAGCAACCATCTATGTGTTCAGAGAACGCTGGACCTCCTTTGAGTGACACTATGAGCTCTCATCTCTGATTCCTAGGTACTCAGGTCAGCAATGTGAAACAAATATACAAATCCATTATTCACCAGTGTATTTCATTTTTCCCTATTGCTCTCATATGTTTTGCCTTTTATATTTCCACGATTTTAAACGTGAAATGTTTATATGGTTAACAAGTGGATTCTTGATTTTATGTCTTGGTTTAGAATTTCTCTCAGCATCCAGGTGCCAACGTAAATAACAAAGAGACTTCCCAAAGAGTAGAAAGTTTATCCAGGGATAACATTGCAGTAGCACAGTGTATACCATGGCAAGCTACGCATATATTCGAGGAGGTGGAGACAAAGGGGACACAAGAGGATTTTACAATTTATTTTGAAACAATAAGTTTTGGCTGCAAGTATCAATAACAACAGTGACATTGGCCCAAGGTTCAGTGTGGACTATATATTCTTTCAGAATTATTTTCCATGTAAAGTTACTTGGTCCCTCACAGCAAGGTTATGGTCTGGCAGGTGTTTAAATTGGCCATTTTTATTAGGCACATGCACATGAAATCCCTTCCTTCATAACTTTTATTTCTTTGAGTATAACACAAATAACTCCATTTTGATCCAGAGAACTTTCACATACTCTACCCACATAAGCAAAATCATGGCTATTACCAGTAATATGTTACAATATAGCGGGTGTGTAAAGGGTAACTAAGATCCTTAATAATCTGACCTTGAGGTGGCACATAGCTCTAGATTGTTTAGATGGGCCCAATGAAGTGTGAAACATACTACTTAATAAAAGAGGAAATGAACAGTGTTACTGTCAGAGACTTGCAATGATGGAAGCAATACCTGACTGGCTGTGAAGATGTAAAGGGCCAGGAGCCAACTAGCAGAGTCTCCAGAAGCTGTAGAAAGCATCCCAGCAGAAGCTCATCCCTTCTGACTCTTGGTGTTTAGATGGTCAGGCAACGAAGCTCCATTTGTCAGTAACTTCACCTTCATTTACTGAAATAAACATGTGCTGGACAGTCAGTTGTGTGTCAACTTGACACAAACTAGCCAACTGAAAGAAGAGAACCTCAATTGAGAAAATGTCTTTATATGATCCATCTATAAGGCATTTTCTTAATTAGGGATTGATGGGGAGGGTCCAGCCCTGGTGCCATCCCTGGGCTGGTGGTCCTGAGTTCTATAAGAAAGCAGGCTGAGCAACCATAGGAAGCAAGTCCAAAAGCAGCACTCCTCCATGGCCTCTGCATCAGCTCCTGCCTCTGGGTTCTTGCTCTGTTTGAGTTTCTGTCCTGGCTTCCTTCTATGATAGACTACAATGTGGAAGTGTAAGCCAAATAAACCCTTTGCTCTCCAACTTTTTGGCCATGATATTTCATCACAGTAATAGAGACCCTGACTAAGACACAGCACATACTTGAATCTTACCCCTGACTCTATTCTGTGTCATCTCCAATGCATGCCTTTTCCATGATTGATATCATTTATTGTAGTGGCTTTTTAGTGCTCTTCTAACAGTAACTAAAGTTGTTGGTTTTCTTAAAAAAAAAAAAAAAGTTCTCAAATGCCTGTCACATGGATTCACACATAAGCGTGAAGGTGGCTCATTCCATCATCACAAAAGCTCTAGTGGGACTTAACTGGGGTTTTGTTGTGTTTGGGAAAGAAGTTGGATGGGTGCAGGGCCATGATGCCAGGCAGCCACAAGGCAACCAGAGGTAACACTTGAGTACTGTTTCTTGAGGGACATTAAGCAAGGGACACTTCCCCACAGTCAGCATTTTGTTTCAGACATCATTTGAATAGCTGATAGATTGTCTGTACTCCAAAAATCTTGTGGTGGGTCAAAGATGGTAGATGTGGGGGGATTTTCATCTTTTGCCTACTCTACTGAAGTCTTTGCTTCCTATTTCTTATTTTCCCATAGGCATAGCATAGGAAGGTACAATTTACTTCCAGAAAGCATATAGCAGGCTGGGTTTGGTGGTGCAATCCTATAATTCCAGCAGCCAAGGGTTCAAGCAAGGGGTACCAGGAGTTCAAAGTCATTTTGTCCTACATAGCGAGTTCACAGCCAGCCTGGGCTACATGAGACTCTCCACTGAGCCTTCTCCCAAACCCCAAGAACCAACCAACCAAACCAAAATAAAGCCCAAACCATATCAGAATGTAGTAACATTAACCAACTTTGTGTTTTTATTAAACATTAACCCAGGCTGGGTAATTGAAAGAAAAAAGCAGTTATTGACTCAGTTTAGCATCTGAACAACGTGACACCAGCTCTCTGAGGATTTACTGGCTCTGTCACATCATCACGGATGGCAACATGATGGATGGTGGCATAGAAATAATGAGAGTAAAAAGAGCCCATTATGTTGCCAGGAAACCAGAGAGAGAGAGAGGAGGGAGTCCACCCTTGCTCTTTCATAACCACTCTTGAGAGAAACAACCCCGTTCACTCAAAGGGCACCTTCCCGTGACTGTACAGCCTCCCACTATGTGCTGCCTCCCAAAGGCCTCACCACCACAGCATTACCACACTGTGCACCAAAGGCAAATATGCAGACACAAATCAACTAAACCACAGTAATGGTGAACACAGATGAGATGGATGAGCTTTCCACACAACTGCAGGAGTCTTACTGTGTAGACCTGGCTGTCCTGGAACTTGTTATGTAGACCAGGCAGGACTTTTATTATTTTTATTAAATAATTTTTAATTTTAAATACATTTTCATTATATTTTCCCTTTCTCCAACTCCATCCAGAGGCTCTTTCCCTCCCAACCCATCCATCTTGTTCTTTTGAAAAAACAAAAACAAGAACAATACAATGACATTCCTAACCAAGAAACAAAATAACTACTCCAAAAAGAAAACAAATTCCCCTAAACACCAGACTAATCAAATATAAGCACACACACAAAACTATGGAGTCCATTATATGTCAGCTACTCCTTAACACAAGGCCTGTCCTGGAGTGGGTGATATACCCAGGTACAGGGATCAAAGGCATGCCCCACCATGCCAGCTTGAACTCACAGACTTTTGCCAGTCCCAACACTCAGGAGGCAGAGGCAGGCATATCCTTGAGTTCAAAGCCAGTCTGGTCTGTGTATCAAATAGAGTCTCTGAGTGTTATTTGGGGCTGGCGCGGCTATGGGCCCGGGCTGGCGGGCTGGCGGGCTGGCGGAAACATACACGCTACAAATGGTGCCCAACGTGGCTATAAGAACTTTCACTTAAAACTAATAAGAGCTTAAGAAATGTTTTAGAAACAAAGGAACAGAGACTAGCAAGACTTCTTAGTAGCAGCATTTTCTCCGTTGGATTTGTTTTGTTGTAGACAGAGATTTGCGTGGCTCCTTTAAGGGAGGTTTCCAAAATTAGCATAAGCGGCAAGAAAACCGCCTTGCTTTTAAAGAGCTCTGCTAACAATTCATTGGTGTGTACGAGAGCTGCAATGAAGGTTTACACTGTGTTTTAAAAAATACGCTGGCTTGGGAGAGAAAAAGATTGGGATACAATGGTTTAAAAAGAAAAAAGGAATTAAATGGATGGATGTAATGGCACATGCCATTAATCCCAGCACTGGGCAGACAGAGGCAAGCAGATCTCTGTGATTTCAAAGTAAACCTGGTATGGAGTGAATTCCAGGACAGATAAAAGTTACACAGAGAAACCCTGTCTCAAAATATGTAAAAATAGAAATAGAAGAAATAGAATAATAAAAAAGCCACGTAAAGATGGAAAACACAGAGAAATTTTGGATACTATATGCGCTTCTGTTGTCTTTAAATTGTTTGATTGCTGAGAAAACAACTACTGATAAAAGAAATGCTGCTGGATTAATTCAATTTATATATTTTAAAAATGCTTTGACTCCAAAATTTGAGCCTAAGGACAAGTTACTGGGGAAAAGGATTTCTATTTTTGTTTCCACAGAAAATGAAAAGCTATGGATTCTTTCCAGACTTATGTGGTTTGATCAAGCCAGACCCCCTGAAACAGTGCCCCAGTTGATCCAACATTCAAAGCAGTTGAGACAAAGCCTTGCAGACTACTGCCAAGATTTCTGCATCTTCTTTGGACCCCCATGACAGCGCCCTCTACCAGCAGGAAGTAGTTTGGAAAGAACGACGCCCAAATTCCCAAATATTGTTTATAAATGTTTGTTTTCATTTATATGGGCTTGGTTATAAATGGTTAATGACACAAGCAATCCTTGTAAAAGTAAAAAAGGGAATTAAGGTATAGATATGAATACTTTGCTTTGGAATGGATTTTCTTTTATTGATACAATTTAAGGTCAATTTTGTGATATGATTATTTCTCCTCTTGTTTAGGTATTATGTTTATATAGCTCATTGGAAAATGTAATGTATAATTTAGTACAGATTAGAGAGTAGCCTATGATAATGAAAACTTTAGAGTTAAGTTAATTAGGATTTCTAGATATGCAGAGATGTATTTGAGATGAATAGGCATTCTTCAAACCTTTCAAAGACCTACAGAATATGGCATTTAAAATGGTTTAAGGTTTTTCTTGACAGTGAGGCACAACTGCTCCTGGTAACACCACCTGCATCAAAAAGGAAGATGGACATTGAAGAAACTCGTTATGAAGTTTGCTTCTAATATGGCAAGACTAGCCATTTGAGCAAGGTACTTCTCTTGTCTAGACTGTTTGCCTTTATGTTGTAGAAACTGGACATGCAGGACCCACAAAAAGATGACTGCTGATGCAAGATAGACATTGCTACAGGATTCCTGCTTCATGGAAGAGGCTGCCAGACAGCCAGACAGTCTACAGGACACAGAGAAAAATGACTGACACACTGTCAATACAGGTGGACAGTTTAAAGTTTCCTGCTTTGCTGAGGAGTCTGGAGACACACTATGGCCTATGGGCTGAAGATGGACCATTACAGAAGAACTTCGGGTGACCGACCAGGCAATGAGTTGTCTCTGTCATTTCTAGAGTTTATATATTATCCTTCTGTGGTCTTTGATGGAGTTGAAGACAGGTAGTTATGATTATAGTTTTCCATATTTAGGATTAAAGATAAGTTACATATAGGACTTTAGACTCACAAAGATAGGATAGATGATATTTTCTTTAAGTCTTACAAAATGTTAATAGACTAAATATTGTTAACTGTGATTCTTATTTGATAACTGTTGTATGGTATATTTTGCTATGTTAAGGTTAAACCCCTTCTTTTACTTTAGACAGAAAAGAGAAGATGATGGGAGATGTTATTCTGTATATATGTTTCTCATACTGGTTAATAAAGCCCTGTGGCCAATGAGATAGCAAGATAGGCGGGGCTAGGAGACAAGGAGGAAGAGGAAGTGAGTAGGGAGGAGTCGAGATGTAGCCCGGGAAGAAGCAGGAAGCCTGCCGCTCGGCTCCCCGATAAGACGACCACGTGGAAATACTTAGATAAGTAGAAATGGGTTAATAATTAAGGCAGAGCTAGTCCTTAAACAATAATGGTAATTGGCCAACAGGATTGTATCAAATACAGAGTCTCTGAGTGTTATTTGGGGCTCACGTGGTTGCAGGACAATGGCGGCAGAACCAGCGGCAGCCGGAGGGGAAACCTGATGTAACACTGGTCTACAGAGCAAGTTCTGGGACATCCAGAGCTGCACAGAGAAACCCTGTCTCAAAAACAAACAAAACAAAACAGCACCCATTACCCACCAACCATCGATCTACTGTCACTGGATTTTAAAGTTTCCTACCATTGTCAAAGCCGTCATTTCTTTGATGTCCACAAAGAAACATAGGTCCACGGTCAATGTCCTGTGGTTGCACCTGTCCAGGCAGCTGATCCTATTTTCTGAGTCAGACTGCAGAGTTCCTCGAAGGTTTTGACAAAGATTTACTAAAGCATATTCCAGAGACAGGAATTCAGGGTTAGCAGTCACGTTGCTTGTGTACAGTTTGCAGCTGTCAATTCTGGGCAGAGCCCAGGCAGCCACACTCGGCCTGCAGAAGGGATTGCTCAGTGCCTGCCTTCCAGGGCAGGCGGGGTCAGCATTCCTAGGTATTTTAGGTGATCCTCTGGGTAGGACCTTCTGCGTCACCTGTCAGGTGTAAAGGAGCTCCTGGGGATGCAGCCTAGTTTCCAAGTGCCTTTAGTGGCTATGATCTTCACCACAAGGGGCGGCAGGACAGAGGCCAAGTGTGCTGCCTCTGAGCTGGGAGGGAAGCTTCTGGAGGTTGTGTGGGTACCAACATGTATGGGTCTCTATTGGAGTACCCCCTGCACCTTTACCCCAGGCTGACCATGCTCTCAGCTTGTGTGGAGCCTGAAGCATCCAGCCTGGTGGCTCTCTGGGTCTGCCTACATTCCCTTCTGCTTCTGCTTTGATCTTTCCCCTGTCCCCAGGCCTCTTACACCTCTGCTTTCCCTCCTGGCCTCAGCCTTCTCCTGCAGGGGACAGATGGCTGAACCTGTTATGCCCCCATCCCAGGGATTCTCTGAGCAAGAAAGTTGACAAGGTGAAGAAGAAAGATTCTGATAGTTTTGACAAAGTGTGGGTGCCTGCACACTTTTATCTATAATGGAACATGGTTAACTAGCTTGTTTGGTTACAAGAAACTGAACAACCTCTCCTCCCCACCCTTCCTTTTGAGTCAAAGACTCTTTACCTACCCTGGCTGTCCTGGAACTCTCTGTAGACCAGGGTCACAGAGATCCACTCGTTTGCCTCCCAAGTACTAGAATTAAAGTGTTACCACACAAGGCATTGACCAATCTCTTGGTTCTAGTCCACTGAGCCTCAGTCTTGGTCTAGGAACACTTTAAAAAATGGAATGGCTCAGAGTCCATGAGCTACCACAAGATCAGGCCAGCTGTCTCTGTGGGAGCTCATGGATTCTTGATCAACAGTTAGGGAGCCTGAATGTGACCAACCTAGGCCCTTTGCATGTGTGTGACAGTTGTGTAGCTTGGTCTGTTTGTGAGGCTCTTAGTGGTGAGATCAGGACCTGTCCTTGGCACTTAGCTGGCTTTGGGAAACCTGTTCACTTCTCTTAGCCTTGATGCAGGGGAAGGAGTTTGGTCCTGCCTCAACTTGATGTGCTGTGCTTTGTTCAAGTCCACAGGAGGTCTGCCCCTTTCTAAATGGAAGAGGAGGAGGAGTGGATGGTGAGGGGGTAGATGGGAGGTAGGGTGGGGAGTATAGGGAATGGGAGGAAAAGGGCAGGGAAGACTGTGGTTGGTATGTAAATTAAAAAATTAAAAAAATATTGAGTGGGTTCCAACTTCTGGAAGCCACATTCTAAGATAACTTGATTCATCTTAATGGCTTCCTGAGAAGATTCTAGCTGTCCAGAGTCCACCCTTTGTGGCAGCCAGTACTTGGGAATGAGCTGCTGTCTCTCAGCCTCTGTGAGCACACGAATCTGACTTTGGCTTTTGCCAACCAAGTGTTCTGATGCCATTTGCAGGAACTCCTGACTGCTGCGGATCCCTCAAACTCCTGTTCAATGTTCATTCTCCATTTGAAACTTGAAGCCCTTCCTTCTACTGCAGCTTCAGGCAGGAATAAAAGTTTTCTTCGGTCTTCCCTGGACTCTTTGAGTGGACCAGGGGCTTTGAGTAGCAGACTTAGGATTCAAGCCTATGCCTGCCTGACCAACTCTATGCAGCTCCTTCCTCTGGCTGAATCTTCTAAACTAAGCCTATGAGTTAAATCACAGGCACTGACAATTTGCTTAAGGCAACAGTGACAAGCTAGGGGATAAACAAAACCACATTTGCTGTTACTGCTTTTATACAATGCTCTTTTCCATCCATGCTTGCTTAGACGTTGTTCGCCCATCCCTCATGCTCTCCATTGGTACTTTAAAAAAGTAGTGCACTTTATTGTGATATTACTATGATTATTAGTGGTTTTTAAGTATATGGAAAAACTGAACCCACTTACCCTCCCTTTCTCATAGTTCCTCCTACTATCATTGTCATCATAACCATCATCATTTGTGGTGTTGAGAATCGAACCTGGGGTCTTGAACATACTAACCAAGAGCTGCTTAGCTAGTACTCTCCCACTGAGCTATATCCACAGTTCACTTTCGATTATTAACACCTTGTATTGCCCTGGTATGTGTTACAAGTAAGGAGTCTGTGTTGATCAATTCAGGGTTATCAACCAAAGTCCATTATTTATTTGAGTGTATCTGAGGGCTGTATTTTATACAGGGGTTGGATGGCACAAACCTATGGTTTTAGCATACTTTAGATAATTTCATTGCTTCGAAAATATTACTTGTTATATGTCTCTTCATTCCTCTCTTCAGCCCCAGAACCCGCACTCCACTCTGGCAACCTCTGAACTGTGTACTGACTTCACAGTTCATACAAAGTGAGGCAGATCTAGGCTTGGAGCAAACAGCCTTTTCAGATTTAGTATTATTTCCTCTTTCTTTAAACACTATTTTCATTTATGTGTCTGAGTACTTGCCATGTTGACAGGTGGCTGTGGATCCTTTGGAGCTGGAATTATGGCATCTGTGAGCTCCCCAACATGAGTGCTGGGAACCAAAATGGGAGAGCTATGACTCTACACACCAAAGCTGTAGGTTTTGAAGCAAGCCAGTACTGTTTGGCTATTGCTTGGTTTAATGTATTACCAGATAGACTTAATACCTAAGTTAGAAACTTGATCTCAAGGTCTCAGGTTAGAAACTTGAAAGCCAAGCTATAAAGGTCTTTCCCCGTTATTTTCATTCACTGTCTGCAAACATCCTTTTCATCTTTTATCAAAGCATGCTCCACAGTACTGGAAGCCCTAGACAGAGCAGCAAGCAAGAAAAGGACACAGTCCCTAAGAAGTAAATGAATATGTGGAACTAACTCTTGTTGCTTGTGGTATGTTCTCAAAGGCATAAAACATAAAGATCACACACACACACACACACACACACACACACACACGCACGCACGCACGCACGCACGCACGCACGCATGCACGCATGCACACACACACCCCATAACAAAAACAAAATGAGAACTGTTAGGCTTCATAAAACAAATTTAGCAAAGGTCCAAAATATTAAATCACCACATAAAAACCAGTTGTTTTGTTATGACACTGGAAAAATAAAAAAGAAAATTAAGAAAGCACTTGTATTTATAATATATAAAAGAAAAAATTACTTAGGAATAAAACTAGTCAAGGAGGTGAAAGGTACACTGAAAGGTAAAAAAATATCTCCGAAAGGAACCAAATAATGAGCTTAAAGAAATTCCTAGTACCACACATATGATAAAAATTAATTCATTAAGAAATAAAAAGCCACAAAAATATACAATAGCTGAAGAGATTGAATAAGTAATTGAAAAAAAATTTCCTAACAAACAAGTGTGTAGGCCCTGATGTCTTCACTGGTGAATTCTACCAAGTATTTAAATAAGAATTACCTTACTTAAGCAATACTAACTAATTTGTCTGACACCAAAGGCAATCATTAAAATTATAGACCAATATCTCTTAAGAACAATGTAAGAATCTTCAACATAATAGCAAAATGATTTCAATAGCACATTAAAAGGATTATAAACCACAGACAGACAAGTGGGATTTATTCCAGGAATTCATGTGCTATTCAGTACATGACAATCAAAGCAATACAGCACAGTACAGAACTAAGGGGAAATCCACATGGTCATTCCAGTTGACGGAGAAAATTCATTTAAAAGAATCCAATGCAATCCCTTGCCAAGACACTTAGAAAATTAGGAATAGAAGAAAATTTCCCCAAGATGATAAAAGGCGTTTCATCAACCTTAAAAAAAGAAAACAGGAAAGAAAAAGATAAATATCAGACTCCATTGGTAGAAGAGAAAACCTTTTTAGTTGCTTTCACCTCTGAATTGCATATTGCACTGAAAGTTCTAGCTAGAGAAGTTAGGTAAGAGTAACTAAAAGTATACAAGATGGAAAAGAAAAGAAAAATTATAACTATTAATGATGATCCTATATTTAAATAATCCTAAATAATCTTCAAAAAATGTAGCTAACAAATCCGGGGCATTTTCAAGACACAACACCAATACATAAAAAGTTGGTTGTGTGCTTTTAGAATAGTGATAAGCAATTTAAAAAGGAGACTAAGAAAACTATTTCATTTTAAAAGTATCCAAAATAATAAAACACCTGGAAATAGATTTATCCAAAAAAGTGTTGAAAAAAATGGAGATCCATAGACAAAGAGAAGCAAGACCCGAGTCCTGAAAAAGGCAGCACCACTGAGGCAATCACTTTCTGTGTAAACCAGAAGAAATCTTCCGTTCATGATTGGAAGGCCATGGGCTGTAAGACAATCTCACTGTTCACACTGATACCTAGTTTCAAGATGGCTGTACTGTCTACACGAATGCACAGTTTTGACGCAATCCCTAAGCTTGCATCTCAACTAAAAAAGCCTTTAAATTCTGGCCCATGTATGAAGTTCTTTATAATATCATGATTTAATTGAATATAAACTATACAAGTACTATGTCTAAAACTCCTTGGAAACAGCAGCTGTGTCAGATTGTGAACCCACCAGGATTCAGTGAGTAATTTAAACCTGGTCACACAGACCATCTTGGTTAGAGTCAGTGAAAAACAAAACAAAACAAAAAAGCATGGATGTGGGCTGGGTAGTTAGTTCATTTGGGTTAAAGCCTTTGTCATCAAGCTTGACAACCCGAATGGGATCCCTGGGACCCACATGACGGAAGGAGAGAACCAATGCTTGCAAGTTACTTTCTAGAAGGAGAGAACCAATGCTTGCAAGTTACTTTCTGACACCCACATATGTGCCACTCCCCATATGTACTTCATCCCCCCACAAATAAATACATATAAATAATAAAAACACCAACAAACAATGTTGTAACTATAAAAAAGACATGAAAACAGAGAAAGGACTAACTAGTAAAGTGAAGGGGGGACCCCAGGGGTGTGTGTGTGTGTGGGAGGTAATAGAGATAATAGTTCAAGTGAGAGGAAACAGAAGTTTGTGTAAGTGAAACTGTCACAGGACAAATTTGATCAGTAAAAAAAAACAGCTCATCATTTACTTCTTTGGAGTTAACATGCACACGTACTTTATTGAGATTTTTCAATAAATAATTTTATCCATAACAACATTTACTGCAAAATTAACACCTCAAACTTTTCTTTTTTTGGCTTTTTGAGACAGGGTTTCTCTGTTGCCCTGGGTATCCTGGAACTCACTTTGCAGATGAGACTTGCCTCAAACTCACAGAGCCCTGCCTGCCTCTGCCTCTTCTGTACTGGGATTAAACGTGTGTGTCGCCATGCCTGGCTAAAACCTCAAACATTTTGTGTCTCAAAAGTAACTTGCAAGAAAAATAGTAAGCCAAACCTCCCTCCCCCTCTTTTTCCTCTCTCTGTACACACATGTTCATACATATAGGTGGGTAGGTCTAACATACTGCAGTGATGACCACAACCTAAGAATACCTAGGCAACACTAATAGGACTTAATGAATTTAAAAAATTGTGAAGACACAAGTTGGGTGGGTATGGGTTGGGGGTGGGGTTTGGGAGGACATGGAGGAGGGGTGTGAATATCAAAATACAGTATATGAAAATTTTGAGGAACTAATAAAATATTTAAAAAAAAATTGCTTGAATTTGCAAACCTTCAGAAGGGTAGCAGCTATGGACAGAGTAGGGAGGGACACCACAACGTCACTGAACTTAGAGCGGAAAAGCAGTAAAAACAGGATGCTTTTGAGGTGAACTGCACAAGGAATATTAGGGGAAAACCGTGCGGAGCAATAGCTTCAAAAGCATTAAGTAACTCTCACATTAAAACCTTTAGAGGCTTCTAACTGAGATAAAACTGAATTTTAACCATGCTGCTTTTGTGTTATGGTGTTGCTTACTGGCGAATGGATTGGAGATGATTGGTAGCCAGGCCAATGACCTTCGCTGTATCTTTCCTAATTATAATGTGTTGATTCAGCCAGGAATCATCACTGTATTACTATTATCATCGATTATGAAATCAATCAAGCCCTCAAACAACTCTGAAAGCTAGTGGCCCCCAGAAACCTGTTGTCTATTATTTTGGGTTCTTTCTTTCCTGGATTCCCAACTGTATGGAATGTCGTATTCTTTCTTCACTTGAATTAATAACATGTTAGGGGACAGTCAGATGCCACAAAGGAATCATCAAAACATCTATTCACCCAGACACTCTGAAAGTTCAGAGGAAGTTCAGCTACTTCAGCATTTCCTCTGGTACCCATCGCTTCTCCCCAGACACACCCGCTTCTCTACACTAATTGGTCACTTTGGGGCACATCTTTCCCAGGGAACTTCAGAGAAACTGGAAGTTACTTGTTATTTCAGCGTTAATAAGCAGGGCTACTGTGGACTTTCCACAGCTCCCTGGGACCGAGTATAAAAGTTATCTGCAATGGTGAGTTAAATCCCTGGGGCAGGTGGCAGGACCTTCCAGCCTGACTTCAGTCCGTGTATTCTGGGCTCCTTATCACAGGCAGAGCTCTGAGGACCCAGAACCGACTTAGCAAATGGAAATCAAGGCAAAAGAGCCGCAAAAAATGTACCTGGTGACCAACAGGCTCAAATAGGACCGAGGCCACTCAATCTCGGTTCATTTAGCTTTTCTAGGAGTAGCTACAGCTCAGAATGCAGTTTGGGCTTTCATGTCATATGCAACAATACTGTCTCTCCACAAAAGGGTGCTAGTCCCAACATTGCTTTTTTCTTTTCGAGTCCAAGAACTCCAAGAAATTCCCTGGTTTGTGTAGTCCTAACCCCTCCAGTTCTGATGATCTGTGAATAAAATAAAGATTAATTCATAAAACATTATATATATAAAAACAGAATTATAAAAAACATATCATATGACAATATATGTTTCTACAACAGCTATCGTCTTCACTTTGTAATGGGCCATAAGTATACTTAAGCCACATAATTCTCTTTTAACTCAGCCAGACTAACATAGTTTTTTTTCTCTACCTGGTGAGAGCAGTCAAACTCGTGTCTCTTGGAGGTGACAGAGATGTTTTCTTTGTTGGATTGTCTTAATCTTCCAATAGCGTGAATATCAAGCATGAGATATCCATCATTATACTTGGATACTAATTTCAGTTCTTCACCAATAATGTGCAAAGGTTTCTGTTGTAGTTTTCATTTCTTGGTTGTGATAAGACATCCAGACAAAAAGTGTGTTAGAGGAGGAAGGGTTCGTTTTTGCTCACAGTTCTAGGTGACATTGTGTCGATATGGAGACATCACTGTGACAGGAGCTTGAGACAGCTGGTCACATGACACCTACAGTTGGGAGGGGACAGAGTAGAACACACATGAGCTTACTGCTCAGCTTGCTGTTTCTGCTGTTTCATCCAGGGTCTAGACCCCAAGAATGGTGTGTCCCACAGTGAGCTGCCTTCTCACTTCAATTAGTCAAAATAAGAAAAACCTCCCCTTACATGCTCACTGGTCTAGACCATGCTCCATGGAGACTCTCTCTTCCTAGGTGGTCCCAGATTGTGTCAAGTTGACAGACAAAGCTGCCACCAGTCCCCCTTCTCATCCCCTCCAGCACCTATAGTCACGTGTCCTTTCAATAACAGACATTCTTACTTGAATTGAGATCTCATGGTGGATTTGTTGTATAATTCCCTGACTGTTAGTGATGTTTTTTATTTATTTGTAGATCATTTTTCTCTCCCAAAAATTTCTATTTAGGACTACTGGTCATTTTTAATTGGACTATTTTTTTTGGTATTAAATTTTTGGAGCTTATTGTATATTCAGTGTATCAGCTTTTAATCCAATGTAAAATTTCAACTATTTTATCTTGTCCCACAGATTATCTTTTTACCATGTTGGTTGTTTCCTTTGCTGTGTAAGCTATTGTTTTTATTTGACATAATCCCTTTTGTCTCCTTTTGGTATGTTTGCTGTCCTTTTGGGGTCATGACATTCCCATGTCCTGAAGTGTTTATCCTGTTTTTTTTTTTTTTTCCCCCAGTAGCTTTATTCTTTAGGGTGGACTGTTTAAGTCTTTAGTGCATTCTGAATTGATTTTTTTTTGGTACTTGGGAAGGATAGGATTTATTTTCATTTTTCTGCATGTGGATGTCTCGTTTTCTCAGCATATACATGGTACCATTAGCAACCATCACTCAGATGGAGAAGTGTAGGTTTACTTCTTGAATATCTACTTTGCTTTACTAGTACATGTTCCGCTTTAATGCCAATGCTGTGCTGCTTTGACAATTATAGCTTTGTAATATATTTTGAAGTCAGGTAATATAATACCCTCTGCTTTTTTTTTTTAAATTCTTGATCAAGCTGTTTTTTGGTATTCAGGGACTTTGTCATTCCACACAGATTTTAGCATTTATTTATTTTGACATTTAAAAAAGTATTATTTTTTATTTTTTGTGACTGTAACTAATCATTTTCCCTTGCCACTTCCTTCCTTCAAAACTTCCCTTTGCCCCCTTTTTTAAAATCAACAATCTCCTTTACTTTAATTGTTGTTACATGTACATATGTTTGAATATATATTTATAAATACATAGATAATTTATTCATTTATGTGTATGAGTGTTTTGCCTGCATGGGTGAATATGTACTACATACTTGGCTGAACCTATATTGGTCAGAAGAGGGCACCAGATCCCTGGCAACAGGGGTGACGGATGGTTGTGAGTTGCCATGTGGGTGCTGGGAACTGAATCTGGGTCCTCTGCAAGAGCAGGAAGGGCTCCTAATCACTAATCAATCTCTCCAGCTCTATCTTTGACTTTTTTGAGACAGGGTCCTATGAAGCCCAGCTGGCCTCAGCTTGGATGTGTATCAGAGAATGACCTTGAGCTTTTGATCCTCTTGCCTCTTCCTCCCAGCTGCAGAGATTTTACCCCACACCCAGCTTCACATAGCTCCAGGTACTGAGTCCAGGGCCTGCTGCACACCAGGCAAGCTCTCCATCAACTCAGCTGTATTCTCAGCATGTTACTCATATTTTTACAGGAATTTCATTAAATCTGTGTATTGCTTCCAGTAGTATGAATTTTTGAGGATATGACTATTTTCTGTCTTTCCATTTTGTGTATGCCTCCAATTTCTTTCCTTGGTATTTTATAGAAGCTTTTAACTCTTTTGTTAAATCACTTGTAGGCACCTTGTTTTTTGTAGCTATTGTAACCAGGATTGCTTCTTATTTTTAATTTTTTCCAAGACAAAATTTCTCTGTGTAACAGCCCCAGATGTTTTGGAACTTGCTTTATAGACCAGGTTGACCTCAAACTCACAGAGATTCGACTGCCCCTGTCTCTTGAGTGCTAGTATTAAAGGTGTGTACCGCCATGCCCACATTTTAAAACAAAATTTTAACAATTACTTATTTATATGTATGAATGTTTTACCTGTATGTGTGGCTATGAAATCATGTGTGTGTTTGATGCCCTTGGAGGTCAGAAGGGGTTATCAGATTCCCTTTGGAACTGGAATTACAAATAATTGTGGGCCACCATATGGGTATAGGGAACCAAACTCAGGTCCTCTGAAAGAGCAACAAGTGCTCTTAACCACTGAGCCATCTCTCCAGACCCTCAAAAGTAATGGCTAATTCCCGTGTATCTGCGTAGTCTCCAAAATCTTTCTTGTCATCAATTTCTAGCATTTCGCATTACCATAAAAATACTTGATATAATTTTAAGTGTGTTGGAATTTGTTACTTGCCTTACCCTCTGGAGAATGGTCCATGCACCTTTGATAAGTAAGCAGTGCCTACAGTTGTATGAAATATCTTTTAGATATCCATTAGACCTACTTGTGTTAGGGCAAACTCAATCTTTCCATTTCCTTATTGATTGATTTTATACTCGATTTGTCAATTATTGAAAGTAGGGTGTCATATTTCTCTAGTGTAGTATTGTGTAATAGTCCATCTCCCCACTTAGATCTATTAATGTTTCTTTTTATATATGCTTAATCTTGTGTTAAACACATGTATAGTCCAGGCTGTTGGTGGCGCATGCCTTTAATCCCAGCACTTGGGTGGCAGAGACAGGTGGATCTCTGTGAGTTCAAGGCCATCCTGGTATACAAAGTGAGTTCCAGGACAGCCAGGGTTACACTAGGAAACCCTGTAACCAAAACCCAAAAACCAAACCAAACCAAACCCAAACAAAATGAAAACAAACAAAACAAAACAAAACATAAAACAACCAAACAACCAACCACAAAGCCATGCACATTTATAATTTAAATTTTCTCTTGCTGAATTGATCCCCCTTAGTTTGTCTCTTCCCCCTCACAATTTTCTTGTTCTACATATGGCCTGATCTCAAGCTGATCCTTCAGTCTCCCGAGTGCTGAGATCACAGGCTCGTGTTATTCCTGGCCTTTTGTACCTTTGTGCAGTCTGTTTTCTACAGTCTATATTTACTGTAGGAGATGAGTTTATTCTAAGAGACATACTTCAAGTCATTCATTCTGTGTCTTTTAGTTGGAAAATTTAACTCACTTCTAGCCATGGTGTCTGCAGATGAGGAAGGTCTTACTTTAGCCACTGATAACTCATTTCTTTGTTGTGCTTTCTTATTCTTCTTTCAGGCCCTTAACTGGTAGTTCAGTGATTTGCTCTAATAGATGCTGTTATTATTATCTCTGTATCATTTTTGGCTTGTCTATTACAGATTTTTGCTTTGTGGTAACCTCAGAGTTTGCAGAAATGTTCTCATTATGACATTATTTTGAAGCAATAGCATCAAAACATGAACATAAAGAAAATAACCCAGAAAAACCATACTAATATAAAACTCTGTCCATGCACCCCGTTTCTCCTGCAGTTTGAATTTTGATATACCAACTTATCCTTGTTTTTCTGCCATCTCATCACATACTGATGTGATTATTTTTAGTTGTTTTGTTTTTAGTTTCCATCTGATGACATGATTGACCTCCACAGTATATTCATAACATTAGAACATTCTGAATTTGTATAAATACTCTTACCAGTGAACTTTAAACCTCCAGTATTGTTCTCTTGGTTATTAATGCCTCTCTCTTTTAAAGCAAAGGACTCCTAGCATCTCATATAGAATAGTTCTGTGGAGCTATATTTAGTTGGTTATTGTGAGTCAGGAAGTGTCTTATCCATTCTGATTTCTAGAGTGTCAGGAGGGTACTTAGGCCCGTGTCTCTGTTGATACCACTGCAGGCCAAGATATGAATCTGTCCCATACAGGCACAGGTTTCTGCCTTCCATTGGAATAGGTCTATAGCTCCATCTTTTAGCTGTGCTGCCTTATGCTGGCACAAGGATGGAGGAAATAGTTCTTTGTTTGGTAAGGCTCCTGCTAAGCTAGGGCCACTTAAGTCTCAAAAGAACAGGGCCCTGTGTAGTCAAGGCTAGAGGTGTTTCCAGGTGCATTCAAGGCTGGCAATGATGCAAGTAGTCCTTGACTTTGTATGGCAGGTGTGTAATATCTGCCTGATATTGGGTGGGTCAGAAGGCAGTCTGTATACCGCTGCTTGGCTAAAGGAACCCTCAATATCTTCTTGGTGTTGATTTATCGGGGTAGCCCAGTACTGAGGTCTGAAGGAAAGTGTGGTTTCCAGGTCCTGCTGCCCAGCAGGCAGAGGCTTGCTCATCCTCTGTTGTCTAAGATTGGGAGGAGTATGGTAATAGTCCCTGACTCACTGGACTAATGTAGTTCTGGGGCTTGTTTTGGAGATGCAGGACTAGGGCAGTGGTCGTAGGGCTCTGTACAGCACCAAGCTTCACTTGGTGGCTTTGTATTCAGTTTCTAGGCTAAAGCCTGGACTTAGGTTTTTCTTATACCTCTAAGTGGAATTCATCTCTGCCTGGGCTGCTCATAATTAGGAGAAAAGGTCTCCGGACAACTCTTTCTCTCTTGTCTTTTTGAGGCATCCCCCCTTTTTTTTTAGTTAAAATTTTTCAAAATATATTTTGATCATGTTCCTCCTCAGCTTGTTCCAGATTCTTCCCATTTTTCTAATCACCCACTTCACAATTCTCTCTCTCTCTCTCTTTCTTCCTTTCTCTCCCTCTCCTGCCTTTCCTCTCTCCTTCTTCTCTCCTTCCCTCCCATGCTACCATCTTGTCACAATTTTTTCTTATATCATCTTTCTAGGCATATTGTTTTTATGTTTGGTTCTTCTCTGTTTTCTCCCTTTTCACATGGAAAGAACTTTTTATGTATAACTTGCTACTTTTATTTTAAATTTACATATGATGATATGCACAACTATAGGGTATAGTGTGTATGCTACATGTAATAACCTAATCAGAGTAATTTGGATTTCTATAGACTCAAAATTGTTTTGTTATTTCTATGTCTTGAGACTATTTTATTCTATAGTTTTGAAATACATAATGGACTGTTTGAAACATAGACTCATTTCTGGGACATAGAGGATGAGAATGTGTTCATCCACATAAGTGAATTTTACCTACTAATCAACTAGCCCCCATTCCATCTCACGCTTAGCTTCCCAGGCCTGCAGTGACCAGTGTCCTATCTACCACTTCTATCACAGCAACTTTGTAAGTGTCTGTATGACTAAGAAGCCTTGGTATTTGATTTTTCTCTATCTTGCTTATTTCACTTAATGTAATGTCATCCAGTTCTAACCACTCTGCTGAACATATCGGGATGTCATTCTTTTGATGATCAGTTGACGTTTCATGGCATATACACACCACATTTTCTTTGTGCACTCAACCATGGATAGACATCTGATTAACCCCTTGCTTTTGCTGTGATGAAGAGTGCTGTAAACACGGAGGTCGAAGAGAAAACACCTTCTGTGTCACACCACATTGCCCAACAGCAGCTCACGGTGGAGCTGATGAGATGCTGGTGCTTCCCTCCCTTCGTTCTATGTCCTCCCAATGCTTCTCTTTCTTTCTTTTTGTAAGTAATTAAAATCAGATCACATCTGAATCTGGATATTCTTCACAGAGCACTGTTCATTCATTCCTTAATTGACACATATATAGCAAAAGAGTAATCACCATAAAAGAAGTGGGCATTGGATAAGAGCAGACATGACCAGGGCCACATTTATGAAAGATAGAACTCTTTTTCAGTGTCTTCAGTATTTAGCCATCTACATGGTATGACATCATAAATGACAATTGGAAAAAGTGTTGTTATTCTGAATTTTATCTTCTTTCACGAGCTGCTGTGCCTAGAAACCATGACCATTCTCTCTAGAAGGATCACTGTCTCTTATTTTCAAACTCATTCTTTTGGAAAGTTAAGATATGAGTCAGCATGCTGCACAATGCCTCTAAATACTACACTAGAATGCATTTCACGAGGTCACCATTTCCAATTTCCAGACAAGAAAGGAGATGAAACTACAAGGCTCTTGAGAAGGGTATTTTCTACTGACTAAGGGTTCTTGGTCCAAGGATAGCCATTGTTTCAGAATATGAGTGATATTACACGCATTTTATTGCTGCCTTCCCCCCTTCTATGCTGAGTCTGTGCCTCTCCCTAGTACTCTCCACAAAGCCCCCTTCACATCTTTGTTCCTGAGGGTATAAATCAGAGGGTTGAGCATGGGGGTGACAATAGTATAAAAAAGGGCCAGAAATTTTCCCTCCCTCTCACAATACCTGTGAACAGGTTGCAGGTATGTGGAGATGGCTGAGCCATAAAACAGGGTAACCACAATGAGGTGAGATGCACACGTCCCAAAAGCCTTTCTGCGACCAGTCATTGACTTGATGTTCAGCACTGCCCTGGCAATGTGGGCATAGGAGCCTAGAATTAGGACTAAAGGACAGACTAAGATAATGACCCGGGCCACAAACAAATTGGCCTCTGTTCCTCCTGTGTCCTCACAGGCCATCTTCAGGAGAACAGGCAGCTCACAGAAGAAGTGATTCAGCTGGTGTCCACAGAGAGGCATGGCCATCACGAGGCTTGTCTGGATCAGAGCGTTCACGAGTCCTCCAACCCAGGAGAATGCAACCAATGCCCTGCAGAGAAGGGGGTGCATAATGGTTGTGTAGTGGAGTGGGCGACACACGGCGGCATAGCGGTCTACAGCCATGGTCACTAAAAGCACACACTCTGTTCCCCCCAGTGAGAGCATTATGCAGAGCTGGGCCACACATCTTCCAAAGCTGATGGTCCTGTCGAGTCCAGAGAGGTTGACCAGAAGCTGAGGGACAGAGCTGGCTGTGTAGCAGAGGTCTAGGAAGGACAAGTGGCAGAGAAAGTAGTACATGGGTGTGTGCAGGCGAAGGTCCAGTTGTGATAGAATGATGATTGTGGTGTTGCCAATGAGAGTCATAGAGTAGAAAATAGATACGAAGGCAAAAAGGACAGGTTCTAGGTGAGGCCAATCTGAGAAGCCCAGCAAAATGAAGCCCTCTTCTGAACTGGTGTTCCAACTTTCCATAGTCCCCATCCTGTACAAATAGAAGACAATTCAATGTTTCCTGTAGAGAGCATGAATTGATTATTCTTAATGCAGCAAAGTCTCTTATTTTGAGTTGTGACTCTGTTCAGTTCTGTTGAGTCTTTCACTCCCCCTCCAAACACTCCCATCCATGTAAGTCTTTTCTCTTTCAAATTCATGGCCTTTCTCTTTCTTTAATTGTTGTTACAACTGTTGCTGTGTGTGTGTGTGTGCATGTGTGTGTGTGCCCGTGTGTGCATGTGTGTCTATATATATGTGTGTGTGTGCGTGCTTGCATGTGTGTGTGTGTCCGTGTGTGCATGTGTGTCTATATATGTGTGTGTGTGCGTGCTTGCATGTGTGTGTGATGTGTGTGTGTGTGATGTGTGTGTGTGTGGTGTGTGTGTGTGTGTGTGTGTGTGTGTATGTTCAGCTCTTCTTTAGTATATAGATCACTGGGTTGATAGTGGTGTGGTCTCAGCTTGTACCTAATTCTTGTTGCTTGTTTGTTCTATGACTTTTGCTAAGATACCCAGTCCTCTGGTGAATCCCCTGGATGGGATGCTTCCTTTTGTGAAAATAGAGAAGATGTATTGTTATCCTTGTGGCATTGACATCAGGATCCAAAAGCAGTAATGTGGAACCTGTATTAAAAGTCCAGTGTGTGTGGAATATGTTAGAGTTCCATGTTGATCTAGTGTTCGAGACAGACTGCTTCAGCAGATTGAGACACTGAACTAGCCTGTCTGAGTTTGCGCCCCTGACCTCTGGGTTTTTACTTTCCATGTCTTGCTTGATAAGTGTAGTCAGTGACTGAATTCTTGGAGCCTTGACCTGCTTCTATCTGTCACAAAGAACTAAGCACCATAGGAATGTTTTCTGGGAAGAAACATGATCACCAGTGTATTCTTGTGATTAATCACAATTGTTTCTTGCTGGTACAACTAATTCATTTTTTTTTCATATATTGGCACAAGAGTTCTTTGAATCTTTGTACCCATCTATGATCTGACCTCCTTGGAAACAAACAAAAAAACCACAGTGTGAAAATAAATATTAATGTTTTGTTTTATGTCATAGAGATGATAAAATAATCATTGTCTTTTCATGACACGTGGACCTTAAGTACATTTTCTGAATGAAATTTTAAATATTCTATATTCTGAAAATGTTTTTAGCTTTGTAAAAGATTTTTATGCATGTGAGTGTTTTTCCTGCATGTATGCCTGTACACCATGTGCATTGCTGGAGACCGCAGAGGCCAAAAGACGCTATCAGATCCCTGCAACTGGACATATTCTTGGTTGTGGGCTGCTGACAAAACTGATGAACCATCTTTCCTGTCCAATAATCTGTTTTTTTTTTTTTTAACTATGAGCACATTTGGATAGGCTGAGAAAACTTGGCGAACATTAAAATATTGCTTCTATTTAGAGATTGTTGTATTAAAAACTACAGAAAATTACAATATTTTAGTTGTTTGGTGTAGAGATCTTTGATTTTGTTGGTTAAGGTTGTTTTTAAGTATTTTGCTTGTTTTTTATCATCAATCGAATACTTTTCTTTTCTCGTGGCTGTTTTTGGAAACATTTTTCTGTGGTGTTTGTATCTTACAATTTAGATGAATTCTTTTATTATTTCTGTCAGTTTTACAAATTGCTTTGAGCTTCTAGCATGCTCTGTTTAGATGGTCATGTCATTTGCAAACAATTATTTTTACTATATCCTGTTTAAATTTGTCTTTTTTTTTTATTTCTCTGTCTTGGGAAAACTGGATCAACACATGAATAGAGATCAAAATAGACCTATCTCCCATCTCTCACCTCATATACAAAAAGCAACTGAAAGTAGGTTATAGTTTAATTTACAATACCCCAAAGTGTAAAGTGAATGGAAGAAACTATGGGCTTCATCCTAAAGTTGATTTTTGGCAAAGATTTCTTCCAAACATACTTGAAGTAGAGAGCGTGAAACACTGGGTAACCTGCAGGCTCTGGGTGGTTCCAATGTCTCCATGTAGATTGTGCTATTGCAGTAAGTGTCCTGCTAGAGGATACTGACTGAACATAGGAAAGATTGTGTATGTTGAGAGGCAGAGGCTACACGGTAAGCCTCTGGCCATTGTTACTATAAGTTAAACTGCTCACAATCACATCTATTAAACTATTCTAATAAACGTTTTGGTAAAAAAGAAGTAAGTATGTTCTATAACAAATACAATTTTAGATCATTTGTTTCTAGAAAACTTGCCTTGAAAGAAATGATGAAGATGTTCTTCGAGAGGAGTGGGGTGATATAAGGGGCCAACTTGAACCTAAATAAAAAAAGAAGACATTATAAAATATGTCTTCTTAGCCTTGAAATATTAAGAAAAAAATATTTTCTTAGCCTTGGTTGATATAACAAAAATAATCATAACAGGAACATGATGAATGACAATGATGCAAGATGAAAAGTTTGATAGTGTAGATACTTTAAAAATATTTAATTTATATTTATTATTCATTGTATTATCTTATTATTTCTTATATCCTTATGAATATTTACATCAGTGTCTGTGTGTCTCTTGCCCATGGCTCTCCACAGTGACCAGAACAGAGTATTGGACCCCATAAAACTGGACTGTAGGTGACCGTGAGCTGGGAACTGAACTCTGGTCCTTTGGAAGAGCAGCAACTATTCTTATTTCTTATGTTTTAACTTATTTTTGTTTATAATTTTCTCATACAATATGTCCCAATGGTAGTTTTCCCTCTCTCCACTCCTTCAATTCTCCCCCCAACCCTTCTCCCCACATCCACTCCTCCTCCATTTCCTTCAGAAAGAGCAGGGCTCCCAGGGACATCAACTGAACATGGCATGACAAAGTTGCAGTAAGACCCAGTAAAAGCCACATATCAAAACTGGGTGAGGCAACCCAGTAGAAGGAAGAGGGTCTCAATTGAATTTTTTCTCCAGCCCTATGGTATAAGATACATATGTCCTCTTAGAAGAATATAGTTACATAAAGGTAAAAGACCAATCATAAATGTACACAGCCAAGTTTAGAATAATATCAGAAATGATAATTTAAAAAGTAGCAATATTTAAAAAACTGATTTACTAACAAATGAGAGACAAACCAGCACCTGTAGAGCGATTTTTGATAAAACACAGAAACACAATAGCATAAAATTTGTGTTTTAAAATGGATGTTTTAATGGATTTTGGGAGCCCATTCCACATAGACCTCCTTCCCACTGACTGTCGTCTGTACTGAGGAAAGTTAAGTCCCCCTCGGGGATTCACTGAGCCCAAGTTCCTTTACTGGCAGTAGCTGCTCAGAAGCATCCACTTCCTTTCTTCACATGAAGTCTTACATTAAAGGCATGGAATTATGTTAGGTTGACATACTGGGTTCCCAGAGGCCCACATTTTCTTTCCAGCTGTTACCAAATGTTTAAAATTTCGGAAGCCAAGAGAAGCCTAGGACTCCATAGTCTTCTCTGGTTACAGAATACCAAATATGTCACAAGTTCACCACACCGACTAAACACAGATTCAGAGGGCAATACAATTGATCAGACCTCTTTAAATCACCCAATGAGGCTTTAGAATGGAAAAGAGATTACACAGAAATATCCTGGTTAGATTCTGTGTTCTAAGACCTGCCCTCTCAGCCAGGGTGACAGATTTATGGCAAGGATGCTGGTGACCTGCCAAGAAGAAAACCTGAGAAAGAGATGAAGTGTTCCCCAACTAGACTGCCGGGAAAGAGCCATGCTCTTGACACTCGGATTGTCATATTCATTCAGAGGTGACCTTCAGAATCTGTGCAAGGACGGCTGTTTTAGGTGAAGGCTTTGTTAGCTGGTTTGTGTGACCTCTCACCCTACCCCATCTTTACTTTCCTAATGTTAGTATGTGAAAAAATGAACCCCTCCCCCTAATTGCCTTGGTGCACGTCACTTTGAGATGCCCATATTTGGTTTTATTGTAAAAATCAGTGTTTGCCTGCTCATCTCTCTCTGTGTGTGTGTATGTCTATGCCTACACATGACCTTCATAAATGATAAACTTTTGATCAGTAAGCATGCAGAGACTAATTTCTGACGAATGTAGTAGAACTAAATCCTTCAGTTGAGACCATTGTTCTGATGATCTTGTTGGGTTCTAATGAAGCCTCATTCAAGACATGCAATTAAATTTTCTCAAGGAAGGAACAGGAGGGTCTTTGTTTGGCCAGATATTGCTAAATTTAAACCTAGCTTCAGCTGCTACCATTAGACCCCCAGATATCATTCCTCTCTTGGAACTCAGAAATTAATGACATTATTAAGATCAGCTAGGCACCAAAGCATCTTCCTATCAATTCTCTGTACCACTTGCTCTTACACAGACGCACTCATGATCTGGCTCCAATGTCTTTCATATTGGAAACCACATCATATTGTACCTTATTCCTTCAGTTTTTTAGGCAGTCTGTAAGACTTTTCTGTCAACATGCTATAAGAGCACATGGCAAAATTTCAATACAAGGTCCCAAAACCAGAGATGGGCCAGATTCTGTGTAGCTGACATTCAGAGTGAATTCATAAATGTATTGCTTTCACTGTGATTCTGCACACAGACCATGGGTCTCCATCTGTGATGAATTCCCTCTGTGTGTACCCCTGTCCCAAGAAATTCTTAGTATATTACCACAGCTCTGACCGTGCCTCTGTTTTTTCCCACAAACTCTGGCACCAGCTATTTACTGTGCATATAAGAAGCATCATTTCAAACCCATCTTTGCAGTGTATGTTAGAAATTATTTCCCTTATTTTAGTAGTTGAAGAGTAAAAGATGCAAGTGAGGTGTTTTCTTTCTTTCTTTCTTTTTTTTTTTTGACATGCTGCTTGAGGTATAGGTACAGGGTGTGTATGTGTTATAAGATGAAAGAAAACTTATTTGGGTTAATATTTTTGCATGAATTTAACTTTTTTTTGTCTTAAAACCCAACACAATGGAGCGCATTGCTGTTTTTCCAGTACAATATTTCTTTTTTAATGCATTGTTTTTCTTCCATGAACCTAACCATCTCAAGCATTCAGCACTTACCTGGAATTTAGGGTTGGAAAACTCCCACTTTTTCTTTCTCCAAATATATTGGGTTTGAAGTACAATCAAGTACCAGTGGAGGCTTGAGAAAATGTGTGCTGTCTGAAGGACTCTTTGTGCCTTGGTCCTAATTGCACCTGCGATGGGAAAGACTCAAGTCAGAGCTCAAGTCCTTGAGAAGTCATATAGCACATACAACAGAGGATGCTGAGGAGCCTAACCCATGAGGTAGGAGCATCCTCCTCAATAACCTCCTGCATCCTCACACCAACCAACTGAAGTCAGAAAGCAGCTGGCATGTTAGCAAATCTTCTCTTGGCCCTAACTAAGGCTGTACACACCAGTTATGCCCTGAGGACATTTAGAAGCACTATTTTTTTCACCTTCTGTTACTGTGGGATTGAAACTAGGACCTTGTGCAGGCTAGGCAACTACTCTACCATGGAGTTATATTGCCAGTCCCACAGATGCATTCTTTAAAAGCAGTGGAAAGTGAGTTGCTTACAAAACATAGCCTTGGAGACGTAAGGCCCCATTGTGGCAATTATAATCTTTCCTGAAGCTCTCAGTACTCTCTATTCACCTAGTTCTGCCAATCATAAGTGACCTATTGTGAATTCTCAGGACAACTTCTTACTCACTCATGTGATTCTGCATCCTGAGATCCCTTCTGCTTCCTCAATTTGGCCCCAGCCATATCAGCATTTTGCTAGACAGACTAAATCCTCATCTCAGTTGAGGCCAGCCAAGTTCACCATGCCACAGCTGTCTCTCTTTTCTAGAGTCATCACATGATGCTTATGTATTTCCTGATAGTTGTTCCATTGACTTAACTGTAATTTTTTTCCCCTTATGTAAAGTATGATGCTTTCATTTTTCTGTTATAATATTTAATGAGTTTGTGCTTATTATTTTATGCTTCATTAGTATTTTCAACATATTTATAAATTTGGGAAATCATTAAAAACAATGCAGGGGCAAGTAACATCATTTTTCTATTGCATGGAGAATAAGTTTGTGCAAGTTTATCCATATTCATTTAAGGAATTGTAATATGAGTTAAGGAAAACAATTTTTGTTACTACCATTAGTAGCTTTGTGATCTTATATGACTGAGCCACAGTTTCCCTACAGTAAGAGGTTATTATGATCTATCTCTAATACCATTGTTTGTGGTTGAATGACACATTAAACCTGGTGTCTGGTGTATGGTAGATATTCACTGAGTGGTTCTTCATAATACTAAAATTTATTCAGTACAGACATATTGTCTTGGACTGATAAAGTCTCAAAATATACTCTACTTGAAATAAGTTTAATCAATGTGGGAAGTACAAGTCTCTTCCTTCATAATCCCATCAAGAGAAACATTACACACACTGCAAACACTATTATCTTCACACACACAAGTAGGGTGAAGGGTACAGATTATCATATACAAGAGGAAGAATGTTATTTGGACATGCTCAATGAATGGACAATAACAGCTAAAAACACACAGTGATGTACCAGGCATTTGTCCAGGAACTCTGCACATAATCAATTCAGGCAATGTTCATAATAACTTTGAGTATTAATTAGTTCCTGTTATCATGCCCACTTCATAGAAAGCAGTGCTGGGGGCACAGATTACCCAGTGTCAATTACACAGCTACTCAGTGCCACCCTTTCCTCTAAACCTTGGTGTGTTGGATAGATTTATGCCAACTTGCCACAAGCCAGAGTCATCTGAGAAGAGAGATCCTCAATTGAGAAAATGCTTCATTTTGACTGGGCAATGGGCATACCTGTGGAGCATTTTCTTAATTGTGGGTGGGGGTGATCCCACCCACAATGGGCTTGTGGTTCTGGGATTTATAAGGAAGCAGGCTGAGCAAGCCATGATGAGCAAACAAGGAAGCAGCATCCCTCCATAGCCTCTGCATCAGCTCCTGCATCCTGGTGCCCACCCACTTTGAGTTGCCTTTGCTTCCTTCAGTGGACTGTGTAGCTCATATGTAAGACAAACAAATCCTTTTCTTCCCAACCTGCTTTTGGTCATGGTGTTTGATCACTGTTTTAGAAATTCTAGTTAAGATACCAGGTGAGAAGGAGCAAATTTCATTCCCAGGAATATTTTGCCATAGTTTGGAGAAAAAATGAGAAGAATGGAAACTGTATGAATGCATATGTGGTTACATAGCTGTGTTAGTGAGGCTTTTCTTCACTGTGACAAAACACCTTCATAATGAGGTAAGTGGGGAAGGATTTATCTTGGCTCACTGTTCCAGACCATCATGGTGGGTGTATGTGGTGGTCTGAAATAGGCTCACATATTTGAACTCTAAATCATCAGGGACTAGCACTACTTGAGATTGTTTAGGACATGCTGCTTTGTTGGAGTAGGTGTGGCCTTGTTGGAGAGTGTGTCAATGGAGGTGGTCTTTGTGGTTTCAAAAGCCTAAGCCAGGCCCAATATCTCTCTCTTTCTGTTGCCTGTGGATGTAGATGTAGAGCTCTCAGCTACTTCTCCAGCATCATCTCTGCTTGTGCACCTCCATGCTCCCTTCTATGCTGATAATAGACTACACCCCTGCAACTGTAAGCAAGCCCCCAATTGAATGCTTTCTTTTTATAAGAGTTGTCTTGGACATGGAGTTCTTTTACAGCAATAGAACAGTGAATAAATCAGTATGGTAGATCAGAATGTTATTTACTAAATTGCTTCCAGGCTCACTTTCAGCTACATGTATATATATATATATATATATATCCAGCCTCACTTGTCCAGAGATGGCATGCCCACAGTGGGCTGGACCTCCTACATCAATTAGCAATAAGAAAAAAGACCCACAGATATGAAGCAGGAAATTTCTCTGTTGAGGTTTCCTCTTCCCACGTGTGTAAAATTGAAAAGCAACATCACCAACATGTGTAGAGGCTAAGTTGTCCTTGAGTGCACAGGATAAGCACTAGGGAAACCAGGAAGATTAAAATGTAGGCTTAGATATTCAAACAAAGGAACTGTACATGTTTTCCACCAGGAAAGCTGGAAATGGATCCAGTTTAACCTGATGATCTTTTGCTATCTGTAGGTTAAGGCTTCACCTGAGTTCCCCCAGACTATTATGCTTGTTATTATCATATTATTTATAATATATTTTTGTTTTTATATATCTTTTGTTTGTTATTATGATATTATCAAAGACTCTTCCTCCCTAAGTCTTGAGAATTGCTTCACAATCCATAAAACCCATCCTTATAGGAAATGTCACTTTTGCTTTACAATAGCCTAGGTAACTTCTCTGCCATCTCATCAGGCCAATCCCAAAGACATTGTATACCTCAGTCATTCTCCCTAGACCTTTATCTTGAATATTGTTTTTGAGAAAACAGAACCCAGATTTTTGGAAGAGGGCAAATATACCTTGTATAGTTTCAATGTACATGCATCTTAAACTTGGTTGTACACACTGGATTGAATTAATTGTCACCAGATAACTTAGCCCCAAATTGTGCTGTGTTTAAGTATGTCTGAAATTAACTGCCTAGTGTCAGAGTCTAAAGTTTGAACCAACACCAGCTAGCGAATTGTTTTGAACTGCATTTTCTTCTTGCCTCATGAATATGGACACTCTTCTGTCCCTGATGGTTGCAGGAATGTCCACATTCATGAACTTGGGAAAGGGTCCTGAAAGGGGAGGGGGTACAGTTGCAGCAGGGGTAGGATAAGAGAGAGAGTGGGCTTGAGAGTAATCAGAATAAATTACCTATATGAAATCATCAGAGAGTAAATTTCAGCAATAAAGTATAAAAGACACAGTTTGTATTATACCATGTATTGGTTTTGCATATATAAGGGGTGTGGGAAGATTGTTGGACATTTATATAGTAATAGCCTATTACTATTAGTAATAGGCTTTGCAATATAATCATCATACACTGATTTTAACAGCTTTCTTGAGATATAATCCACATACATGACACACATGTTCAGTATTTACATTTTAATGTTTCAGTATACTCACAAATTTGTATATTTATCATTTTAGAACATTTTCACACCTTATTTCATTTCATGCCCATTTGCAGTCACTGTCCTGATTCTCACCATCAGGCAACCATTGATGTAATTGTGTCTGTGTCTCTGTACATTTCATAGTAAGGTACTTCACAGTATGTGTGACCTTTTGCATTTAAGCTACTTTCTTTTTGCATAGTTTTGGGGGCTTGTCCTTGGGGACATATTTCTGCACACCATTCTGTTATCTAACTGACAAGCTTCTGTCTCATGGATAGACAGCATTTTCTGTTTTCACTCACTGATTGATTGACATTTGGCTTTTCCCAACAGCTGATGAGTTGAAACATTGGTAACAAAGGCATGTGAATATTGACTTCTGTAATTTCAAGGAAAAGCAAGGAAACTATTTTAGTGAAACTAAAGATGTTTAGCACACACCTGAAAACTTGGGAAGACACAGGTTTGTGTTACTGTGTGAGATATGCAGGGTGATGCAAACCAAGGGCAACCTGCCAACTTCAGCTGCTGTATTGTTGAGCAAATGTGAGCGAGTCCCAAGAAGATTGTTTTCTTACCTCAATCCTCTCTAGGTCACGGGAAACAACTCGCTTATAATCAGTGGTCTGTGGTAAGGAGCAAGCCACTCCCCTGGCTCTAGGTAGACTAACAATAGTAAGATTAGGCTCTGGCTATTTGCAACACCTAAGGCCACAAGCACCACAAGAACTACACTGAACCTGGCCCACTGAGACCATTGCAGGCCTAGATAAGACCAGTATACACACTAGCATGAGCTGTGTGCTGCTGATGTAAATCCACAGCCCAAGTCCACTGTCACCAGCCACAGGTGACAGTGGCCAGAACAGAAATGTGGAAATAGGAGAACGTGCCTCTTCTTAACTTGATTTTAGCCCTCTTTGTATGGACACTAATCTGGATGTAAACAACATTAGGATCATCCCAGTGTTAGCTTTCACCACCCAGCCTTGAGTCAAAGGCAAAATCTTGTGCTTACTGATGCTATCCTACTCTAGAAAATGAAGCCTCAAACTGATGAGCTGGGATAACGTGATGAAGGCAGTGTCTTGGACACATAAGCTGACTCTAAGCTGGGACATACCACTAAGGAAAATGTTCAATATCATTTCCATAGTACTACAAAATAAAAAGTAATGCCATTAGCAAAAAAGTGAGGAATTACAACTTAAGTGATATATTATTAATCACACTTACAAATAATGTATTCCAGTAGTAAACATTAAATACTTTTGCAACAGCCTAATGTTAAATATATTACTGGCTTTTGTTTCTTCTTCTACCTAGAGTCTGTGCCTCTCCCTAGTACCCTCCATAGAGCCCCCTTCACATCTTTGTTCCTGAGGGTATAAATCAGAGGGTTGAGCATGGGGGTGACAATAGTATAAAAAAGGGCCAGAAATTTTCCCTCCCTCTCACAATACCTGTGAACAGGTTGCAGGTATGTGGAGATGGCTGAGCCATAAAACAGGACAACCACAATGAGGTGAGATGCACACGTCCCAAAAGCCTTTCTGCGACCAGCCATTGACTTGATGTTCAGAACTGCCCTGGCAATGTGTGCATAGGAGCCTAGAATTAGGACTAAAGGACAGACTAAGATAATGACCCGGGCCACAAACAAATTGGCCTCTGTTCCTCCTGTGTCCACACAGGCCATCTTCAGGAGAACAGGCAGCTCACAGAAGAAGTGATTCAGCTGGTGTCCACAGAGAGGCATGGCCATCACGAGGCTTGTCTGGATCAGAGCGTTCACGAGTCCTCCAACCCAGGAGAATGCAACCAATGCCCTGCAGAGAAGGGGGTGCATAAAGGTTGTGTAGTGGAGTGGGCGACACACGGCGGCATAGCGGTCTACAGCCATGGTCACTAAAAGCACACACTCTGTTCCCCCCAGTGAGAGCACTATGCAGAGCTGGGCCACACATCTTCCAAAGCTGATGGTCCTGTCGAGTCCAGAGAGGTTGACCAGAAGCTGGGGCACAGTGCTGGCTGTGTAGCAGAGGTCCAGGAAGGACAAGTGGCAGAGAAAGTAGTACATGGGTGTGTGCAGGCGAAGGTCCAGTTGGGATAGAATGATAATCACAGTGTTGCCTAAAAGAGTCATAGAGTAGAAAATAGAAATGATGGCAAAAAGGACAGGTTCTAAGTGAGGCCAATCTGAGAAGCCCAGCAAAATGAAGCCCTCTTCTGAACTGGTGTTCCAACTTTCCATAGTCCCCCACCTGCACAAATAGAAGACAATTCAATGTTTCCTGTAGAGAGCATGGATTAATTATTCTTAATGCAGCAAAGTCTCTTATTTTGAGTTGTGATTCTGTTCAGTTCTGTTGAGTCTTTCACTCCCCCCTCCAAACACTCCCATCCATGTAACACTTTTCTTTCAAATTCATGGCCTTTCTTTTTCTTTAATTGTTACAACTCTCTCTCTCTCTCTGTGTGTGTATGTGTATAAATGTGTGTGTGCATTTATGTGTGTGTGTGCATACGTGTGTTTAAGTGTATGTGTATGATGTGTGGTGTGTGTGTGTGTGTGTGTGTGTGTGTGTGTGTTATGTATTCAGCTCTTCTTTAGTATATAGATAACTGGGTTGATAGTGGTATGGTCTCAGCTTGTATCTAATTCTTGTTGCTTGTTTGTTTTTGCCTTTTGCTAAGATACCAACTCTTTTGGTGAATCCCCTGGATGGGATGCTTCCTTTTGTGAAAGTAGAGAAGATGTATTGTTATCCTTGTGGCATTGACATCAGGATCCAAAAGCAGTAATGTGGAACCTGTATTAAAAGTCCAGTGTAGACTGAACCAGTTCGAACCTGTTTGAACTGGTCTAATCCTGTTTGAGCCAGTCTGAGCCAGTTTGAATGGCGCTTAACCTGTTTAAACTGTTCTGAACCGGTCTAAACCACATTCAACCAGTATGAACCAGCTTAAACCAGTCTGAACTGGCTTAAACCAGTCTGAACCAGCATAATTTGGTTTCAATCGGAATGAGCAGTCTGAACTGGTATAATCCGGTTTGAACTGGTGTAAACTGGTTTGAATCAGCTTAAGCAGGTTTGAACAAGTCTGAATCGGTTTAAACCAGACTGAACTATTTTGAACCTGTCTGAACCAGTCTAATCTGGTTTGAACAGTTCTAATCGCGTTTGAACCGGTCTGAACCAGTGTAAACCGGTCTGAACCGGTTTGAACTGGATTGATTCTGTCTGAACCGTTTTGATCCTGTCTTAACCGATCTGATCTGGTTTGAACCGTTTTGAGTCTGTCTGTACCAGTTTATTCCCGTTTGAACCTGTCTGAACCATCTTGAACCGGTTTGAGCTGGTATGAACCAGTTTAAACAGGCCTGAACTGGCTTGAACTTGTCTTAACTGGTCTGACCTGGTCTGGAGTGTTTTGAACCAGTCTGAACTGTCTTGAACAGGATTGAACTGGTCCTAACCAGTTTGAACTGGTCTCCATTATAGGTTTGAAGAGAAAACTGAACCTAGAAAAATGCTCAGAGACCTGCAAGACTGACCCCAACTGATAATTTGAGCAACAGTGGAAATGCTCCATAAATGCCCTTTCCTGATAATGAGATCAACGACTAACTAATCCACCATCATAGAGCCCTCATCTAGTTGCTGATGGATACAGAAGCAGACACCCACAGCTAAACAATGAGCCGAACTCGAATCCAGATGCAGAGAGGGAGGACAAGACCAGGCTGCAGAAACCCACAGAGACAGCTGACCTGAACAAGGAAGGAGGAGCTAATGGCCCCCAGACTGATAGCTGGGAATCCAGCATGGGACTGACTCAGACCCCCTGAACATGGGTCTTAGCTAGAAGCCCTGAGCAGTCTAAGGGACCTCAGACAGTGGAACCAGGATGTATTCCTGGTGCACAAAAGGACCTGCGGGCACATCCCCCATGGGGGGATACTCCCTTAACCTAGAGACAGGAGAGAAGTCCTTGTCCCTACTTCAAATGACTTGACTTGCCTCCTGGGTGGCATCACCATACATGTGAAGTGGGGGGGGTAGGGTAGTTGGGTGCATATGAGGTGGGGAGAGAGGGAAAGAGGGAGGAAGAGAAGGAGGAAAGAAAGGAAGGAGATAGAGGGAACTGGGATCGATATTTTAAAAAAATAAGTAAACAACATGTAGTTTCTGGGGCACTTGATACAAGTTATGTTTCTACAATGATTAGTTGTAATGAAAAAAATAAAATTGCCTTTCTACCGAGAGAGAGAGAGAGAGAGAGAGAGAGAGAGAGAGAGAGAGAGAGAGGGAGGGAGGGAGAGAGAGAGAGAGAGAGAGAGAGAGAGAGAGAGAGAGAGAGAGAGAGAGAGAGAGAGAGAGAGAGAGAGAGAGAGAGAGAGAGAGAGAGAGAGAGAGAGAGAGAGAGAGACCTCAGGTCTTTAAACCCAGTACTAGAGAGCTATGTAAGACAGGAGCAGGACATTCAGGATTTACTTGGAAATTATTCACTGGCCATGTTGAGGATAGGATCCCTCTTCCAACCTTGGTAGAGGTAAGAGCTCTCTGGTGGCTTGGCTACTTTGTCTGTCTGATCTTCAGCTTGAACTCCAATATCTATCCTTGGGTTATATTATTCATTATACACACTGGAGAATCTTCTTCCCTTTCAAGGCTAAGTCTGAACCCCAAAGAATTACAGCTTCCTCACAGTGGCTCTCCTATCCCACTACAGATATCTTGTTTTTGTGGACTAAGGACACAGTCTCCTTTGACAGGCTCTCTTGAATTCTGTCTGGCCTCTGACAACATCTTCTCCAGAGGGCATCCCATCAGGGTAAAGTCTCCCCAAGTCTGAATCAGTAAATTCCTCTGGTGTACATTTAGGGTCATGCACAGACACAGCCCATGAAAATGACTCTTTAGGTAAAGAATTGTGACACATAATTATAATTGCAGCACTTGGGAGGCTAAGACAGGAGGATTGCTGTGTGTCTGAGGTCGGTGGGTAATGGTACTTGCCATGCAAGCCTGACAACCAGAATTCAATCTCTGGAACCCATTTAAAGACAGAAAGAACATGGCAGTGGTGGTGCAGGCCTTTAGTCCCAGCACTCAGGAGATAAATATGTTCTGTGACTAATAAAATTTTAGATTATTTGCTTCTAGAAAACTTGCCTTGGAAGAAATGATGAAGATGTTCTTTGAGAGGAGAGGTGTGATATAAGGGGCCAACTTGGACCTAAATAAGAAGAGAAGACATTATAAAAGGCACATGTTTTCTTAGCCTTGGTTGATATAACAAAAAATAATAATAACAAATATTTATCCTAGGAGCATGATGAGTGACAATAATAAAAAATGAAAAGTTTGATAGTGTAGCTACTTTAAAAATAGTTAATTTATAATTTATATTTATTATTCATTGTATTATCTTATTATTTCTTATATTTTTATGAACATTTATATTTGTGTCTGTGTGTCTCTGTGCACATGGCTGTCCACAGTGACCAGAACAGAGTATTGGATCCCATAAAACTGGGCTGTAGGTGACCGTGAGCTGGAAACTGAACTCTGGTACTTTGAAAAAGCAGCAAGTACTCTTACTTTTCATTTTTTAGCTTATTTTTGTTTATCATTTTCTCATACAATACTTCCCAATGGTAGTTTCCCCTCTCTCCACTCCTTCAAGTCTCCCCCCAACCCTTCTCCCCACATCCACTCCTCCTCCATTTCCCTTCAGAAAGAGCAGGCCTCCCAGGACATCAACTGAACATGGCATAACAAAGATGCAATAAGACCCAGTAAAACCACATATCAAAACTGGGTGAGGCAACCCAGTAGAAGGAAGAGGGTCTCAATTGAGTTTTTTCTCCAGCCCTATGGTATAAGATACATATGTCCTCTTAGAAGAATATAGTTACATAAATGTAGGAGACCAATCATAAATGTACATAGACAATTTTAGAGTAATGTCCTAAATGATAATTTAAAAACTAGCAATATTATAAAACTGATTTACTAACAATAACAGAGAAAACAGCACCTGTTAAGTGATTGTTGATAAATCCAGCTCACGGTCACCTACAGCCCAGTTTTATGGGATCCAATACTCTGTTCTGGTCACTGTGCACAGCCATGTGCACAGAGACACACAGACACACAGACACAATAGCATACAGAAATACAATAGCATTAATATTTGTGTTTTAAACATTAATGTTTTAATAGACTTTGGGAGCCCATTCCTCATAGAGGGATACTAGACACATGGAAGAGAACCTAGGCCCTGCTCAAATGATTTGACAACCTTTGAAGATCCCCCATGGAAGGCCTCACCCTCCCTGGGGAACAGAAAGGAGATGAGATAGGGGGTCAGTGGGTGGCACGGGAGGAGGGGAGGTAGAGGGAACTGGGATTGACATGTAAAACAAGATTGTTTCTAGTTAAAATAAAAATCAATTCTCTTCTTTCACTGTGTTGATCTAAGAGATTAAATTTAGACCCCCCCAGCTCAAAAAAAAATTGGTGCTTTATTTTCATATTCTCTTTCTTCCTTACAAAGATAGGGTCTTGCTCTACCTTCACTTCCAGGTCCTCCTACTGTTTCCTCCCAAGTTTGGGCTTGTGAGGTCATATCACCACGATAAGATAAAGATAGGTGTTTATTGAGATTGAGAGTGTAGGAAAGTGTGAGAAGCAAACAGAAAGCAAATTTTTCAATGAGAGAGCTTTGCCTTATGTTCAACATTAATATTTTTTTGCTGGAATAATTTTTCAAGACTTTGTCAAGTTACTGAGAGAAGATCATCAATGAAATTGTTAATGCTGAATTAATAATTTCAAAAGGATATTCTTAACACTCTTATGAAAAACATGACAAAAGTATGGATTTTAAACACAAAGTATACCAATGTATCGAAGCTGTTGTACTTTGGATAGTCTCTATGGCCAAGTAAAGGATCTTGTAAGTTAACGGATAGACCTTACAGTTGATTTCAATCATTGTTCTTATTACCAGATATTGAAAGTTTACTTCTGTGAGTTATCGATTACTTACCTATAAAACCAAAAGATAAATGGCAGGTTTTTGATTGACATTAAAGGTTCTTACATACTCCTGTTAATAGCACAAACACTGTAACCCCTGCAACACGAAGGCTGAGGCAGATCCTTAGGGAGACACTAAGCCTGGAAGCAGGCTCAGTCTTGATCATTGGAACAAAAACATTGTCCTGTATCTCAAGAATCTAGTGTGTTATTCAGGAATATGTTGTGCAAAGGCACAGCCCCACACCATTCAGTCTCAAGGCCAGGGTGTTTTCTCTCTCTGTCCCATCACAGCTACACGTTTATTTTGCCTAACCAGCCATTGACCCCTGTGTGCCTGCTTGTAAGTCCCTTGCTTGGTGTCTGAGTGCTGGTGTCTACGTCCTATCGCTCTACTGATGGTTGGCTCATCTACAGAATCACAACATCCACAACAGCTGAATTAACATGTTAAACCTCACCCAAAATTGAGGCCAGGGAACCCCAGAATCAGCACAGTCCTTCCACTCTTGCACTGCAACTGTGACTGTCACCCAGAGGTCAGTTGCCTCAGCTGTGACTCCTTGTTAACCCCTCACTGGTATTTCCTCTACTCTTTCTTGTGGGGATAGCTAAGGTCTCACTCATTTCCATATTTGGTAATCATGGATGGTCTCCTTGGGAAATATTTTGATTTATGTGTGTCTGTGTGTGTGTGTGTGTGTGAGAGAGAGAGACAGAGACAGAGAGAGAGACAGAGAGAGACAGACAGAGAGAGAGAGAGAGAGAGAGAGAGAGAGAGAGAGAGAGAGAGAGGGAGGGAGGGAGGGAGGGGAGGGAGGGAGAATGAGGGAGGGAGGGAGAGAGCTTCTTGGGTGTGAGTCCTCTGTATCTTTGTTTGAGACAGGGTCTCTTATCCATGGCTGTATGTACCAGATCACTGGCCCTTGAGTTTCCCAGAGTTCTGCTCAATTCACTTCCTGCCTCACTGTAGCAGCACTGTGATTACAGATGTGTGCACTGTCACATCCATTTTTTTTTAAAATATGGGTCTTTATAACAACAAAGTATGTACTTTACCCACTGGGCCTCCTCATCAGCCCCAACATTTCCACTCTGGAAGAGTAATACAGTTCATTTCTCATGTGAACACTAGGTCTCCAGTATGTACTACACGCAATTCTTAGACCTTTATCTTGTATTGCAGCTGGGCTTTGACCATGGTCACACTAGGTCAGGGTTTGGGCAGCACCAAGTCTTCCTAGTCCAGTGCATGCAGGTGAGAGGCAGGGAGGCTCCATGAGGAGCACACAGATGAACACAGACCTCCTTCCCACTGACTGTCGTCTGACCTGAGTAAAGTCAAATCCCCCACAGGGCTTCACTGAGCCCCACGTTCCTTTACTGGAAGTAGTTGCTCAGAAGCATCCACTTCCTTTCTTCAGAGGAAGTCTTACAGTAAAGGCATGGAATTATGTTAGGTTGACATACTGGGTTCCCAGAGGCTCACATTTTCTTTCCAACTGATATCAAATGTTCAAAATTTCGGAAGCCATGAGAAGCATAGGACTCCATAGTCTTCTCTGGTTACAGAATACCAAATATGTCACAAGTTCACCACACCGACTAAACACAGATTCAGAGGGCAATACAATTGATCAGAGACCTCTTTAAATCACCCAATGAGGCTTTAGACTGGAAAAGAGATTACACAGAAATAACCTGGTTAGATTCTGCGTTCAAAGACCTGCCCTCTCAGCCAGGGTGACAGATTTATGGCAAGGATGCTGGTGACCTGCCAGGAAGAAAACCTGAAAAAGAGATGAAGGGTTCCACAACTAGACTGCCGGGAAAGAGCCATGCTCCTGACACTCGGATTGTCACACTCATTCAGAGGTGACCTTCAGAATCTGTGGAAGGACAGCTGTTTTAGGTGAAGACTTTGTTAGCTGGTTTGTGTGACTTCTCACCCTACCCCTTTACTTTTGTAATCTTAATATATTAAAAATGAATCCCTCCGCCTAATTGCCTTGGTCTATGGCATTTTGAGATGTTCATATTTGGTTTTATTGTAAAAATCAGCATTTGCCTGCTCATCTCTCTCTCTCTTTCTCTGTCTGTGTGTGTGTGTGTGTGTGTGTCTATGCCTACACATGACCTTCATAAATGATAAACTTTTGATCAGTAAGCATGCAGAGACTAATTTCTGACGGCATATAGTAGAACTAAATCCTTCAGTCGAGACTATTATTTTGATGATCTTGTTGGGTTCTTAGAGCTTCATTCAAGACACAATTAAGTTTTCTGGAAGAACTGAACAAGAGGGTCTTCATTTGGCCAGGTCTTACTAAATTTGAACCTAGCTTCAGCTGCTTCCATCAGACCCCCACATATGGTTCCCCTATGGGCGCTCAGACATTAATGACACCATTAAGACCAGCAAGGCACCGAAACATCTTCTTATCAAATCTCTGGGCTACTTGCTCTTACACAGACTCACTCATGATCTGGCTCCAATGTCTTTCATATTGGAAACCACATCACATTGTACCTTATTCCTTCAGTTTTTAAGGTAATCTGAAAGTCTTTTCTGTCAAATGTGCTATTTTGGCACATGTCAAAATTTCAGTACATGTCCCCAAACCAGAGATGGACCAGAGTCTGTGTAGCTGACATTCAGAGTGAATTCATAAATGTATTGCTTTCACTATGTCCCTGCACACAGACCATGGATCTCCATCTGTGATGAGTTTCATCTGTGTGTACCCCTGTCCCAAGAAATTCTTAGTTTGTTACAATAACTCTGACCATGCCTCTGTTTTTTTCCCACAAACTCTGGCACCAGTTATTTACTGTACATAATAGAACCTTGATTTCAAGCTCATCTTTGTTGATTTTAGAAATAATTTCCCTTATTTTAGTAGTGAAGAATAAAAGATGCAAGTGAGTTTTTCCTTTGACATGCTGCATTGGGAGTAGGTACAGCATGTATATGTGATAGAAGATGAAAGAAAACTTATTTGGGTTAATTATTTTTGCATGAATTTAACATTTCTTTGTCCTAAGAGGCCTAATGCAAATAAGCCCATTGCTGTTTTCCTAGTAAAATGTTTTTTTTTTTTAAAGTTATTGTTTTTATCCCCATGAACCTAACCATCTCAAGCATTCAGTGCTTACCTGGAATTTAGGGTTGGAAAAGTCCCATTTTGCTTTCTCCAAATATATTGGGTTTGAAGGACAAATGAGAGCCACTGGAGGCTTGAGGAGATGTGTGATGTCTAAAGGACTTTTTATGCCTTGGTCCTAATTTCACCTGCGATGGGAAAGACTCAAGTCAGAGCTCAAGTCATTGAGATGTCAACATAGCACATACAGCAGAGGATGCTGAGGAGCCTAATGAAGGAGGTGGGAGCATTTTCCTCAATAACCTCCTGCATCCTCACACCAACCAACGGAGGTCAGGAAGCAGCTGGCATGTTATCAAGTATTCTCTTGGCCCTAACTAAGGCTGTACACACCAGTTATGCCCCGAGGACATTTAGAAGCACTATTTTTTTCACCTTCTGTTAATTTAGGATTGAACCTAGAACCTTGTGCAGGCTAGGCAACTACTCTACCATGGAGTTATATTGCCAGTCCCACAAATGCATTCTTTAAAAGCAGTGGAGAGTGAGTTGCTTACAAAGCATAGCCTTGGAGACGTAAGGCCCCATTGTGGCAATTATAATCTGTCCTGAAGCTCTCAGTACTCTCTATTCACCTAGTTCTGTCAAACATAAGTGACCTATTGTGAATTCTCAGGACAACTTCTTATTCACTCATGTGATTCTGCATCCCGAGATCCCTTCTGCTTCCCCACTTTGGCCCCAGCCATATCAGCATTTTGCTAGACAGACTAAATCCTCATCTCACTTGAGGCCAGACAAGTTCACCATGCCACAGCTGTCTCTCTTTTCTGGAGTCATCACACAATGCTTATGTATTTCCTGATAGTTGTTCCATTGACTTAAACTGTAATTTTTTCCCTTATGTAAAGTATGATGCTTTCATTTTTTTTCTGTTATAATATTTAATGGATCAGTGCTTATTATTTTACACTCCATTTTTATTTGCAACATATTTACAAATTCACATATTCATTAAAAAACAATGCATGGGAAAGTATCACCTTTTTTCTATAGTACGGGGGATACGTTTGTGCAAGTTTATCCATATTCATTTAAGGAATTGTAATATGAGTTAAGGAAAACAATTTTGTTAATACCATTAGTAGCTTTGTTACCTTACATGACTGAGCCACAGTTTCCCTTCAGTAAGAGGTTATTATGGTCTGTCTCTAATATTGTTAGTTGTGGTTGAATGGCACATTAAACCTGGTGCCTGGCATATGGTAGATATTCATAATACTAAAATTTATTCAGTACAGACATATTATCATGGACTAATAAAGTCTTCAAAATACACTCTACTTGAAATAAGTTTAATCAATATGGGAAGTACAAGTCTCTTCCTTCACAAAGAATCATAACCCCATCAAGAGAAACATTACAAACACTGCAAACACTATTATCTTCACACACAAGTAGTGTGAAGGGTACAGATTATCATATACAGAGGAATAATGTTATTGGGACATGCTCAATGAATGGACAATAACAGCTAAAAACACATACTGATGTGCCAGGCATTTGTCCTGGAACTCTGCACATAATCAATTCAGGCAATGTTCATAATAACTTTGAGTATTAATTAGTTCCTGTTATCATGCCCACTTCATAGAAAGCAGTGCTGGGGGCACAGATTACCCAGTGTCTATTACACAGCTACTCAGTGCCACCCTTTCCTCTAAACCTTGGTGTGTTGGATAGATTTTTGTCTACTTGCCATAAGCCAGAGTCATCTGAGAAGAGAAAACCTCAAATGAGAAAATGCTTCATTTTGACTGGGCAATGGGCATACCTGTGGAGCATTTTCTTAATTGTGGGTGGGGGTGATCCCACCCACAATGGGCTGGTGGTTCTGAGATTTATAAGGAAGCAGGCTGAGCAAGCCACGATGAGCAAACAAGGAAGCAGCATCCCTCCATAGCCTCTGCATCAGCTCCTGCATCCTGGTCCCCACCCAGTTTGAGATGCCTTTCTTCCTTCAGTGGACTGCTGCTCAAGTTATGTAAGTCAAATAAACTCCTTTTTCCCCCACCTCCTTTTTGTCATTGTGTTTGATTACTGTTGTAAACATCCTAGTTATGATACCAGGTGTGGAGGAATAAATTTCATTTCCAGGAATACTTTGCTATAGTTCTGGAGAAAGAAATGAGAAGGTTGTAAACTATATGAATGCATATGTGGTTACACAGCTATATTAGTGAGGGCTTTCATCACTGTGACAAAACACCTTTAGAACGAGGTAAGTGGGGAAGGATTTATCTTGGCTCACTGTTCCAGACCATCATGGTGGGTATATGTGATGGTCTGAGATAGGCTCACATATTTAAATTCTAAATCATCTGGGAATAGCACTACTTGAGAAGGATTAGAGATGCTGCTTTGTTGGAGGAGGTGTGACCTTGTTGGAGGAAGTGTGTCACTGGAGGTGGTTTTTGAGGTTTCAAAAGCCTAAGCCAGGCCCAATATCTCTTCCGGTTGCCTGTGGATGTAGATGTAGAGCTCTCAGCTACTTCTCCAGCATCATGTCTGCCTGTGCACCTCCATGCTCCCTTCTATGCTGATAATAGAGTACACCCCTGAAACTGTAAGCAAGCCCCCAATTGAATGCTTTCTTTAGAACAGTGACTTTTATAAAACAGTATGATAGATCAGAATGTTATTTACTAAATTGCTTCCAGGCTCACTTTCAGCTACCTTTTTTTTATATACCCAGCCTCACTTGCCCAGAGATGACATGCCCACAGTAGGCTGGACCTCCTACATCAATTAGCAGTAAGAAAAAAGACCCACAGATATGAAGCAAGAATTTTCTCTGTTGAGGTTTCCTCTTCCCACGTGTGTAAAACTGACAAGTAACATCACCAACATGTATAGAGGGTAAGATGTCCTTGAGTGCACAGATAAGCACTAGGGAAACCAGGAAGATTAACATGTAGGCTTAGATCTTCAAACAAAGGAACTGTACATATTTTCCACCAGGAAAGCTGGAAATGGATCCAGTTTAACCTGATGATCTTTTGCTATCTGTAGGTTAAGGCTTCACCTGAGTTCCCCTAGACTATTATGCTTGTTATTATATTATCTATAATATATTTTTGTTATATATATCTTTTGTTTGTTATTATGCTATTATCAAAGACTCTTCCTCCCTAAGTCTTGAGAATTGCTTCACAATCGATAAAACCCATCCTAATTGACAATGCGTTTGTACTTTACAACAACCTAGGTAACTTCTATGTCATTTTATTATCAGGTCAATCCCTAAGGCATTGTTTATCTCAGTCATTCTCCCTAGACCTTTATTTTGAATATTGTGTCTGAGACTACAGATCCCAGTCTATGGAAGAGGACACATATACCTTGTATTCTTTCAATGTACATGCACCTTAATCTTGGTTGTACACACCAGATTGAGTTAATTGTCATCAGAAAACTTTTATTAGAAACGTGCTGTGTTTAAGTATGTCTGAAATAAACTGCCTGGTGTCAGAGTCTAGAAGTTTGAACCACCACCAGCTAACTAATTGTTTTAAACTGGATTTTCTTCTTGCCTCATGAATATGGACATTCTTCTGTCCCTGATGGTTGCAGGAATGCCCACATCCATGAACTTGGGAAAGGGTCCTGAAAATGGAGGGGATATAGTTGCAGCAGGGGTAAGATGAGAGAGAGTGGGCTTGAGAGTAATCAGAATATATTATATGTATGAAATCATCAGAGAGTAAATTTCAGTAAAAAATTATAAAAGCCACAGTTGTTATTATACTATGTATTGGTTTTGCATATAGAAGGGGTGTGGGAAGATTGTTGGGCCTTTATTCAGTGATAGGCTTTGTTTGCAATATAATCATCATACACTGACTTTAACAGCTTTCTTGAGATATAATCCACATACATGATGCACATGCTTAATATTTACATTTATATATTTCAAAATACTCACAAATTAGTGTATTTATTATTTTAGGACATTTTCTCACCTCATTTCATTTCATGTCCATTTACAGATTCTGTCTTGACTCTCACCATCAGGCAACCACAGATGTAATTGTGTCTCTGTATATTTCGTGGTAAGGTACTGCAGAGTATATGTGGGCTTTTGCATTTAAGGTACTTTCTCTTTGCATAGTTCTGGGGGCTTTTCCTTGGTGGCATATTTCAGCACACTATTCTGTTATGTAAGTGACATGGTTTTGTCTCATGGATAGACCACATTTTCTATTTTCACTCACAGACTGATTGGCATTTAGATTTCCCAACAGTTTGGTAACTATGAGTAACGAAGCCTTGATATTTGATAACTTTGGCATGTGAATATTGACTTCTGTAATTTCAAGGAAAAGCAAGGAATCTATTTTAGTGAAACTAAAGATGTTTAGCACACACATGAAAACCTGGGAAAACAGGAATTTTATAAAAGTTATATCAGTCCTCTATAGAGTCTTCAAAAAGACATAAGAAAAGAAATCTGCTATGCAAATATCTCACAATGTTATCCACCATAGAAGGTGGTTGTGTAGCCTGCCATTACATTTCTTTTGCTGAAAATTTTGATGAGTAAAAATGGATGGAATCTATATGAGCCAGGCTTGCTGTTAGGCCATAAACACAGGAGACTTATGAGTCTTTTGGGATTTTATAAGCTCCTGCCCCCAATCTGTGAGGAAGACATGCAATAAAGTGGCTGATTGAGGGAAACAGGTGTGTGTGTGTTTTCTAGGGTCAGCGGCAGCTGATTTTACCTGATGTAGTCAGGATCAGGGTTGCCAGGTACCTGGGCTCCTTTAAAAGACAGAACAGTAGGTTTTCATGTCAACTAAAAACATTGTCAGCACAAGACCTGCACATAATTAAGCCAGTCAACAGTCCAGCCTGGAGGGGGAGGTCCTCATGAGTGCCTGCCCTTAGCAGAGAGGCTGCAGCCAGGTGAGAGCTGCTGGGGAGAGGGGGCCAGTTTCCTTGAGTTTGCTTTCTGTTTGATTTTCTGTTTATTGTGGTTTTAGGGCTCAAATCTAGGGCTTTTAGTCAGCAAATCCTCTGCCACTGAACCACACCCCAGCCCTTCTGTGTGAATTGTTTCTGGCTCTCTAAGGTTTAGTTTGTTTGTTTGCTTTCTTTTTCTTCTCTTTTTTTATTATTGAAATGTTGGCCAATGGCTAGGACTTCTAGTTGGCTAGCTCAGTCTTAATTCTTAACCCATTACTATTAATCCATATATTTCCACATGGACTTGGCTTACCAGAGAATGCCTGGACCTGTTACTTTTTTTTTGGATACATGGCATATCTCCTATCAGCCTCTCTGCCTAACTTTTTGAGAATCCTCATCTCCTAGTCCCACCTATCTTCCTGCCTCTACTGTTTATTGGCCAAGCAGTGTTTTATTTACTAACCAATAAGAGTAACATATATACAGAAGAACATTCCCCTTCAGTGTCTTTTTAATTAATTGATTAATTAATTAATTAATTAATTAGGCTTTTTTTTTTTTTGGTTTCTCTATGTAGCCTTGGGAATCCTATAACTCATTCTGTAGACCAGGTTGGTCTAAAATTCAGTTACATGTGTGTCAGTCCTTCTTGATTGCTAGGATTAAAAGGTGTGCACCACTACTGCCAATCTATGGCAACTCTTATAAAAGAAAAGATTTAATTGGGGCTTCCTTCCAATTTCAGAGATTTAGTTCATTATCATCATGGCAGGAAGCATGGTAAAATGCAGACAGACCTGGTAATGGAGAGGTAACTGAGAGTTTTGCATGTGGCACAGGGCCAGTCTTGAGTATTTGAATCCTCAAAACCCATTCAGAGTGACACAGTTTAAGCCTGCACCTGCTCCCATAAGTCCACACCTCCTAATAGTGGCACTCTCTAATGACCAAACATTCAAATATGAGCCAATGGAGGCCATTTCTAATCAAACCACCACACAGTCATACCGGAGAGTCTCAATTTAACACCAAAGACAACCTCATATCTTTCTACATGGAATGCTCTAAATCTGTAGCAACTCCTTTGACCATAAGACCAGGTGCAGCTGGGGCAGAATTACAAACAGCTGGCAAGGAGGCACGGGCTAGTGTGGCTGAAATCTCAGGTTTGAAGTCAAGTTAGATGATCCTACTCATCCCATGTTCTGAGGAGGGAACAGACATCGTTGTCTTCAGTCTGGAGTCTCCTATGACTGTAATGCTAATAGCTCTTACACTCAGAGAACAATATCCTAGGATACACACAGGAAGCCTAATTTCAATTCCCAATGCATGGTGTCATGCATCCATAATCCCAAGGGGTACAAAGGTTCTCCTTAGCTATGTGGTCAAGCTCCCTCTTGGCTATGTGCCACAATTGGGTATATGGTTCAGTGGCATAATTTGCTTAGCACCATGAAGTAACTTAGCGCCTGATTACCTGGTTAGGATGGTAAGGCCCTGGGCTCAATATGGATGGCTGTTGATAATAAATAAGTTCTAAAAGGATGTATCCCAGCTAGTGGGAGTAGGAGGCAGCAGGATAGGCATGAATTCTAGGTTATCTTGGGGTACTTAGTATTAGGCCAACCTGACTATATAGGAAGACCCATTCAAAAAAAAAAAAAAAAAAAAACAAAAACAAAAACAAAAAAACACAAAAAAACCAAAAACAAAAACAAAAACAAAAAAAACCAAAAAAACCCCAAAAAACAAAAAAAACCCAAAACAAAACAAAAAACAAAACAAAACAAAACAACAACAACAACAAACACACATACACACACAACAAAACTAAAAACAAATGTCAGAAATGTCAGCTATGAGTCATTATTGTTTCTAGCTTCCTTTTCTTTCTTGTGGTTGAGGAGGCAAAATCATTTAACGGGAAGCCCAAGAGGTGTTTTTGACACCCTGAGATGGGTGGGAGCCAGTATATGTCAGTGTCCTGGCAACAACAGAAATGGTTCATCTTGTGGCCCTCATGGGGATACTTGGAGTCTTTAAGGTCAGGATACAGGCAGAGTTGGAATGAGGGCATCAGATTGTTGGTATAAATTTGGGCCTCAGGCAGGATGCTGGCAGTGCCTTCTGGTGGTATAGTCTCCTTATTCTGGGATAGATTGGCATTGACTCCACCATGAAGTGACTGCTGGCATTGAACCTGAGGTGACTGATGGTGCTAGACTTGAGGTGACTCAAGTAGGGCTTGAGGTGACTGCTGGTGTTGGACTTGAGGTGACAGCTGGGGCTGGACTTGAGGTAACTCAAGTGGGACTAGAGGTGATGGCTGGTGTTGAACCTGAGGTGACAGCTGGTATTGAACTTGAGTTGATGGCAAGTGTTGGAGTAGAGATAACTGCTGTCAGTGGACTTAGGGTGATTGTTCAAATTGGAATTGAAGTAACTCCTAAAGTTGTAATTGATGTAACTGCTGGCATTAATCTTTGTCTTGGGGTGACTGCTGTGGTGTTGCTCTTGGTCTTGGGGTGACTGCTAGTGTACTTGTTCCTGCTGAGTATCACATTTGACTCTCTTGCGTTTTGCTTGTTGGTTCTTGAACCAAACCTGCAGGACTGTGGAATCCAAGTTCATTTCTGAGGCCATTTCTTTCTTGTGACTGGAGTTTGGATAGGGGTTCTTTACAAATGTCTTGCTCATTGTATCCATTTGTTCCTGAGTGAATGTAGTTTGTCTCCTATATAGACCTCCCTGGTTCTTACTAGTATTCCTGCAGAGGACATGGTTTCCAGTCCCAGAGTCCACCACCTTGGACAGCTCCAAACTGTCTTCAGGGAGCATGCAAGAGAATAAATAACATCTCGACCCCAGTTGCTCCCAGGTACTTAGTTCACTGCAAGTAAGGACATGTTTGTTTGTTTTCTTGTCAGCCTCCTGCATTCTTTCTGTACTGTCTGTAGTTGTTGATTCATTTCCTTTAAGCACCCATTTTAACTTCTCCGTCAAAGCATTTGTCCTGTCCATTCCTCGTTCTGTCAGGTGGACTTGTGTTCCCATGAGAGCTCTTGGTGCATGTTTCTGTGCAGCACCGGTTGTGAATGGAAGGAAGTAGTAGGCGTTTATTGTGCTTTTGTAATCTGGCTCTATGCTTGTCCTTGCAGATTTTAAGGCAGGCTTCTTTGCATTTTTTTTCTGGTCCCTTGGTTACTTTTGTGTTTTCAGCACTAGATGGCAGGCTAAGGCCAGGTTGGTCCCATGCGCACTCCTGGTGTGTGTCACTGTGTCAGAAATGCAGGGAGATGCAAACCTAGAGCAATCTGCCACCTTCAGCTGCTGTATTGTTGAGCAAATGTGAGTGAGTCCCAAGAAGGTTGTTTTCATATCTCAATCCTCTCTAGGTCACAGGAAACAACTCGCTTATAATCAGTGGTCTGTGGTGAGAAGCAAGCCATTCCCCTGGCTCTAGGAAGACTAACAATAGTAAGATTAAGCTCTGGCTATCTGCAACACCTAAGGCCACAAGCACCACAAGAATTACACTGAACCTGGCCCACTGAGACCATTGCAGGCCTAGATAAGACCAGTAAACACTAGCATGAGCTGTGTGCTGCTGATGTAAACCCACAGCCCAAGTTCACTGTCACCAGCCACAGGTGACAGTGGCCAGAACAGAAATGTGGAAATAGGAGAACGTGCCTCTTCTTAACTTGATTTTAGCCCTCTTTGTATGGACACTAATCTGGATACAATGTAAACAACATTAGGATCATCCCAGTGTTAGCTTTCACCACCCAGCCTTGAGTCAAAGGCAAAATCTTGTGCTTACTGATGCTATCCTACTTTAGAAAATGAAGCCTCAAACTGATGAGCTGGGATAACGTGATGAAGGCAGTGTCTTGGACGCATAAGCTGACTCTAAGCTGGGACATACCATTAAGGAAAATGTTCAATATCATTTCCATAGTACTACAAAATAAAAAGTAATGCCATTAGCAAAAAAGTGAGGAATTACAACTTAAGTGATATGTTATTAATCACACTTACAAATAATGTATTCCAGTAGTAAACATTAAATACTTTGCATCAGCCTAACGGTAAATATTTTACTGGCTTTTGTTTCCTCTTCTACCTGGAGTCTGTGCCTCTCCCTAATATCCTCCATAGAGCCCCCTTCACATCTTTGTTCCTGAGGGTATAAATCAGAGGGTTGAGCATGGGGGTGACAATAGTATAAAAAAGAGCAACAAACTTCCCCTCACTTTCAGAATACCTGTGGACAGGTTGGAGGTATGTGGAGATGGCTGAGCCATAAAACAGGACAACCACAATGAGGTGAGATGCACACGTCCCAAAAGCCTTTCTGCGACCAGCCATTGACTTGATGTTCAGCACTGCCCTGGCAATGTGGGCATAGGAGCCTAGAATTAGGACTAAAGGACAGACTAAGATAATGACCCGGGCCACAAACAAATTGGCCTCTGTTCCCCCTGTGTCCTCACAGGCCATCTTCAGGAGAACAGGCAGCTCACAGAAGAAGTGATTCAGCTGGTGTCCACAGAGAGGCATGGCCATCACGAGGCTTGTCTGGATCAGAGCGTTCACGAGTCCTCCAACCCAGGAGAATGCAACCAATGCCCTGCAGAGAAGGGGGTGCATAAAGGTTGTGTAGTGGAGTGGGCGACACACGGCGGCATAGCGGTCTATTGCCATTACCACCAGAAGCACACACTCAATTCCTCCCAGTGAGAGCATTATGAAGAGCTGGGCCACACATCTTCCAAAGCTGATGGTCCTGTCGAGTCCAGAGAGGTTGACCAGAAGCTGAGGGACAGTGCTGGCTGTGTAACAGAGGTCCAGGAAGGACAGGTGGCAGAGAAAGTAGTACATGGGTGTGTGCAGGCGAAGGTCCAGTTGTGATAGAATGATGATTGTGGTGTTGCCAAAGAGAGTCATAGAGTAGAAAATAGATACGAAGGCAAAAAGGACAGGTTCTAGGTGAGGCCAATCTGAGAAGCCCAGCAAAATGAAGCCCTCTTCTGAAGTGGTGTTCCAACTTTCCATAGTCCCCAGCCTGTACAAATAGAAGACAATTCAATGTTTCCTGTAGAGAGCATGAATTGATTATTCTTAATGCAGCAAAGTCTCTTATTTTGAGTTGTGACTCTGTTCAGTTTTGTTGAGTCTTTCACTCCCCCCCTCCAAACACTCCCATCCATGTAAGTCTTTTCTCTTTCAAATTCATGGCCTTTCTCTTTCTTTAATTGTTGTTACAACTGTTGCTGTGTGTGTGTGTGCATGTGTGTGTGTGTGCCCATGTGTGCATGTGTGTGTATATGTGTGTGTGTGTGCCCATGTGTGCATGTGTGTGTATATGTGTGTGTGTGTGTTGATGTGTGTGTGTGGTGGTGGTGTGTGTGTGTGTGTGTGTGTGTGTGTGTGTGTGTGTGTGTTCAGCTCTTCTTTAGTATATAGATCACTGGGTTGATAGTGGTATGGTCTCAGCTTATACCTAATTCTTGTTGCTTGTTTGTTCTATGACTTTTGCTAAGTTACCCAGTCCTCTGGTGAATCCCCTGGATGGGATGCTTCCTTTTGTGAAAGTAGAGAAGATGTATTGTTATCCTTGTGGCATTGACATCAGGATCTAAAAGCAGTAATGTGGAACCTGTATTAAAAGTCCAGTGTGTGTGGAATATGTTAGAGTTCCGTGTTGATCTGGGTCCTCCCTTTTCTAGTGTCTGAGACAGACTGTTTCAGCAGATTGAGACATTGAACTAGCCTGTCTGAGTTTGCACCCCTGACCTCTGGTTCTTACTTTCCATCTCTTGCTTGATAAACGTAGACAGTGACTGAATTCTTGGAGCCTTGACCTGCTTCTATCTGTCACAAAGAACTAAGCACCATAGGAATGTTTCCTGGGAAGAAACATGATCACAAGTACATTCTTTTGATAATTCACAATTGTTTCTTGCTCTTACAACTAATTTATTTTTTCATATTTTGGCACAAGAGTTCTTTGAATCTTTGTACCCATCTATGATCTGACCTCCTTGGAAACAAACAAACAAACAAACAAACAAATAAAACACAGTGTGAAAAAATATTAATGTTTTTTTATGTCATAAGAGATGAAAAATTAATAATTGTCTTTTCATGACACATGGACCTTAATTACATTTTCTTGAGTGAAACATTTAATATTCTATATTCTGAGAATGATTTTAGCTTTGTAAAAGAATTTTATGCATGTGAGTGTTTTTCCTGCATATATGCCTGTACACCATGTGCATACCTGGAGACCGCAGAGGCCAAAAGACGCTATCAGATCCCTGCAACTGGACATATTCTTGGTTGTGAGCTGCCATGTGGGTGCTGGGAACTGAATGTTGGTTCTCTGCAAGATTGACAAAACTGCTGAACCATCATCCCTGCCTAACAATCTTCTTTTCTTTTTTTTTTTTTTAAACTATGGGCAGATGTGGCAAAGAACATGGCAAGCGTTAAAATTTTGCTTCTATTTAAAGATTATTGTATTAAGAAGTAAACAAAATCACAAGATTTTAGTTGTTTTGTGTAGAAATCTTTGATTTTGTTGGTTAAGGTTGCTTTTAAGTATTTTGTTCAGTTTTATCATCAATTGAATACTTTTCTTGTGGCTGTTTTTGGAAACATTATTTTTCTGTGGTGTTTGTATCTTATAATTAAGATGTATTCTTTTATTATTTCTGTCAGTTTTACAAATTGCTTTGAGCTTCTTGAATGCTCTGCAAACAGTTATTTTTACTCTGTCCTGTTTAAATTTGCTTTTTTTTTCTTTTTAAATTTCTGTCTTGGGAAAACTGTATCTACACATGCAGAGAGATCAAAATAGACCTATCTCCCACCTCATATACAAATAGCAACTGAAAGGAGGTTATAGTTTAATTTATAATACCCCAAAGTGTAAAGTGAATGGGCTTCATCCTAAAGTTGATTTTTGCAACGATTTCTTTCAAACCTGTGTTTCCAAACATACTTGAAGTAGAGAGAGTGAAACACAGGATAACCTGAAGGCTCTAGGTGGTTCTAATGTAGATTCTGCTAGTACAGCAAGTGTTCTGATAGAGGATACTGACTGAACATAGGAAAGACTGTGCATGTTGAGGGGCATAGGCTACATGGGAAACCTCTGGACACTGTTACTATGAGTTAAACTGCTCATAATCACATCTATTAAACAAGTATAATGAACATTTTGGAAAAGAAGAATAAATATGTCTGTGACAAATACAATTTTAGATTATTTGTTTCTAGGAAACTTGCCTTGGAAGAAATGATGAAGATGTTCTTCGAGAGAAGTGGTGTGATAAAAGGGGCCAACTTGGACCTAATAAGAAGGAAAGACATTATAAAAGGCAAATGTTTTCTTAGCCTTGGTTGATATAACAGGAGCATGTTGAATGACAATGATGCAAGATGAAAAGTTTGATAGTGTAGATATTTTAAAAATATTTAATTTATATTTATTATTCATTGTATTATCTTATATCTTTTTTGAGGGAATATTCTTTATGTTTTATTTAACATAATTGTTATGATGCTATATGAAAAATAGTTCAACAAAAATGGTTCCAGTGCTTAATATGACTATAATTGTCCCCTTTCCTTCCATCTCTGCTACAATAGATAGGTGGATTCATTTCTCCTTATAACCAGTTTACCCCCCAGAACTTACACAGAGAGAGCCAACTGCTGAAAATTGTTCTTTGATCTTCATAACACTGTTGCAAACCCCATTTCACAACATAAAAAATAAATGCAAAAGACCCATAACATAGAGATCCTAGATTTTCCAAACTCATTTCCTCTTCACATATAAAAATTCATTTATTCTATTAATGTACCTCTGAAACTCAAGCTGGATTCAGCAACCAGCCAAAGTTCAAAACAAATCTAATTTTAATCTGTGTATATCTTATTATTTCTTATATCCTTATGAATATTTGCATTAGTGTCTGTGTGTCTCTGTGCACATGGCTGTCCACAAAGACCAGAACTGAGTATTGGACCCCATAAAACTGGACTGTAGGTGACCCTGAACTGGGGATTGAACTCTGGTCCTTTGGAAGAGCAGCAAGTATTCTTATTTCTTATTTTTTTAGCTTATTTTTGTTTATCATTTTCTCATACAATACGTCCCAATGGTAGTTTCCCCTCTCTCCACTCCTTCAAGTCCCCCCCCCACCCTTCTCCCCACATCCACTCCTCCTCCATTTCCCTTCAGAAAGAGCAGGCCTCCTAGGGACATCAACTGAACATGGCATAACAAAGTTGCAGTAAGACTCAGTAAAAGCCACATATCAAAACTGGGTGAGGCAACCCAGTAGAAGGAAGAGGGTCTCAACTGAGTTTTTTCTCCAGCTCTATGGTATAAGATACAAATGTCCTCTTAGAAGAGTATAGTTACATAAATGTAGGAGACCAATCATAAATGTACATAGCCAACTTTAGAGTAATGTTTTAAATGGTGACTTTAAATGTAGCAATATTAAAAAAACTATTTTTTTCTAACAAATGAGAGACAAACCAGCACCTGTAAAGTTATTGATGATAAAACACAGAAATACAATAGCATAACATTTGTGTTTTAAAGATTGATGTTTTAATGGACTTCGGGGGCCCATTCCACATAGAGGGATACTCTCTCAGCCTAGACACATGGAGGAGGGCATAGGTCCTGCTTCAAATGATGTGACAGACTTTGAAGATCTCCCATGGAAGGCCTCACCCTCCCTGGGGAGCAGAAAGGGATGAGATAGGGGGTCAGTGGGTAGCAGGGGAGGAGGGAAGGTAGAGGGAACTAGGATTGACATGTAAAATAAGATTGTTTCTAATTCAAATAAAAATTATATATGTATATATATGTACATATATATATGCATATATATATATATATGCTGGCTAGAAATAAACCAAGCTAAAACCTAGAAAAACAAGAACAAAACAAAAGATATTAAATGGTGGCACAGATGTACCAGACAGGCAAGTAGTGCTCAGTTTTTGGGAAACAATACTCTTCTTTCAGTGTTTTTATCTAAGAGATTAAATTTAGATTCCCAGCTGATGTTTTCTTTCTTTTCATTTTCTATTCCTTCCTTACCAAGAGAGGAACTTGCTTTACACACAGCCTTCAACTCTAGGTCTTCCAACCTTGGACTCCCAAGTTTGGGCTTGTAAAGTCATATCACCATGACAAGATTAAGACTGATGTTTATTGAGATTGAGATTATAGGAAAGAGTAAAAAGCCAACAAAAATGAACTTTTTATTGAGAGAGCTTTGTCTATGTTCACCATGAATATTGTTTGCTGGAGTCACTTTTTCAGGGCTAATTTTTGCTTCACTTTGTCAAGTTTACTGAGAGATGATCATCAATGAAATTGTTAATGCTGAATTAATAATTTCAAAATATTCTTAACACATTTATGAAAAACATGACAAAAGTATGGATTTTAAACACAAAGTATACCAATGTATCGAAGCTGTTGTACTTTGGATAGTCTTTATGGCCAAGTAAAGGATCTTGTAAGTTAACGGATAGACCTTACACTTGATTTCAATCATTGTTCTTATTACCAGATATTGAAAGTTTACTTCTGTGAGTTATCAATTACTTACCTATAAAACCAAAAGATAAATGGCAGGTTTTTGATTGACATTAAAGGTTCTTACATACTCCTGTTAATAGCACAAACACTGTAACCCCTGCAACACGAAGGCTGAGGCAGATCCTTAGGGAGACACTAAGCCTGGAAGCAGGCTCAGTCTTGATCATTGGAACAAAAACATTGTCCTGTATCTCAAGAATCTAGTGTGTTATTCAGGAATATGTTGTGCAAAGGCACAGTCCCACACCATTCAGTCTCAAGGCCAGGGTGTTTTCTCTCTCTGTCCCATCACAGCTACACGTTTATTTTGCCTAACCAGCCATTGGCCCCTGTGTGCCTGCTTGTAAGTCCCTTGCTTGGTGTCTGAGTGCTGGTGTCTACGTCCTATCGCTCTGCTGATGGTTGGCTCATCTACAGAATCACAACATCCACAACAGCTGAATTAACATGTTAAACCTCACCCAAAATCGAGGCCAGGGAACCCCAGAATCAGCACAGTCCTTCCACTCTTGCACTGCAACTGTGACTGTCACCCAGAGGTCAGTTGCCTCAGCTGTGACTCCTTGTTAACCCCTCACTGGTATTTCCTCTACTCTTCCTTGTGGGGATAGTGGATAGCTAAGGTCTCACTCATTTCCGTCTTTGGTAATCATGAATGGTATCCTTGGGAAATATGTGTGTGTGTGTGTGTGTGTGTGTGTGTGTGTGTGTGTGTGTAGAGACAGAGAGAGAGAGAGAGAGAGAGAGAGAGAGAGAGAGAGAGAGAGAGAGAGAGAGAGACAGGGAGGGAGGAAAGGAAGAAGGAAGAGAGGGAGGGAGGGAGGGAGGGAGAGAGAAAGGGAGGGAGAGAGCTTCTTGGGTGTGAGTCCTCTCTTTCTATCTTTGTTTGAGACAGGGTCTCTTATCCATGGCTGTATGTACCAGATCACTGGCCCTTGAGTTTCCCAGAGTTCTGCTCAATTCACTTCCTGCCTCACTGTAGCAGCACTGTGATTACAGATGTGTGCACTGTCACATCAATTTTTTTTTAAAAATATGGGTCTTTATAACAACAAAGCATGTACTTTACCCACCGGGCCTCCTCATCAGCCCCAACATTTCCACTCTGGAAGAGTAATACAGTTCATTTCTCATGTGAACACTAGGTCTCCAGTATGTACTACACGCAATTCTTAGACCTTTATCTTGTATTGCAGCTGGGCTTTGACCATGGTCACACTAGGTCAGGGTTTGGGCAGCACCAAGTCTTCCTAGTCCAGTGCATGCAGGTGAGAGGCAGGGAGGCTCCATGAGGAGCACACAGATGAACACAGACCTCCTTCCCACTGACTGTCGTCTGACCTGAGTAAAGTTAAATCCCCCACAGGGCTTCACTGAGCCCCCACGTTCCTTTACTGGAAGTAGTTGCTCAGAAGCATCCACTTCCTTTCTTCAGAGGAAGTCTTACAGTAAAGGCATGGAATTATGTTAGGCTGACATACTGGGTTCCCAGAGGCCCACATTTTCTTTCCAACTGATATCAAATGTTCAAAATTTCGGAAGCCATGAGAAGCATAGGACTCCATAGTCTTCTCTGGTTACAGAATACCAAATATGTCACAAGTTCACCACACCGACTAAACACAGATTCAGAGGGCAATACAATTGATCAGACCTCTTTAAATCACCCAATGAGGCTTTAGACTGGAAAAGAGATTACACAGAAATAACCTGGTTAGATTCTGCGTTCAAAGACCTGCCCTCTCAGCCAGGGTGACAGATTTATGGCAAGGATGCTGGTGACCTGCCAAGAATAAAACCTGAGAAAAAGATGAAGGGTTCCCCAACTAGACTGCCGGGAAAGAGCCATGCTCCTGACACTCGGATTGTCACACTCATTCCGAGGTGACCTTCAGAATCTGTGGAAGGACAGCTGTTTTAGGTGAAGGCTTTGTTAGCTGGTTTGTGTGACCTCTCACCCTACTCCATTTTTACTTTCGTAATCTTAATATATTAAAAATGAATCCCTCCCCCTAATTGCCTTGGTGCATGGCACTTTGAGATGTTCATATTTGGTTTTATTGTAAAAAATCAGCGTTTGCTTGCTCATCTCTTTCTCTCTCTCTCTCTCTCTCTCTCTCTCTCTCTCTCTCTCTCTGTGTGTGTGTGTGTGTGTGTGTGTGTGTGTGTGTGTGTCTATGTCTACATATGAGCTTCAGAAATGATAAATTTTGGTCAGTAAGCATGCAGAAACTAAATTTTAACGGCATGTAGTAGGACTAAATCCTTCAGTCGAGACCATTGTTTCATGATATTGCTGGGTTCTAATGGCGCCTCATTCAAAGGCACACAATTAAATTTTCTCAAGGAAGAGAACAGAAGGGTCTTCATTTGGCCAGGTGTTGCTAAATTTGAACCTAAGCTAAATTTGCTTCCATCAGACCCTCAGATATGGTTCCCCTATGGGTGCTCAGACATTAAGGACACTACTAATACCAGCTAGGCACCAAAGCATCTTCCTATCAATTGTCTGGACCACTTTCTCTTTCAGAGACTCAATCATGATCTAGCTCCAATGTCTTCCATATTGCAAACCACATCACATTGTACCTTATTCCTTCAGTTTTTAAGGCAATCTGTAAGACTTTTCTGTCAACATGCTATAAGAGCACATGGCAAAATTTCAATACAAGTTCCCAAAACCAGAGATGGACCAGATTCTGTGTAGCTGACATTCAGAGTGAATTCATAAATGTATTGCTTTCACTATGTCCCTGCACAACAGACCATGGGTCACCATCTGTGATGAGTTTCATCTGTGTGTATCCCTGTCCCAAGAAATTCTTAGTTTGTTACAACAACTCTGACCATGCCTCTGTTTTTTTTCCCCAAAAACTCTGACATCAGCTATTTACTGTGCATATAAACCTTAATTTCAAACCCATCTTTGCTGTTTATATTATAAATTATTTCCCTTATTTTAGAAGTAGAAGAGTAAAAGATGCAAGTTAGATTTTCCTTTGACATGCTGCATGAGGAGTAGGTACAGGGTTTATATGTGATAAAAGATGAAAGAAAACTTATTTTGGGAAATTATTTTTTTGAATGAATTTAACATTTCTTTATCCCAAGAGTCCCAATGCAATGGAGCCCATTGTTGTTTTCCAAGTACAATATTTGTTTTTTAATGCATTGTTTTTATCCCCATGAACCTAACCATCTCAAGCATTCAGTGCTTACCTGGAATTTAGGGTTGGAAAACTCCCACTTTTGCTTTCTCCAAATATATTGGGGTTGCAGGACAAATCAGAACAACTGGAGGCTTGAGGAGATGTATGATGTCTAAAGGACTTTTTATGCCTTGGTCCCAATTTCATCTACATTGGGAAAGACTAAGATCAGAGCTCAAGTCCTTGAGAAGTCATATAGCTCATTCAGCAGAGGATGCTGAGGAGCCTAACCCATTAGGTAGAAGCATCCTCCTCAATAACCTCCTGCATCTTCACACCAACCAACGGAGGTCAGGAAGCAGCTGGCATGTTATCAAGTATTCTCTTGGCCCTAACTAAGGCTGTACACACCAGTTATGCCCCGAGGACATTTAGAAGCACTATTTTTTTCACCTTCTGTTAATGTAGGATTGAACCTAGGACCTTGTGCAGGCTAGGCAACTACTCTACCATGGAGTTATATTGCCAGTCCCACAGATGCATTCTTTAAAAGCAGTGGAGAGTGAGTTGCTTACAAAGCATAGCCTTGGAGACATAAGGCCCCATTGTGGCAATTATAATCTTTCCTGAAGCTCTCAGTACTCTCTATTCACCTAGTTCTGCCAATCATAAGTGACCTATTGTGAATTCTCAGGACAACTTCTTACTCAATCATGTGATTCTGCATCCCGAGATCCCTTCTGTTTCCCCTCTGTGACTCCAGCCATATCAGCATTTTGCTAGACAGACTAAATCCTCATCTCACTTGAGGCCAGACAAGTTCACCATGCCACAGCTGTCTCTCTTTTCTGGAGTCATCACACAATGCTTATGTATTTCCTGATAGTTGTTCCATTGAATAAACTGTAATTTGTTTCTCTTATGTAAAGTATGATGCTTTCATTTTTTCTGTTATAATATTTAATGGGTCAGTGCTTATTATTTTATACTCCATTTTTATTTGCAACATATTTACAAATTCACATATTCATTAAAAAAACAATGCATGGAAAAGTATCACCTTTTTCCTATAGTATGGGGGACGTTTGTGCAAGTTTATCCATATTCATTTAAGGAATTCTAATATGAGTTAAGGAAAACAATTTTGTTAATACCATTAATAGCTTTGTGACCTTATATGACTGAGCCACAGTTTCCCTACAGTAAGAGGTTATTATGGTCTATCTCTAATATTGTTAGTTGTGGTTGAATGGCACATTAAACCTGGTGCCTGGTGTATGATAGATAATCACTGAGTGGTCCTTCATAATACTAAAATTTATTCAGTACAGACATATTGTCTTGGACTGATAAAGTCTCAAAATATACTCTACTTGAAATAAGTTTAATCAATGTTGGAAGTACAAGTCTCTTCCTTCATAATCCCATCCAGAGAAACATTACAAACACTGCAAACACTATTATCTTCACACACACAAGTAGGGTGAAGGGCACAGATTATCATATACAAGAGGAAGAATGTTATTTGGATCTACTCAATGAATGGACAATAACAGCTAAAAACACATAGTGATATACCAGGCATTTGTCCAGGAACTCTGCACATAATCCATTTATGCAATGTTCATAATAACTTTGAGTATTAATTAGTTCCTGTTATCATGCCCACTTCATAGAAGACAGTGCTGGGGGCACAGATTACCCAGTGTCAATTACACAGCTACTCAGTGCCACCCTTTTCTCTAAACCTTGGTGTGTTGGATAGATTTATGTCAACTTGCCACAAGCCAGAGTCATCTGAGAAGAGAAAACCTCAAATGAGAAAATGCTTCATTTTGACTGGGCAATGGGCATACCTGTGGAGCATTTTCTTAATTGTGGGTGGGGTTTTACAATGGGCTGGTGGTTCTGAGATTTATAAGGAAGCAGGCTGAGAAAGCCATGATGAGCAAACAAGGAAGCAGCATCCCTCCATAGCCTCTGCATCAGCTCCTGCATCCTGGTCCCCACCCAATTTGAGATGCCCTTGCTTCCTTCAGTGGACTGTGGCTCAAGATACGGATGCCAAACAAACCCCTTTCTGCACAACCTGCTTTTGGTCATGGTGCTTCATCACTGTGGTAGAAATCCTACCTGGGATACCAGGTGTGGACGAATAAATTTCCTTTCCAGGAATACTTTGCTATAGTTCTGGAGAAAAAAATGAGAAGGTTGTAAACTATATGAATGCATATGTGGTTACACAGCTAAATTAGTGGAGCTTTTCATCACTGTGACAAAACACCTTTAGAACGAGGTAAGTGGGAAAGGATTTATCTTGGCTCACTGTTCCAGACCATCATGGTGGGTATACGTGGTGGTGAAATAGGCTCACATATTTGAATTCTAAATCATCAGGGATTAGCACTACTTGAGAAGGATTAGAGATGCTGCTTTGTTGGAGTAGGTGTGACCTTGTTGGAGGAAGTGTGTCACTGGGGGTGGTCTTTGAGGTTTCAAAAGCCTAAGCCAGGCCCAATATCTCTTCCTGTTGCCTGTGGATGTAGATGTAGAGCTCTCAGCTACTTCTCCAGCATCATGTCTGCCTGTGCACCTTCATGCTCCCTTCTATGCTGATAATAGACTACACCCCTGCAACTGTAAGCAAGCCCCCAATTGAATGCTTTCTTTTATAAGAGTTATCTTGGTCATGGAGTTTCTTTACAGCAATAGAACAGTGACTAAATCAGTATGGTAGACCAGAATGCTGTTTACTAAATTGCTTCCAGGCTCACTTTCAGCTACCTTTTTTATATAGCCAGCCTCACTTGCCCAGAGATGGCATGCCCACAGTGGCCTGGATCTCCTACATTAATTAGCAATAAGAAAAAAGTCCCACAGATATGAAGCAGGAAATTTCTCTGTTGAGGTTTCCTCTTCCAAGGTGTGCAAAATTGACAAACAACACCACCAACATGTGTAGAGGGTAAGATGTCCTTGAGTGCACAGATAAGCACCAGGGAAACCAGGAAAGTTAAACATGTAGAGTATATCTTCAAATAAAGGAGATGCTTACCTCTTTTCCACCAGGAAAGCTGGAAATGGATCCAGTTTACAACCTTGTGATCTTTTGCTATCTGTGGGTCAAGGCTTCACCTGAGTCCCCCAGATTATTATTCTTGTTATTATCATATTATCTACAATATATTTTTGTTTTTCTATATCTTTTGTTTGTTATTATGCTATTACTCTTCCCCCCTAGGTCTTGAGAATTGCCTCACAATACATAAAACCCATCCTTTTAGGAAATGTCACTTTTGCTTTACAACAGCAGAGGTAACTTGTATGTCATCTTAGGATCAGGCCAATCCCAAAGGCATTATTTACCTCAGTCATTCTCTTTTATCTTGATTATTGTTTCTGAGACAACAGAACCCAGCATTTTGGAAGAGGGTACATATGCCTTATATTGTTTCAATGTACGTGCATCTTAAGCTTGATTGTACATACAGTATTGACTTAATTGTCATCAGAAAACTTTTATCCCCAAATTTTACTGTGTTTATGTATGTCTGAAATTAACTGCCTAGTGTCAGAGTCTAAAGTTTGAACCAACACCAGCTAACTAATTGTTTTGAACTGGATTTTCTTTTTGCCTCATGAATATGGACACTCTTCTGTCCCTGATGGTTGCAGGAATGCCCACATCCATGAACTTGGGAAAGGGTCCTGAAAGGAGAGGGGATACAGTTGCAGCAGGGGGAAGATAAGAGAGAGAGAGAGTGGGCTTTAGAGTAATCAGAATACTATACATGTATGAAATCATCAAAGAGTAAATTTAATTAAGTATATAAGACACAGTATTATACTATGTGTTGGTTTTGCATATTCATGGTGTGTGGGAAGATTGTTGGACCTTTAAATAGTAATAGGCTTTGTTTATTTATTTGTTTAAATAGTAATAGGCTTTAAATAGTAATAGCTGATTTTAACAGCTTTCTTGAGTTATAATTCACATACATGATGCACATGTTTAATATTTACATTTTAATGTTTCAGTATATTCACAAATTTGTATATTTATCATTTTAGAACATTTTTGCACCTCATTTCATTTCATGCCCACTTGCAGTCACTGTCCTGATTCTCACCATCAGACATCCATTGATGCAATTGTGTCTTTGTCTCTGTATATTTCATAGTAAGGTACTTCACAGTATATGTGGCCTTTTGCATTTAAAGTACTTTCTTTTTGCATAGTTCTGGGGGCTTTTCCTTGGTGGCATATTTCAACACACCATTCTGTTATGTAACTGACATGGTTTTGTCTCATGGATAGACCACATTTTCTGTTTTCACTCACAGACTGATTGGCATTTAGATTTCCCAACAGTTTGGTAACTATGAGTAACGATGCCTTGAAATTTGATAACTTTGGCATGTGAATATTGACTTCTGTAATTTCAAGGAAAAGCAAGGAATCTATTTTAGTGAAACTAAAGATGTTTAGCAAACACCTGAAAACCTGGGAAAACAGGCATTTTGTAAAAGTTGTATCAGTCCTCTATAGAGTCTTCAAAAAGACAAAAGAAAAGAAATCTGCTATGCAAATATCTCACAATGTTATCCACCATAGAAGGTGGTTGTGTAGCCTGCCATTACATTTCTTTTGCTGAAAGTTTTGATGAGTAAAAATGGATGGAATCTATATGAGCCAGGCTTGCTGTTAGGCCATAAACACAGGAGACTTATATTTCTCTTGAATCTTTTGGGATTTTATAAGCTCCTGCTCCCAATCTGTGAGGAAGACATGCAATAAAGTGGCTGATTGAGGGAAACAGGTGTGTGTGTTTTCTAGGGTCAGCGGCAGCTGATTTTACCTGATGTAGTCAGGATCAGTGTTGCCAGGTACCTGGGCTCCTTTAAAAGACAGAACAGTAGGTTTTCATGTCAACTAAAAACATTGTCAGCACAAGACCTGCACATGATTAAGCCAGTCAACAGTCCAGCCTGGAGGGGGAGGTCCTCATGAGCGCCTGCCCTTAGCAGAGAGGCTGCAGCCAGGTGAGAGCTGCTGGGGAGAGGGAGCCAGTTTCCTTTAGTTTGCTTTCTGTTTGATTTTCTGTTTATTGTGGTTTTAGGGCTCAAATCCAGGGCTTTAATTTAGCAAATCCTTTGCCACTGAACTACTTCCCCTTCTGTTTGAATTGTTTCTGGCTCTCTAAGGTTTTGTTTGTTTGTTTTCTTGTCAGCCTCCTGCATTCTTTCTGTACTGTCTGTAGTTGTTGGTTCATTTCCTTTAAGCACCCATTTCAACTTCTCCGTCAAAGCATTTGCCCTGTCCATTCCTCGTTCTGTCAGGTGGACTTGTGTTCCCATGAGAGCTCTTGGTGCATGTTGCTGTGCAGCACCGTTTGCGAATGGAAGGAAGCAGTAGGCGTTTATTGTGCCTTTGTAATCCGGCTCTATGCTTGTCCTTGCAGATTTTAAGGCAGGCTTCTTTGCATTTTCTCTGGTCCCTTGGTTACTTTTGTGTTTTCAGCACTAGATGGCAGGCAAAGGCCAGGTTGGTCCCATGCGCACTCCTGGTGTGTGTCACTGTGTCAGAAATGCAGGGAGATGAAAACCTAGAGCAATCTGCCAACTTCAGCTGCTGTACTGTTGAGCTAATGTGAGAGAGTCCCAAGAAGATTGTTTTCTTACCTCAATCCTCTCTAGGTCACAGGAAACAACTCGCTTATAATCAGTGGTCTGTGGTAAGGAGCAAGCCATTCCCCTGGCTCTAGGAAGACTAACAATAGTAAGATTAGGCTCTGGCTATCTGCAACACCTAAGGCCACAAGCACCACAAGAACTACACTGAACCTGGCCCACTGAGACCATTGCAGGCCTAGATAAGACCAGTATACACACTGGCATTAGCTGTGTGCTGCTGATGTAAACCCACAGCCCAAGTTCACTGTCACCAGCCACAGGTGACAGTGGCCAGAACAGAAATGTGGAAATAGGAGAACGTGCCTCTTCTTAACTTGATTTTAGCCTTCTTTGTATGGACACTAATCTGGATGTAAACAACATTAGGATCATCCCAGTGTTAGCTTTCACCACCCAGCCTTGAGTCAAAGGCAAAATCTTGTGCTTACTGATGCTATCCTACTCTAGAAAATGAAGCCTCAAACTGATGAGCTGGGATAACGTGATGAAGGCAGTGTCTTGGACGCATAAGCTGACTCTAAGCTGGGACATACCACTAAGGAATATGTTCAATATCATTTCCATAGTACTACAAAATAAAAAGTAATGCCATTAGCAAAAAAAATGAAGAATTACAACTTAAGTGATATGTTATATAATTACACTTAAGAATAATGCATTCCAGTAGCAAACATTAAATACTTTTGCATCAGCCTAACGGTAAATATTTTACTGGCTTTTGTTTCCTCTGCTACCCAGAGTCTGTGCCTCTCCTTAGTACCCTCCATAGAGCCCCCTTCACATCTTTGTTTCTGAGAGTATAGATTAGAGGATTGAGCATGGGGGTGACTACTGTATAAAAAAGAGCAACAAACTTCCCCTCACTTTCAGAATACCTCTGGACAGGTTGGAAGTATGTGGAGATGCCTGAGCCATAAAACAGGGTAACCACAATGAGGTGAGATGCACATGTCCCAAAAGCCTTTCTGCGACCAGCCATTGACTTGATGTTCAGCACTGCCCTGGCAATGTGGGCATAGGAGCCTAGAATTAGGACTAAAGGACAGACTAAGATAATGACCCGGGCCACAAACAAATTGGCCTCTGTTCCCCCTGTGTCCTCACAGGCCATCTTCAGGAGAATAGGTAGCTCACAGAAGAAGTGATTCAGCTGGTGTCCACAGAGAGGCATGGCCATCACGAGGCTTGTCTGGATCAGAGCGTTCACGAGTCCTCCAACCCAGGAGAATGCAACCAATGCCCTGCAGAGAAGGGGGTGCATAAAGGTTGTGTAGTGGAGTGGGCGACACACGGCGGCATAGCGGTCTATTGCCATTACCACCAGAAGCACACACTCAATTCCTCCCAGTGAGAGCATTATGAAGAGCTGGGCCACACATCTTCCAAAGCTGATGGTCCTGTCGAGTCCAGAGAGGTTGACCAGAAGCTGAGGGACAGTGCTGGCTGTGTAGCAGAGGTCCAGGAAGGACAGGTGGCAGAGAAAGTAGTACATGGGTGTGTGCAGGCGAAGGTCCAGTTGTGATAGAATGATGATTGTGGTGTTGCCAAAGAGAGTCAGAGAGTAGAAAATAGATACGAAGGCAAAAAGGACAGGTTCTAGGTGAGGCCAATCTGAGAAGCCCAGCAAAATGAAGCCCTCTTCTGCACTGGTGTTCCAACTTTCCATAGTCCCCAGCCTGCTTAAATAGAAGACAAATTAGTGCCTCCTATGAAGAATATGAATTACTATTCCTTAGATGCTTCAAAACTATAGGTTTTATTGGTGTTAATATTCTTTTAATTTCTGTTGGGTGTGCCTGTATAAACATGCTTATTAATTTTCAGAGAATTTCAAACACACATAAACATATTTTGATCATATTTATTTGCATTGCTACCTCTAACTCCTCTTAGAGTCACCCTTTCTTCCACTCTTTCCTAACTTCATATCCTCTCCCCTTCTAAAAAGCTAACTCATTGTGTTGAATTTGCAATGCCCATATGTATATCGGTATGGGGCTTACTCTTGGAGTATGGTTGACCTAGAGACCATAGCCCCTCCCTTCTGTTTTTTTCCCAAGTCATAGCCCTGACTATTCTGGTACTCACTCGGTAGACTAGGTTGGCCTTGACCTCAGAGATAATCTTGCCTCTGTCTCCTAGGTGCTGGGATTAAAGGCGTGTGCCACCCCGGCCTGGAATAAGGCTGCACCCTTATTGAAAACTGAGTTTCCTGATATAGTATCAGTTACTAGTTGCTCCTTTCTCAGCTGGGGATGGGTGGTGCTGTGAACTCTTCTCTCCTTCGTGCTGGGACACTGCCACCCTTGATCCTGTACAGCTCTTGGGTAGGCTACTCAGTCTTCCTTAATTCAGCTCTTCTCTAGCATGCAGATAACTGGATTAACTGAGTTATGGCCAGTTCGTGAACCCCATTCCTGCTGCCCGTTTGTTCTATGACTTTTGACAGGCCACTCAGTGCTCTGGAATTGATGTTTCTTTCTCTGAGTGTAGAGATGATGTAGTATCATCCTCATGGCATTAATATTAGGATCTGAAAGCAGCAATGTGGGACCTATTTCCAAAATCTAATGTGGAAGGAAGATGCAGCATTAATATTTGGTGTTCTCAAGACAACAGCAGGACATCCAAGAAGAGTCTCAGTGAGGTCCAAACATTGATGGTGGTCTTAAATCAGACCAATGACTCTTTGCAATGAACACTTGCAAGTAAAGATACATGGATAAATGGGTTTGCTACATGGGTTTGTCACACTACAGCTTCCATGACAAGATTTTAAAATATTTTTCCCCCTTTAAACTTTTTTTCTTAAAATTTTTTTGAGGGGGGGTTGCAGGGGCAGAGGGTGTATGCAGAGGGATGGGGAAATGATGGAATCAAGATGCATGATATGAAAGACACATTGAATACATTAAAAGAAAGTAGAAATATTTGCTGTTCTACTTTCCAACTTTTCTTAGTCTCTGGGATAGTCTGTAGTTTGAGACAGAGGATGAATCAGACCAAATTCACAGAAGTCTGACCATTTGGTTCTCTTTTGCTATTTCAGACAATACTTTGAAATTATAATAACAAATAGGTATTTTGTCACTATAGGTTGATTAAACACTAATGATGCAAGTAATGTTATTATAAGATATTACATTACCCCTGCAAAGACTATGGCTATATAAGGTTAATTGTAAATATATATTGTCAACTCTAAGTCAATGTCTTAAAATGGGATTTTAAAAACTAGCAAAACTGAAAAGTTCATATATCAAGAGACAAGAGAAAACTAAGAGCTGTAAATGACCATTGATAAGTAATGAAAGTCAGGTAGACATAGCAAGTTATTCTTTTTGCTGTCCTTGGCGGGTACAGGCTGGAAGTCCAGGAACTCAAAATTATCTTTGGCTGCATGGCAAATGTAATTTTAGGATCTCTAGCTGCAGGGACAAAGTTTCTGTGAACTGAACCTCAAACCTCTGTTCAGAAGCATATTTATTGTTTGTACATGAAGCTTGTTTGGGGTACAAGTTCCTCATACCAAAGTCCCTTTGAGTCACACTATATGCTTTCTGAAGGAAATCATCACTGCCTGCAACCTCAGTCCTTACTGTTTCCAGTATCTACTAATTCGAGACCTCCAAGTGTGCTTGTGACCAAAGTCATGAAAGGTATGGAAAAGCCCTTCAGCAAAACAACTCAATAAATCATAGAAAACAATCACTATTCTCTACTCTGATTTCTTCAAGGTCTAGGTGCCTTCAACAAATGCTAATACATTATACTGTTACCCTTGATATGATAACTCTGCTAGAGTCCCACTGCATTTGCTTAATGAGTACTTGGTATTATTTCTTCACCCATAGACTTTCCTCTGTATCTCTAGCCCATATTTCTTTCTTTAGGGGATTCTTCCTATTTTTTTTTTTTTTTTTTTGCTCCAGTGTGCTTCATGCATCCATTTCTGGAAAAACACAACTCCATGAGTTACGTCGGACAGATATGGTGGGTGCCCTGTCTTGCACAGAATTAGCTTTACTCTCTGTCTAGAACAACAGCTGGTATGGAAGAGCACTGAAGGCTGAACTCACTGAGCCTGCAGCATCATCTGTGGCACTGCTTGACAGGTCCTCAGAGAGGCATGAAGCCTCGAAGTAGTGGGGCAAAGACATTGTCCTGCTCCCTGGAAATCTACTCTTTTATTCAGGATTATGGTGTGCAAAGACACAGCCCCAAACTATACAACCTCAAGGTCAAGGTGTTTTCTTTCTCTGTCTCATCAAGTGATTTCATTTTCCTGACTAAATGAGACTTTGTCTTCTGTGTGCCCCTTTACAAGTCTATAACTTGGAGGGATGTGTTGTGTTTTCTAGTTGTCAAGGTTATGTGGAGATCGGGCTGGCACACAGAACCCAACATCAATGTTTACCTGGGACCCTGAGACCAGAGACTCCCTGTGTTTGACAACACTGCTTGCCTTGCAGTCTTACACTGCCCTTGGGTCTGTCACTTGGGAACCAGTTTCTCTGGCCAGCACTTCTTGCTAATTATTGCCTTATAGTATAGATTCTTTTCTTCACCCTTCCCTTGTGGTTAGTATTAGGGCCCTTGTTTGTTAACCAGGAAAAGAAAATTTCCCTGGGAATTATTTTCATTGCTTAAGAACAGTTGCATCTCCCTTTTTTTGTGGATTATACTAGGCCTCTGTTATGTCTCATGCATTATTTCTGCTTCTTCATCTCAGAACTCATATAAGCTTTGACCTCCCCACCCCCATCATACTACTTCTGGAATTGGTCAGCGTGGAGTCCTTCTGGGAGCCCAGTGCACAGGGTTGAAAGTTGTGTGTGTGTGTGTGTGTGTGTGTGTGTGTGTGTGTGTGTGTGTGTGTGTGTGTGTGTGTAGAATCATTAGAGTAGATATAGGTCAAGTCCTTCCAAATGGTTAACTTCCAAACACTGAGAAAATATTTATTGTGTACACATTCACAGGTTTCTGTAGTGGTCTGGGGAAGGTAAACTGCTTCTTGACCACATCAACTTCCTTTCCTGTTGATGAAATTGTCTCACTGTGTATCCCCTGGCTGTCCCGGAACATGCCATGTAGACCAAGCTTGTCTCAAACTGCTTGGTCTGCCTGCTTCTGGCTTTTCAATGTCGGGATTAAAGGCATGTGCCACCAAGCCTGGCCCTGTTAGTGAAACTTTTTATCTCAGGGAAATCATGATATGAGTGGAGACTGGCATCCTGGCTCCTAATGATACACATTTTATTTACAGCCACCATCATGCATTGGCAAATTTAGAAAATTATGAAAAATAGAGAGGCCAACAAGAGTCTGCATAATCAAAAGGAATACAGAATAATAAGTTACTGGCTATACACTTGGATCATACCATTGACTTTATGCATAGATTCAAAGGACAGTAGAATTGTTCAGTCATCTGTAAACATCCTAACAAGGCTCTAGATTGGAAAAGAGAATCTGTAAAGACAAATACAAGCTGGTATCTGTGTTCAGAGACCTGACCTAGGTTAGAGGGGAAGACTTTGCTTTGTTATCCCCAAAAACAACACTCATAGCAGGGGTCAGATTTACAGGAAGGAAGATTGTGACCAGGATACCCAAAAAAGAAATGAAGGTTCTAAAACTAGACTGCCTGGAAGAGAGCCATACTCCTGACACTCAGATCTTCACATTCATTATGAGCGACCTTCAGAATTTGTAAAAATATTTCTGATTAGGTGAAGGCTGTGATAGCTGATTTATGACTTCTCACCCTGCCCTCATTTTTACTCTTCCAATGCTAACACCATACTAAATATTGAACTCCTTCTCCTAATATCCTTGGTGTACAGCTTTATGAGATGTCCATGTTTAGTTTTATTCATTACAAAGATTAGCTTTTACTTGCATTCATCTCTCTGTATGTGTCTCAAGGTCTATGAATGATCTTTATAAATAATAAACGTTTGGCCAGCAAGGATGTTAAATTTATTTCTAACAGAATTAAATTCTTCAACCCAGGCCACTGTTTGGGTGCTCTTGCCAGCTTATAATAAAACCACATTCAAGCCATACAATTTAAGATCCTAATAACTCATCCCTAATCGCCTTCTTTGAGTGCCTATTGTTTAGTTTGAATCTACTTTTGCTTAGTTCCATTGGTCCTTTGCATGTGGTTAACGGATTGGTGTTAGCCAATGCCACTATCAAAACCAACCAGGCGCCAAAGCATTATCCTGTCAGCCCTCTATCCCAGGCTCTCCTACAGGTCTACTTATGCTCTCTGATTGGTCCCTTACCTTTCATGACAGACACTGCACACTATTACATTTTCATTCAGGAAATCTGCAAGGCTCTCCAACCAAATACCCAAGAATACTCTACCCTAAATATTCAATATACATCCCCAAACCACAGATGGTTGGAGTCAGTTTAGTTGAGCTTTAAAGAGTGAATCTAAGAGACCACTATTTTTCATGAATTGCACACAGAACATGGTCTCCATGTGTATCTCTTGTGTGTACCTCTCCAAGATTCTTGGTTTGTTTCTACAGCTCTGACTACACTTCTATTCGTTGGTCCCCAGTGGTGCCTGCAGGTTATTGTGTATGTAATAGACTTATTGTTTATGTTTTAAAACTCATTTCACTAACTTTATGCAATTGCAGAGAATAAGAGTCAGGCAAGAATTTTCTAGACCTGATGTATAACAGAGCAGAGTGGTTGGTGACAGAGAATGTAAGAGTTCATGGGTGATAAAATATTTTTCTATTACTTCAGTGTTATTTTTCCCCCAAACGAATGGCCCAACACAATGGAGTCCAGTGATGATTGCTTAGTGTGATATTTCTTTTTAAAATATTATCTTGAGCATCTCATCCAATCCCCACTTACCTGAAGTTCAAAGACAAAACTCTTGCCTTTATTTCTCTTCGTTCTATGGGATTCAAAGGAGAGGTGAGATTCACTAGAGACTGGTGGTACCTTGTGATACCTTAAAGACACTCTTCTCTTTGGTTCTGTGGTGGGCAGAGCTCAGGTCACAGCTCCTCTCCCTTAGAAGTCATGATAGCACATGTAATGCACAGTACTGAACCTGCTGACCTAGAATGAGAGTATGCCTCTCACCCTGACTCTCTGAAACCAAGAAGTGACGTGTGTTATCAAACCTGCTCAAGCCTGCACACATCAGTTCTGCCCAGAGGGAATTTGAATGCCTTTCTGGGCTTTGAACCCAGGCTCTTCTGCATGTTAAAGTATGATAGCACTGAGTTATAGCCCCAGTCCTTCAGAAGCACTCTTTAAAAGCAGTAAAGATAGTGGCTGATGAAGGATGGATGACCTTGGAGACCTATGGCCCCACTATGGCAATTATAATGAACTTGTCTGGTTCTCTAAGATCTGCCTTGCAGCTCTCAGTACTCTCTATTCCCCCAGCTCTGGCAAACCTAGGTGACCTATGTTGTACTCCCAGGACAGCTCTTGACTTGATCATGTGATTCTACAACCCAGGATTCCTTCTCTTTCCTACTTTGACCCCTACTAGCCCTTTGCCAGACAAACCAAATTCTATGTTGCGCTTGAAGCCTGGCATTTTCACCAAAGTACAGCTATCTTCCTTCTCTGGAGTTTTCATATGATGCCCAGATACTTGTTCCACTGAGCCAACTGATATTTATTTCCTCTCCTTTATCTGAATTAGGATGCATTCACTTCCTTCTTTCCTTTCTTCCTTCCTTCCTTGCTTCCTTCCTCTTTTCCTGCCCTTGTTTTGCTTTTGAGTTTCATTCATATTTATTAACTTTTATGATTGGAATACAAAGTAATAGGTTTCATCATTAGATCTTCATACATATGTACATTATATGTTGCTCTTATTTTTATCCTCCCCCATTGCCCCCTTTCAAGCCCCAATCACCTCTAGCTGGTTCACTTTCTTTCTCCAGTTAGTACCACTTTCTGATTCCTGATTACATTCATCCATTTACCTCCTCCATTGATATCATAGTTTGCTTTGTATTTTTGTGATAAAGGTCATGACCAAAAGCAACTTGGGGTGGCAAGGGTTATTTGATTTTATAGCTTATAGTCTATCATCCAGAGAATTTAGGGGAGGAGCTCAAGGCACAAACCTGGAGGCAGGAACTGAAGCAGAGGCCATAGAGAAATGCTGCTTATTGACTTGCTACTCTTAGCTTGCTCAGTTTGCTTTCTTATACAACATAGGACCACCACTCCAGGGGTGAGACTACTGACAGTAGGCTTGTCCCTCCCATGTCAATCATTAACAAGAGGCATTTTCTCAAATGAGATTCCCTCTTTGCAGATAACTCTACTTTGTATCAAGTTGACAGGGAGACTAACCAGTACAATTAAGATAGTTCCACTTTTCTTATGATGTTTTAGTTTTGCAAGTTCAAATCTTGATTCTATATATAGAGGAAATACTGACTTTGTATTTCTAAATCTGTCTTATTTTGCTTTACATAATGTTTTGAGTTGCACCCATTTCTTCCTCAAGGATATGACTTTGATTTCCTTTATTTCTGACAAATTAGATTTGTGTATATACTGCATTTCTTTTTTTGTATTTAAAAATATTATTTTTTAAATCTTATATGTCCTTAAGTATTTGCAATGACATTAACAATGAGTTCCTAGTAAGCAATAATTATACCTGACAAAATTAAATACAAATTGATTAATATAGCTCATTTTCCTTCTTTTTTATTAATAATATAATTTAAAAATTTTACATGTGGATCCCAGTTTCCTCTCCCTTCCTCCCTCCAAACTTCCCTCCCTCCCTCCCTCCCTCCATCCATCCTTCCCTCCCTTCCTCTCTCCTCCCTCTCTCTCTCCCTCTTACCCTCTTTCCTCTGTGACATGCACCCTGGCCACCCTCCCCTCCCATCCCCACACCACATTCCACTTGTAGGGCTATGCTATCCAGGTTGGGTCATATAAATCTGTCAAGTCATTTGAAGTAAGGACTAGGACTTCTCTCCTGTCTCTCCTGTCTCTAGGTTAAGGGGGTATCCTTTTGTGCACCAGGAATAGATCCTGTTTCTACTGTCTGAGGTCCCCCAGACTGCTCAGTCCTTCTAGCTGAGACCCATATTCAGGGGGTCTGAGTCAGTCCCATGCTGGGTTCCCAGCTATCAGTCTGGCATGGGGGGGCATTAGCTCCTCCTTGTCCAGGTCAGCTGTCTTTGTGTGTTTCTGCAACCTGGTATTGTCTCCTCTCTTTGCATCTGGTTTCTAGTTCGACTCAGTGTTTAGTTATGGGTGTTTGCTTCTGTTTCCAACAGGTATTAGATGAGGGCTGCATGATGGTGGATAATTTAGTTGATGATCTCACTATCAGGGAAGGGCATTTATGGTAGCCTTTCCATGGTTGCTCGAATTACTAGTTGGAGTCAGTCTTGTAGTTTTCTAGACCTTTCTTTAGGTTCAGTTTTCTCTTCAAACCAATAATGGCTCCCTCTTTTATGCCCCCCCACCCTGACTCAACCTATCTAGTCACATGTGTTTTCCTCTCTTCCCCTTCTCTTTCTCCTAGTTCTCTCTTCATTCACTGCCCCCCCATTCCCCATGTACCCTGGGGGACTTGTCCCTTTCCCCTTTTGTGAGGGACCATATAGGAATCTCTTAGAATACATCTTGTATCCCAGTTTGTCTGGTGGTGTGTATTATAGGCTGGTGATCCTTTGCTCTACGTCTAAAATCCATATATGAGTGAGTACATACCCTGTTCCTCTTTTTGTGACTGGGTTACCTCATTCAGGATGGTTTCTTCACGTTCCATCCACTTGCCTGCGAATTTCAAGATTCCGTTATTTTTTTTCTGCAGAGTAGTATTCCATTGTGTAGATGTGCCACATCTTCTTTATCCATTCTTCAGTTGAAGGACATCTAGGTTGCTTTCAGGTTCTTGCTATTACAAATAGTGCTGCTATGAACATAGTTGAGCACATGTCTTTGTTACATGGACGTGGGTCATTTGGGTACATACCTAAGAGTGGAATTGCTGGGTCCTGTGGTAAGCTAATTACCATTTTCCTGAGGAACCGCCATACTGATCTCCAAAATGGCTGTACCAGTTTGCACTCCCACCAGCAGTGAAGAAGTGTTCCCCTTTCTCCACATCCTCTCCAGCATCAGTTGTCATTGGTGTTTCTAATTTTAGCCATTCTGGCAGGAGTAAGATGGTATCTCAAAGTTGCTTTCATTTGCATTTCCCTGATAGCTAAGGATGTTGAACATTTTCTTAAGTGTCTTTCAGCCTCTTTGATTTCCTCCATTGAGAATTCTTTCTTCAATTCTGTACCCCATTTTTTAAAATAGGGGTATTTGGTGTTTTGTTGACTAGTTTCTTGAATTCTTTGTATATTTTGGAGATCAGCCCTTTGTCAGATGTAGGACTGGTAAAAAATTTTTCCCAGTCTGTGGACTGCCATTTGGTCTTGTAACTGTGTCCTTTGCCTTATAGAAGCTTCTAAGTTTGAGGAAGTCCCACTTATTAATTGTTGATCTCAGTGTCTGTGCTACTGGAAGCAGTCTCCTATACCAATTTGTTCAAGTGTACCTCCTACTTTCTCTTCTAAGAGGTTCAGTGTGGCTAAATTTATGTTGAGATCTTTGATCCATTTGGACTTGAGTTTTGTGCATGGCGATAGATATGGGTCTATCTGCAGTCTTCTACACACCATCCTCCAATTGTGCCAGCACCATTTTTTGAAGATGCTTTCCTCCCCCCATTGTATATTTTTAGCTGTTTTGTTAAAAATCAAGTGTTCATAGGTGTGTGGATTAATATCGGGATTTTCGATTAGATTCCATTGGTCTACCTGTCTATTTTTGTGCCAATACCAGGCTGTTTTCAGAACTATAGCTCTGTAGTAGAGCTTAAAGTCAGGGATGGTGATGCCTCCTGAAGTTCTTTCATTGTACAGGGTTATTTTGGCTATCCTGGGTCTTTTGTTTTTCCATACAAAATTGATTATTATCTTTTCAAGGTCAGTGAATTGTGCTGAGATTTTAATGGGGATTGCATTGAATCTGTAGATTGCTTTTGGCAAGATTGCCATTTTTTACTATATTTATCCTTCCTATCCAAGAGCACAGGAGATCTTTCCATTTTCTGGTATCTTCTTTAATTTCTTTCTTTAAAGCCACAAGGTTCTTATTGTATAGGTCTTTCACATGTTTGGTAAGTGTTACCCCGAGATATTTTGTGTTGTTTGTGGCTATTGTAAGTGGTGATCTTTCTCTGATTTCTTTCTCAGTCTCTTTGTCATCTGAATAAAGAAGGGCTACTGATTTTTTTTGAGTTTATCTTGTATCCTGCTAGTTTGCTGAAGGTGTTTATCAGCTGTAGGAGTTCCCTGGTAGAGTTTATTGGGTTGCTTATGTAAACTATCATATCATCTGCAAATAGAGACAGTTTGACTTCTTCCTTTCCAATTTGGATCCCCTTGATCTCCTTTTGTTGTCTTATAGATTTAGCCCTGGGCTTTTTTTTGGTTGGAAGGCTTTTGATGACTGTGTCAATTTCATTGGGGGTTATAGGCCTATTTAAGTGGTTTGTCTGTTCTTGGTTTAATTTTGGTAAGTGATAATTATCCAGAGATTTGTCCATTTCCTTTGAATTTTCAAATTTTGTAGAGTACAGGTTTTCAATGTATGACCTGAAAGTTGTCTGGATTTCCTCTGTGTCTGTTATGTCCCCCTTTTCATTTCTGATTTTGTTAATTTGCATGATCTCTCTCTGCTTTTTCGTTAGCTTGGATAAAGGTTTGTCTATCTTGTTGATTTTCTTGAAAAACCAACTCTTTGTTGCATTGATTTTTTGTATTGTTTTCCTGGTTTCTATTTTATTGATTTCAGCCCTCAAATTTATTATTTCCTGGCATCTACTTTTCTGGGGTGAGTTTGCTTCTTTTTGTTCTTTCTTTATTTCTTCTTTGACCCAGGTATGGTGCAATTGCACATTGTTCAGTTTCCATGAGTTTGTAGGGGTTCTGTGATTTGTGTTGTTGTTGAATTCCAATTTTAAAGCATGCTGTAACAGGGGTGAGTTTGCTTCTTTTTGTTCTAAGGCTTTCAGTTGCGCTGTTAATTCTCTAATGTGACTATCCTCTGTTTTCTTCATATGGGCACTCAGTGCAATGAACTTCTCTTGTAACACTGCTTTCAAGGTGTCCCATAAGTTCAGATATGTCGTGTCCTCATTCTCGTTGAATTTTAGGAAGTCCTTAATTTCTTTCTTTATTTCTTCTTTGACCCAGGTGTGGTGAAATTGCACATTGTTCAGTTTCCATGAGTTTGTAGGGTTTCTGAGATTTGTGTTGTTGTTGAATTCCAATTTTAAAGCATGGTGGTCTGATAAAATACAGGGGACTATTCCAATTCTTTTGTATCTGTTGAGGTTTGCTATGCCACCTAGTAGGTGGTTGATTTTAGAGTAGGTTCCGTGTGGAGCAGAGAAGAAGGTATATTCTTTTGTGTTTGGATGGAATGTTCTATTTTGTGTTTGCATGTCTGTTAAACCCAGTTGAGACATAACTTCTGTTAGTTCTTTTGTTTCTTTGTTGAGTTTCTGATTGGTGGTCCTGTCTAGTGGTGAGAGTGGTATGTTGAAATCTCCCACTATAAGTGTGTGAGGTTTTATGTGAGCTTTGAGTTTTAGCAGCATTTCTTTTATGAATGTGGGTACATTTGTATTTGGGGCATAGATGTTCAGAATCGTGACTTTTTGTTGATGGATTTCTCCTGTGATGAATATGAAATGACCATCTTCATCTCTTCTGATTAATTTTGGTTTGAAGTCTAACTTGTTAGATATTAGGATAGCCACACCTGCTTGCTTCTTGGGTCCATTTTATTGGAAGATCTTTCCCCAGCCCTTTATCCTGAGGTAATGTCCTGAGGTGTGTTTCTTGTATTCAGCATAAGGATAAATTCTGTCTTCATATCCATTCTGTTAGCCTGTGTCTTTTTATAGGCAAGTTTAGATCATTAATGTTGAGGGAGATTAAGGACCATTGACTTTTAATGTTTGTTTTAGATTTGCTTTTGGCAGTGGTATTGTGAATTTATTTGTCCTTCTTTACCCTTGGTTTCTGATGAAGTGAGATTATCTGTTGCCTACGTCTTTGTGAGTGTAGTTAACTTCCTTGGGTTGGAGTTTTCCTTCCAAAGCTTTGGATTTTCACTGGACCTGGCTTTTGCCCAGGTGGTAGAGGTGGGAGAGGCGGCAGAAGCCAAGCCACTCCCTTCCCCCACCATCCCCGAACGGGCAGGGTCCCTTGCCTAACCAGGTAGACACACCACAAGTTGCAGGATGGTTGCCTCTGCCATACAACCCCTTTACCTCCACAGAGGCCCTGAGAAGGCACTCATTGCTTCTCATATTTTGCCCATTTCCCCACTTTGCATTCGCGCTGCCTGGCGCCTGCCCTGGCGCCTGCCTTGCTTGTGTGTTTTCAGGGGCCATAGCCCTGTGGTCCCAGCAATTACACAGGCTCCTTTTACTTATTCGTTTAACAAATTCTTGCTTGCCATAGTTTGTTAAGAGCTATTCTGCAGGGACCAAATCATAAGGATCATCTGCTGCCAGATGCTATTTGGCGGTTACGGCTGGAGGTGTTGAGATCTACAAATAAAAGAACCAAAGTTCCAGGACAGCAAAATTGCACCTAAGGTAATTGCAACATTCTTTGCAAGTTAAGTTGATATAATATCTGAAATCAATTGTCCCATAGCTATGGCGGATAATCTTACAATGCAGGACTTTAGGAATTCTTTTACTTCTTGTATAGAAGGAATTTTACATATTGTGAAAATCTGGCTTTGTCATTAAATATCTTGTTTTCTCCATCTATAGTGATTGAGAGTTTGCTGGGTATAGTAGCCTGGGCTGGCATCCGTGGACTCTTAGTACTTGTAGAACATCTATTCAGGACCTTCTGGCCTTGAAGGTTTCCATGGAGAAGTCAGGCATAATTTTGATAGGTCTGCCTTTGTATGTTACCTGTCCTTTTTCCTTCACTGCTCTTAATATTCTTTCTTTATTCTGTATGTTAGGTGTTTTGATTATTATATGTTGAGGGGTCTTTTTTCTTTGGTCCAGTCTATTTGGTGTTGGGTATGCTTCTTGTACTTTCATGGGCATGTCCTTCTTCAGATTGGGAAAGTTCTCCTCGATGATTTTGTTGAATATGTTTTTGGCCCCTTTGAGCTGGGCTTCCTCACCTTCCCCTATTATTCTTAGGTCTGGCCTTTTCACAGTGTCCCACATTTCCTGGATGTTTTGTGTTAAGGATTTGTTGGATTTACGATTTTCTTTGGTCGATGAATCTATTTCCTCTAGTTTATCTTCAGCACCTGAGATTCTCTCTTCCATCTCTTGAATTCTGTTGGTTATGCTTGCATCTGCAGTTCCTGATCGTTTGCCCAGTTTTTCTATTTCCAACATTCCTTCGGTTTGTGTTTTCTTTATTGTCTCCATTTCCATTTTCAAGTCTTGAACCATTTCCTTCACCTGTTTAATTGTTTTTTCTTGGCTTTCTATACTTTCTTTAAGAAATTTATTCATTTCTTCCCATTTTTTGTTTGTTTTGTCTTCCACTTCTTTAAGGGATTTTCTCACATCTTCTTTGAGGGCCTATATCATTTTTATGATGATAATTTTTAGGTTGTTCTCTTCTGATTCATTTGCTTTGTTGTGTTCTGGTCTGGTTGGTGTAGATTCCCTAGATTCTGGTGGTGTTATGCTTGTCTTTCTGATGTTAGGTGTTTTCTTGTATTGCCATCTTCCCATAGCTTCTTCCAGTAGGTGTTGGTGGGGTTTCTCCCTCTCTCTATGGATTTAGATGAGTCAGAGATTCCATGTCTGTAGTTCTGGGTGGTCCAAGCTCTCTAGGAGGTCTCTCTGTAGGCACGGGCCTGACAATGGGGATCAAAGATCAGGCTCCAGCAGAGGAAAGCTGAGGCCTCTTTGGCAGAGGTTAGCCCACAGGATGTTTCTTCAGAGATAGTCTGGTCTAGCTCTAGCCAAGGCCTCTATCCAAGGTCTGGTGTTCGGGGACAAAAGCTGGACTGATACTCAGGATGTTTCAGTACTGATAAGCCGGTCTCGCTGGCACTCTCCAACTGAGTAGGGCCTCTTTAGCAGCAGTCCTGAGATGGGGGTCCAGGATCCAGCCTGCAGGAACTCAGAGTGGACCCGCAGAGATAGGCGGATCTCTGGGAGGGGCCCAGAACTCCAGTAGAAGACCGATGGTGGGGGTCAGAGACCAGGTAGGTGGAAATTACTGGTGGTACCACATGGATAGGCCAGTCTATTGTGCTCAGATGGGCTCCAGGAATTTCCAGGAAGGTGGCTGGATTGTTGGCTCCACCCTCTGGCTCAGTGCTCTATCAGAGCAGTGGGACAGTGGGCAGGGTAGGGAAGAGGGTAGGGGGAGGGCAGGCTCTAGGTGGAGGTGGGTGGGTGTATATCGGAGCTCCAAGAGCCCTCTTGGTGGGGATAGGACGCAGGGGCAGGGAGATCCAGGACCCACCCAGGGATTTCCCAGGGAGGGTGTAGGGGAGAATCCACTGCCCTAGCAGGATTAGACCCAAACTCACCTGTAGCCAAGACCTGGTGACAGGGACAAAGGCTGGGCTGATACTCCTACACAGCATTTCTTGATCCACTTTTTAGTTAATAATGTTGCAATAAACATTGATGGAACAATCCTCTATGACAAATTGACTTGAAGTCTTTTAGATAAATACCCAGGAGTGATATAGTTGGGACATACAATAGATCTATCTTTAGTTTGTTTTCAAATTGGGCACAGTTTTAAGTTCTCTTTTTTTCATAATTTCATATGAGTACCGTATTCACCTAAATTCTCCTCTCCTCTCTCCACTCCATACACATCCCTTCCACTCCTTCTTGAATTCATGGCCTTTTATTTTTATTATTATCATTGCATATACACACACACATATATCAAGATGTGAATTTATAAATACAACCTGATGAGTTAATTTAGCATTTCTCATATGTATATATGTTTAGAGATGGTCACTTGGCATTGGATCATCTGTCAGGAAACTTGTACCTGGAGAACACTGATTTTTCCACTTTCAGCCTCTAGCTCTTCATGTAGGGATAAGGCCTTGTGAGATTTCTCTCATTCACATTGGCATGCCAATGGGTAGTGTCATTTTCCAGGACTTGTCTAGGAGACCATATTGTCGAAATTGCCTAGGTGTATTTTCTCTGCCATATATAAAAATTACAATCTTGTAGCAGATGTCCCTGTCCATTAGCTCTTATGACCTTTCTGCTGCTCCCTCTTACATGTAGTTTTTAGTTTTTGTGAAAATGCCATATTGATTTCCATAGTGGATAGATTCATTTACAGTCCCACATTGGTTGTTATTTATTTGTTTCTTACTGACTGAGGTAAGATGGAATCCTAATGTAGTCTTAGTTTACATTTCTTTGGTGGATAGTGAAGTTAAACATTTTCTCCATATGTTGAGTGGGTATTTGTGCATCATCTTTAAGAACTATTGGCTCATATAATTAGCCCCATTTATTAACTGAGTGGTTTGATTTCTTTCTATTTAGTTTTCTGAATTCTTTGTATTCTCTAGATATTAATATTCTGTTATGTAGATAGCATTCATCATCTTTCATTCTTTAGACTGTTCTTCAGTCAATTGTTTCCTTTGCTGTGGAGAAGATTTTAATTCTGTGAGATAATTTTCAATTATTGGTGGCATTTCCCAAGCAAGTAGAACCATATTTAGAAGTCTGTTTTTATGCCTCTATCTTGAAATGTTTTCCTACTTTTTCTTCTAGAAGTTTTAGCCTTTTAGGCTTTACATTAAGGTCACTTAGAGTTGATTCTTGAACAGGATGAGAGGAATGTATTTGTAGAATTCATCAGTGAATATTTCTGGGCTTGGACTTTTAAAAGATTTTAGTTTTAATTATGTGGTGTCTCACTGTTCTATTTCTGTGAAGAGACCCCACGTCCAGGGCAACTCTTAGAAACTAAAGTATTTAATTGGAGGCTTGCTTACAGTTCCAGTGGGTCAGTCTATGATTGTCATGGTGGGAAAGCAGACAGGCATGGCGCTGGAGCAATAGCTAAGAACTTTTCATCCTGATTCACAGGGGCAGGGGCAGGCAGGGAGATAGTGTGGGGACCCACAGAATTGACTGCATTCCATTTTGACTTAAGGATAGAGAGTTTTCACAGCTCTTGCTCCTCCAAGATGTCTGGCCTAAGATGTAAATGCAAAAGGATTCTTGGCCTACAGTGTGGCTGCTGCTTGTCCTGCCTAAACAACAAAACACTTAACTCCAGAGACTTCCATGGATTCCTAAATTATCCAATCACACTTCCCCAGATGGAGGGAAGAAACTCCACATTTGATAATTTGGAAAATAAAACCTCTTTTATGCTGCTGTTGTTGTTGAAAAAAAATTCTAAATTTGATCTAAGGCTTTTGAGGGCCTCCGTGATGGCTTAAAAAAAACTGTCTAAAACCTTTCTTTTATGTGTTTTGGTCAAGAGCAGCCTTGACCTTGCAATTGTCTTGCCTCAGTCTTTAGCAGTGCTGGGAATGTATTTCTGTAGCATCAAATTTACATTCTTGAACACCAGCTGCAGCTTACTCTTCCCAAAGACCCACATTTGATTTCTGGTAGATGTCAGACATTATTCCTAGGTTTTTGTCTCATAACAAAGACAAACTTTGACCCTGGTCACAATGCCTCAGGGACTAGTCAGCATGGAGCCTTGCTGTGGGAGTCCAGTGCTCATGGGAGACAGGCAGAGAGGCACAGATAAATAAACACTTCCATTCAAATGTCAGTCACAAACACTAAGGAAAATAATCATGACTAGAAGTTTTTGTGCTCAAGGGGACAGTATGGATGATTGTGGTGGTTGGTTTTTTTTGGGGGGTGGGGCACATCTGAAAAGAAGGAACAACAGTTGAGAAAATACCTTTGTAAAATCAGCCTGTAGATAAGCCTGTGGGGGTATTTTCTCAATTTGTGATAGATGTGAGAGGTTCCAGTTTATTTGTAGATGATGCTACATCTGGACAGGTGATACCGGAGAATATCAGAAATCAGGCTGAGCAAGCCATGGAGAGAAATCCAGTAAGCACCTTTCCTATATGGCTTCTGCTTCAGTTCCTGACTCCAGGTTCTTGCTTAAGTCCCTGCCCTGAGTTTCCTAGGGTCGGGCTATTACCTATGAGTATAAGATGAAATAACTCCCCCCCCACCGACTTACTTCTTGTCACTCTGTTTATCATAACTAAAGAAATCCCAGCTATGATACCAAATATTTTATTACAGTAAAAGAAAGAAATGAGGCTAGGCTGATAAACCTGGGTCTGCATCCTAGCCTCTAGTTGTCATCCACACTTAAACAAAATACAGACCTAAGATTGGATGTTGGTGGGGGAAAAGTCTAGTTTAATTCTAGTTCTTGGCTGTAGACTCATTTAAACTTTAAAACCTTGAAAAGAAATATAATATAATCAAGGCATGATAATTGTATAAAGTGTCTCTAAGCAGCCGACAAGAAAGGCTCCATCATAGTTGAAGTGTAGATGAGAGCACACTCAAACCCAGGCACGATAGTTTAACTCTGTATTTAAGGGTCTGTTGCTGTTGTCCTAAAGATAAAATTGGAACCAACTGGATAGATTCATAGGAATGTGGAGTGTAGCTTAGGAAGAAAATATCTTGATGAGAAAATGGAATCTGAAAGTGGATTCTCTAGGAAGGATTTGAGTCTCTAGTGATTTAAGCTTCTCAATCATTCAGAGGTGGAAAGGATGTTTTTCAGAATGTTATATATGCGTTTCTGTACTAGATGTTTCTGTGATGAGTTCCTTCATGTCTTCTATTCTTTGGAGACATTTTTTTCTTGATTAATTTCCATAACTGAACATGGTCTTATTGTTCACCTCTCGCCTTTGCCTTTTTTTCATTTACTTCATCCTTGGCATTATACTCTTTGGGTTTTGAAAGGAATTTTGAAATTATTTGATGTTAGCCTTTGTAATTTACATCTTTAAAAACTCATATTGCTATTTATGTGATTGCAGAGGAAGAGGTAGGTGCCTAGAAGAATATTTTTTTTTACATGTTCCATGTAGATTAGGTAGCGGGTGAGTAGATAAAAGATCACCAACGACTTTATGGGTGACAAGATGTTTTTGCATGAATTGAACTTCTTTATACACTATATACCCAAATACAAGGGAGCTCAGCATTAATTATCTAGTAGACCATTATTCATCTTCTAATTTTAGCAGAGTGGAAAAGAATGTGGAAAGAGAGAAGAAATCAATGGAAACAGAGGGTTCATGTTAACCTTTCAGTTTTAGCCAGTGACTTCTGCTAGGTCTAGATTAGGGTATGAATGAGTAAAGTGGGTTTACAGTGACAACTCAGTATACATTTCTGTAGAATAAAAGGAGGCTATGGGAATGCAACATATATGTACATCTGTGGTTATGTGGTTATGTGGTTATGTGCACATGTGTGCTAGTTGGCCTTTCTGCTATTGTGACAGAGTATCTGCTAGAACATTTTAAGGTAGGAGGAATTTATTTTGGCTCATGGGTTCAGTGTTTTCATCCCAGCATGGTGGATGACAGCTGTCAAATCATGATGGCTGGAAGCAGAGTTTTTCTCCTTTTTCTTTTTCTTCCCTTTCTCTTTCTTTCCTCTTCCTTTCTTCCTTCTCTCCTCTCCTCCTTTTCCTCCTCTCACCCCCTCTCCCTGTGAGGATTAAACCTCACACAGGTCTTGCCCATGCTAGGAAAATGCTCTACCATTAAGCTACAGTGTCAGATCTCTTCTGAAGTTTTAGTTTGAACTGAGGTCTAAATTGCCCCAAATAGCTTTCATCTCTCAGGGTAAGCCATACAAGGCCTTGGATTACTGTCCTGTCACTTCCGTTCCCAGAGGAGCTAGGTTTATAGTCTTACTACAAGTCCCCAGCTAAACTATCCACTATTTTGAAACTAGTTCAATGTCCATTGAGCTCTGTACATTTCCAGCCACAGGGTAGCTCTCTATCCCTCTCTCTTTGGTGTTTTCCTTTTAAACCCATATTGTTTTCCTATATAACTTTCAGGATGCTGTGTGGTTATTTCACTTGATTTGAAACATCCTCTCCTAGAGGGTGGTAGAAAGCTCATAAAACTTTGGAAGTAAACAAGACATAAAAGGCCCAGAAAGTAATAGAACTTGAGAGTCTCAGGAAGTTCCTGAAAGTTAACAAGATTCACAAGGCCCCCTCCAGGTTCGTATAAGCAGTAAAGATGGCTGCAGAGTGGGAACTCTCCCATGCATGGTTGCTTACAAGTAGTGCAAGGAGCTCCAGGGATGCAGCTTTTGTAAGTCACTTCTTGTGAATGGTCGAGTTTTGCAGCGATGCTACTGCCTTTGAATCTTGTGTGCACCTGTAAATAACTCCTGAAGCATACTACTGTAAGCAGCCTCAGTGAGCTCACTGGTTCACTAACCTAGACTTAGGTGAAATCATTTTATTGATCTGCTGGCGGTGCCCTACCTGTGGTGAATATACATTCTGTTCATATCTCTGTAGGAAAGGGCACACATCATAGGTCATATTTCGATGAATGCAGCTTCCTTTTATGTGGAAGATACATTTTAAGTGTAGTTTGATGATTTTTACTTTTAATTTTCATGTTATAATTGTACAATTTTTGGGAACACTGTAATATATGCATTCAATATGAATCACCTACCCAGGGTAATTTATGTTTACACTTCCTCAATTATTTTGTTTCTGCATATTTGGTGTAGAGGGAAAGGGCCAAGGGAAGAGCACACTGCCCCTGCCTTGGTCTCCTGACCCTAAATTCTGAGACTTGGAAATCCCCACCCCTGTGATTCAGTGTTAGTGACCAAATAAACTTGGTAATCAAGCAATACTTTTTCACTAGTTTCAATGCATTACCCATCAAAATCTCAGCACAATTCTCCACAGACCTGGAAAAAACAATACTCAACTTCATATAAAAACAAAACAAAACAAAACAAAACAACCTATGATAGCCAAAACAACCCTGTACAATAAAGGAATGTCTAGAGGCATCACCATTCCTGACTTTAAGCTTTAATATAGAGCTATAGTAATCAAAACAGCTTGGTATTGGCATAAAAACAGACAAGTGGACCAGTGGAATCAAATGGAAGACTCTGATATTAACCCACACACCTATGAACAACTGATTTTTGACAAAGAAGCTAAAAATATAAAATGAAAAAAAGAAAACATCTTCAACAAATGGTGATGGTGTAACTGAGTGTTGATTTGTAGAAGAATGCAAATAGATCCATATCTATTGCCATATTCAAAACTCAAGTCTAAATGGAGGAAAGACCTCAACATAAATCCATCCACACTGAAGAGAAAGTGGAAAGTACACTTGAACACATTGGTACAGGAGACCACTTCCTTAATCTAACACAATGGCACAGACACTGAGAGCAATAATCAACAAATGGGACCTCCTGAAACTGAGAGGCTTCTGTAAAACATAGAACATGGTTGACAAGACAAAATGGCAGCCTACAGGTTGGGAAAAGATCTTCACCAACCCCATATCTGTCAGAGGGATGATCTCCAAAATATACCAAGAACTTAAACTATACCCCAAACTACAAATTATCCAATTAAAAAAAGGGATACAGACCTAAACAGAGAATTTTCAACAGAAGACTCTCAAATGGCTAAAAAATACTTAAGGAAATACTCAGCATCCTTAGCAATCAGAGTAATGCAAATCAAAACAACTCTGAGATACCATCTTATACCAATCAGAATGGCTAAGATCAAAAACACTGATGATAGCTTATGTTCGATAGGTTGTGGAGTAAGAAGAATACTCCTTCATTGCTGGTGGGGGTGCAAACTTGTATAGGCACTGTGGAAATCAGTATGGTGATTTCTCAGAAAACTAGGAGTCAGTCTACCTCAAGACCCTGCAATACCACTTTTGGACATATACCCAAAGGAGGCACACTCACAGCATAAGGAAATTATTCATAATAGCCAGAACTTAGAAACAACCTAGATGCCCTTCAACCAAAGAATGGATAAAGAAAATGTTATTTTAAATATAAATGTTATATTTAAATAATGGAGTACTATTCAGAGATAAGAAACAAAGACATCCTAAAATTTGCAAGTGAATGGACAGAACTAGAAAGCAAAACAAAACAAAAAAAATCAAAAAACAAAACATCCTGAGTGAGGTAACCCAGATCCAGACAGACAAATATAATACGTATTCACTCATAAGTGAGTACTAGAAATAAATCAAAGCATAACTAGCTTACAATCTACAACCCCAGAGAAGCTAGATCCTTCTTCCAGAAATGGATGGAAGCAGATGTGGAGATCAATAATTAACCATTGCTCTGACCTCCTGGAGTATAATCAAAGTGAGAGAGGAGCAATAATATGAACAAAGGAGTCAAGACCATGATGGGGAAACCCACAGAATCACCTGGCCAGAGCTAGTAAGAGATCACTGACTCTGCACTGTCCACTGGGGAACTGGCATAGGACTGAACTAGGACTCCTGAATCCAGGTGACAATAGTGTGGCTTGAGCAGTATATGAAGCCACTGGCAGTGGGGCCAGGATCTACCTCTAATGCATAAACTGACTTTGTGGAGCCCATTCCCTATGGAGAAATACCATGCTCAGCCTAGACATGGGGGCGTGCCTTGGTTCTGCCTCAACAAGGTGATGCGACAGGCTTAGTTGACATCCTAGGGGAGGCTTTACCCTCTCTGAGGAGTATATGGGAGGTGGGATGGGAGAAGGAGGGGAGAGCAGAAGGGGAGGAGGGTGGGAGAACTGGGATTGGAATGTAAAAAGTAAATAAAAAAGCCAAAGACAAAAAAAAGGGGGGGGATAAAGAAGAAATGGGTCTGAAGATGTGAGAGGTCATGGCTAAGGCCATAATTGCTCATGAGAGATGTATGAACTCTTGGCCTCTGCCTTTGGAACAATGTCTTCTACCTGGCTCCATGTTGTGAATATTGATTTAGGGATGAGTTTTATTCTGAGCTTAGACTTTTTTCAGTTTCAATTCTGCCTAGAGCCCATGCCCATTCTCCACAGGAGAATCATTCCGCCTCTCTCCCAGATTCACACCTTTGGAAAGTTGTGACACAAATCAGTCCTCAATCCCTGCTACATGAGGTTCTGGACACTGAACTATAAAGTCTCTTAGTTCACAAATTCTGATCCAGATAAGTAAGGAGGGCAGTTATGATGCCCTCTGAGGAGTATGTTCTAGTGACTAATGATCCTGAAAAGGCAAATGGGTTTTGAGATATGAGAAATATTAGACAATATTTGTGTTAACGTCTGCTCCCTTCCTGCCATGTATCTGTACCTCTCCCTAGCACCTTGCATAGAGCCCCCTTCACATCCTTATTTCTCAGGGTATAAATCAGAGGGTTCAACATAGGAGTAACTATAGTATAAAAGAGGGCAACAAACTTCCCTTCACTCTCAGAATACTCGTGGACAGGTTGGAGATAAGTGTACATGGCTGAGCCATAAAAAAGGAAAACCACCATAAGGTGGGACCCACATGTCCCCAGGGCCTTCCTGCGCCCAGCCATTGACTTGATCTTCATCACTGCATGAGTAATGTGTACATAGGTCCCTAGAATTAGTGCTACAGGACAGACCAAAATCATGGCTCCAGCCACAAACAGGTTGTCTTCTATTATCTCTGTGTCCACACAAGCCAGCTTCAGGAGAGCAAGCATATCACAGAAGAAGTGGTTCAGGTGACGGCCACAGAGAGGTATGGTCATGATGAGGACGGTCTGAGTCAGGGAGTTCACAAGTCCTCCCACCCAGGAGGAGATGGCTAATGCCTGGCAGAGAAGGGGGTGCATAATGTTAGTGTAGTGTAGTGGACGGCATACAGCAGCATAGCGGTCAAAAGCCATCACCACCAGGAGCACACACTCAGTTCCACCCAGCAAGAGCACTGTGAAGAACTGGGTCATACACCCAGCATAGCTTATGGTTTTGTCAATTCCAGAAATATTGACAAGAAGCTGAGGCACAGTGCTGGTGGTGTAGCAGAGGTCCAGGAAAGAGAGGTTATTGAGGAAGAAGTACATTGGTGTTTGTAGTCGACGATCCATTCGTGAGACTGTGATGATGGTGGAGTTGCCAAAGATGGTAAGGAAGTAGAAAATTGAAATGAAGATAAAAAAGATATGTTCCAGCTGAGGCCAATCTGAGAAGCCCATCAAAATGAAGCCACCTTCCAAAGTGGTGTTGAAGCTGCCCATAGCCCCTCACCCTCACAAAACAGAAGACAATTCAATGCTTGCTGTCATAGGAAACACTTTGAAGTCACTTGAGCCCACAGAGTAACCCAAAGCTGAATGAAGCCTGGTACTTTGCCCTCTGTCTGGTCTATATCTTGTTGACTCTTGACTCTGCCAAAGTGGCACAGGCTGAAGGTACAGAGAGTCCTTCTTCTATACTGCAGTCAGGTTGGATTCCAGGAACAGCAGAACCTACAAGCAGGGAAGATTATCACCCAATTATCTACAATAGATTGTCTACACTGTGTAGCCCATCATCTGATAGGAGCCAGATTGGTTTTCTACTGTCATTGATAAACACTGTGGTGTTGAAAGCTATAACCACAAGGAACAAACACTCCATTACAACCAGCAATAGTGCTATGAAGAGCTGAGCTACACACCAAGCTTAGTCTAGCTGTTGGTACTGATGGGGTAAGGGCTTTGGAAATGAAAAACCAAAACACTGCCCAGACCATGAATTGAAACAATTCCATAAAACTCCCTCTATATACATACATATTCCAGAGCCATATGCTCCATATTGCACTGCTATTCAACTCAGGTCTACTCTCCAGGCCTGCATTTTTTGTTCTTAATTCTATTCTTACCCAGTGAAAATATGATTGGAGCAATAGTCATGTGGCCTTTGCTTGAATCACATTCCTTCCACCTGCTTGTTTTGTGACTTAATTCAGGCCACCAGTGCTCTAGATAATATATCTTCAACTCTGTAGGGGTAGTATTGCCTTCTTCCTAGACTTGACTTGAAGATGCAAAAGCATCAGTGTGGAATCTGCTGTTAAATTCTCATTGCTACTCCATTTCTTTTCTTTGCTTCTTAGTCTATGAGCAAAGTGTTTCAATAGACTAGGAGGAAGAAGTACCCAGGCTCTATTCACTGGTTTGGCCCTGGCTGCTCCCTTTCATGAAACTCAGTGCATATAGTTAGTATAACAGTCTATGAGACCCTGCCCATGACCAGTTGTCATCTGCCGCAAAGAACTGAGAACATGTAGCTACATCATAGGAAAAATAGATCATAAATATGTTTTTTTGTGATGAGTCTCCTACCTGAATATTTTTTCATTTCTCACCATCTCCCCTGTGACAAGATGGTGCCTTCTCACCAGACCTGTCTTCATTATACAGTTTCTTTCTCTCTCTTCTGGTACTAATCAGAATTCTGTTAAGTATGCCTTTTGCCTCTACATACTGGGACTCTTCATTATTAGAGAATACAGTGAATGGATAAACAAATATCAGTGGCTTCTTTTACTGTCTAGTAAAGGATGATGCATGCATATAACTTTCATGGCATAGAGATTTTAAATAAAATTTCTTGAGTAAAACATTAGACTCTCACTACAAAATCAACAGAAATCAATTTCTCTCTAAGAATCTAGATTAGATGCACACTTTCATACACTAAACCAGAGGAAAAGTATTAAAATTAGATTCTTTTAAAAAGTCATTTGCCAAGGTGAAATTCTAAACAGGATTGTAAGGTTTTACAGTATCTGTATACAGGTCTTTCACCTCTTCATTTGATTTTATCCTATGATACTTTGTTCTTTTATTGCAAAGAATAGTGGTATTATGCTTTTTCCTAATAGTTGGATGAATTCTGAGCTGCAGTTTCTTTTTATGTATTGTATCTTGTAAGCTGTATCAGTTATTTCAATATTTCTTTCACTTTTTTGCTGTTGCTTTTGTGTTTTGAGGGTATTCTGTTCATATTATCGTGTCTCTCAAAAGCAGTGATTGCCTTGTATTTCTTTGTCCTGGGAAAACTGGATATGCACATGCAGAAGGAGACACATATCCCAAAAGCCAGCCAAAGCATCAGGGACAGTCCACAAGTAGGTCAAGCTGCACAATTGTCACATATATGTAAAGGGTCTAGGTCAGTCTCATGCAGGCTCCCTGGTTGTTGGTTCAGACTCTGTGAACACCCATGAGCCATGGTTAGTTGTTTCTGTGGCTTCCTTGTGATGCCCTTGACTTGTTTAGTTCATACAATCCCCCTCCCTCTCTTCAGCAGGATTTCCTGAGTTCAGCCCAGTGTTTGGCTGTGGTTCTCTGTGTCTGTTACAATCAGTTACTGGATGAAGTTATTCTCTGAAATTGGAGTAGCCACCAATTTCTGAATATAGCAGAATATAGTTGGGCATAATTATGTTGACATTTTTTTTCAATCGTGTTTGGTTCTATTCTAGGTCTCTGAACCATCCAGCCTTTGGGGTTCTGGCACTGCAGCCAGTGCCAGTGGGCTCACTCTTATGGTATGGGTCTGAGACTGGACCAGTCATTGGTTAGCCACTCCCACAATCTCTATGCAGCTCTTACCCCCAACACACACACACATACACACACACACACACACACACACACACACACACACACACACCCATAGGCAGGACCTTCATGTAGATTCAGGTTGGACATTTGCTTCATTTTACTTTTTTCCAAACAACTTGGGTTGCTATTCTTACAAGGTAAATTATTCAGAAGCAAACTATCTTTATTCATTATTTAGCATAGAAAGTATTTATTTCTTGTGTATTTTTAATTGTTAAAGTAGATATTATTTTAGAGCAGTTTAACCCACAGAAGTGTTGTATAGAAATTGTCCATTTATTCTGTGTGCCATCCCCCCCACACACACACACTTGCATAACCTCTCAGATTATCAACAGCCTGAGCCAGAGTGCTCTACTGGTCAAAATTAAAGAATGTACCTGAGGACATCATTATTGTCCACACTCCACAGTGACACCCAACTGTCATTGGGTTCTGTGTTTGCTGTCATTCATAAAAAAAATTGCCAGCTGGGTGGTGATGGTGCACAAGTAGGGCTGTGGTTGTGCACACCTCTAATCCCAGCACTTGGGAGGCAGAGGCAGGTGGATCTCTGAGTTCAAGGCCAGCGTGGTCTATAGTGTGAGTTCCAGTACATCTAGAGCTGTTACACAAAGAAACCCTGACTCAAAAAACTGATAAAAAAATCCCCAAACCAACATCAAAATTCCCCATGTTCAGTTAATATTTACAAGAGGAGGAGCTTAGTCTACTGCAAATTGATATGCCATGCTTTGCTGATACTTCTGGTGGGGGCCTGCCATTTTCTGTACAGAAACATGGGATGAGTGTATTTGGGGGGAATTCAACTGCTGGAGTTATGACATCTTCCCAGTCTTTCAAATATTTCTCCCCTCCTCTCTCCCTTGCCATCAGTAGCCAGGGTGTGATGCATGTCCATATTTAATAATCAAGATAATCAAAGGTGTAAATAAAATTACCCCCAACCCTCTTAGAAACATTTCTATTTTGAACAGGAACTGCAATTTACTGATCAAATGGACACAAATTTGGCCTCTAGTATATCTCAAACATTATTTCTTTTCTTCCCATCTTTTATAAAGCATAGATTATTTTCTCATATACTATAACCAGAATATAGTTTCCCTTCCTTTTCCTCCACCCCATTTCTCCCTACCTCCTCTCCCATTCAGATCTACCTGCCCCCATCTCTCATTAGAAAAGAACAGGCTTTTAAGAGATAAAAACAAAACATAAAAAAAATGGTAAGATAAAACAAAACCATCATATTGAAGTTAGACAAGACAAGCCAACAGAAAAATAAAGGAGCCCCAAGAGAAGGCACAAGAATCAGAGACACACTCATTTACACTCTCAGGAAAAGTACTAACTGAAAGTTATGGTATATATGCAGAGGACCTGGTGCAGACCTGTGTAGGCCCTGTGATTACTGTTTTAGTCTCTGTTCATTTACATGAGGTATGCCCAGTTGTCAAGCATTCTTTCTAATTCCATATTATAAGTCAGTTATCTTTGACTGTGGTCACACTGGCTCAGGGACTGGGCAGATTTGAACCTCCCTAGGGAAGCCCAGTGTGTGTGGATGAGAGGTGGTAGGGAGGATACATTAGAAAGCACACAGAGGTACTAAAATCTCCTTCTAGCTGATGAGTCTCCAAGCATTAAGGAAAATGGATACAGCTCAGATGTTTCCATGTGTTTTATTCATCAAACAAAGGTCATTGATCGAAAGTATCCTTCCTGTTGATTGGCAAAAGCAAAAGTCATCCTAGACAAATGTAACTAACTCCAAATAATGTGTGTTAATCCTAGCCATCACCAGATGTTACAAGTTATTGTTGAGTGGATTGTCTGATTACATCAGATAATATATCAACTATTATACAAGTTCTTGGCTGCAGAATTGGAATAGAACATTGACTAAACATCTAGAATCAAAGGATAGTGAAACTGATAATCCATCTTTAAATATTGTTCCTGAGAAACAGGTGTGTTCCTGAAAGGAGAATGTCTAATGATAATTGTGATCATTTGTAGCAGAGTGTAAAGATGTGTCCTATGGAAAAGCCATGATTTTGCCTTGTTCTTTCCTACACCATAGCCAAGAACAACTAACCACATTTACAGGAAGGCAAATGTCACTCACCAAGAACACTTGGGAAAAGAATGGAAATTTCTAAAAGCATCTTTCCTGGAAAGAAAGTGATATTCAGGCAACTTTATAGCTTCTGCCCTCTCAAAGGGTGCAAGATGCCTGTCCTGGATATGATGAAATGCTTCTGCCTGGATCAAAGATTCTGTTAGTTGTTTGGTGTGTTCTAATCAGAACTGGTGTTCTCTACTTTTATACATTTACTCATATTTTCAAATTTAGTCTGCTACCACTGACCTACTTTGTGCACAGATCTTTGAGTTATATTACAAAAGTCAGTGGTTACCTGTGTTAAAATCCCTGTAGTTTTCTTTCCTCCCATTCCCCACTTCCTCCCTTCCTCACTTCCTCCCTCTCTCCCCCCTCTCTCATCTCTTTTTATTTATTCTTCTCTCACACAACACATCTTGACCACAGGTTCCCCTCCTTCCACTCCTCCCAGTATCCCCCACCTCTCCCTTTTCCCTAGATCCACTCCTTCTCCATTTCCTTTCCAAGGGACACCAACCAAACAAAGCATAACAAGATACAATAAGTCTAGGCACAACTTAATTTCAATGCATTTATTCATGATCTTTAAAAGTAGTAAACTCAGTCAACAACTACATTTAAATTATTTTCTAACATTATGCAGTTCTATACCTTTCAGCCAGTTCTACTAATAATGAGTATAGTTGTTCAACTATACTGGGACTGCTATCTATCTTTTCTTCAAGCAAATGTGGTTCTACAAATTCCTTCCTAATCAACTTTGTTGTTCAACCTTGTTTGTCTTGGAGTGGAATGTCTTCCTATTTCCTCTCCTTCTGTCTGTATTTGTGGCTCTTTTATTGTGATCAGGATATTATTATCACTATTGAACCTATGTAGGTACCAACCCATTCTCCATTCCTAACTGCTATGCTACAAAGTTAGTCACTGTCTAATCTGGAGGCCATTTCTTCTACACTATAGAGTATAGGGTTTCCTACAGCATCCTAAGAGTCTTTCAGAGGATCTGCTGCAAGACTTGTCTACCAAATATCCAGTAGCAACCCACACAAATTTCTACTGTAACACCAAGAAAACACATAGATTGAAGTCAACATAATTGACACTTGAAGAAATAACAAATTCCTTGTTTTCTTTGTGAGTGTCTCAGTCTGGAAGAGGTTCCCTCCTGTTGTCTATCCCTCTAAGAAATGCTTGATTTATTTCAACAACTCTGGTAGAATCTTTATTTGTCTTTCAGATCTGATGTTTGGAATTCACTTAGATATCAAAGTTTTGGTATCATATCATCTGTTATAGAAGGAAATTCTAAGTGTTAATTTTCTCCTATTCTCTATATTTTAACTGTGTAACCTAAGTAGTTCTCCCAGTCAGCACTTACCTGGAGTTCAAAGCCTTCAACAATTCTATTGTCTGCAAAGAAGAAATGATGCCTACTAGAGACTGGTGACAGCTACTGATGTCTGAAATTCCGTTGAGAAGAACTCAGGTCTGAGCTTCTGTCTCAGAGAAATCATGATACTAAATGGTCTTCCCTCAGGGCACAAAGTGCTGATGCTCTCTGGTCCTCAGAGGTGAGAGCAACGGTGATGGAGAGCCATCAGCCTCCTTCTGATCTCAAAACCACTCTGGCATAGTGTGACACCATTTCTCAACTGTGTATTCATACATATATTCTTTGGTAAGGAGACAGTTGACTAGTATATGTGGTCATGGAGACTCTGGGACCCATTGCATTACTTATAATTAATAGAATGGTCCTCTAATATTGGCCCTGCAGATCCTCAGTTCTCTCTATTCCCCATGCTCTGGCAGACTAATTTGCTGTACTAATTATTCTCAAAATATAACTTCTCACTTGATCATGGGACTCTGTGGCCTGAGATACATTATACCTCCCTACTTTGACCCCAATCCTACTAGATTGTCACCAATCAGACCAAATACTATGTTTCACATGAGGCCTGCCATGTTCACAACACTTTAAATCTGTTTCTTCTCTGTACCCCTCATATAGTGCTCATATATTTCCAGTTATGTTTACAAATAGGAATGGATCAAACTAGCATTTATTTTTCTGGGGAATACAATAATTTACATTTTTCTGAAAAAAATTGTAATATATTAATATTAATTGTTTTTGTCTAGTTTTTATTTTTTACAAATTCATGCATTCACTTAAAATAATGTACTGAATAATATACTTTCATATTATTGGAAATAAAAAAGTCAGTACACAGAGTTACCTATATTCGCTTAAAGACCCACAATATGACTTAAGTAAATAGCTTACTAGCCTTGTGACCTGACATGCTTGAACCTTAGTTTCCCCACCTGTAAGATGATGTTATCATGACCTGTCCTCTACCGCTGTTTGTGGATTCCTAGTATATGGCAGACAGTTGTTAAACTGATACTATTAATGTAATATCAATTTTTAGGCCTTCACTTTGACTGAAAGGAGAACAAAAGCATGACCTTTGATTCCAAGGAAGTTCAAAATCAGAGGAAAAGAGAAGCTCACATATGTCTGCTAGGAAACAGGAACCAATGTTAGGCTTTCTTTTTGATGAACCAGTGGGTTTTTATGGGAGCCTCTAACTGAGGACTTACAGGAGCAGGGATGATTCAAAATCAACTGAACAACTGCAAAGCCCACATCAGCAAGGGTAAAGTCTTGTCAAAGCTCCAACCCTGGGACAGTCTCCACAGCTTGCAGCAGCTCCATAGGTCCCAGGACCTCTTCTCTACACTGGCTGGCCAGAGTCCTCCTCAACAGTTGTTTATTCCTGTAGAAGGCTTTCTTTTCGACTCCCTTTATTATATCTGGGCTCCCAGCCTGCAGTTGATGCTGCCCACATTCAGGACTGATCTTAATAGACACAGACAGAACTTTACAAGTAGTCTAAGTGTTTCTCAATCCAGTCAAGGTGACAATCAAGATTAACAGCTACTGAACAAGCTTTAAAAATGCTATAGGAAAATCTTCCTGGGCAGATTTTTTTTATTAGTTGTGCACAATGGGAGGTTTTGGAGAAACTGATAGATTTTTAAAAATACATCATAGTTTTGTTTACAACATAATTATCAAATACCAATTTTAATAGTTTTGTTAAGATGTAATTAATAACATTGGGTGTGTGGTTCAGTGGATAACGCTGTTGTTCAGCAAGTGTAGGGTACTGAGATTAGATACCCAGCACCCATGTGGAAGCAGGTCAGGTTTGGTGACTAACTATAACCCGTACTCAGGAGACAAATATGGGCTCTTTTACAAACTGACTAACTTGATAAACTCAATCTGTGAGTTTTCAGTTTCACTGAGAGACCCAATAAGTATGGTGAAGGTGATTCAGAGGCAGCCTAGCAATTTAGAGTGTTTGCTGCTTTTGCAGAGCATTGTGGGATATTTACCAGAGAAGACTGATCAGATATTATGTGGTGGTTTGAAAGAAAATGGCCCCCAAAGGGAGTGGCACTATTGGGAGTTGTGGCCTTGTTGGAGGAAGTATGTGACTGTCGGGGTAGGTTTTGAGGTCTCTTTTGCTCAAGCTCCATCAATGTGACTGTCAGTTAACTTCCTGTGGCCTGCAATATGTAGGACTCTCAGCTCCTTCTCCAGCACCATGTCTGCCTGCAGGCCACTGTACTCCTCACCATGATGATAATGGACTGAACCTCTGAAACTATAAGTGAGCCACCCCAATTAAATGTTTTATTTTATAGGAGTTGCCATGGTCATGATGTCTCTTCACAGCAATAAAAAGCCCTAAACCCTAAGATACATGGGATTATTCCAGTGGAAATTCTTTATTAGCTGTCAGTGACTATACAGGGTACTCAGATCTCTTTACAGCACTGAGCATCTCTCAGGGTGAGCTTCTAAGCACAAAACTCATCATGTCTGGGTTGACACACTTCAGTTAACAAGATCAGTTAGCCAGAAGCAGAACTACAGAAGCTAAAAAGCAAGCTTAATACATTGTGAGGCTTTCCCAGAATTGTATGGACTTTGATGGGATCAGGTCTTTGTTTTCATTTGGTTGGTGGTGCCCTCTATGTGCTGAGTTTTACAGCCTGAATGGCACTTCCATCATTGAGTGAGTTGTGTTGGAGCCCTGTTACACAGAGAATCTGAGTTCAGTTTCCAGCACCCATAATCCCATTTCCAGGAGATCAAATTTATCTTCTGGCCTCAGGTACCAGTGGACAACATGCACATACATAGATAGATACATACAAACATAAAGAAATGAAAATAAAACAAATCTTTAAAAACAAAAGTAGAGAACAATTGAAGAATATACCCAATGCCATCTTTGCATACACACACACACACACACACACACACACACACACACACACACACACAGACTCACACATACATGCATGAGTACCTACCCAGGTATTTAGGATTGTAGGATCATTCACACACACATACACACTATTCATACCATACACTGAAGTATTTATTTGCTTTTCCTTGAAATCATAGAAATTATACTCATGTAAAACTCAACCCTGGGTTGACCATGATTATGCCAGCTCCCTTATTGAACATCATGCACACAGAATAATTTATCTATCAAAAAATTACATACACATGAAGTATACAATTCACAATAGAATTAATTAAAGTGGCAGGATACAAAATTAACTCAAAAAATTAATAGCCCTACTATATACAGACAATAAAGGGGCTGAGAAAGAAATAAGAGAAACATCACCCTTTACAATAGCCACAAACAACATAAAATATCTTAGGGTAATGCTAATCAATCACAAAGTAAAATGGTATGGGTTGGATTACGGTTACAAAAAATGTCTTAGCAGACTTTGATGATCCCCCATGGAAGGCCTCACCCTCCCTGGGAAGTGCATGTGGGGGGTAGCGGGTTGGTGGGGAGCATGGAGGATGGGGAGGGAGAGGGAACTGGGATTGATATGTAAAATATGAAAGTTTCTAATTTAAATAAAAATTTATTTTAAAAAAGTGTCTTAGGTTCATGTTATGTGAACATGGATAAGTTACTTAAAATTTTTAAAGCTTAGTTTAATTATATTTGGCTCTCACAATTCTTTATATAAAAATATTTCAAAGATTATGTAAGTAGTGATTGTTATTAGAACTAAGATTTTTATCCAACCTGGAAGTTGCTAAAACTTCAAAGCCTATTTACAAGGGTGACTGTACTTTGATCTGAAACCATCATTTAAGTACATGAAAAGAAACAGTTGTGGTAGAATGCACTGTCTCCATGCTTCCTCCCTACACTGACTCCTCTCCCCGCGTTCACTAGTGTCACTCTCTGATAACCTTTCTTTTTGTTATTCCACTTTCACAATGCTTATTGTTTTTATAATCATTCCTAGTCTCTCCTAGTCTCTTCTCTCTTCAATAAAAGTATCTTTACCCTGGCAGCAAACAAACTTGTGTCCCATCTGAGAAGATTTAGATGCTTTTCCTTTCTTTCTTTCTATGTACATACGTATGTATGTATGTATTTATTCATTGGTTTTTCGAGACAGGGTTTCTCTGTGGCTTTGGAGCCTGTCCTGGAATTCACTCTGTAGACCAGGCTGGCCTCCAACTCACAGAGATCTGCCTGCCTCTGCCTCCAGAGTGCTGGGACTAAAGGTGTGTGCCACCATCACCTGACTAGATGCTTTTCTTATTTGGTGCTGTTTCACCAATTTTGTTATTTTCTTAAAGTATTAGTGAAATGACATTATGTCTAAAACTCTATCGTGATGATGTATATCTAACCACAGTCTCCTCTCTCTCTCTCTCTCTCTCTCTCTCTCTCTCTCTCTCTCTCTCTCTCTCTCTCTCCCCTCTCTCTCTCTCTCCCTCCTCCCTCCCTCCCTCCCTCCCTCCCTCCCTCTCCCTCCCTCCCTCCCTCCCTCCCTCCTCCCTCCCTCCCTCCCTCCTCCCTCCCTCCCTCCCTCTCTCTCTCTCTCTCTCTCTCTCTCTCTCTCTCTCTCTCTCTCTCTCTCGTAACAGTGGACATTAAAAATCTAGAAAAACAGAGATGACCTGAGAACCTAAACCCTGAGGTATGAGAGGATGCAGGCAAGTAGTTAAAGATGTGAGCAGTGTTCTATACTATGTGCAAAGTGCCATCTACACTACCTATGAAGGAAATCACTGGCTTTGGAAAAAAGCTGTCACATTCAATTAAGCCTTCCCTTGTACCCAGAAATTCCTAGACACCTGTGTATTCCCTGATGTGGAGAACAGATCATCTTCTCAAACATTCTTGTGCAATAATTGAGATAAATCAGATTTGACACCCTTTTTTCATGGATCATAGACACTAACAGGGTGAGAAGCTAAAGAGATCTTGACTTTCAAATCCAAAAGAGGAAAGCAACAAATTTCTGAGACTTTCTGAAGGCATTTCTTATTCAGCAGGCCCAGGTGGACTTAAGGATATGAGAGCTATCACAGAAAGTTGTAGTGATCCTATTTCCTTCCCCATGTTACTGAGTTTGTGCCTTTCCCTAGTACCTTCCACAGAGCCCCCTTCACATCCTTGTTCCTCAGGGTATAAATCAGAGGGTTGAGCATGGGGGTGACGATAGTATAGAAAAGAGCAACAAACTTGCCCTCACTCTCAGAATAGCTGCCCTTGGGCTGTAAGTATGTGTAGATGGCTGTGCCATAAAACAGAGAAACCACCACGAGGTGGGACCCACATGTCCCAAAAGCCTTTCTGCGTCCAGTATTTGACTTGATCTTTAGCACTGCCCTGGCAATCTGTGCATAGGAGCCAAGAATTAGTGCCACAGGGAAAACCAAAATTATAGCTCTGGCCACAAACATCTTGGCCTCTGTTCCTTCTGTGTCTTCACAGGCCAACTTTAGGAGAACAGGCATCTCACAGAAGAAGTGATTCAGTTGGTGTCCACAGAGTGGCATGGCCATCATGAGGCCTGTCTGGATCAGAGAGTTCAAGAAGCCTCCTACCCATGAAGCAATAGCCAATGCCTGGCAGAGAAGGGGGTGCATAATGGTTGTGTAGTGCAGAGAATGACACACAGCAGCATAGCGGTCAAAGGCCATCACCACCAGGAGCACACACTCAGTGGAGCCCAGAGCAAGAGATATGAGCAGCTGGGCCACACATCCACCATAGCTGATGGTTCTGTCAAGTCCATGAAGGTTGATCAGGAGCTGGGGCACAGTGCTGGTGGTGTAGCAGAGGTCCAGAAAGGAGAGATGGGAGAGAAAGAAGTACATGGGAGTATGTAATCGAAGGTCCATTCGGGACAGAGCAATGATGGTGGTGTTGCCAAAGAGAGTTAAGGAGTAGAAAATTGAAATAAAGATAAAAAGAATTATTTCCAGCTGAGGCCAATCTGAGAAGCCTACCAAAATGAAGCTCCCTCTTAAACTGTCATTGAAACTGTCCATCGCCTTTTGTGTGTACAGATAGCTGGGGTCAATATAATGCCCACCATGAAGAATGTGAATCTAAAACACATTCCCAGTATTCCCGAACTTTCCCTAAACCAAGCACTTTGATGTCCATTTTACTACTCAGTAAAGGATTATCTGCCGATTAGTCTTTCTTTCATTAGTATAGAAATAAGTGCATTAGGATGATAAGGCATTTAAAAAAAAAAAAAAAAAAAAAAACCTCAGTCCTGCTGCCTGTGTGTTCCAGAACTTTGAACAAGTTTGTCAATCCTTAAATCTGAACATAGAGTTGATGTCTTGCCTCCCTAATAGAGCAGACATTTGAATCCATTTGCAATGACTTGGAAAATGTATTTTAAAAATCAAATGCAGAACTGGTGTTCATCTTGGTGGTAGAGTTTGGTTTTGATTCCAAGAACTTCTAAAGTCAAGCAAAATAAATGAAAATTACCAACTGTGCAAAAATGCATAGTATTCTGTGGTCTTCTCTCTTGCCCTCTGTTGACTATGAGGCACATTGTTTCTGCCTATTAAGACTCAGGTCTAACCAGGCTGAGATCACATGTTTGTCTCAGCTTGCACATCTGTGACCTTCTGCTCAGTGTAAATGGTCCGTGCACCAATAAGGGAAGCCACTCACATCACTGCCATCTGATGTAAAAGAAGCATGGGACTCTATCGTTTTAGGGGGACATTATTTATAACAAACTTGTTTCACTTCATGAGTCATTATGCTTGGGACATATGGTAACTTTTCAATCAACTTATGAACCACCTTTGGACATCCCAAGAGGAGCTGATTTCATCTCTCAAACCCAGAGATTTTTGCATCAATATTTTCTAGAATCTGTTGTATTCAATGATAATCTTTCACATTGTCACATTCTTTGTTCCTCAAAATCTCAGAGTTCCTGGGTATCAGACAACACAGTGAGTTTAAAAACACATGCCTTTCCTTAAGCATATTAACATTAATGGTATTGACAAGTGCTAAATTACTATTACTTTCATCCAGAGCATGTAGAAGGTGTTAGATACCTTTCTTGTGTGTGAAACATTTGATCTTCAAATCTCATGAAATATTCCTTCTCGAAACCTAAGAATTAACCATGAGCACACTTTAATGAATTATGAAAACACGATATGCATAAAATCGCTTGCCTTTAAAGGCTAATATTTCTTGGGATAAAAATATAAAAATATCAGTCATTCACAGAAATTTCAACCCTAACATGAGAAAATATGGCAACTTCATATATTACCCTTTCTTTAAATCTGTGTTGGAAGGTCAGTAATGACAGCATGCTGGATCAATGCTGCAAGGAATGCATTTGAGTATCACACTAGTGCCCTTTTGGAAAAGATGGAGAAAATGTAAATTATAAGGACTAAGTGTTAATATACATATGTTTATTTAATCATCACATGCAAGGTAGTTTTTATGGGGGTTGAGTGCTCTGATGCATGCTTAAATTATGAAGGATGTGACATAAACTTGTAACACTAGTGTGTCCTACCAATATTCTTTAAAGACTATCTAACTGGACCTGTTGGATTTATTCATATCACAGTGCAGCATTTGGAGAGATAAAAATCTCTCAATGAACATGGTTAGGTCAATTAATGAATGACTTCCACACACTGGTACTTTGTATGATACATCCAAATATCTCAGATATATTTTTTCCTATGCAATGATAAAGAATCAACACTGTTATGTGTTTTTTTTAGTGGTGTGCTAGATGCTAGCCATTCATGCTGTATATTTTAATCTCAATTATATTCATACTGTTATGTAGACATTCTTAACATACCTACAACTCGACAAAATATCAGAATAATTATTATATGGAAATTCCCGAATTCCCAGTCCCCAAAGATTTTGACACAACGTAATCTAGAGCTATATGACATTAAGTGGCTACCACAATCTATAAAACAATACTGAGCAGGCAAAAAATTAAACTGAGCTTCAGAGCCTCAGCTGGACACATGTAAAACTGAGGAGACTGTTTAACAATAATTTGTTTTAAAAGCAGATACCAGAAAGTGACCAAGGAGGACAGTGGCCAAAGGCTCAGTATGAGGAAGCAGTTTAAAAACAAATGTAAACTAAGATTTAATAAAAATAAGTAAGTAAGTAAATGGTGATACGGAACCTTAAACAAACCTTAGTTTGGGAGGAATCTCAGAGGTAATTTCATGTGCAGATTCTCAAATCAAAGCTTGCTGAGTGAAACCTTGGGCTCTCCTCAACCCAACCACGGTGCATTGCTTTGTTGCTCTCTCCACGGCTTGTTTCTCACTTCTGTCTTCATAGGGATTTATTTCTTTGAAATATTGAGCTATCATGTTAACTATTGTCTGGAAAATATCTTTAGTCTTCCACTTTCATATGAATCTAATTATGAAAAATACAAGTTTTTTATAGTCTCCCTGACAAAATCAGACTAAGAAGTTGACCTCATTCAAGACTTGAATGTTTAGAACCTTGAGTAATGACAGGTTCATCAGAGTGCTTGAGAGTGCCTGATCTACCCCTGAGTCTGCAGGCTCAGATTGTTCCAGTTCTGAACAGGCCCTTGGATATCAATCACTGCCATTATTTCAGTCTTGTGTAGACAGTAGGGTGTAGAGGTAGCCCTACTTCTTTGGCTTCTGATCTTTGTATCTGGAATCTAGCGTGCAATGAGAGTCAACTACGCTGACCATAAACTAAATTTTCTTCTTCCTGTATTGACTTTCATCTGCCACAAGAGTCATGCCTGCTTGTGAGTCACTTTTCTGGAAGAACGGGTCTGCCATTCTAATCCCCGGGCTCTGTAGAGAATGACCTGATCTTCACAGCAACAACTGCCATGAAGTGTAACTCTGACTCTCTTCTGAAACTGATGCTAGTGACTGTGTCCAGCAATGCTCACCTCCCTCTCCTTGTGTATCTATCACTTAGGTACCACTTTTTGCAGTTATGACAACTTCTCATCCCTCATGGAGCCTCCCTCTACTCTTTTCTGGGCTCAGATGTGGAGGTCAGCCTTATAGTATCCATACTGGAAAGTCACAAAATGAAACTATCTGGGGAGCCTTTTCTGTCTTTCAGAATCAGATTCAAGTTTCTTTGTTATTAACTCAGTGAGGGGCTGCTGGCAGGTCCTTCACACTATTTAGAGTTCTGACTCTCACAGCCCAGACAAAGATTAGATTCTGGTTGCACTAGTTTAGGGGATTGGGCAGCACTGGGGCTTCCCGTGGGAGTCCAGTTCCTGTGGGTGAGAGGTCGGAAACACATAATGAATTTCATCCAACCAAAATATCTCCAAGTATAAAAGAAAATAGTTCATGTAATAAGCATGAGTGAATTGACAACTTAAAATTTCTCTTTCATTTCATATTGTTCAAATATTGTATTTCAGCAAAGAAGAAAACTATGTTTATCTGACATATAACCATTCCATGATGGTTTGCAATTCTGTTCATCCATCCATCCATACACAAATAAATACCTCCCTACAACTTCATCCTGAAATAAAAATATGGTGCTTGGCTGTCAGATAGAATATGGAGCACTAAGTCAGTCCTTGGTGATAGGTGGCTTTAAAACTCTGATAACAATTCAAAGGACAGTAAGGTTGACAAGGCATGTAAACATCCTGGATGAGGATCAGGTGATCTAAATAGAGGTTTTAGATAGGAAAACAAGTGCAAATTGTTTAAAACCTGCCACACAGGAAACACATCCGATTCTCTTTGTTCTTAAAAGGTCCAAGCTTCGACTGACTGGTGACATTTCCAACAAGGCAGACTGTGGCTCATTATGAGCAGAACTGAACAAAGAATGAAATGATCTAAACATACGCTGCTGTGAGAGGAAGTGATTCTCCTGTGTCTGGAAAGGGCCTGCTCACTCAAAGGTGAAGATTTGATCAGAATGTTGTAAAAAAAGGTTCCTGTGGTCATTGGATGACAGACTGAGCTGCTGGAGACTACTTCCCAGCCTTGATATTTGTTTTGTGTGTATTTTAAAAGTTCATTTCTTGGTTTTTTTTTCTAAAGATTTATTTTTCAATTTACATATCAACCCCAGTTACCCCTCCCTCTCCTTCTCCCACCACACCTCTCCTTTTCCACCCTCCATCCACACTTCAGAGGGGGTAAAGCCTTCCTTTTGAGGTCAACAAACTCTGGCATACCAAGTTGAGGCTGAACCAAGCTCTTCCGTATCAAGACTGAGAAAGGTACCCCATTATAGGGAATAGGCTCTAAAAAGCCAGTTCATGTGTCTAAGACAGGTCCTAGTGCCACTGCTAGCCCCACAACCCCCAACAGATCAAGTCACATAACTGTCACCCACATTCAGAAGGTTCAGTCTCGAGCAGGTTACCCAGCTCAGGTCAGCTGTCTCTGTGATTTTCCCCATCATGCTCCTGACTATGCTCCTCATTGCTCATATGATCACTTCTCTTTCTCTTTAGCTGAACTCCAGGAGCTCAGCCCACTGCTTGGCTGTGGGTGGGCTGTGGGTCACTGCATCTGCTTCCATCAGTTACTGGATGTTTGTTCTATGTAAAAGTTTATATCTTGTACCAAATATATATGGGCCACACAGAGCACTTTTGACATTTGTGTATTTTGGTTTTGGCTATAGAAAAGTCAATGTTTGTCTGAGGTCAACTTTCTGTGTATTTGTGTGCCTTGAGTGTGTGCATGGGCCAGTGTATTGTGCATAATCTCAATAATTACTTTCTTGGTCAGGACTCATGTTTGAATTTTTTCCCAGCAGCATGTGTTATCTCATCTTTCATGCTAGTCCACTAATTTAATATTGTCAGACCATTACATTTAATCATCTGTCTGGGCAAGGGGTGAAGTTTCTCAAGAATTCATTCCTAATTATCATCACTGTGAACTGTGAATTTTAAAATCCAAATACTTCTTCCTATTATGCCATACAGGAAGCTTTCTCATCTGTGTCTGCTATATGAACTCACTATCAAACCTTACCGGGCCCCAATGGCAGCCTCCTGTCCTCCATGTTCATCTACTACAGGCTCAATAGTTTTCTGATCTGGATATTGTCCCTTCACACCAGAACCACACAATATCCTATACTATCCCACAGGTTTTTTTTTTTTTTTTTTTTTTTGGATGATCTTCAATACCGTTTACGCCAAAAAACATGATGACATTGTTGGTATAGTGCTAAAATTCATGGTTTGAATCCAGTTAGCTTTTTTTTTTTTTTTGACACTAACGACTAAATTGACAAATTGCTTATTTTACATCTCTGTCTAAGGATGACTTCTCTGCCATTATCTATGCTTCCAGGGAGTCTTCCTAGTTTTGAAATTTGAGTATCTATTGCATGTTCATGTGAGAGGATAGAGATGCCAATATGCTTTTTCATAAATTTAACATTTCTATGTGCTCAAACCAGGCCACCAGCAGATTGGAAGTGAGTGCTGATTGTCTAGTGGAATCTTGTCACTTCCTGATTTTAGACTATGAATCCTGAGCATCTCACTCAATCGTTACTCACCCAGAGCTCCAGGAGAGAACATTTCATTCACCACCCTCGATTCTGTTGGCTTGTGAGACACGTCTGAGACTGTATCTAGAGACAAGGTAGGCTTGTTTCCTTGAGGAACTGGTCCATTTTCTGTTGTATAGAGGTCTTAGAACATGGCTCCCCCATCCTGGAGAAGTCATGATTATACATAGTTCTGACTGGAAGAGAGGAAATTGAGCCTCATAGCCTGGAAGGTAGAGGCACTCCCACTGTGTAGGACCTGGCACTTTACTGAAGTTCCTCTGGACATTAAGGGTATCTAGACATTTCAGACCCTCAGAGTGTGAACACCTCACTCCGCTCTGTCCTGGGGGCATTTTCTATTCCTCCTGATTAAAAAAAAATGTTCATCAAGTATGGCCTTGGAGACCTCTGTGCCCCAATGTGGCAATTATAACCAATTGGCAGACTTTCAAAGACCTGCACTACAGCCTTCAATTCTAACTAATCTCTATGCTGTGACCAAACCAAACAGATCTATTCAGTGTGTCTTCACAACTTACACATACTTACTCCTGATACTACATAATGAGATTCCTCATATTTCCTCTGCTTTGGCCAAGTCCTGTCATCAGTCAGACCAAATCCCACATCTTTACCACACACCTGAATTCGTTTCCCTTGATGGACTCCTCAGACAACACTCTCATTCCCCCCATGTGTGAAAGTGATCTAACTAAATACTTACTTCCTGGATGAAAAGCTTGAGGTTTTTAATGTATGTGGCAGCCAATATTTATAGATCACCATTTCTTATTTTTATCCTTTTTATCCACAATAAACCTGAAAATTACTATTTTCTTTGGTAAAGCAGACTCGAGGGGGGGGGACGGAGATTCTAAGGGGTCATATGTTTGCTATGACTGTGGAAAACCAGGGCACTGTGAAAACTGTCCTCATCAGGTTCTAAGCAAACAAGACTTTACCGTCTCTGTAAAGAGGAAAACCACAAAAGTGAATTAAAAGCTGCCCTCAAAGACGGAGGGTGCTTGATGTTTCCCAGTGAAAACCCTTTAAGCCTAAGGATGACCATTGTGATCCCTCAGGCGGTTCAACACCACAAGCACAAATAGGAATTTTTGCTTAGAAGAAGGCTTTCTTCTCTTCCTTAATTTGGATTGTGTAGTAACTAAACAATTCATGAAACCTTACAGTATAGGAAAATAGTTTTCTCCAATTGAGTCTCACGGGGTATGCAAACCCCATTAAGGGTAGACTCCAAGCCCAGAAATAGATGGCTAAAACAAGGTAAACTCATTGGTACTTGGTCATAATGCTTTGTTTGGGCTTACAAACAAACAAACAAACAAACAAACCTTACCAGGCTTTTGCTTACATATTATGGTTTTCACAGGATTTCTCTGTGGGCAAGTGTGTGTGCCTTTGCATCTGTATTTCTTTTGCCTTTTTTTTTTTTTTTTTTTAATCTTTGTTTTGTTCCCACTTGGTTTGTTTGTTTAGTTTTCTAAAGAGAAATAAAGGGTGTGGATTTGGGAGGGTGTGGAGGATCTGGGAGGGGTTTCAGGAAGGGGAACCATGATCAGAATACATTGTATGAAATAAATGTGTTTTCAATTAAAAAAACTTTTTTGCAATGGATGACAACCAATACAGAGAATCAATGTGCAGTGAACAAGAGACTGTGGGGTGCTCATCAGAGGCAGTGGATGCCTGCCTTGAATGTGAAATAGTATTTTTGGCTTCAGCGGGAGTGCGGGTGGGGTGAGGGGGGAGAGTATTCACACTTGTGGTCACACCAGCTGTGACCATATGTTCATCCTAAACAAGATCAAATCAGTCCCAGGACCGGGGGGGGGTGCTGCTCACCAACTCCCACCCCTAGCTGAGGAGCTATTGACGATGGACAATTGCTGGTGGAGCAAGTGTCAGTTTTATCCAAGGATATGTTCATGGAGAGCCCACACATGCTCTCTCAGATGTTCCTGCACACATGCCCATAAAGGCAGTAAAGTGGATGCAGTGGGTTCAAAACCAAGAGCACATAAAATTGGAAATCAGCTTTGTATGAATTTGGATTCTCTATCCAGACCAAGAACCCATGGAAGAACCAAGAGGTGATCTCAGGAAACCACGTCTTCCTCAATGACACTCATTAATGTGCATTAGTTAAATTACCTAAAATCAAAAATGATCTCCAAGATAAATCCATAAGATAATCCTCCATGTGATCTTCTGAAAATTTAATATTCAGAAGAATATATATATATATATATATATATATATATATATATATATATATGCCTTCAATCTATTTTTGACATTGAAACTAGACCATCAAGGATTCCTCAGGAGGATACATACATAAGATCTAAAGCTCTGGATGCTGAGTGAAGGGGCTCAGACCAGGATCTCCTTATTTTCTCAGGGACAGAAACCATGAGAAAGCTAGAAGGGGAGTGAATGTCAGAAAAGTTAGTAACAGGCCTCAAAATGTTGCGAGGGCATCTGCCATGTGATGGCATGGGTGGGGAAGAGATGCTCTCTCCAACCCATCAATACCTGAGGCAGGTGGGAGAACAGGCCCCGAGGCATATCAGCAGCCACCACCCACACTAGGAAAAGCAAACTCTGTACTACCTGGGTAGCACAATAGAGCCAATCCTGTTGGCAGAGGAGTGGGGGAGCCAGCGCCGAAGTTGTTAGCATGGAAGAATTGTCCCCTTACTCACCTGTCATATGGCCCCATGGACCTGAGATTCCCCACACATGCCCCATCAACACCTGAGGCAGGTAGGAGAGCTGGCCCTGGGTCATAAGAGCAGGAGATGAGCTGCCCCTCATCTGCTGTAGCACTCGAGACAGTGGCCACTATGCCACGACTGAGCAACAGTAGAACTGGCCTTGAAGATGTAGGTGTAGTAGATCTGACTCTGAGGATGTGAAGGCAGGTGAACTGGCCCTGGCCCTTGCTCATTGCTGCAAGGAATGAGCTATCCAAGGCAGTGCAGGAGAGCTCTTCCTTGCAGTAAGGACAAGGGAGAGCTGGTGGGCTGACCAACCCTGCAACTACACAGGCCCAGAACCAGGGTTGTGTTGGCCCACACCAATATCCACTGCAGCTGTGATGTGTTAGAGAGCTTAAAGCGACCAGTCCTGCAGACCCAAAGCTTCGGTATTTCCATAACACAAGGCAAGAGCAGGATAACCCACAGGAGTTCCAATGAAGGCCCATCATAGTATAGCAGAAATCAGAGGCCTCGAACCACACCAATGACTCTTTGCAATAAACACTTCCAAGAAAAGATATATGGATAAAAGAGTTTACTGTGTGACTCACTATGTCATACTACAGCTTTGATGAGGAGATTCCCCCATTTTTTTGTTTTTTCTCTTAAATTTTTATTGGGGGTGGTGCTGCAAGGGCAGAGGGCAGATATGCAGGGAAGGGAGATGAATAGAATCAAGATGTATGATGTGAAACACAAATAGTAAATAAAAAGAAAGTGAAAATAATGTGTTGGGAGGGTGTGACCAGAAACACAATTACTTAAAAATTAGGTGGTAAACTAAAGACATATAGTTAGGCCCAGTGTCATCTGTGTTGGGAATCACTGACTTCATAAAAAGTAATGTCACATTTAATTATATCTCCCATCACTGCCCCAAATATCTATAGCGCATTACTACCTTCCAGTGTGGCCAGAATATATTCTGTAAGTAAATTCTCATATAAAATTGTGTTATAAATAATATCTTACTCTCTTTTTGCATGAAGACTATAGATACTGACCTGCAAAGCACTCCAACAGATAGCTTCTTATAATGTACTCAAAAGAAAGGCCTTTTCTTAAGAACAACTGAGCTGATTGCTTCAGCCAGTGAAAGATCAAGATGAGGTTCTAGATATGAGAGATAAGATAGAAATTTTGCTAGATCTTCTCCTCACCTACTGTCCTGAGTCTGTGCCTCTCCCTAGTATCTTCCACAGAGCCCCCTTCACATCTTTGTTCCTCAGGGTATAGATCAGAGGATTGAACATGGGTGTAACTATAGTATAAAAGAGGGCAACAAACTTTCCCTTGCTTTCAGAATATCTGTGGACTGGTTGAAGATATGTATAAATACCTGAGCCATAAAAGAGAGACACCACCATGAGGTGGGAACCACATGTCCCAAACGCCTTTCTGCGTCCAGCCATTGACTTGACTTTTAGGACAGCCTGAGCAATGTGAACATAGGAGCCTAGAATCAGAACTGCGGGGCACACTAAGACTATTGTTCGAGCCACAAACATCTTAGCTTCTGTTCCTTCTGTGTCCTCACAGGCCAATTTAAGGAATATGGGCATTTCACAGAAGAAGTGATTGATTTGATGGCCGCAGAGTCGCATGACCAACACCAGTCCTGTCTGAATCAGAGAGTTCACAAGGCCTCCTATCCAGGAGGAGATGGCCAGTGACCTGCAGAGAAGGGGGTGCATAATGGTGGTATAGTGGAGTGGATTACACACAGCAGCGTAGCGGTCAAAGGCCATCGCCACTAAAATCAAACATTCTGTGGAGGCCAGGGCAAGAAATATGTACAGCTGGGCCACACACCCACCATAGCTGATGGTCCTGTCAAGTCCATGAAGGTTGATCAGGAGCTGGGGCACAGTGCTGGTGGTGTAGCAGAGGTCCAGGAAGGAGAGATGGGAGAGGAAGAAATACATGGGTTTGTGCAGTCTAAGATCCAGTCTTGCAAGAGCGATGATGGTTGTGTTGCCAAAGATAGTTAGGGAGTAGAACATCAAAATGATGACAAAAAGGAAGACTTGTAGTTGAGGCCAATCTGAGAAACCCACCAAAATAAAACTCTCATGTGAAGTGCTATTGAAATTTCCCATAGCCGTTCACCTGATCAAATACTAAAAATCAACTCATGGTTTCCTATAAAGAGCATGGGTTAAAACACTACTCCCAGTATTCTACAATACTCAAAATTCATGCTTATCATCTTTTAGTTTGCTATTCCATCCCATTGATCTGGTCTTCTTTCTATTCTGTCCTTCAGATAGGAAATCTCTGGATTAAGGTATTGTGTCCCTTGTTAGAACTTCAATCTTGTTGTCTGGATTTTTCCAGACAACTCAGGCTTTAGGTCCAATGCTTTTTTGTCTGAAGGTAGAATTCTTATATTGCTTCCATGACAGCACTGAGATGCAAATCCTAATTCAGTCACATGGAAACTGCGTTAAAAGGCCAACTGTGTTGGCCTTTGATAACTGTTGGGAGAGGGAGAATCAGTTTCATTTAATGATGTGACCACACTAGGACAGGCCTCACTCTCAAGACTTGATAAGCAGCACAGACTCAACTGGATGGGGGAAATAAAAAAGGAAAAGAAAATCTCCAAGTAGGATGGATGGTAGAGAAGGTGGTTATGGCTGGTTTAATGTTGTTGTGAATATGTTGAAAGTACAGTGTATGAAATTCTCAAAGAATTAATGAAATATTGTTAAAATTTTAATGTAGGATTCATGGAGCAGATGACTGATAAAGAAGTTGTCTAGCATGCGTAAGATCTTATATCCAACCCTTGGTACCCGAGAAAACAAAAATGTATACATAGATAGCATGAACTTTACAACATGATAGCATTTGTGCTGTTCTCATTGGTTTCTCTTTTTGGTTTATGAATCAGGATTCTGAAAGAAGCTACAGATTTAGGATTAAGCAGGCTAAGATCAGCAGCCTGCCCTGTCCAGTGCTTATTTGCTTCTCTTTGCTGAGTTTATATGAGTCATGCAGCACTCACAGAAGGCTCAGTCATGGCAGTCAGTCCTCTGTCAGAAGGAACGAGAAGAGTATCCATCTGTCTCTGTAGGGAAACAAAATGGATTGTTATTGAAGCTTTCAAGGTCCTGACTTAAGAGTCTTAAGTCAGGTTCAAAAAGAAACAACTACAATAAGTCAAGTCTGAGGGATATAGAAAGAGAATCTTCTCACTACACATTCTTTCCATACATGTGTTTTTTATTGTTCTCTCTTTTTTCTTTCGTCTGTACTGTAATTCGTTTGTCCCAAATGTCTATAATTTCTTAGCTCTAAATCTATGTCTCAGTTATGATTCCGATTCTAATTCTGTTTCATTCCTCTTCCTCCTTTCCCCCTACATATTTATTTTTCCTACATTCTTATTCTTTTACATTTCTGCTAAATTCCATCAGCTTCTTCCTCAAGCTACTATCTTTCTAGACTCTTCTCTCCAAAAATCTCTCTTTCCCCAGAGGCTTAAGGCTTAAGAGATAGTAGTTACAGAGTTAGCTTTTTCATTGGTTAGAAGCACATTCCCAGGATAAGCAATAAGCAATAAGCTCTGTCTGTTCCCAGGACAGAGCTACTGTCATGGCAACATAAGGGTCCAAGGTTACAGAAGTGAGATTGTGACCAGAGGGCAGGGGTACAGTGAGATAAGCTTTGAGACACAGGTGTTTAGTTAACACTGGCAAGAAAGAACAGGCACACTTTCAAGTTAATGTGAGATTAGCTTGGGACATCACTTTCCTATCTACTGGCAGAGAGAATCTAAGACACTCTTGTTTTCTCTCTCTGAGAGCTATAGTTCAACAACTTTAGGCATGTTGTAATTCTTGTCCTTGGGCATCTGTGAATGTCTCAATTGAGGTCTGTTGGCCTGGATGCCAACACTGACCAAGTGTTTTCTAAGGAAGATAATTGCAGTGGGGCAGGCTTCTAAGTTTATACAAAGACCTAGAATCAGGCATAGGGGGAAACATGCTCAGTAAATTATTACCACAATGTAATGCTATGGAAGAAATCCCCAAGCTGTAATATGAAGAAAACAGCTTTTCACACAAGAAATCTGTAATGGGGACAGCTAACACATCCAGAAGACAATATTCCTTATTGCCTTGCAGATACATTATCTCCATCAAATGTGCACCTCTGCTGACAATACTTCTCATCACCTTGCTAAGTGAGGTCTTATTCTTCAAGAGATATGCATCTTTGATGGATTGACCTCTGAAGTTTGTGCTGAACTCCCACTGCAAAATTCTGCAGTCCATATCAGCTTGTGATAAATATATTGCTTCCCATATATCATCATGCCTGGAATATGTGCGCAATTTCATCCCATTGATGAAGCCAACTGTGAATGTCTCAGGAAAAGGGATCTTCTCAAGCCAAATTTTTTCTTATGGCTTTTATCTGTACTTTCAGACTGCTTCTTAATTAGTAGCACAAGGCTTTTAACTGTCTCTGACCCATCTATGATGCTTATAATGAACTTACTAAATTATTTTACACTTCTTTGTCCTCTTCCAAGCAGAGATGCTCCTAGACACTTAGGAACACAGGGGAAAAAAAGGTAATGTCTTTTCTTAAAGTATATAAGAGGCATTCAATTAATGGTAATTTCACTTATGGCATGTAGTAGCTATTAAATAACTCAAGTGAAACATTTGACTCTCCTTTCCAATCTTATTAATTAGAAATGCACTTTAATAAACTATATTAGCAGGATGTGGGCATTAATTATAGTTTTTAAAAATCTGAGTACAATATGCAAAAGCAGAAAAAGATCTCCAGAGTCCTGCAGAGGGCACACTTATCTGCCCAACCACAATACTATGTTTACCTGAATTGTCCCATTTATGTTGAGACTGACGCCATCAGTTCACAGCTCCCCCCGTCTGCACACTGCTCATGTATCTATCAATATCTATCACTCAGGCACCAGTTGCTATAGTTATGTCACCTTGCCTGTCATTCACAGGTGTTTTTCTTCACTCTTTTTTTATTGACTCTGGTAACTAGAGCCTTCTTGATCATACACAGATTCTGAAATCATGAAATGAAAATCTCTTGGGAGCCTTTTGCATCTTTTAAAGACACATGTAAACTATTCCTCACATGAATCCAATGACTGGCCTCTGACATACATCAAAACTCATTCCTAGTTGCATGATTCAGTCTGATTTCTTCCTCTGTCTCACTGGCTCAGAGATTGGGCAGCACTGAACCTTCCTGTGTGAGACCAGTACTCGTGGGTGAAGATGGGGCAGAATTGTTAGGATACGCACATATAGACATACATGTTTTCCAATTGACTAACCTACATACACATAGGAAAACAATGACTTTCAAGTTTTACTAGATTCCATATACAAGTAGAGTAACATTTCAATTATTTCCTTTTATAGTATATATATATATTTCATTCAGTAAAAATGAAATATTACACAATTAAAAATGTCCTAATTATTAATGCTTTTGTTTCAGTTACCCACTAGTTGTTCAAAAATCATCCTGCTATAACTTTACACTTTTGTGACTCAGTGTGAAGATATTTTTAAAGTAAAAATAGTATAAAAATAGACTGCCTAGAAAAATTTGATATTTTCAAAAATCAAAGCTTTTATATAAAATTCTGAATGTTGAACATTTTCAGAATGTTAGTAAAATGTCCCTACATTAACCAAATAATTTGAATGCTTTGGACCATTCTGCTCAAATGTGAATTTTCTTATTTTTCTCATCTTAAGTTTTTAAAGGTTGAATCCCTACTCCTAATCTTATTGGCACACAATAGGTATTTTGACATTTATGTATTTGTTTTCTTAAGTATAATAGTAGTCATCCATGTTAAAGTATGTGTTTATGTCTGAGCATGAGCACACATTAACGGGCAGTCATCAGAAACAGTGTTCATGTAACATCCTAGCCGGGTATTTGTGGAGCATGCCTTTAATTCCAGCCTCTGGAGGCAGATGCAGGCGAATCTCTGTGAGTTTGAGGCCAGCCTGGTCTGCAGAGCTAGTTCCAGGATAGGCTCCAAAACAATGCAGAGAAAACCTACCTCAGAAACAAACAAACAAATAAAACAAACAACCTCCCCCAAAAACCAGATAACCAAAGACTGCGTCCAGACAGTTTAGTAGACAATGACTACATTGAGTTGATTGTTTTAACTCCTGATACAAAATGACAACACTAAGATCAGCTCCCTCTTGCTCTAATCCTCAAACAAGTCTTCCTTAATTTCACTTCAATAACTGTTGACCACACCCCTAATTCTTTTTTAAATTTTATTATTTTATTTTATTTTATGTGCATTGGTGTTTGCCATGGGTGTCAGATCCGCCATAACTGAAATCACAGACAGTTGTGAGCTGCCATGTGGGAATTGAACCCAGATCCTCTGGAAGAGCAGTCAGTGCTCTTAACCACTAAGCCGTCTCTCAAGCCCTTATACCCCTAATTCTTTATCTTCTAACTTTGAGAATATTTTTTCATGTTGTGAGTAGTCAAACAAGTGAATAGGTGAACAGGTCTTAGATGAAGATGGTTAGAGAAAAAAAATGTTCTTGTTTTAATTTGACATTTATCTATCCTCCAACCAGGTAACCAACAGAGTGAAATCTGGTGTTGATTATGTATTAGAATATTTTTTTTCATTCTGGTTTTAAATTGTGAAGTTGTGAAGCTCACACAGTCAGTACTCACTCAGAGCCCCAGGAATGGAAACTGTTGCATTGCAGTCTTCAATTTTCTTGGTTTCAATGGTGATGTGTGACCCATTTGCATGTAGAGATGTTGTAGGTAGAATAGTTTATAATGTAGGATGCTGGCCTTGGATGAGAGTTCTTCTATGGAGAACTTATTTTTGTGATTATTTATGACTCCTTTTTCAGTGAAGAGTTTTCTCACTGCTGCTCATAACCTAGGGGATGGCAGCTTCCTCACAGAGTACCCTGTAGTCCCCCTTAATAGCGAGACATGGAAGGGTCTGATATACTGGCAAACCTCCTCTTAGCTTAGTGCATCCACATGCCCTGGGGAAATTGTTGAAGACTCCTTAGTAGCAGCAAAGAAAAATTGTTTGGCGAGGATGGCCTTGGAGATGTCTGAGTCCCAGTGTGGCAATTATAAGTAATCGATAGGTTCCCTAAGATGTCAAATGCAGACTTCAGTTCTCTATATTCCCAACATGCTTCCCAAATCAAATTCTATTTAGTATCCCCATAAAATGACTTTTTCCCTTATGAATTTACCATCTGAGGTTCCTGAGACTGCATTCACTTTTATTTCATTTCTTTAGGGCCTTGACCAATCAGGCCAAATTCCCTGTCTCATCTGAAGTGTACGGTGTTGACCACACCTCACATTTTCTCAAGGTCTTGTTTATATGCATCATGGACCTGACTGAGTGCTTTCTTATTGAAGTTTGTTTTCTATCTTTCTCACACACAAACATATTGTATCAATATTGTCTTAGGTTACTTCTTATGGCTATGGTAAAACAGTGTGATCAAAAGCAAACTGCTTCACTTCTTGCCTCCAGATTCCTGCCCTGACTTCCTGCTCTGACTTCCCTCAGTGTTGGACTATAACCTGGAAGTTGTAAGATGAAATAAACTCTTCTTCCTAAAGGTCACGGAGGGATGCTACTCACAGATTTGCTTCCCATGTTTTGCAGAACCACCTGCCTGGGGTGGGGGCACTGCCCACAGTGCTGGACCCTCCCACATCAATCACCACAGACTTTCCTACAGGCCAATATGATGGAGTCAATTCTTCAATTGATGTTTTCTTTTCCCAGACAACTCTAGCTTGTGTCAGGTTGACAAAAAAAAAAAAAAAAAAAAAACAAAAAACAAAACAAGCACACAATTACATTCTCCTATTGCCTGGTTTCATCAATAATAAACTCAAAGTCAGTAATTTATCAATATATCTCAGTTTATGTACCTAAAAGTTAACATGATTCTACACAGTGTAGGGAGTTAATTTTTTTCATTTTTCAATAAACTTTAATATTTCACTAATTACTTAAATTTTATAATCCTGATTTCTTGTATGTAATTAATCTAGAAAATGATTTCTTTGTGTCTAAAATGATCTTTTACATATATCTAAGTAGCCGAATTACTATTTGTTTTAACATTTTATTGATTCTTTGTGGATTTCATATCATGCATACTGATCCCATTCACCTCCCTGTCCTCTCCCTTCTGTCCTCAGCCCCGGAATGTCCCCAAGAAACAAAATTTAAAAGTAAAACCAAAAAATCCACCAAACCAAATCAAACCCACCAACCAAATAAAAACAATTTTAAAAAAATCTTGTGGTGGAAGGTGTAGTGTGTCCCAGTGAGTCACACAGTATACCCTTTAGTCCGTATATCTTTACTTGCAAGTGTTCATTGCAATGACTCATTAGTCTGGTATGAGGCCTCTGGCTTCTGCTACACTCTCTATTGGTATCCTATTGTTGCCTTGTGGTGTGGAGATCCTGTAGCTTTGGATCTGCAGGTCCAGCCCCTTCACATGCTCCAGCAATTCATAGAGAAAGTGGCTACCTTGTAGTCCTGGTTCTGGGCCTGGTTAGTAGCTGGGTTGGTCAGCTCACCAGCTTTCCCTTATCAACACCACCAGGGAGAGCTCTATGGCACTGCCTCAGCTAACTTACCCAATGTAGCAGACAGCAAGGGAGGGGGGCCAATTGTGCTGTCATACCCTCAGGTCTGGTTCACTCACACTCATACCATCAGGGCCAGCTCTACTGTATTGAGCAAGCAAGGTGCAGAGCCAGCTCTCTTGACTGCTGTGCTTGTTGAGGCGCACAGCCAGATCTTCCATTATTATTCTCCTGATCCTGGCAAGGCAGGGAAGGTATATTTTGAGGAATGGGGGTAGGGACAGCTCTTCTGTTCTCACACCCACAGGCCTGTGCAACTGCCAACAGGGTCAGATCTAGGGTGCTGCCCAGGCAAGGTGCCATGCCCTCTCTCTGAGTGCTACAGCTGCTGAGGTTAGGGCCAACTTTCTTGCTCTCAGTGGCCCTGGGGCCAGCTCTCTACCCTGCTATAAGTGGCAATGGGTGAGGGGAGGAAAGGCATTTTTTTTCCTAGCCCATGCCACCACATGAGGGGGACAGGGTCAGTCTTCCTGCTCTTTGCCCCTGGGCCAGGTCAACTGTGCCCCTGACAACAGGGTCAGCTGTATTGTACTGCCCAGGCAAAGTGCAAAGCCAGCACTTGTGAGCGCTGCTGCTGATGGGGGCGGTGACAATATTCCCACTCCAATGACCTCACAGCCAGCTTACATGCCCCACCTATGGCAAAGGGTGAGGGTTGGGGGAAGTCATCTCTCCCTCTCCCACTCTACCATAAGGCAGATGAAGGGTAGAGGCAGATCTCCAATGTACGTTCACATGTACCCCAACAATGGGGTAAGATCTGTGCTGCCTGGGCCAGGTGCAGAACTACTCTCAGAGTATTGCAGTTGGTGAGGGGTGGGGTCAACTTCTCCCTAGTGCTGCAGTGAGTGTGGAGAAGAGTCAACTCTGTGTTGCCCTATCCTTATTGATTTCGGTGGTAACAGAAACCCTGCACATGAGGCTGTTGCAGGGCCACTGACCCAGATATGGCCCCTGGCACCAACCCAGGCCTGCATTACCCCATGGCACTGGGTGTCAGTGCAGGCTACTCAGATTTTCATGGCCCTGGGAGAGGCTCAACCCTTAGATACTAACATGGTCCCAGGCCCTTGACATCCTCATGGCCCTTGGTGGCACTATGGGCCATGGACATTAATAGAGACCCCAGCTATGGTTGGACCATGGACCAAGACATGGTCCTTGACAGCAGCCTGGCCCGGGTTGGCAGTGCTGGTCACTCAGATCACCATGAACACAATGACATCATGGCCCTTGAAACCCATATGGCCTCAGGTGATGGCCCATATTCCAGTCATCCACATGGCCTTCAATGGCAACAGGATCTTCAGACATCAGTGCAGACTCTGGCTGAGTAACCCAGACATCAACATAGTCACATGTATGGGCCCAGACTCCAGACATCCACAGGGACCTCAGTGATAACAGGAGCTATGGACATCAACACAGTCTCCCAGAGCTGCCTCAGGGCTATGGCCCAAGTCATAGTCCTTGGTAGCAGCCAAGGCCCAGATATTGCCATGGCCCTGGGTGTCAATCCACCTCAGCTGGTTCCTAACAACCTCTTCAGATCTGCCTCTCTTTCAAGCACATAGATTGCTCTCTCTCTCTCTCTCTCTCTCTCTCTCTCTCTCTCTCTCTCTCTCTCTCTCTCTCATTTTGGCACCCTGTACTCATGCATGGCAGGCTTGTGCCTGAATTCTAGGTCTCTAGCCCTGGGGTGGAAGTGTGTTTGCCAGGCCTAGGAATGCCAAGTAGCTCCTGGGTGAATTCTTCCTGCCCCAGGTCCCAGGGGGAATTAAAATTTAATCAAAATTAACTGTAAACACTTAAGGAATCACAACACATTGTAGGAAACGTCAATTACAAGCTTTTTAATCCTGAGGATTAATGAAAATGTATGCAGATGCCTGGGTATGGTAGAAATTCATTAAGAGGAAGACTTCAGGCTAAGTTGGAAGACAGAGGCCACCTCTGTGTGAGGTGGTAAAGGAGAGGTAGAAAAATTACAATTAAAAAGAAACCTTATGCCTGAGAGAGAGAATTTTGAGCACCTACTGTCAGAATCCATGCCCATTGGAATTCATGTCATGCCACTATATGACCAGGATGCTGACACCTTGCTACATGTTTTAATGTGTGACCTGCTGGGGTTCAGTCTTGGTTTGGGCCCATCTCTCCTCTCTATGCTCCCATATCTCCATTTTGGGACAAGAATGCTCAAGAATGTTCATTCTTTGCTATGGAACTGTATAAAAGCTTTTTTTTTTTTTGAGACAGGGTTTCTATGTACAGGTTTTAGCTGTCTGGAAACTCACTCTGTAGTCTATAGTGGCCTTGAACTCACAGAGATCCTCCTGCCCTGCCTCTGAATGCTGGGATTAAAGGCATATGTGAGCACCTTCTGGCTATAAATTCTATTTCAATGTTTACAGTGGCTCATAGGCAATAGTTTGCTTTGAGTCTCGCAGAAGAATTTTAATTGGACCTTTTGAACAATTCTAGAATTGTTACAATCAATGGAACTTATGCAGACAGGGTGAACATATGCTGGGGTTTTCACATTTATCATGGGTAGACTTATTATAATCGGTCTTCTTTGACAATTTGACTAGATCTAGAACCACCAAGGAATCAAAATTGAGATGCAATTTTGGACATTTCTGTGATTGCATTTACCTGAAGAGAATGCATGTGACAGGATCCATGAGCTTGACTGGTTGGAGAATAAAAGGGGAAGGGAGAAAGCCAGCACAGTGCCTGTACTTTCCCTCTCTGCTTCCTGGCCAACCATGGTGTGAAGCCGCTTTTCTCTCTTATGTCTTCCCCATCATGAGAGGCTGAACCTCCTGAAGCCATGTGTAAAATAAATCTTCATTTTCAGTTTTCTGATAATTTAGTGGTCACAACAATGAAAAAGATAACTGATATACAGATACATTGATCAAATGTTACTGACAGATTATTATCATTAAATCAAATTATTTTATTTGTCACCATCACCCTTGACTCAGTGAGACATTTCTATTTCTTGGGGTGGAGTTGGTGTAACTTTTCTGTCATGCTTTTTACCACAATCTTAGGGACAGAGGAGTCACAAATGTGTAATAAGAAATTATCCATACTCGAGGAATGAATACCAAGGGAAGGCAAATTAAGAGATAATTCTTTAGAATCTGAGTGTGAAATTTTCTTTTTCATATTGTTCACTACAATACAAAGTGGTGAACTCATATACTTTGCATTCCCTTGGGACACCTTCTTGGGAATCAGACATATTTTGGAAAAGGAGATGACACATTTACTGAGCTTCTCTTTACTCTGAGATGCCCACCATCCACACACTCTCATAATGAGGCTAGATCATCCCATCTCCCCAAGCCTTCTCTAGAATGTTGTGATAGAAGCCAGTTTTCCTTCTCTGACACTGACATAAAAAGAACCAACCGCAAGAGAGCCCCAACCTCTCTAATAGGAAGACACTAAAACTTTGAGGTCTGCTGAAGGCTGATTAGGAGTGACCCATGGTCCTAGAACAGAATATGAAAGCTATAGCAGAAAAATGAGCGGGTCCTTCTTTCCCATGTTACCCCGAGTCTGTGCCTCTCCCTAACACCTTCCACAAAGCCCCCTTCACATCCTTGTTCCTCAGGGTATAAATCAGAGGGTTGAGCATGGGGGTGACAATCGTATAAAAAAGGGCAACAAACTTCCCCTCACTCTCAGAATAGGTGCCCTTGGGCTGTAAGTATGTGTAGATGGCTGAGCCATAAAACAGAGAAACCACCACAAGGTGGGACCCACATGTCCCAAAAGCTTTTCTGCGTCCAGTATTTGACTTAATCTTCAGAACTGCCCTGGCAATCTGTGCATAGGAGCCCAGAATGAGCATGGCTGGAAAAGCAACAACGACCACTCTGGCCACAAACATCTTGGCCTCTGTTCCTTCTGTGTCTTCACAGGCCAACTTTAGGAGAACAGGCATCTCACAGAAGAAGTGATTCAGTTCATGGCCACAGAGGGGCATGGCCATCATGAGGCTTGTCTGGATGAGCGAGTTTATGAAGCCTCCTCCCCAGGAGACAATAGCCAATGTTTGGCAGAGAAAGGGATTCATAATGGTTGTGTAGTGCAGGGGACGACACACAGCAGCATAGCGGTCAAATGCCATCACCACCAGGAGCACACACTCAGTAGAGCCCAGAGCAAGAAATATGTATAGCTGGGCCACACATCCACCATAGCTGATGGTCCTGTCAAGTCCATGAAGGTTGATCAGGAGCTGGGGCACAGTGCTGGTGGTATAGCAGAGGTCCAGGAAGGAGAGATTGGAGAGGAAGAAGTACATGGGAGTGTGCAGTCTAAGATCCAGTCTTGTAAGAGCGATGATGGTTGTGTTGCCAAAGATAGTTAGGGAGTAGAACATCAAAATGATGACAAAAAGGAAGACTTGTAGTTGAGGCCAATCTGAGAAACCCACCAAAATGAAACTCTCATGTGAAGTGCTATTGAAATTTCCCATAGCCGTTCACCTGATCAAATACTAAAACTCAACTCATGGTTTCCTATAAAGAGCATGAGTTAGAACACTACTCTCAGTATTCTACAATACTCAAAATTCATGCTTGTCATTTTCTAATTTGCTATTCCGTCCCATTGGTCCGGTCTTCTTTCTATTCTGTCCTTCAGATAGGAAATCTCTGGATTAAGGTATTGTGTCCCTTGTTAGAACTTCAATCTTGTTGTCTGGATTTTTCCAGACAACTCAGGCTTTAGGTCCAATGCTTCTTTTGTCTGAATGTTGAAAGTACAGTGTATGAAATTCTCAAAGAATTAATAGAATGTTGTTGAATTTTAATGTAGGATTCATGGTGCAGATGACTGATAAAGAAGTTGTCTAACATATGTAAGATCCTCTATCCAACCCCTGTCACCGAGAAAACAAAAATATATACATAGGTAACATAAACTTTACAACAAGACAGTTTTAGTGCTGTTCTCAACTGTTCTTATTTTTGGTTTATGAGCCAGAATTGTGCAAGAAGCTAAGGATCCAGAATTAATCAGATTAAGATCACAGATCTGCTCCCCAATGCATATTTGCTTCCCTTTGCTGAGTATAGGTGATCCATGCAGCAGTCACAGAAGGCTCATTCATGGCAGCAGTCTCCTGATGAAATAAATGACTGAGAGGAGTATTCATCTGTCTCAGTAGGAAACAAAATGGATTGTGATAAATATGACGCTTGTCATGTACCACCGTGCTTGGAGCATGTGCCTAATCTGATATCGCTGAGAAAACCAATTTTGAACATCTCAGGAAAAGGTGTCTTCTCCTCTCAAGCCAAAATTTCTTTGTATACTTTCTATCTGGAGTCTCATACTGCTTTTCAGTTAGTTGCACAAGGATTTTTAAAATTTAAATTAGAATCTTATTTTATATATCAATCCCAGTTCCCTCTCCCTCCCTTCCTCCCATACCTCCCCCCCTCCCCAACCCCACCCCATCTCTCTTCTGCTCTATAGAAAGGGTGAGGTCTTCTATGGAGGATCATCAAAGTCTGTCACATCATTTGGGGCAGGGCATAGTTCCTTCCCCTTGAGTCGCACAAGGTTTTTTTTTAACTGTCCTACTCTATCAGTGATACTTATAATGAATTCACTAAATCACTTTACCCTTCTTTGTCCTTTTCCAAGCTGAGATGATCCTAGGCACTTAGAAACACAGTGGTGGGATAGGGTGGGGCCGTAATGTCTTATATTACCATATATGAAAGGCATTAATTTAATGCTACTTTCACTTATGCCATGTAGAAGATATTAAATAATTTGAGTGAAACATTTGACTCTCCTTCCAAATCTCACTAGAATCCATGTCTTCTATCAACTTTGAGAAATAACCATAAACACACTTTAACAAACTATGTTAGCAAGATGTGGATAAAAGTCACCTTCCCCTTATTAGAGGACATTTATAACAGTTTGAAAAATCTGAATAGAATATACCAAAGCAGGAAAAGATCTCATTATCCAATAGAACCTTCATCTATGCTCTATACAAGCAATTCTGGCAAATTAACACATTATTCTTTTCACTGAGTCTTTTCACTGGAAGTCATCACCAGTGCCCCAGCTGGAACAATGGCTTCAGGAAGGTATTTGACTACCATGCTTGAACCCTCAATGGGAAATATGAACAAAGGGTGAATTGTGAGAGTGTGAATATACACATAATGTAATCAGGACACCTAAGATGGTTTTGAATGAATCTGACAGATGAGTACAGCTGTTTATGAAGGTCACAATCACACCTCTAATATGGACTTTAATCACCTTTTATGGAGGCTTGTTTTACATACGTATAAAATAATCAATTTTACAAGGTTTTGATTGAGATTAAGTGCTGCAAAACATTCTAAAATGAGAAAAATGCCATGTACTTCTACTAGCAGTCTGTCTACACAGCTAAGTTATAAGTGTCACGTGTTTGGGTCTTCTCAATTATCCACTCATTTTCCAGTTAACTGCTTGGGGGAAATGGGCTCTCAACAAATGTTTAACTTATTAGTGAGTACATATTATGGTGTACCTTGCCTGATATCATAACAATTTCAGAAATACTTGTTTTCTTGAAGCAGGGAAGAATTAATGCTTTCATCTTGATCCTCAGTTACTAGCATAAGGATTTTAATTGTCTCTAGCCTACCAATAATGTCTATAATGATATGTAGACAGCTTAATATACTTGCAGTACATGATTAGATTGACATATAAAAGGTGCTGGAATTACAATCCCAAACGATCTCAGAAAAACAAAAGAATATGATCTAGACCTTTTAGTGGCAGACACATATGTAAGGTTAAGTTCCTACCACATAAGTAAGACAGAATTCACTTTACCTGAAAATTTTCAGATAGATAGAAATAGAATAGAAGAGATTAAATCAAAAGCTTTTAAGTTACTATTTAAAAAGTAGAAAATGAAAATGATCTGGATGCATTGACCAAAAAGTAAATAAAAACAAGCAGTGCTGACTTAACTCTGGATTTTTAACAAATGCAAGCTAAGCCTAGAAAAAAAAACCATAAGCTGTGACTGCTTTGGTTTGAAAGTCATTCTCTCCACAGATGCCCCATATGGTGTACCTCCCACACCTGAAGTCATTCTTCAAACCAGGACTTCTCGATAAAACCCATGTGCGTTTCCTTAGCCTTATGTGTTTCCCCACTATGCCCTTAGTTATTCCTGTCATATTTATGGGTAATTTATTTTTGACTCCTCAATCTATCATTTCTATTTTTTCTGGCTAAAATCCTTCTTTTATTTTCACACTACCTCATGCAACCAGTTCTGGAAAAATGTAATTCAGCATAGCCATTATGTCTGAAATTAGATCCACTAGTTGACCCATCTCATCCAGCCTTTTACTTTCAGTGTCTAGAATAATGACTTCTACATGAAAGTCCTCCATGGGTCCTTGACCCTGAAATACTCCCTTACACTAGCTCTTCAGCGGTTCCTTAGGAGAACATGAATTCTTACAGCAATTCAGGTGGCCTGTGACAGTATCCTATATCCTTGAAAGCTGTTCTTTGATTTGGAAATCTAGTGTACAAAGTGAGATTCCCAATTATATGTAGTTCGAAAGGTGAAGGCTTTCCCACCCCATTCTCTATTGACTTTCCTCTATATAAGCAAGACCTTGTTTATATGTGATCCACCTTTGGGGAATATGTACTGCTCTCTAATCCCCAGAGTCCAGAAGAGGGCATACCAATCTGCCCAACCACAATACCTATGTTTACCTGGTGTCACATTTATCTTGAGATTGATGCCAACAATTCACAGCTCCCCTTGTCTGCACACCGTTCATGTATCTATCACTCAGGTACCAGTTGCTGCAGTTATGACATCTTCTCAGTCACTCACAGGGTTTTTCTTCACTCTCTTTTTGACTCTGGTACCTAGAGCCTTCTTGATTATACACAGATTCTGAAATCATAAAAAGAAAGTCTTGTGGAAGTCTTTTACTACTTTAAAGAACACCTCTATACTATTCCTCACATGAATCCAATAATAGGCCGCTAGAAGATGCCACGCACCATTCCTAGTTGCATATCTCATAACTCAGTCTGATTTCTTCTTCTGTCTCACTGGCTCAGGGACTGAGCAGCACTGAACCTTCCTGTGTGAGACCAGTACTCATGGGTGAAGATGGGGCAGAATTGTTAGGATACACAAATATAGACATACATGTTTTCCAATAACCTAACCTACATACACATAGGAAAATTATGACTTTCAAGTTTTACTGAATTCCATATACAAGTAGAGTAACACTTCAATTTATATTTCCTTTTATATTGTATACATATTTCATCCAGCAAAAAATAAAATAATATTACCTAATGAAAAATGTCTAAATTATTAATGCTTTCATCTCAGCCACCCACTAGTTGTTCAAAAATCATCCTGCTATAACTTAGTAGTATAAAAATAGACTGCCTAGAAAAAAATTATATTCTAAAAAAGACAAAACTTCTATATCAAATTCTGAAAGTTGAACCTTTCAGGATGTTAGAAAAATGTCTCTGCATTAACTGAATAATTGGGATGGGTTAGACCCTCCTGCTCAGCTGTGGTTTCCCTAATTTTTCTGATCTTAAGCGTTTAAAGGTTGAATCCCTATTCCTAATCTTCTTGGTACACATAAGGTAGCTTGACATTTATGTATTTGCTTTCTGAAGTATAATAGTCACTAGTCATCTGTGTTAAAGTATGTGTTTATGTCTGAGCATGTGCACACATCTGTGTGCCTCTGAATGAGCTCTATAAATAGCATTTATGATCAGCCATCAGAAACAGGTTCATGATCAATCCTCCACAGTGAGCCTAACTTTTAAAATATAGGAACTCTCACTATGTCTTTGAAACAGACTTTGACCTCATATCCTCCTATCTTTTTCTCCCAAGTGTTGGGATTATAGGCTTGTACCACCATTACCAGTTCACTGTCAACTAACTGTGTGACATTTTCAGAATACAATAGGATGACATTCAAGTACTGACATTCAATCTACCTGAGCAACAAAGGATATGTCACACATTTCTTCCCACATCTGTATTGTTAAACTGTGTATTCTTAATTTTTAATCTGATTTCACTTCCACATGAATGTGTGGCTCTTTTGTTCCTGACTGAGAAGTTAACTTTCCTTCAAAACTTTCTAGCTGTTAAAGTGGCCTATTAACACTTCTTGGCATCTACTTTTCTATAAACTGTTATTTTTTAGTCTGGACCACATTCCTTCCACACTAAGAATTATGCAGCATCTCTTCTAATTCCATAAGTTTTTAGGATGATCTTCATTATTTTGGGGGGAGGTCAAGACAGAGTTTCTCTATATTGCTTTGAAACCTGTCTTGGAACTCACTCTGCAGACCAGGCTGACCTCAAACTGCCTCTCAAGTGCTGAAATTAAAGCATGAGCCCTTTGATCTTCATTATCCTAAACACCCCAAATGTAACTACAAAATTTCTTAGTATAATACCAGATAACCAAGGTTTGAGTTCAGATAGTTTAGTAGACAATGAGTACATTGAGTTGATTGCTTTAACAGTGACTCCTGATACAGAATATCAGTTCTATCTAAGGTCAACTTCCTGTTGTTCACTACTCTTCTGAGTTGTCCCTACATTCATTTAAATAGCTGTTGACTACACCCCTAATTCTTTATCTTCTAACTTTGAGAATATTTTTTTCATGTTGTGAGTAGTCAAACAAGTGAATAGGTAAATGGGTCTTAGAAGCAGATTATTAGTGATAAAATGTTTTAATTTGACATTTATCTATCCTCCAACCAGGTAATCAACAGAGTAAAATCTGGTGTTGATTATGTATTGAAATATTTTTTTGATTCTGGTTTTAAATTGTGAGGTTGTGTAGCTCACACAGTCAGTACTCACTCAGAGCCCCAGGAATGGAAACTGTTGCATTGCAGTCTTCAATTTTCTTGGTTTCAATGGTGATGTGTGACCCATTTGCATGTAGAGATGTTGTAGGTAGAATTGATTTATCATGTATGGTGTTGGCCTTGGATGAGAAGAGAGCTCTTCTCTAAAGAACTTACTTATTTTTATGATTATTCATGACTACTTTTCTAGTGAAGAGTTTTCTCACTGCTGCTCATAACCTAGGGGATGGCAGCTTCCTCACAGTGTACCCTGTAGTCCCCCTTAATAGTGAGACATGGAAGGGTCTGATATACTGTCAAACCTCCTCTTAGCGTAGTGCATCCTCATGCCCTGGGGAAATTGTTGAAGACTCCTTAGTAGCAGCAAAGAAAAATTGTTTGGCAAGGATGGCCTTGGAGATGTCTGAGTCCCAGTGTGGCAATTACAGCTAACGAGTGGGCTCCCTAAGATGTCAAATGTAGCCTTCAGTTCTCTATATTCTAGACACACTGCCCAAATCAAATTCTATTTAGTATCCCCATATTATGCCCCTTTGCACTGATAAATTTACTATCTGAGATTCCTCAGATTGCATTCACTTTCATTTCATTTATTTATGCCCTTGACCCATCAGGACAAATTCCCTGTCCCATTTGAAGTGTACTGTGTTGACCACACCTTATAATTTTCTCATGTTTTTGAGCTCCATATGCATCATGGAGCTAATTGAGTGCTTCCTTGTGGAAATTTTGTTTTATATATCTTTCACAACAAATGTAATGTATCATTATTGCACTTGGTTACTTCCTACACTGTGATCAAAAGCAACTTAGGAAGAAAAAAATTGATTTCATCTTAGAACTTCCTGGTTATAGTTCAACACTGAAGGAAGTCAGAACAGGAACTCAAGGCAGGAACCTGGATGCAAGGACTGAAGCAGAGGCCAGGGAAGGATGCTATTACTGGCTTGCTTCCCATGTTTTACTTAGTTTGCTTTTTATCTCACCCAGGACCACCTGCCTGGGTAGGGTCATGCTCACAATGCTGGGCCCTCCTATATCAATCACCAATCCAAAAAATGCCCCTACAGACTTTTCTACAGGCCAATATAATGAAGCCAATTCTTCAATTGATGTTTTCTCTTCCCAAATGACTCTAGCTTGTGTCAAGTTGACAAAAAACAAAACAACAACGACAACAACAACAAAAACAAAAACAAAAAAACTAAGTACCACAACCAGCATAATTATGTTTTCCTATTGTCTGGTTTCTTGAATAACAAACTTAAAAACAATATTTCATCAATATATCCAGTTTATGCACTGAAAAATTAAAATGGTTCTATGCAGTGTGTACAGTGTATGAAGTTAATTTTTTTCATTTTCCAAAAGACTTTAATATTTCAACAAGTACTTAAATTTTATAACCATGACTTCTTGTATGCATTTAATCTAAAATGGGATAACCTCTGTGTGTGTGTGTGTGTGTGTGTGTGTGTGTGTGTGTGTGTGTGTGTGTGTGTATTTTGAGACAGGGTTTCTCTACATAGCTTTGGAGCCATCCTGGACTTTTCCCTGTAGATCAGGCTTGCTTTGAACTCGCAGAGATCCTCTTGCCTCTATCTTCCAAGTGCTGGAATTAAAGGAATGTGCCACCATCATGTCCATAAAAAAGGATTTTTTTGTGTTTAAAATAATCTTTTGCATATATCTAACAAACTGAATAACTTTAAAGAAACTTTTTTATTGATTCTTTGTGAATTTCATATCATGCATCCCGATCCCTTTCATCTCCCTGTCCCCTCCCTTATGCCCTCTGCCCTTGCAATCACCCCATACCCCCCCCAACAAAATTTAAAAGTAAAACAAAACAAACAAGCAAAAATAATCTTGGTGTGGAAGCTGTTATGTGGCCCATAGTCACATAGTAATACCCTTTAGTCTATATATCTTTACTTGAAAGTTTTCATAGCAATGAGTTATCTGCCTGGTATGAGGCCTCTGGCTTCTGCTGGACTCTTGATGGGCCCTCACTGGAACTTCTCTTGGATACCCTATTGTTGCTTTGTGCCATGGAAATCCTGTAGCTTTGGATCTGCAGGTCCAGCCCCTTCTCATGCTCCAGTAGTTCATAGATTAGGTGGCTACCTTGTAGTCCTGGTTCTGGGATTGGGTAGTAGCTGGATTGGTCAGCTCACCAGCTTTCCCTCATCAACACCACCAGTGTGAGCTCTCTGGCACCACTCTGCTAATTTACCCAACGCAGCAGACAGCAAGGAAGGGTGGCCAGTTCTCCTACTCTCCTATTCTCAGGTCTGGTTCACCCACACTCATACCATCAAGGCCGGCTCTATTGTTTTGCCCACCAGCTCTCTGGATTGTTGTATTTGTTGAGGGGCACAGACAGGTCTTCTATTGTTATGTCCCCGAGGCAAGCAAGCAGGGGAGGGGTCAGGGGCAGCTCCCCTACTCTCACATTCCAAGGCATAGCTTACTTGTGCACCTGCCAACAGGGTCGGCTCTAGTGTGCTGCCCGGGCAAGGTGCTGGGCACGCTCTCTCATGTGCTGCAGCTGCTGAGATTAGGGCAACTGTCCCTCTCTCAGTGACCCTGGGGCCAGCTCTCTCAAGCTCCACATGTGTCAAGGGGCAGAGGATGGGGGAGGTCATCTCTCCTCTCCCCCTCCCATTCCACCTTATGGAAGATTATGGGTAGGACTAGGTTTTCTATATGCACTTGCAGCTCTGGATCACCTACACCCTGGTCTATTGTGCTGCCTGGGCTAGGTGCAGGGCCCACATTCCTGAGTGCAGCAGATGGTAAGGGACAGTTCTCCCTTGTGCTGTAGCCAGGGAGGGTTGGGGTCAACTCTGTACAGCCCCATTCTTACTGCTTTGGGTGGTAACAGGATGCACAGATATCAAATAGACTGAAGCTGTGTCAGAGTCACAGACATTGTCCGTGGAAGCAGCCAAGACCTGAATAACACCATGGCCCTAGATGGCATGGCCCCAGTAGAGGCACAACCCTTAGACACTGACCTGGTCCTAGGGGGCCACCCAGGCCCTTGATATCGTGTGGCCGGCCCTTAGTGGCACTGCAGGCCATGGACATCAATACAGAACACAGCTGTTCTTAGACCGTGGTCCCAGACATGGCTATTGGCAGCATCCCAGGCTGGCTGTCCCTGTTGACAGAGCTGGTCACTCAAATTGGCATGGACTCAACAGGAGTGTGGCCCTCAAACCACCACATGTCCTCAGGTGTGGCCCAGATTCCAGGCATCTACATGGCCTTCAATGTCAATAGGTTCCTAAGACATAAATCACTGTACACCCTGACTGAGGCAGGGTCACAGACCCAGACTCCAGACATCCACAGGGCCCTCAATGATAACAGAAGCTATGAATATCAACACACACTCTCATAGATGCATCAGAGCCATAGATCATCTTTGGTAGCAGCCCAGGTGGAGACATCACCATGGCCCTGGGGGTCAAGTCTCTTTCTCTCTCTCTCTCCTGTCTCTCTCATTTTGCAACCCTGTACTCACTCACCATAATGGTGACTGACTGCCCAGCACCAGATGTACATGGCAGACTTTTTCGTGGATTCTAGGTCTCTAGCCCTGTGGCGGAGCTGGGTTTGTCCTCCACAGCCTTCCAGGCCTAGGAACACCAAGAGACTTGTGAGTGAATTCTTCCTGTCCTAGGTCCCTAGGGGAGTTAAAATTTTAATAATCAAAAGTATTTGTAAACACTTAAGGAATCATAAAACATTGGAGGAAACAGCTATCGACTATAAGCTTTTTAATCCCAAGAAGCTTTCTTAACATATTTAAGACTCTTTTTCTCCATCGGGAAAATGATGATGTGTCTTGTTCTATAATGCGGTTTGAGAATTAATGAAAATGTATGCAGATGCTTGGGTATGGTAAAATTCATTAAGAGGAAGACTTCAGGCTTAGTTGGAAGACAGAGGCTGCCTCTGTGTGAGGTGGTAAAGGAGAGGTAGAAAATTTTCAATTAAAAAGAAAACTTATCCCCGAGAGGATTTTGAGCATCTATTGTCAAAATCCATTGGAATTCATGTCATGCCACTATGTGACCAGGACGTTGACACCTTGCTACAAGTTTTAATGTGTGACCTGCTTTCCCATATCTCCATTTTGGGACAAGAATGTTCCAGAAAAGCTTTTTTTTTTTTTTTTTTTTGGAGGCAGGGTTTCTATGTATAGGTTTTAGCTGTCTGGAAACTCACCCTGAAGTCTATGGTGGCCTTGAACTCACAGAGATCCATCTGCCCTTCATCTGAGTGCTAGGATTAAAGGCATATGTGAGCATCTTCTGGCTATAAATTCTATTTCAATGTTTACAGTGACTCATAGGCAAGAGTTTGCTTTGAGTCTCACAGGAGAATTTTAATTGGACCTTTTGAACAATTCTAGAATTGTTACGATTAATGGGTCTTATGGAGACAGGGTGAATATATGCTATTGTGTCAAGTTGACCATAGGTAGACTTATTATGATCAATTTTCTTTGATAATCTGACTAGATTTTAGAATCACCAAGGAATCAGAGTTGAGACACATCTTTGGACATTTCTGTGAATGTTGTGAGGAGAATGCATGTGACAGGATCCATGAGCTTGACTGGTTGGAGAATAAAAGGGGAAGGGAGAAAGCCAGCACAGTGCCTGTACTTTCCCTCTCTGCTTCCTGGCCAACCATGATGTGAAGCTGTTTTTCTCTATTATGTCTTCCCCATCATGAGAGGCTAAACCTCCTGAAGCCATGTGTAAAATAAATCTTCATTTTCAGTTTTCTGATAATTTAGTGGTCACAACAATGAAAAAGATAACTGATATACAGATACATTGATCAAATGTTACTGACAGATTATTATCATTAAATCAAATTATTTTATTTGTCACCATCACCCTTGACTCAGTGAGACATTTCTATTTCTTGGGGTGGAGTTGGTGTAACTTTTCTGTCATGCTTTTTACCACAATCTTAGGGACAGAGGAGTCACAAATGTGTAATAAGAAATTATCCATACTCGAGGAATGAATACCAAGGGAAGGCAAATTAAGAGATAATTCTTTAGAATCTGAGTGTGAAATTTTCTTTTTCATATTGTTCACTACAATACAAAGTGGTGAACTCATATACTTTGCATTCCCTTGGGACACCTTCTTGGGAATCAGACATATTTTGGAAAAGGAGATGACACATTTACTGAGCTTCTCTTTACTCTGAGATGCCCACCATCCACACACTCTCATAATGAGGCTAGATCATCCCATCTCCCCAAGCCTTCTCTAGAATGTTGTGATAGAAGCCAGTTTTCCTTCTCTGACACTGACATAAAAAGAACCAACCGCAAGAGAGCCCCAACCTCTCTAATAGGAAGACACTAAAACTTTGAGGTCTGCTGAAGGTTGATTAGGAGTGACCCATGGTCCTAGAACAGAATATGAAAGCTATAGCAGAAAAATGAGCGGGTCCTTCTTTCCCATGTTACCCCGAGTCTGTGCCTCTCCCTAACACCTTCCACAAAGCCCCCTTCACATCCTTGTTCCTCAGGGTATAAATCAGAGGGTTGAGCATGGGGGTGACAATCGTATAAAAAAGGGCAACAAACTTCCCCTCACTCTCAGAATACGTGTGAGTGGGTTGAAGGTATGTATAAATGGCTGAGCCATAAAACAGAGACACCACCAGAATGTGGGACCCACAAGTCCCAAAAGCTTTTCTGCGCCCAGCAGTTGACTTGATCTTCAGTACTGCCCTGGCAATGTGAGCGTAGGAACCCAGGATAAGTGTTGCAGGGAAGACCAAGACTATTGTTCGAGCCACAAACATTTTGGCTTCTGTTCTTTTTGTTTCTTCACAAGCTAACTTTAGGAATATGGGCATCTCACAGAAGAAGTGATTGAGTCGATGGCCACAGAGAGGCATGGCCATCATGAGGCCTGTCTGAATCAGAGAGTTCACGAGTCCCCCTACCCAAGAGGAGATGGCCAAGGCCTGACACAGCTGAGGGTGCATAATGTTTGTGTAGTGCAGTGGACGGCACACTGCAGCATAGCGGTCAAAGGCCATCACCCCCAATAGTACACATTCTGTGGAAGCCAAAGCAAGGAAAATAAGGAGCTGCGCTACACACCTTCCATAACTGATGGTCCTGTCTAGACCATGTAGGTTGATTAGAAGCTGGGGCACAGTGCTGGTGGTGTAGCAGAGGTCCAGGAAGGAGAGATGGGAGAGGAAGAAGTACATTGGTGTTTGCAGTCGGAGGTCTAATCGTGACAGAGCAATGATGGCAGTGTTGCCAAAGAGAGTTAAGGAGTAGAAAATTGAAATTATGACAAAAAAGACAAGTTCCAGATGAGGCCAATCTGAGAAGCCCACCAAAAAGAAGGGCTTGTCTGAACTGGAGTTGAAGGTTCCCATAGCCTTTGATCAGCACAAACAGGAAAGAGTCCAATGTTTCCAATGACGAGTGTGTGTTTGAACATTATATTCTAAATTCATAGATTGTATTTTCCATTTTGCTATTAAGTTCTACCTGTCCAGTTAGCTTTCTCTTCTCATCTTTAGATATGAGTCATACCTCTTAAGATGATGTCCCTTTTGCTTGAGTTCTAGTTCTGATCATTTGTTTCGTGGTTTTATTGAGACAACTCAACCCTATGGATTAATGTTTCCGTATCTGGAAGGAGAGATGATGTATTGTCATTGTCACATTACTGAGGTATGGGTCCAAATGCAGTAACAGGGAGGCTGCTATCAAAATCTAATGTGGGACTGGAGATGCAGCTCACAGGTGAAATGCTTGTCTAGGATGTGCAACTCCCTGAGCTTGAGATCTGAGCAATACTATCAGTCAATTAATAGTTCTAATGTGTAGCCCCCATTGTTCTTTCTGCTCATCATCCTGGTCTATGTGACAGGGACTCTCAGTAGATGAAGACTCAATAATAACCAGGCTGAGATCACACATTTTCCCTCTGGTGTTCATCTGCTTCTGCCTGCACAGTGAGCGCTGTCATTACACCCATTCTGGTCTCCCCTCCTCACACAGCCTCCATCTACCACAAAGGACTGAAGAGTGAAGATCCCTTTAGAAGAAACAATAATTTTTATTACCTATGCCCCATGTCACGAATCAGCATGGCAGAACATGTTCTGTTTCCCCCCCCATCTGATTCATTCATTACTGAAAATACCAGAAAGAGCTGTTTTATCCCCTCAAGCCAAAACTTCTTTACACACTTTCTCTCCAGAAATTTTCACTCTATGAACACCTTCCATGCCATTGTCCAGTGATGTCTTGGGTGGTAGAAAGTACAGTAGGTTTTAAAATGAAGGAGACTCTATCAACCTTTTTTTTTTTAACTTGTTGAATCAGTTTTCTTCATTTTAAAATTTATTTTCTGAGTATTTCTTTTATTTTTTGATACTACAATATATTTATATCATTTCCTTCTTTCTCTTTCTCAAAACCCTTACATATACCCACTCCTTGCTCTCATTCAAATGCATGGCTTCTTTTTCTTTAGTTGTTGTTACATGAATACATGTATAGATGTATATATTGCTAAATATAACCTGCTCCATCTGTATAATGTTACTTGTATGTATGTTTTCAGGACTGATCATTTGGTATTGAATAACTAGTTGGTGTGTTATTCCCCAGAAAAGACTATTTCTCCTACTGTCATCATTCATGAGTTTCCTGTAGTTCTTTGTGAAGGATTGAGGCTTCATGGGGTTTCCCCAGTCCATGTTAGTCTATTGTTGTTTATCTCAGGATTAAGGAGTCATGGTGCTGAGACTTTTAGGATGTAATTTATGACAGTCTCATGGGAAAATCCCTGAATCTCTGGCTTTTACATTCTTCTTTTTATTAAATTTATTTTTTTGCTTTACATATCAACCCCAGTTCTCCCTCCCCTTCTTCTGCCCCACTCATACCTCCCCTCCTCCCCGCACACCCATCAACTCTGCATAGGGGGGGTAAGGCCTTCCTTGGAGAGTCAACAAAGTCTGGCATACCAAGTTGAGGCAGGAGCAAGCCCACACCCCCTATATCAAGACTGAGCAAGGTATCCCACCATAGGGAATGGGCTCCAAAACTCTGGCTCTTATATTCTTTTTTGATCTCTTCCACCACATTGTTCCCTGAGCCTTAGGTGTGGGAGTAGTTTTGTAGATGTATCTTTTCTACCATCAATTTTTAAAAAGCTCCACTACAAGCATCTATGACTTCTCTTAGACCTTAATTACTTGTGATTAGTTGTCAAGGTACAGTGCACAGAAATCCTAATTGGAAACAAGCTCTTCTTGGCATATAGGCATAAACATGTCAAATAAATTGCAGTCTTCTAAAATAAGTAGTGTCATACCTTATGGAATACAAGGGGTATTCAGTGTACATTTCATTCATAACAATTCGTAGATCTTAGGCAACTTTTGTCAATGGAAACATTTGATTCTCCTTCAAATCTCGTGAAAATCCATTTCCATAAAGAACCCTGAAAATTAACAAGAACATATTTTGTCAGTGGGATACAAATAAAAGGTTGTTTTCTTTTGAGGTTGTGATTTCTCATAGTAGAAATCACAGTTGTAAATGGAGAAATGGCTCAGAGGCTAACAGCGTGTTCTACTGTTGCAATACTGGAGTTTGGTTCCCAGAATCTATGGTAGGTAGGTCATAACTAACCATAACTTCAGATTCAGGGATATCCTACACCTCTGGCCTCCACTAACACCAGTGAGCCCCCCCCATACACACATGGCTTGAAAAATAAAACAAGCCATTAAAAATCAAAATAGGACATAAGAAAGTTTATCGGATAAGATTAGAAATAGTTAATGAATGGAAATTACACTGCCACTCAATGTGAGAAAATTGGCCAAATTGCCATCGTCTTCCTTTATTAGAAGGTCCCCCATGTTCCATTGCAATTTCAGGCTAGTGTCTGTGTATTATACTTGCAGCCCTTTGTAAGAAAGATGGAAAGATGTGAATTATAAAGACTAAGTGGTAGGCACACATCAGCTTATGAAGTCCTCTTGTCAGATTCCTCTTGTCACTCTCCATGCCACCTGTTCTGAAGGCTTGCTTCTGTGAGTTTTAGATATAAAAATTATCTTTTCACAAGATCTTAAGATCTTGATTGACACTGAATGGTTTTATAAATCATGAAAGGATGAGAGTATATGACACATACTTTCAACAGTTGTCTATCTCTACTTCTATTCTTTAAAAAAAGATTTATATACATATATTTACTTATGTGTATGTGGGGCATGTGCACATAAGTGTAGTTACCCAAGAAGCCCTGAAAGAATGTGTGGGATTCACAGGAAATTGTGAGTTCCCTGATGGGTGCTGGGAACTCAGTTCCTCTGATAGAGCATCAAGTTCACTTAATTGTTAAGCCACCTCTCCAACTCGTGAGGAATATGTGAGAGATTCTTCATTTATTCAGCATTTCATACCATGTCAAATGCAGTGCCCAGGAAAGATAGGTCTTTCCACAGGGACTAACGAGTGGATTAGTGAATGCATTCCATACCCAGGCAACATGCTGGTGGATAGGAAATAACTCAAACTTAGTTTCTGTGCAACAGGAAGGTTTTATCTCATATGTGTTGTTTTTATCATTTAGTAGCACAAAGGTTGCCAACATCCCTGCTTTGTGCCTTTGTTAATGCATTTTCTTAAAAAAATATTTGAAATGTCTGGAATGTAACAAAAGCTTAGTATTATGATCATACCCACTTTCTCCCAACTAATCAAGACAATGACACTTACAAACCTCCTGTGAGTCATTCTTTGGGGAGTATGTACTCCAGACTCCAGGTTCAAGTAAAGAATGGTCTGACCTACAAAACCACAATACCCATGCTGGCTCTCCTAAAACTGAGGGTGTTAATGACTCCACTCGGGTGTTCACATGGCTTTAATCCACCTCTCTAGACTGCCCACGACTATCACTCAGGAACAAAGTTATGGTTATGACACATCTCTAATCCCTCATAGATGTTTTCTCTACTCTTTCATTAGCTTTGGTGATGTGCTTTGTCTCACTATGTGCACGTATGAAAATTCTGAAGGTAAATCTTCCTGGAGTGTCAAGAACACTCGTCAAAGTTCATTTACATGTAAAATCAATGATTGAAATCTGGCTTATCCCATACATTATAGATAGTGTTTATCTTATATCCCTCCTGGGCTCTGACATGGCCATACTGGGCAAGATATTGGACAGCACTAAGCCTTCCCATGGGAGCCTAGTGTATGAAGGTGAGAGGTGAGTATGCCTCATTAGTGGATATAGGCCTTCAGTTGACAATTCTCCGCATATTGAGCACAGTGATCACTAAGTATGAAAATTACGAAGCTCTATATTTCACAATACAGAGGACTCCTCTAAAGTCTTCGTTTTATTATTATCCAAATCTTTTATCTTCATAAAAAATGAAATTATGATAAGTGCATACATCTAAGTCCTTATGGCTCAGCTTTTCATCTCAGGTGTCACTATGTGCGTATGAACTATGCCTTTACAGCTCCACTCCTAAAGGATTAAAGAACAATCAACAATTGGCAAGATCCAGGCTTGAGACACAAGTGTTTTTAATTGAGTTTTCTAGATTAGAGAAAGACATCTTAAGGAAACTATGATAATGTTTAAAGACCTGCCATATGGCAAAGATGCCCAGTTTACTTTCTTCTTTGCAAAAAGTCAAAACTCCAACAAACTGCTGAAGTTTACAACAGGAGAGATTATGGATCAGTCAGGAGTAAAGTTGAAAATGAAGTTGTCTGAACTGGAGTTATCTTCATCTGGCAGCTGTTCCTCTAACTTCAGATCTGCCTTCTGACTCAGATGTCTCAGTATGAGTCAAAAATATCTTTACATTAACCAAATTGTTGGCTGTATTGGTTTGGAGCATTCTACCTGTCAAAAATGTTTGTTTCTTAGTCAATATAAAATATTCTTTAAAATTTCATCCCTATTCTTTAATTTCCTGAAAAGTATAAGACATTTTGATACTTGCATAGTTGATTTCCTGTAATGCAAATGTCAGTGATTACCTGTGGTCAAATGGTTAAATCTATGCTCTTTGTGTGTGTGTGTGTGTGTGTGTGTGTGTGTGTGTGTGTGTGTGTATACTCATGATCTCTGTAAAAAATGAACTCACTGATGAGTACCATGTTTATTTACCAAAACCACATAGTACTTCATCCTTCATTTGCCCACGGATTTAATGTGTGGTTATTAGAATCACATTCAAGTAAAAAAAATGTTTTATATTTGAACAGAAGTTCCAGAAATTGTTACCTAATTTTCTTCAGTGTTAGAGTATACATTTTATAATTTGAATCTAATTTACGTCTTCCTTTTGAACCTGTATTGTAACTTTCTCATTAATGTTTAGGGAGCTAACTCTCTATTAAACCTTACCAGCCACAAAAGCACTCCTCTATAGTTCCCCAACTGTATGATCTTCTGCCAACTGAGTCATTCTCTCATCTGGTCCATCTCATTTACACTAGAAACCACACAGTAGCCCCTTCTATACTACAGGTTTTAACAGTGATCTTCAAAACTCCGGAACACTCAAAGTATCACAACTTCCAAAGAAATAGCAGCCAACCAGAGTTTGAATCCAGGCTGACCATTAGACATTCGAAGACTAAATTAATAAATTGATTGTTTTTTACTTGTATCAGACATACATAACATTGTTTGATTTAGAGTATATTCCCTCCTTCAGAGAATTCTTACAACAACTCATCCTTGCTATGTTGTCAGCTAGCCAAACCTCTATCCTTCATCTCCTGTTACTGATATGTGCAATTTACTTTGCATAATAGAGCCTTGGATTTTTCAGATTTGAGTTTTTAAAAAGATTTTAAAATAATTTTAAATGGACATTTCTTTACATTAAAAATACTTATTACTTTTTACTTTAACTGTGTGAAGTTGGGATAAATATACACAAATGAGTTTATTTGTCATGCTGTGTCTAGTGAAGTAAGTAGATGGGTGATAGAGAAAGACTATTAGCAATAAAACATAACTTCAATACTCAAGTCAGTTGACCATCAGTGTGAGGCAGTGTTGCTATTGTAATGGGATGCTTATAGCCTGATTTCCACCTGTGAAGCTAGAGTAACTCACCTGGTCAGTACTCACCCAAGTACTAGGAAACCACCCTGTTGAAAGCCTGAATTGTACTGGCTTCAAAGACACTGTGAGGCCCACTTGGGATTGTCTACACATAGAGATGTTCAAGGTGTATATGTCCATCTGTAGTCCTGAATTCTTTCCTGAAGTAGAGATCTTGCATAAGAGCTCCTGTCCCAGAGACCATCATTTCACATAGCTCTGCACAAGAAAAGAAGTTAGTTGTTGGTGCTCACAGCCCAGGGAGTGACAGCATCCTTGTGATGCACCCCATATTCCCTTTGGTTGGTTAACTGAGAATTGCAAGGATCTGGTGTATTACCAATTCACCCCATGATGCTAAGGTTTTTAGTGCACCACAAATGCCCTGGGGACATTGCCAAGGCCTCCACAGTAACAACAAAGAAAGAATTATTTGCCAAGTGTGGCCTTGGAGACCTGTAGGCCCCAATGTGGCAATTACAGTTAACTGATGGGCTTTCTGAGACCCACCTTCAGTCATCCATTCCCTCTGTTATGCATATGCTGCCTAAATGAAATGATTGTGTTCAACATCCTCCATGTGCCTCTTCTCAGTGACTCTGCCATCAGAGATTCCTCATGCTTCCCCTACTCTGACATCAGTCCTACCAGCCTTGACCCACCAGAATATGTCCCATTACTCACCTGGGAATGACCATAGGTTGTCCTTCCCTTAAATCTTTTCCTTCTCTGGACTCTGCATATAGTACTTATGTATTCTATTTATAGGAATCATCGATATGGCTAACTATTTCCTTGATGAAGATTTTGATGTTTTAATTTCTGTTACAATGTTTGCTATGTGAATATATTTTCATCCCCAACAAAACTGAAAAAATATTTTGCCAATGCATTCTAAAAATACAAAAAAAAATTTAAATCAAATTTTTCTGTATCCACTTAGAGAATCATAGTATAATACAGAGAAAATGATCTAGCATTGCAAAATTTCCAACCATAGAACATTTTCTTGATATATGCATGCCTCAGATTCCCCACTAGTAAATAATTTAGTGTGACTTACCTATATTGTTTATATATTTATGGCAAGCATATGGGAGATGACTTTTGTATTTAGTTAATACTTTTTTCAGTAGGAGCTAATGTTATTCTAACAATAAAATTTATGTGGTGCATTTTTTGCCTGAAGTGTACAGAAAGTATCATTTCCAATGACCTCCAGCTCCAAGGATAATCACAATCTAGTAAGATTCAGGCCTCCTATGACATAATTACCCCAAGGTAGGAAGTAAAATAACCAACACTTTCATTCTGAGCCTCTTCAGCAGTTAAGAGTACTTGTTTGGCAGATCACAACTACTTGTAACTCCAATTGCAGGGGATTTGACACAGTCTTATGGCCCCCACAGGTATGCATATATGTGGCACACACACACACACACACACATACACAGAGAGAGAGAGAGAGAGAGAGAGAGAGAGAGAGAGAGAGAGCACCCATTCATACACACACACACACACACACACACACACACACACACACACACACAGATAAAAATCATTTAGAATAAGGTAAAATACAGTGAAATACAATAGAGGCATAGGTGGGGGAGGAGGTTGTGGAAAGCTAGAATGTAAATCTTGAGGACCTGACTATGCAATAAGAAAATAGCCAGCTCTTGAACAAACTCCTTGGCTAACAGCATGGAAGAAACTAATACTAACTCCCTGAACCCTGGAAGTTATTCAGTGCCACTATAATAAAAATCACCACGTCATTGCCTGCAGCTTTCCTTATCATGAATCAAGTGCAGAAAGAACCATCCTAATGTTGCAAACAAATAGGCTACTTCAAAAAAAAAAATAAGGTATCTTGACATGATAATTTAGTGATGTCATGTAAAATGCAAATATTTAAAGTCTACAACTCAATGGTTTTTAGTTTTTTCTCTGAGTTGTATAATTATCACTTCAGGTTTTATTTTGGGAAGTGATGAAAATGTTCTGAAGTGATAAACATACAATAGGTTAAAATATATTTTTAAAAGTTTGGCTTCATTATGTACAAGGAAAATTTGAATCAAAGCCATAATGAATCACCTTCTCACTCCTGTCTTAGTGACATTACCAAAATACATTAAATACTGGTGAAGATACAGTGAAAAGAGAAATACGACAGTTGGTATGAATGCAAATTAATCATTAATACAGACATTAGGCTGAATGGTGTTCCTCTAAAGACTGGATTTATAACAGATATACAATCCACGTATCCTACTCCTGGGTCAATATCCAAAGGAACTGAATCAGTATTCCAAAATGCTACACACTTACTATATTTGTTATGACACTGTTCTCAGTAGTCAAGATGCAGAATCACTCTACATACCAAACCAATAGATGGATGGATAAGAAAATGTTCCATATATGCATAATATAATACTATTCAGTCATAAAGATGAAATTCTGTCATTTGAGTGGAATTGATGAATAGAAAAGGTACTGTATTAGGTAAGCCAGGCATAGGAAGACAAACACGGCATATTCTCTCATACGCCAATGCTAAAAACATCAGCCTGAATGATTACTAGAGTTGTTGAGTTGTTGGCTAAGAATAGGGATGGGTATTAATGGAAACAGAATTTTATAAGTTCATTTTTTTTTTGGTTGTGAGCCTAGCCTTTAACACCTGAGCTATCTCTCCAGCTCCAGCCCTAGTTTGTTTGTTTGTTTTTGGTTTGATTTGGTTTTTGTTTTGTTTTTGTTTTTGTTTTTTTTTGTTGTTGTTTTTTTGGGGTTTTTTTTGAGACAAGGTTTCTCTGTGTAACAGTCCTGGCTGTTCTGGAACTCACTCTGTAGACCAGGCTGACCTTGAACTTACAGAGATTAACCTGCCTCTGCTTCCCAAGTGCTGGGATTAAAGGTATGCACCACCAACATCAGCTTATAAACTCATTTATATTCATGTGTTGAAATATCATATTGAACCAAATTAACATGTAAAGTTAATGTTAGCCAAAACCAAAACAAATTTGAAAAATAATTTATATAATGTTTGGCAAGAAGTAAACATTAATAAAAATTTAGATATATCTCTTAGTGTGTAACAGTGCATGGAAAGGAGATTGAAAAGTTGGCAAAATATTAAGAGGCTATTATGAGTAATCAGATCTTAGATTTAAAAATATATATTCTAAATTGCTTGGATGTATCTCTTTACCTCATCTTAAAAACACTTTAAGGGGTGAGATTGTTTCTCAGCATTAGTGAATCTTGCATATCAATGCCCAGGACCATCAAAAATATATTCTTGCTAATGAGATGTTATGAAACTATCTCATTGTCCTGGTAATTTACATTTCATTGATTATATGAAGATGAGAACATCTTTCTGCATGGTTTATTTTCCATTTCATTCTCTTTTTTAATTACCTGCTCATGTTTTTTCCAATAATATTAAGATACTTATACATTTCTGAAAGTTTTAGGAAATTGATTGTACACAATGTAAATCCTCATCTCTAGCTTGCTTATTTATTATTATTTACAAAGAACACTCACTCATGCCTCTAATTCTAATCCATTTTACATGTTTTGAGGACTCACAATTAGAACTACAACAACAAGCAATATCTCTGGGAGAAAGATGAGAAGATGGTTAATAGATACTGAGGTTTAGCTGGGTGGCAGAAATAATATCTCCCTACATGGAAACTAGCTTTGGTTTACATTTGTCTCCTTCAAAATAGTGAGTAGAGAGGATTTTGAATGCTGGCAATACAAAGAAATGGTACATGTTTGAGATTATAGATATGTCAGTAATTCAGATCTAACCATTACAGATGTCTGTGTGTTGAAAGATTGCCATGGGCTTCGTAAATATTGAAAGAGTTGAGCTAAGCTATGTAAAAAGAAATGCTGACTAGGAATTTTGTTTATTTCAAGCTGAAATAATTTAAGAAAACAAAATTTCACCAAGAGGCATTTAGATTGTCTTTTCCTACAAAAGACAAACTCTAAAGAACTTTTGGGGTTGTTGACATCAGACCACTAATATAGGGAAATAACCTTAGTCACAAAATAGTCAAAGATAAGACTTTAATGTATCTAAGTACATAAAGTATTTGAAGTAACAATTCTTATACATTATATTTGAACCCACCCCCTAGTATGCCTCTTAGAGACATCCCTACCCTTTTTGAGAGATGCACTTATTTTATCATTCCTTCGTGTATTATCCTTTGTTTAAAACATATAAAAGCATTTTCTTAGGATTTTATTGTTTTATGAAGATCTCAGTGTATATAGAAAATTATCAAAATATCCATGAGCTTTTTCTTGTCAGTCAGTCTTTTATTAATTTGTGTGCTATACTCAGTTAAATAACTACAAGAAAATAGTAGGGACTCTCCCATTCTTATGGATATTTATGTATTTTTTAATTAAAAATATAAACTACCCTCAAAATAAGGCCATATAACATAATATCCTCTATGATCTTCTTAAAGTTTTAAGATATGTCTTGAGTCAGTATGGTACCTGAGAATGGAATTTAGAAGCTTATTTGGAAGGACATATACACTATGATAGAAATTTAATCTTTAAATACACCAAAAATGGGTTGGTGAGATATCTAGGGTTTCATACAATGCAATAGAAGAACTGAGCCCTGCAAGTTGTTCTCTGATCTACACACACACACACACACACACACACACACACACACACACACACACACACGTAAAACAAATCATTAAATGGGGGAGATGGCATTGGTAGAATGTCAAGAGCCCATTGTCTCCAACTTCCTACATCTGCTGTTTCAAGAACTTTCTGGTTCTGTTTTCTTTTTTAGTATACCACTCTCTCAATGATCACTCTATGTATGCTCATGTCTTCTCTATTCTCTTTCCTCTTCATGGCACTCAGCCTCCTGGTGGGTTCCTGGTGCAGCTGGAATGAGTATGATGCTTCTCTGTGTATAGCCATCCTAATGGCAATGCCTTTCATAGCTACAGCTCTACCACTGGACATAGCTTCCTGATCTCTCCGTGCAACTACTACCAGGGAATGTAGCAATAGAATCTAAGGTGTGTGAGAATATGGCTAGCTTGGCAACTATTTGGAAATCCAATGACTTTGAGCAAAGGGTCACCTACATGACATCACACTGGAAATCAATGACTTTGGGTAAGGTGATGTCATATCTAATTAACTCTTCCCTCACTCTCAGAAATGCCTGTGATCGCTTTCTACTCTCCACGTACAGTTTAAATGCAAGCTCTTGTGGAAAGTGGTTATACAGATTAGTGCCTCCTGTCTTGCACAAGGATCATATATACTGATCTAGAAAGCACTGCAAGAGAACACACACACACACACACACACACACACACCTTCCAGATTCCCAGAGAACATTTCTGGAACCTCAAAGGCATTTTGTCACTAGAGGGTTTCACACTAACTAGTTGTCCTTCGTTCCCCTTTTACACTAAGTCTGTGCTTTTCCCAAGTACCTTCCACAGAGCCCCTTTCACATCCTTGTTCCTCAGAGTATATATTAAAGGGTTGAGAATGGGGGTGAGGATAGTATAAAACACAGCAACAAATTTCCCCTCATTCTCTGAATATCGGTGGATGGGTTGGAGGTATGTGTATATGCCTGAGCCGTAAAACAGAGAGACCACAATGAGGTGGGACCCGCATGTCCCAAAAGCCTTTCTGCGTCCAGCCATTGACTTGATTCTCAGAATTGCCCTGGCAATGTGTCCATAGGAGCCTAAAATCAGCGCTGCAGGGAATATCAAGATTATTGTTCGAGCCACAAACATCTTGACCTCTGTCCCATTAGTGTCTTCACAAGCCAACTTCAGGAATATGGGCATCTCGCAGAAGAAGTGATTCAGTCGATGGCTACAGAGGGGCATGGCCATAACCAATCCTGTTTGGATCACAGAGTTCACAAGGCCAGATACCCAGGAAGAGATGGCCAGTGCCTGACACAGTTGAGGGTGCATAATGGTTGTGTAGTGGAGTGGACGGCACACAGCAGCATAGCGGTCAAAGGCCATGACTCCCAAGAGCAGACACTCTGTGGAGACCAAGGCAAGGAAAATGAGGAGCTGAGCCACACACCCTCCATAGCTGATGCTCCTATCAAACCCACAGAGGTTAATGAGAAGCTGAGGCACGGTGCTTGTAGTATAGCAGAGGTCTAGGAAAGAAAGATGGGAGAGGAAAAAGTACATGGGTGTGCGCAATCTGAGGTCCAGCCGCGATAGAACAATGATGGTGGTGTTGCCCAAGAGAGTTAGCAAATAAAAGACTAGAATAAAAACAAAGAGGAAAAGTTCCAGTTGGGGAAAATCTGAGAAACCTATCAATATGAAGTCCTTCCCTAAACTGGCATTGAAAACTCCCATCGCCTTTCAGTTGAGCAGAGTGGACGTTCATGCACAGCCTCCTATGAGCAGTATGTGTTAAAACATTACCTCCACAATTCCCTAGACACTCTGGAATTGTGCATCACATTCTCTATTTTATTAACCAATTCCATTTTTTCAGTATTCTTTCTCCTTTCTTCTTTATATAGGATATCACTAGGTGTGGGTTGTGTTTGAACTCCAGTTTTAGATGTTCTCTATTTTATTCTTACTGCTCAAGCATTTTGAAGGATTCCATTGACGTCATTGGCAGGCTTCCTTATCTAAAATTAAAGCTCAGGTATCCATCGCCTCACAGCATGAGGTTAGTGTGCAAATGCATTAACACAAAGACTGCCTTTAGGATCTAACATGGACCTCAGGGTGCAGCTGACTAATGCAGCATTTATCTAGCATGTGCAATTTACTAGATTCAACCTCCATCATTGCCCTCCAAAAGTTAAAAACAAAGAGATAAAACAGAATGTGTAAAGTGTAGCATTCATGTTTCTGCTTCTTTGCTGGTTTTGTTGTTCCTCTTCTTTTTCTAGAAGGTGGAGTATTCCTGCAGATGGGGACCCAGGACTAACAAGGCTGGTGTCATAAGTTCACTCTCTAAGCACTCATCTGTTTCCTTCTGCTCTGGGAGCTGTCGATGTGCCAGCTCTGGGAGGGACCCACCATCAGCAGCATCTGTTGCAAAGGATTGAGAAAAGTTCAGAATCATTTTGAGGGTAGAATGTTTCGCAACAAATTTTTATTGCAAATTACTACTTCTCAAATGTATCACTTTGAAAAAAATCCAACTAGTAAATCCATCCCTGGCCTTCCCAGGAAGAGTTATTTTCTCTTCTCTAGATGGAACTCTTCGTATGATTCTGCTCTAGTATTTGTCATGCACGGAAAGTCGTTTGAATGTCTGTGCCCCTCTCTGAACCGTGAGATCCTGGATAATAGAAGACATGGTGGGTTTTCAAATATTAATGTTCTTCTTTGTGGCCAATAGAGGCTGTCAAATTAATATTTTCATTCACAGTTTGCAGTAGATGTCAAAGTGAACATTTTGACCCTTCATTTCAATCTCTTAAACATCCATGTCCTCTAAGAACTCAGAAGATTAAACTACAAAATCATTTTAGTAAATTATAACCTTAGGAAATGCATAAAAGTTGTTTCATTGTTGATATTTCTGTGGCAGAAATCAAAATAAGACACAAGAAAGTTAATCAGGAACTAAGACAAGAATGTGGAAGTCAACTGGAGTGTCACCTGTGTGCACTGTGAACAGTGTGGGGATGCTGGCATGTTTCCCTCTGCATTAAGTCTGCAGCAGAAGTCATCAACGCCTCCATAAGGAGTCAGTGTTTCCAGGAAGGTATTCAGGTTCCAGCTTGAAAGGTGAATGATAAAGACAAACATTATTGCGCAGGTAGCTTAGTGAGCACAGCGAAGATGGATTTGAATGGCCATCCTGGACACACATATGTAACAAACTCTGCAGTTAGACCCTGTGTGTTGCCTTTTACTACTTATCTGTCATCTGTTCCAGGAGTCTCAGATCACTTAACTAACAAAAAATAGTGTCTACAAGATCTTGATGGAGGTTAATTTCTCTGATACATTTTTTTCTCACATTGAAACATATTACTTTAATTCTTCACTATTGATTCTGCATTGTTACAATTCATTTTGGGGTGAAGCCAAGATTGCATACTGTCTTTCCCCTTCAAAGTGCAGCCTGCTGGCTGCATGTCTTTCCTTCATATGGCATAACACATCTCACACAAGACGGTCTGTGCCTGAAACTGATATAAAACTCAAGTTGAAACTTAGAATGGAGATTAAGATTTGTGCACACTAGAAAGCAAAGTCGGGATCTGGAAAGCTCTTCCCTGCGTTTGAAAGGATCACGGTGGTGTAGTGGTTATGCAAGCTCAGTTGTTGTAAATAGAATCTACAGAAAATTACTGTCTTGTAAATAGGTAGACAGACATCTTCGCTTGGTCATCAAAAGACACCCTGAAGAAAATTTAAAAAGAAGTATTATTATCAAAGCAGCCTCCAGATTCAGTCATATTTTACTTAGAAGTCTCCAAACCAGTTAATTTCTTCTATAAATGTTTATATAATTCCTTCAACATGCCATGACTTTTACCAGTAGGAAGGGGTATATCCCCAAATAAGTAAAAATAATATCTCTGACACATTCTTAAGTGACAAAAACATGACACACTTTCAACTCTCTCATCTAGTCCACTCTTCTGGAAGTACCACCCAACTGGATCTACTTAATTTTTTCAGTGTGGCATTTCCATGGTCCAGCACTGTTCTCAAGCCATGCAAGGCTCCCAACAAAAATCACTGAATCAGTTAATAGATCCAGTATAGACATGGCTCCAAGCCTGATCTATGTAAGTTGCCCAGAAATGTTCTTTTTTGTGTGAGACAGGAAATAAGTGGTACATCTTTCCCACATAGAGTTTAGTCACACAAGAATTTTTAGCAATCCACGAGCTATACTTTTATTGCTATTTATAACAACGTTCAGGCATGTTGAAGATTTTTCAAATGAATGAAAACTCAAGAACACAAAAGTTCTGAAATCATAACACAAAAGGACCTAAATATAATGAAACATGGAGGCATAGGCTAATCAGTGGCTACCACTGTCAATAAGACGGTGTTGAAGAGGAAAAACCAAATTTAGTTTTACCACTGCATGGTCAAATGTGAAATACGCAGAAAAGGGTGAGATAGTGATTTATAAATTCTCTATATGGCCAGGGATCTTAAGAGTCAGAATACCGAAAAACTGGCTTAATTCCAATGAGAGACATAGGAAAATCACTAGGAATTGTGTAAGACAACAGGGAAGCTAGGATGTAGAGAAACAAAAAAGCCACACAGTGCAAAGCACAGACCATCCCACTGCTGTAGCACCACCTAGTGGCGGGTCAGGTAAGGGCGTGATGGTGGTGGTAGAGAAGGCCAAAGCTGCATGTAGGAGGCAAGCCAGCTAGCCCTGGTGAAAACATGCTCTTGGTTTTAGCCAGAGGTCAATCTCTTAGTCCCCACAAGCTGCAAATGCACTGGGTGTGTTGGAGGCATGATGATAATGACTACTCTTAGTAGCAAACTAGAGCTAGAAACCAAGCCCATTTGATCCCTCTCCCTATCTCAGAGTGCTTTAACCAAGCACCATCTTTAGAAGGAGGCTATGTGAGACTGAGCTGCTTTGAGGACCTGAAAACAAGGAACAATTGGAAGTCAGAGAGTCCCAGGGGTGTCTGGGCGGAAGACAGCATTGAGAGGCAATCATGGAGAGGAAAAGAGAGCTGGACACAGAAACACCAAGAAAAGTTGATCACAAGCTTGGTTTGTGCAGGCATGGAGGTCAGTGGCCTCAGCACTGTGGTAAGAAGCATGCTTCATCATGTAGACACTCCTGTGGGGTCTGTTAGCTCAGCTTCTTGAATGTCCTACCTGCTGCATGTGGTTTGCTAGCAACAGAGTTGAGAACTTTGAGCTCAGATCTAGGCATTTATTTCTGTAGTCTCACCCTTCTCTCAGCAAGGTTCGATGCTGAGCAAGACCTGAAATCAGCAAGTCCAGTATGCAAAGTGTCAGGCCCCCTCTGTTCTGGTCCCTGCAATTTATGTCTCGGTGATATATCTGTTTTCCTCACACTCCCATGTACTCAGGAGTCTTGATTTTGGTAGCAGGCACTTCTGGATAAACAAACTGAGATATAGGATCTCTGGAGCAAATGAGAACTTGTCCAGTCCACAAAACTAAGTGTGACCAACTTCTGATCATTGCACACAATGAGGGAAAGCTTCTAAAGTGAACACACATGGCAGACAGCTGCTTTTCATAGCGCCACACTCAGCACCAGCACAGTTTCTTCCTGGGCCTTTAACTTGAGACTCTTCTGGGTTCCATGGTTCAGGCTGAAGTCTTTCAAGTTAAAGGACCCAAAAAGAAGCTATTCTTATACTTTGTCATTTTTATAACTTCTCCGTACAAAACCTCAAACCAAGAACTTACTCAGTGAAACCACTGGTTCATACCCTCACTCACAGCCTTTTTTTTAATCACCCCTTTCTTGCTCCCCAGTTCTACTAATGGGGACTTCTGTCTTTTACTCCACTATCCACCATCTACATAACTTTCTTGCTAGTGCACTTAATTTACTTTCACTCAGTCCCACTCACCCTATTCTGTGGTTTCCCTGGCGAAAATCACATCAACAAACTGCTTTCTCTTATTCAGGTTTGCAGTTTTAGTGCCTAATACAATGATAGCACTCAGTACACTTCTGAGACTAGAAGCACTCACCTGCTTAAGTGCATTAGCAGGTCCTTAGAACGGCACAGAACTGTGCAGTAATTTCTGTCTTGCTCAGAATGTTTGATAAGGAAGGATTCCTTACTCTTTGGTACAGATCTCTCCTTTTGTGATCTGGCATTTGAGGAGAGAGTTTCAATCCTGTATAGCATCAAAGGTCATGTCTTCTCCCATTCTATTCTCTCATATTGACTTTCATCTGCCTAAGGAAGACCTTTGACCCCCGACTGTAATGCTTTAAGCAAGACACTTTCATTAGGAATATGTGCTGCTTCATAAATCCTATGGTTCTGTTGACAACAGGACAATCTACATAACCAAACATCTATATCCACCTGAAGCATCACAGTAAAACTATCCCAACACTGATGATAGGTGACAAGTTATCTTCTTGTACATTCATTGTCCTTGAATCTATAAGTTAAACACCATTGGATGTGGTTATGGGACTTCCATCACCCCGCAAAGAACTTTCTTCCACTCTTTCTCAGAGCAGTTACTGAAGCCTGTCTCAACACATCCACATCTGGGAATTCAGAATGGAAACTCTCCTGGAATCTCTTTCCATCTTTAAGAACAATAGAAAGTTCTCCCATGCATGAACCCAAGGATGGGCATCTGGAAAGCCCCACTCCTTATTGTTAGTTTGACATGCCATACACAGCTAGGCTTTGACCCCAGTCACACTGGCTCAGGGATTAGGAAATGCAGAGCTTCCTGTGGGAACCTGGTACACATATGTGTGAGGTGTGGGAAACCCCCATGCGAATGCACACAGGTAGATGCAGACCTTCTAAGGAAAATCATCAGGGCATGACCCATACTCCGTAAGAGAAGATGACACTTGGGCAATTTCCATTTCCTTTTATAATTCCCCAAATGTTCATCTCAATGAAAGAATGAATGTTTTTCATTCTTTCAATTTCCAAGTGGGTTCTTACTGAGCATGGTAGGTGAAATTTAGGGATGTAAAAATATAGTTGAATTAACTGTAATGTTTAGAAGCATACACTAAACCTTTTCCATATTTATTTCCTTAACATAAGTTAACTTTGAAGGCTTATTCCCTATTCCTGACATCTTTGGCAACCATAAAATACTTTGATACCTATCGATGATCATCTGTGCTCAGCTCTGTGTTTGTTTCTGAGTTGTGCATGCATGATCTCCTTAGGTAACAACTCTCTTCATCAGAAAGCATGTTTAGATTTGTCCAATAACATTTAATATTGCATTTTCCATATTACTCCACTAATTTAATGATGTCATCCAGCTATAGTGAAACAACATTCAAGAGATAAAATTTTATCTCATTCGAGCAAAGGCAGAGAGTTCATAAGTTCCTTCTAGTCACATTAATTGATTTATTATGTATCATAAAATTTGATCTAATTTCACTTCTGTTCATTAGGACTACATGTGTAGCTCTCTCAGTGTTTGGGAGATGAACTCCCTCCCTATCAAATCTCCCAGGCACCAAAACATTCTCATACCCATTTTCCATCTCTACCTTTTTTATGGACTCAGTCATCCTCTAGTATGGGCACCATCCCTGTCTCAATAGAAATCAGACAGTTACCCTATCCTAGCCCACAAGCCTTGAGTATTATTCTTAAGATTCCTAAACAGCCAAAATGCACAGCATTTTTAATATAAAATCAGATAACCAAGGTTTGGGCCAACTCACTTCAGTGGACATTCAAAGTCTGAATTACTTAACAAGGTGCCTGTTTCCCTGGAATGCTTCACACGGAACACGGACATGGTCTAGAATGGGTTTACTTCCACTGCACCCTCTTTCTGCAAGTCTACCTTGTTTTATCATCAGCACCTGTGACCACGACTCTAGTCTTTGTCTCCTAGCTCTGATGTCTACAGTTTACTTTGCATATTAGGACCTCGGCTATTCAGGAGCTGACTCTCAAAAAGGATTTAACAGGATTCTAAATCAGTATCCATACTTTATTAAGGGACATTTATTTCTTCTCCTAACCTTATGCAGCTATCGACAGAGATGAGTGTGAGAATGTTTTGGATGTGATGTGTATCGTTGGGTAGGTGGACAGTTGTGTGGATAATAGAAAAAAATATATCAGTGGCAAAACATTTTGCAAATCTTTACTTTTCTATGACTCAATGAGGTAGCTAACAGGAGCAGAACCAATGCCAAACTGCATAACAGAATGTTGGTTTTCTAGGTTTTTTTTCTTTGAAGATAAAGGAGCCCATTCAGTTAGCACTCACCCACAGCACCAGGAAAGGTAACTACGCCATTACCACCTTTGATTCTATTGGCTTCAATGTCAATAAGAGGACCAAACTGGGACTGACTATACCTAGAGATGTTCAAGGAAGATGTGTCTTTCTTGGTCCTGGTTTCTTTTGTGCCCTTGAGAAATCATGATCACATACCTTCTATCCCAGCAGAGAGGTTGCTGTGAGTCTTGACTTAGAAGGTAGCAGCAACCTCCCTGTGTACCCTACACTTGCCCTAACCTGCTGACAACAAAAAGGAGCAGGTATGTTGTCAAGTCACCTCATGACACTAAGATTTGGAGCAACATTCCCTGGGGATTTTGCCCATACCCATAATAGTGGCATAAAATTATTGTTTACAAAGTGTGGCTCTAGAGACCTCTGGGCCCTGTTGTGGCAATTACAATCCACTGAGAGGTTCCACAGGAGAAAAAAATGTTTATCAGATGTGGCCTTGGAGATCTCTGAGCCCCAATATGGCAATTATAATGAATCAAGGGGGCTCCTGTCTAAGAATTATTTTCTAAGTGAGGCTGTGGAGACCTGTTCCAATGTGGTGATTATCACTGACTGTATGGGTCCCCAAGATCTGCTTCGCAGTCCTTAGTTTTCTCTGTTCCCCACACTCTGACCAAATCAAGTTGATGGAGTCAGAATCTCCAGAACACAATTCTGTAATTGCTTCTATGACTCTGCTTGAGTTTTTCACACTTCCCCTGTTCCAATCCCCATCTTGACAGCTAGCTCTTCACCAGTCAGGCCCACTTGTAACACACACTGAAAGTTTTTCCTTTCCTAGAATAGTCACACAATGCTCATGTTCATGTGTGTTTATCATTGACCCAATTATCTAGTTCCTTGATGAAAAGTCTGATGACTTTTTAGGTCTCATATAATGCTTAATGTTTTAGTGTTTATTATTTTGTCAATGTATTCAAAAAGTATTAATTGAACAGTTAAACTATTTTACATAGTGTGGAAATAAAACTAACAATTAACAGTCTGTAACCACTGAGGAAGTTAGATATCCTATTACAAACTTCTCAATACTCAGAAGCTTTCTTGACATGTGTCAGCCTCAGTTTTCTCACCAGTAAACTAATGTTAGTGGGGACTCTAATGTACCACTGTTTGAGGATCAATGGCAATACATTTGGGGTGTGTAATGTGAGACTGACATTTGTTCCAGGGCACATACAGTTATTGTACCACCAACATCTATTCAGTGGGAAATACAATGTCTGATTCCAAGGATGTTCACAATCTAAGCAGACAAACATCATCTGAGATCAGTAGAATCAAGGTGATACATAAAATGATCTTTCTTGTCATCCAGAGAGCATAAAGCCATGAAGAGAAGCATTCAAAATACTTGAAATATTATTGCTTTACTGGGTTTTGCTTACTGTGCAACAGTGTAAATGGCACAAAATACTATGTGCAGTTATGAGAGTGTTTATTAGAGCGAGGAGAGACTTTTACTGACTTATGGAAGAAAAATAGCAGCTGAACCTCAGAAGGTGCTAATATGCATTAGACCCTGTCGAAAACTAACTCAGCCATACCACTGGCCCCAAGTGCTGCCCATTAGCATTTATCATTCCCTATTCCTTGACCAACCATCTTATGCTCCTGCCACCACGACAGATTATACCCTCATACTGTGACCCAAAGTAAGACCTTCCTCTTTTAAATTGACATTGTCAGGGCACATAATCATAGCACCTGGAAAAATAAGGAATACACTTTCATTTAATTTCTTTCATTTTTATATACACTTTGTGCCTGTATTGTTCATTATATTTTATTCTGCATCTCACCTGAGTAGCTCCTATGATTGTCCTTTCTTTCTTTGACTCTACTATACAATGTTTCCTCTGTTATTTCTGTTACCTCTAACTCATATTCTTCATGAAAGATCCACACTTTACCCCTTCCACACACACACACTTTCTTCCTATTACTTTCTCATTATTGATACCTAAAAAATCTATAAAAATACACCTGAAACCAGCACCCTGTGGTATTGTTTTGGAAGTGTTCAGGGACATGAGTGAAATACATTCTGTTTTCCAATACAAGCCAACACAGAGATTGCTGTCTAATCCTTGTGTCTGTTACTATAGTTGGCTTTCCTCTAAGTGGTAGTGGGGAACATAAAGTCACGTGGGGATGGCTCGATGGAACATATGCAAAACAAACACAAACAGTGGGGGAAAGTGAGAGAAACAGGAAGACAATCTATCCCAACAGATGATCAAACACAACAAAGAAACACAAAAGATGTGGAGTGAAAAACTATTGTAACACACCCATGAGCTCATACATCTTCAGTAGCAAAAACCAAAGATAACAAGAAGGTTGGAAATGCCAGTAAGGCATCTCAAGTCTTACTTTGTGCAAGCCCATAAAGCATTCACATATGCACATGAATGAAGTAAGAAAACACATTTAAGACATGAAGAAAATAGAAAAGTTAATGCAATGGTTAGAGAGTTCTGTTATCTCTAAGAAAAAGAACTTACTGGCAACAACATGCTGAGCCAAAGGATGGCGATCAACATACTAATTAAATGCAACCAAACAGCAAGCTCCCATAGCTATATGCTTATATATGATAACATAGACTTAAAAGCTATTCATAAGCATGAAGGTAATCACTACACATTAGTAAGGAGAACAATTCATCTGGAGGATACAACAGTTGTAAATATTTATATACTGAATGTTAGAGGGGCCAGTTTCATATGTCAAACCCTAAAGGCCTGATAGACCAGATTGGACCAAACACAATAAAAGTGGAAGATTTCAAAATCTTACCCTACCCTTTAAACTCTTCAAAACTAAACTTCTAATTATCTCCTCTTACAAACTAAAAATCAACAAAGAAACTTCAGAGCTAAACAGTGACTTGGATATTTTGGATTTACTACATCTATAGAACCCCTACCCTACATTTCTCAGTGGCCAAAGAATCATCTTTAAAATAGATTCCAATAGAGGCTGGAGAGATGATTCAGTAGTTAAGAGCACTGGGTGCTCTTCCAAAGGGTCCAAATTCAATTCTCAGCACTCATGTGACAGCTCATAACCTGTAATTCCAGTCCCCCAGGGTATCTCCTGACCTCCATGGATATTGCACATGGGTGGTAAACAGACATACAAGCAAAATACCCATATACTTAAGAAACGAAAAGAAAGAAGGAAGGGAGGAGGAAAGGAAGAAATGACATTATAGGCCTGAACAAATACAAAAGAATTAAAATAAAGGCCAGGAGGTACCTTTAATCCCAGTGCTTGGGAAGCAGAAGCAGGCAGACCTCTGAGTTCAAGGCCAGCCTGGTCTACAAAGTGAGTTCCAGGATAGCTAGGGGCTACACAGAGAAACCCTGTCTTGAAAAACAAAACAAATAATTAAAGTAGAGAGGAGAGCTGGTTCTGCCCCTCACCCGCTGCAATACTCGGGAGATCGGCCTTGCACCTCGCCTGGGCAGCACAGTAGAGCTGACCCTGATGGGGTGGGGTGGGTGAAGGTGAGCCACCTCTGAGGACATGAGTGGGAGAATTGGCACCACCTCGCCTCATCCAGCATGTGGTAGCATGAGCAAAGAGAAGATTTTTGCTCCCTCCTCCCCACTTCCGCCAGCCCTTGACACCTGCAGAAGTGGGGAGAGCTGGTCTCAGGGGCATGAGAGTAAGACGGTTGTACACTCCCTCACCAGCTGCAGCATTAGAGAGAGTTGATGTTGCACTTGCCTAGGCCACACAGTAGAGCTGGCCCTTGTGGAGTGGGTGCAGGTGAGCTGGCTCCAAGGGCATGAGAGCAGGAGAACTGGTCCTCTCTCTTGCTGACTGTTGCATTGGAGAGAGCTCATCCTGGTGATGAGGTCAAGGGAAAACTGGTGGGCTGACCAACCCAGCTACCACCCAGGTCCAGAATTAGGGCTATGAGTTGGTCCATCCCAACATCCACCTCATCTATGATCTACTGGAGCATGTGAAGGGGCCAAAGCTGCAGAATCTCCATGACACAGGGTGACAATAGGATGTCCAAAAGTAGCCACAGTGAGAGCCCTGTATTGGTAACATAGCAGAAGCCAGATAACCAGATGCACAGACTAAGGGGTATACTGTGTGATTTACTATGTCACATTACAGCTTCCACAATGAGATATTTTTTCCTTTGAGTTTTCTTTTATTTTGGTGGTGGTGGGGCTTATGGCGGGGGTTACAAGGACAGAGAACTTATATGTAGGGACAGAGAGATAAAGGAAATCAGGATGCATGATGTGAAATCCACAAAGAATTAATAAAAAGTTTAAAGATAACTAAAATAATTCTTTATATTTTATCAGATCTTAGTAGAATAAAATTAGAAAACAATATAAATATGAAATAGTTAGTGACTGAACAACACAATTGTAGGTACAGTGACTCACTGAAGAAGTCAGAAAGAAAAATTTAAATACTAGAATCAAATAAAAATAGTAATACAACTTACTAGAACCTCTGTGATACAGCTAAGAACATGTAGAGGAATGTTTATAACAATAAATGTTTACATTGAAAAATCAGAGCTAACTCAGAAAATAAAAACCAATGGTGATTTTCTAAAAAGAAGAAGAAGAAGAAGAAGAAGAAGAAGAAGAAGAAGAAGAAGAAGAAGAAGAAGAAGAAGAAGAAGACGCCAAACCACATTCAGTAGACAGCAGAAATAACAAAGATTGGGGAAGAAATTTATGGACCAGAGACTAAAAGAATGGAACATATAATCAATCGAAAAGTAGTTTCTATAGTTGGGCATAGTGGTACATGCCTTTAATCCCAGCACTCAGAAGGCAGAAGCAGGGAAACCTCTGTGAGTTCAAGGCCAGCCTGGTCTACATTAAGGAGTTCCAGGACAGTGAAAGCAATATAACAAGACTGTCTTGAAAAAGCAATGACAACAAAATTGTTTTATTTTTAATGAGAAACTAAATATTATTAACTGAGGTTCTTATTTGATAACTGTTTTGTTATACACACACACACACACACACACACACACATATATATACATATATATATATATATATATATATATATATATATATATATTGCTATGTTAAGGTTAAAACCCTTCTTTTATTTTAGACAGAAAAGGGGAGATGATGGGAGATGTCATTCTGTAAATATGTTTCTCTTGTTGGCTAATGAATAAAGCACTGTTGGCCAATAGGAAAGCAAGATAAGTGGAACTAGGAGACAAGGAGAATTCAGGGGGAGGGAGGAGGATTAAACATGTAGGGCTGAGGAGAGCAGAACACCGGGTTCTCTCTCCGGTAAGATGAGACCACGTGGAAATACTTAGATTAATAGAAATGAGTTAATGTTTAAGACAGAGCTAGCCAATAAGAAACAGAAGCAAACACCCATAACTGGATTCTAGATCTAGACTCCAGATGCAGAGAGAGGGGATAAGAACAGTTTGCAGAAACACACAAAGACAGCTGACCTGAACAAGGAGGAGCTAATGGACCCCCCCCCCAGACTGATAGCTGGGAACCCAGCATGAGACTGACTCAGACCCCCTGAATATGGGTCTCAGCTAGAAGGAGCAGTCTGGGGGACCTCAGACAGTAGAAACAGGATCTATTCCTGGTGCACAAAAGGACCTTGCAGACATATCCCCCATGGAGGGATACCCCCTTAACCTAGAGACAGGAGAGAAGTCCTAGTCCCTACTTCAAATGACTTGACAGATTTACATGACCCAAGCTGGATAGCATAGCCCTACAAGTGGAATGGGGGTGGGGGGATGGGAGGGGAGGGTGTCCAGGGTGTATGTCACAGGGGAAAGAGGGTAAGAGGGAGGAAGGGAGGGAGGGAAGTAGGAAGGGGGAGGACACTGGGATGGACATGTAAAAATTTTCAATTATATTATTAATAGAAAAAAAGGAATAAAAAGAAACGCTAGTAACCGGCCAACAGCATTATATCTAATACAGTGTCTCTGTGTGCTGTTTGGGGCTGGCACAGCAGTGGAACCAGGCCTGCGGGAAAAACTACTCATAACAATTGACTACTCCCAAACCAAAGTAATCAAAAGGAACAAAAAGGAAACCCAAATTAACAAAATTAGAGAGGGAAGGGGAGTTGACATCAGACTCCAGTGAAGTCCAGAAGGAATACTTTCAAAAGTTGTATTTTCCAAAGCTTGAAAATCTGAAGAAATGAATAATTCTTAATATATACAATCTACCAAATTAAGCCATGAAGATATAAGTAACTTAAATAGTTCCCAAACAAGCAATTCTATTGAAGCAGTGATTAAGTCTCCCTACAAAGAGAAGCTCAGGTGTATGCATATGTGCATGTGTGTGCTTTTGTGTGTGTGTGCCTGTGTGTGTGTGTGCATGGTGTGTGCGAGTGCCTTTGTGTCAGGGTAGTCCATGTCAGTTGTCTTCTTCAGTCATCATCCATTTTATATTTTAAGATGGGGTCTGTTGTGGGAATCCTTTCCGGAAATAGCTTTGGGGTACTGGCCTTAGGGTGTGGCCTGGGGTGCTATGCTAGGCCTGAAAAGGCTGAAAGAGGAAGTGTGTTCTGTCTCTTGCTCTGGCTCCTGCTTGGAGTGGTCGGATTCCAAGCAGGGGAGAGGTGATGCAGGATCGGCCGCAGCTGTATCAATAGTGGCTTCTGCTTTGTTCTGTATTCGTGAATTTTGTCTTTCCATTGCACCCCTTATTAAATCGTATTTTACTACCTCTGTGAGTTCGCGCATCAGGGGTCTCTCACTCATCTTGGAGCTCACCAATTGGCTAGTGTGGCTGACTCCAGAGATCTGTCTGTTTCTGCTCTTGAAATAACAGGGTTACAGATGCTTTGTTTCATGGGAAAACCTTGTTTGTTGTTCCTGCCACTGATTCGGACCACATAACCCTTCCACTTTTCACTAGAGCATCAACAGCCACTTCTGTGGGCATGTGCTTCTCATAAAATGTCTGAAGCTTGCCTTCATTGTCCACTTCAATGAATGTATCTGATAGTGAAAGTATAAAACCATTGTGAAGCTCCACAACTTCCATTCTGAATTTCTATTCTAACTGTACGGAAATTCATTGAGTTGTACAGTCTTTATGTCTAATTAATTTTGGTGTATGATGGTCCTTTATGTTCAATGTCTTTTTAAGCAAAAAAGATTTGAAATAAATATTTTGAAATAAATAAAAAGAGAAGGTTCCTGAAATGGGCGATAGCAACGGTTGCACAAGGTGAATGCAATTAATGCAATTAAAAATGTTTTAGGGCTGTGGAATTGGCTCAGTGGTTAGGAGCATTTGTTCTTGCAAAGGATCCAGGTTTGATTCCAACCCCCCCCCCCCATGGAGACTCACAACCTCCTCAGGAACCAGGCGTGCAAAGAAAACACGCAACAAAATAATAAAATAAATATAAAGGCATATTTTAAAATGTTTTAAATATACATTTTATTGTATTAACAATTAATCTTGTAAAATAAGTATCATTCTGCCAAAGGACAGTTAGGAATTTTTGAGCTTCTCAAGGTTTCTGGTCAACATCTTCTTCTGGATTGAGAAACCAAGTGGATCCTGGTAGGTTGGGGCATCCACCTAGACAGCACTACCTCCTACAGACTCCCAACCACTAGAGGGAGCTACAATATTTAAGATGGGCCTTTCATATTAGGTAATGCTCTTGAGGGATGGGAACAGGGTGAAAACCTTGCTTCTGCTTGAATCCCATGTTTGGTATTTCATTTTAACTTTCTAACAACAGCGTGTTCCAAATGCAAACAATTCTTCTGCAACACCTATACATAATAACAGGAAAATTAGTGTAGCTAGTCTAGCAAAAACAAAATTACTGTTGTATTTTTTGTTTTGTTTTTTTTTTTTTCATTTTTGCTAAAAAGTACTCCTTTTAAAAAGGTACTACATTTTTTAAAAAATACTATACTTTTCTTCATTTTTTTAAATTTCATTTTACATTCCAATCACAGTTCTCCTTCCCACCCCTCCTTTCATCCCCCTGGCCTCCTCCGCCTCACTCACCTCCTCCCTATCCCACCCCCAGTTCACTTCTTCTCACAGACAAAGGATCCCATGAGGAGTTCTTCTGTACAGGGACATCTAGGTTGTTTCCAGGATCTGGATATTACAAATAATGCTGCTATAAACATAATTGTACAAATGTTCTTGTGGCATGAGTATACATCCTTTGACTATATGCCCAAAAGTGTTATTGCTGGGTTTTGAAGTAGATTGATTCCCAATGTTCTGAGAAACCAACATACTGGTTTCCAAAATGGCTGTACCAGTTTGCACACCCACTAGCAATGAAGGAGTATTCCATTTACTCCACATCATCTCCAGCATAAGCTGTCATCAATGTTTTTGATCTTGGCCATTTTGACAGGTGTACGATGGTATCTCAGAGTTGTTTTCATTTGCATTTCTCCAATGGCTAAGGCTGTTGAACAATTTCTTAAATGTCTTTCAGCCATTTGAGATTTCTCTGTTGAGAGTTCTTTGTTTAGATCTGTACCCCGTTTTAAATTGGATTATTTAGTCTTGATATCTAGTTTCTTGAGTTCTTTGTTTATTTTGGAGATAAGCCCTCTGTCAGATGTGGAGTTGATGAAGATATTTTCCCATTATGTAGGCTGCCATTTTATCTTGTTAGCTGTGTCCTTTGCTTTATAGAAGCTTTTCAATGTCAGTAGGTCCCATTTATTAATTGTTGCTTTCAATGTCTGTGCTACTGGTGTTAGATTTATGAAGTGGTCTCCTGTGCCAATGTGTTCAAGACTACTTCCCACTTTCTTTTCTATGAGGTTCAGTGTGGTTGGTTTTACATTGAGGTCTCTCATCCATTTGGATTTGAGTTTTGTGTATGGCAATAGATATGGATCTATTTGCATTCTTCTACAAATCAACACTCAGTTACACAATCACCATTTGCTGAAGATACTTTCTTTTTTCCCATTGTAAAAATCATCAAAAATCAAGTGTTCATAGGTATGTGGATTGATATCAGGGTCTTTGATTCTATTCCATTGGTGCACCTGTCTGTTTTTATGCTAATATCAAGCTGTCTTAATTACTGTAGCTCTGTAGTAGAGTTTGAAATCAGGGATGGTGATGCCTCCAGAAATTCTTTTATTGTTCAGGATAGTTTTGGCTATCCTATGTTTTTTTTTCCCTATGAAGTTGTTGTTTCAAGGCCTGTGAAGAATTTTTCTGGGATTTTGCTGGGCATTGCATTGAAACTGTAGATTGCTTTTGGTATGATGCTGTTTTTACTGTGCCAATCCCACCTATCAAGAACATGGGAGATCTTTCCACTTTCTGATGTTGTCTTTGACTTCTTTCTTTAAAGACTTAAAAGTTCTTGCCATACAGGTCTTTCACTTGTTTGATATTTTATGTTGTTTCTTATATCCTGCTACATTACTAAATGTATTTATCAGATATACAAATTCCCTGATAGATTTTTGGGCTCTCTTCTATATACTAACATATAATGAACATATAGTGAAAGTTTGACTTCTTCCCTTCCAATTTGTATCAATAAACAAACACAGAAAATGTATTCCTCCAGATTCACTATGGAAAAGTTGTACTTTAAAAGAGAAGTATCCCTGTAATATATAAAGCAATTAATTCAGTATATCTCTTTGTCATTTTCCTGATGTTCCCATTTCTGCTCCCCAGGGAGAGTGAGGCCTTCCATGGGGAGTTTTCAAAGTCTGCCATATCATTTGGAGCAGGGCCTAGGCCCTCCCCCATGTGTCTAAACTTAAAGAGTATCCTTCTATATGAAATGGGCTCCCAAAGTCTGTTCATACACAAGGGATAAATACTAATCCACTACCAGAGGCCCCATAGATTACCCAGGCCTCCTAGCTGACATCCACGTTCAGAGGGTCTGAATCGGTCCTATGTTGGTTTCGCAGATACCAGTCTGGAATCCATAAGCTCCCCCTTGTTCAGGTCAGCTGTTTCTGTGGGTTTCTCCAGCCAGGTCTTGACCCCTTTGCTCATCATTTCTCCCTCTCTGCAACTGGATTTTCCTAATGGCTAAGGATGTTGAACATTTGTCAAAGTATTTCTCAGCCCTTTGTGTTTTGTCTTTTGAGAGATTTTTGCTTAGTTCTATGCCCCATTGAGCTATTTTTTTTCTTTATGTTCAGGGTTATTTTGTTTGTTTGATTGATTGATTCTTTATACATTCTAGCTACTAGCCCTCTATCAAATGTATAATTCACAGACATCTTTTTCTATCCTGTAGGCTACCACTTTGCCTGAATTGTGCTGTTCTGATGGGAGATGTTATTCTTTAAATATGTTTCTCATACTGGTTAATTAATAAAGCACTGTGGCCAATGGGAAAGCAAGATAGGCAGGGCTAGGATACAAGGAGGAAAGAGGAAGTAGTTAGGAGGAGTCAGCATGTAGAGCCTGGAAAGACCAGATGTGGGCCACTGCTCTCCTGTAAGATGAACCATGTGGAAATACTTAGATAAGTAAAAATTGGTTAATTATTAAGACAGAACTAACAGATAAACAATAATAGTAACTGGCCAACAACATTGTATCAAATACAGAGTCTCTGAGTGTTACTTGGGGCATGGGGCGGGACCGGGCGGCTGGGTTGGGGGTGGTGGGGGTGGGGGGGACAAAGAGTGGGTCAGATGGCCACGGGAAAAACCTGCCAGTAACAGTGTTCTTTGCTGTACAGAAGTTTTTCAGCCTCATGAGGTCCCATTATTAATTGTTGATTTTAATGCCTGTGCTTCAGTGTCCTGTTCAGATAGTCCTTTCCTGTGCCAATGAGTTCACGCCTCTTTTCCACTTTCTTATTTATCATATTCAAGGTTTCTGGTCTTATATGGAGACCCTTCATCCATTTGGAGTTGATTTTGTGCAGGGTGATAGATATATGTTTATTTTCATTCTTGTGAAAGCAGCCTCAGGTTTAACCAGGACCATTTGTTGAAGATGCTGACTTTTCTTCTTTGTCAAAAGTTAGTTTTCTGTAGCTTTGTGAAATTGTGTCTGGGTCATCAAGTCAATTCCAATGTGTCTGTTTTTATATTGATACAATGCTGTTTTTTTGTTACTACAGCTCTTTAATACAATTTGAAATCAGAGATAGTAGTTTCTCTCACAATTATTTTATTATTTAGAATTATTTTAACCATCTTGATATTTTGTATTTCCATGTAAAAATTGAAGATTTTCTTTTCAATTTCTGTGAAGAATTGTGTTGGAATTAATGATTGGGATTGCATTGAATCTGTAGACTGCTTTTAGTATATAGGCCTTTTTACAATATTAATTCAACTGATCCATGAACATGGGAAGTCTTTCCAACTTCTGTTGTCTTCTTCGATTTCTTTTGTTGTTGTTTTCATTTTTTAAAAATTAATTTATTTACTTCCAATCTCAGTTTCTCCTCACTCCTTCCTCCCACTCCCTTCACTCCCCATCTGCTCCACGGAGAGGGTGAGGCCTCCCTAGCAAGTCTAAGTCTGTCCCATCATCTAGTTGAGGCAGGATCACTTCTTCAATTGTTTTCTTCAATGTCTTGAAGATTTTATTATGCAAATCTTTCACTTGCTTAGTTAAAGTTATCCCAAGAAATTGTGAAATTTCCCTCATCTACATTGGCATGTGAATTATTGTTGTCATTATGTAAACCTTGTTCAGGCAACCATATTGTTGAGATTTAACAGGTGCAGTATCCCTGTCATGTCTAGAAGACACCATCTCATAGCAGGTGCCATATTCCTCTATTCTTGCAATCTCTCCACCCCATCTCTCTGAGCTTTATCTAATATATGATAATCTTTTCATTTTTATGTATATACATATTTATATATGGATTTTTTTGCCTGCAGGAAATGTTTGTCTACATATATAGAGTGCCCACAGAGACCAGAAGAGAGCATCAGATTCTCTGGAACTAGAGTTCCAATTGGTTGTAAGCCTTCACATGGATGCTAAAAATCAAAACCAGGTTGTCAGGAAAAGCAGTCAATGCTCTTTACAGCTGAAATTTCTTCCCAGCCTCAAAAATGATACTTCTTAAACTTTCTCTAAGTGTGCATGTGTGTTGATATATTGTGGTATATGCAAAGTCTATTTAAACTAAACAGAAGTCCTAAGGGTAAGATCACAACTATAAAATCCCTGGAGACCACAGAGGAAAATCTCCATTGACCTTGACAGTGTGTTTTGGGCTAGCATTTGAAAGTTTGGGATTAAAAAGCAAGTAAATGAGTATTTTTAAATGGTATCACATCAGAGGAATAAAACCTCTGAAATGAAAAAGAAATAATTAACAAACTTAAACAGCCCCCTACAGACTGAGGACATTTACTTGAAAACTATGTGACTGATGGAACGGTAATGTCCCAAATGTTTACTAATTCTTACAGTAGAAGAAAAACTGAAAACCCATCTTAAAAATTGATACAGCAAACATATGGAATCTGATCACTGTTAGCAATCACCTGGAAATATGCACATTGAAACTATTCTTCGATGTTAGCTATATTCTATAGGATGGATGCTTATGAAAATATAAGACGTGTTAGTGGTGGTGTGGAAAAATGGATACAACTACTTTGTAACTGGGATTGTAGATTGGTACAGACATTAGGGATAACAATAGAGTGTTTTTTTAAAGAAATTTAAAATGAGGCTGAAGAGATTGCTCAGTGGTTAAGAGCACTTGCTACTCTTCCAGAGGACCTAGGTTTGGTTCCCAGCATCTTCATAGTGACCTACAAGCATCTGTAACTCTAATTCTAGGGTGTTTCATGCCTTCTTTTGTCCTCCTTTGGGCACTAGGCACACATATGGTACACAGACATATATGCAGGCAAAACATTCTTATTTATTTTGAAATAACTACTGTAATTCTTTCAAACATGTACAACACACACACACACACACACACACACACACACACACACACACACACACAAAGAAAAACAAAACATAACTTCTGGGTTTGATGAGAGCAAATGAGATTACCAACATTTCAAGATTTCTGCAATCATGCTGTCTGTGCTTTAGTTCGTCCTAGTTAACACAAACCCTAATACCCACCAATGGCCTAGTGGATAAAGAAATTGTGATGTGTATTTGGAATGAATGAGACTCATAAAAGACCTTGCTATATACTATTGTATGATAAACTAGAAGGACACTATAGTAAGTGAAATAAAATAGAAAGAACAATATTAAATTAGCTGCTTATTTGTAGATTTTTTTTAAAGTTAATGCTGTGTAATTCTTTTCTGTGAACTGTAATATCCCTTGTTGGAGGGAGAGGGGAAGCTCACCAAACTTATAAAACTTACAAAACTCTCAGGACTCAGAGGCTCATAAAACTTACATGACTTGCAAGGCCCCTCTCCAAGATTGGAGAAACAATTTCTTGGGAAGAGGAGATTCTTCAGTAGTATATCTGCCTACATATTGCATAGGACACCAGTAGCACAGCTCTCTTGAGCTGACATCCATGCTTGAGTGAGACTTTTCAATGATGCAGCTCTCTTGGAGTCACCCATACTTCTGTAATTAACTCCAACAAAACCATTAGTTCACTAAATTGGACTTGGATATAATTCTTCTTTGGGTTATCATTGCTGTCTTTGTGGGGGCAAATAGAAATAGATATGCAAGGAAAAGCTCACACAGTAATCAAATATGCAGAAAATAAATTAAAGTCTATGATGTGTAGTAAACTGAGAAGAAATGGGGAGATGTGGAGTAAAGAATACAGAAGTGTAGATATCTAAGATGGACAAGTCTAGATATCCAATTACAAAATAGTGATATAGTTAATAAAATTTTATTCTATGAGATACTTGTGTTCAGGAGGTAATCATTGGTAAGTAGATATTCTGTCCAAAAAAAGAGATTAAAAGCATCATGTAAGATAACAAATAAGTTAATTTACTTCAGATACTGGTGTCCTTACTTCCCCTATGGAACCCATAACGTTCTTTGATAATCCTCAAACACATGAAATTCTTTTTTATTTTAAAAGCTAACAAACAAAATATAACATAAAACCAGAAAAAGAAAAGGAAAAGGAAAAGTTGATACTCTACTGCATGCAAAAATGTCACCTAAAACTACTCTGTCACAGTAGAGAGACTTGAGAATCTCTGACTCTGTAGTGGCTTAGGGATCCATGCTCTCTGATGACCAATTAGCTATTGTCCTGGATGAGAAGATCCTGGGAGTTTAAGTTTCCATGGAGATACAATTTCCTTCTCACAAGACAAGATTTGTGCAAAGCCATGAATGACTGTGTACCCAGATATACTAGTGGCTTCTTCAGATTTCTGGAACATGAAATACATTTCTAATAATATAATTGAATTGCTATGTTCTCTGCAAGATAAATAATAAAATATAATAACCACAAAACAATTTTATTGGATTCTATTCTATGTCCAAGTAAACACTTTTTTCTATTAAGTTGTACATACTCTTGAATTATTTAAGCCTTGATAAAGAAAACACAGAGAAAAATACATTTCTTTGTTACAATATTGGCCACTGCCCCAAGCTAATAAATATAAAATATGGAATCTTAGGTAGCAGCTAGCTGGATAAGATTTGTAGCAAAATAGAGAATATTCAAATAATTAATTTCTGTATAGTATCTGGGCAACCTGAAAATAACAGCACAAAATAATTTTCTAGTATTTGGTCTCTTGATAAGTATAACTACTGTGAAAGAGGAATTTGCCTATATTCCACACTGAGATAATTAAATGCAATAACAGAATTCTCTATAAGCACAGGGCTTGAGTTGTATTAAGAGTTCTAAACATGATAAAAGTTATGGATTAGTTAATTCTGAAAAGTACTCTATTTGACCTTTTACCTAAGAATAGGTAATTAAGAAGAATTTAGAATGTTGGGGAGAATCAGTCAGACAAAGCAGTGGTGTATACTAATTAAGCTCATGTTTGATTTCTTCTCCAGTTTCTTCTCTTTGATGAACATTATCATCTTCCCAGCACCAAGCATCATTTCTGAATTGCACTATGCAGCTGAGGAAACAGCAATGTCCCCCACCCCACCCAGCTTACAGAATGCCTCCCTAATACTTGTTTGCATGCAACCTCAAGTAGAAAAGCAATATTCATATCTGGCCTCTGTATGCTTCATGATATAGCACTAATCACTGTTTCTTTAAATTTCCCAGATATCATAGAAGAGAATTCACTTTAGTAGACTTTAAAAAGAGGTCATGTGATGTGAAGAGACATAAACAAGTTTAAAGGGATTAAAGCATAGGTATTGTTACAAGACTTTGTCATAGGACATTCTGCATGGCACTGTGCTAGAAATATGTAAGGCACTACCACCAGAACAATGTTTGCCTGTCCCCAGGCTTCCCTAGAAACTGTCTCCACTTTGCACAAGTGAAGACAACATCCATTTCCTAAGCACCATGGTACAAATCGGTTCTTACTCCCTGTAGTATATGGATTATAGACACTGAAGAACAAAACATTTCAAAAGATGCCCCCACTTCCAGCTTCAACACAAGGAAGAACCAAACCCATAGGATCCATTGAAACTTATTTTGTACTAACCAATTGCTTTGCAAGAACAGGATGAGTCTGTAACCCAAGAGCTGTTAAACTAAATTGTTCTGGTTATCCTTTGGTCTTCTATCCTGTCTGTGCCTCTTCCTAACACCTTCCACAGAGCCCCCTTCATGTCCTTGTTCTGTAAATCAGAGGATTGAGCATGGGGGGTGATGGTAGTATAAAAAAGGGCCACAAACTTCACCTTGCCCTCAGAATAGCTGCCCTTGGGTTGTAAGTATGTGTAGATAGCTGCACCATAAAACATAGACACCACCACAAGGTGGGACCCACAAGTTCCCAGAGCCTTTTTGCACTCTGCCATTAACTTGGTCTTCAGCACCACATGAGCAAGGTTTGCGTAGGAGCCCAGAATCAGTGTTATAGGAAATATCAAGATTACAACTTGGGCCACAAACATTTCGGCTTCTGTTCCTTCTGTGTCCTCACAGGCCAACTTCAAGAGAACAAGCATCTCACAGAAGAAGTAAGTGACTCAGTTGGCATCCACAGAGAGGCTGCCATCATCAGGCTTGTCTGGATCAGAGAGTTCATGAAGCCTCCTACCTAGGAAACAATTGCTAGTGAGAGGCAGAGGAGGGGTGCATAATGGTCGTGTAGTGCAGGGGACAACACACAGCAGTGCAGCAGTCAAAGGCCATCACCACCAGGAGCACACACTCTGTGGAGGCCAGGGCAAGGAAAAGGAGGAGCTGGACCACACACCCTCCGTAGCTGATAGTTCTGTCATATCCCTGGAGGTTGACCAGAAGCTGGGGCACAATGCTAGCACAGGTCCAGGGAAGAGAGGTGGCAGAGGAAGAAATACATTAGTGTTTGAAGGTGGGCATCCAGTTGAGAAAGAATAATGATGGTAGAGTTGCCAAAGAGAGTTAGGGAGTAGAAAATGGAAAAATGAAGACAGAAAGAATGAGTTCTAGTTGAGGAAAATCAGAGAAGCCCACCAAGATGAAACCCTGTCTAAAACTGCCCATAGCCTGTCACGTGCCCAAGTAACAGGAGACAATTTAATATCTGCTGTGAAGAACGCGGATTAGAACATTGTTCCACCCCAAAATCAAGCTTTTTCTTCTCTATTTTGCTAGTTCAGTTTTATCTAGTCTTCAGTTCTTACTCGTTTCCTTTTCAGACTGGAAATCATGGGAGCAGGAGTATTATCTTTTGTTTGACCTATAACCCTGATCCGTATGTGTCCTGAAATTTACCTTCCTCAATCCATGCATACATCACTGTCTGATAGCAGAGACAGGATCTTTCCGAACGTCCCACCATGATGTTAAGCCAGTAACAGGTAGTACCAGAGTTTCTTTGAAAAATGAGTCAAATGCAGCATTATTATTTTCTATCAGTGTCTTTGCCTCCTCTTTAGTCCAATTGGCAGAGTGTTTCATGTAGATGAAGACCCAGGACTAACCAGGATAAGACCTCAGTTTTGTCCCTATTGTGCCATTTCCTCAGTGGCTGTGACCAGCACTACAGCCCAGAAGCCCTGCTCATCACCAGCTATTGATTTGCTCTCTTGTTAAGTCTGCTGAACTAGAAGGTTAATGAGTCAGAACTGGATCAATGATTCTGGGAATCCATTTAGACACCATTTTTGATGCTGTTGTGGAAAAGATGGGTAAGTGTGAATGAAACAATAAAGTAAACATGTAGATAAATTAATACATCAAAGCTCTTAAACACCTTTATTAGATCTCTGTGATGATATCAAAGGTGTCATTGTTATATATTTTATATGCATAATTACAGGGGTATAATGTCAAAGTTGGCCTTTGCAAGTCCATCACCTTAGAATGGTATGGTTTGTTTAGAGTCCTCACCAGGTTGCTGGGGATCGACTCTAACCCTGACCATCTGAACCACCTGTTCAGAATGCTCATTTCACTCACTTCTGTGAGTCTCTGTTTAGCTATCATGAAACAGATGAATTTTTAAAAAGGTTGAACAGTATCGTATATTCAGCAATCCATTAAGAATATGCTACCTGAAATTTTTAAAATACTTTTACACATTTTTAAATGACATCATTTTGTTGACATGTATAAATTGTACACATAACTGAGGCCTATGAGATAATTCAACACACACACAGAGTATACACTTGTAGAACCCAGCCTCCCTTATCCACTCACAGAACCCAGCCTCCCCCCATCCACGTTATACACCCTCCTTCCCAAACTCTAGTGACCAGCATTCTACATTTAGTTTGGCATGAAAGAGACCATGAAGCTCTTGTCTTTCTGGTTCCTGTAGTCTTTGTCTATCTACATCACTAATCTTGGCCATGCAACAGGGTATGATTCAACTACTGTAGCCCCATTTACAAACAGTGCCTAGAGAAAAAGCAGAAGTCAACAAGTATTGTTAAATAAATTAATTAATGAATTAATGAATTAATTAGAAAACATACATGTCATAGAAATGTTTGTTTCCAGCGTGACACAAAAGGAATAAATACATATTGTTTTTAACTTAGTGGAATAAGGTTTTACCGTTTTAACCATTCCTATTCATATTTTTATCAACAGTGCTATTCATAATTATAGCTATGCTTGATATTGATATGTTTTAAAATGAATCAAAGTTTAGCAACCCAACAAAGCAATGATTTGACTTAAGACAATGCTAAACAGTAAAAATTGAACCTAGCTTCAAATCTTGAAGTATAAGTCTCAACTTGAAAACCTGAAGTTCATGTATTCGAAAACTAGATGGCCTTGGAATCTATCCACCAGAGACTCAACAGAGGCCAGCAGTGCCCACTGACAGCTGAATCTTGGCAAGTGCAAGCTCAGACTACAGTCTAATCAGTACCTCCTTTCGCACATATAGGGAAACCTGGAAGTCCTTTCTTCAGCCGCTTGTGTCATCTGTTCCTTGATTTTCTGGCAGAGCATCTCAAACCACTACTTAAGTTATGCCAATCTCCCTCTACTTGTCACTAGCCTTTTATTCCTATGTGGCATGAGTTCCCTACTTCTATTGATTCATCCGTTATTCATTGGCCCCATTGTTTCAATCATTTTCTTATTAATATCCTCGAGCCTATCAAAGTATGATCTACCCAATTCTGTGTGAATGGAATTTTTATATTTTCCATCACTCAAATCAGGCTAATAAATTCTGATAGAAAAAATAATCCAAGTGCCTGAAGCAACACTACTAAAAATCATATTCTTGCTAATATATGTCTTACCTCTCATTCTCATCTGGCTAGTTGTCTACAGAAATAATCTATTATCAAGACTGTACAATTTTTAAAATACGCTTTCTCCCTCCAGTTTCTGTTATCACCCTCTTCTAAATCTCATCCTTACAGCATTTGGCATGTCGAGTAACTGTCTTTTTCTATTCAATCTTTCCCCCTCCCTTCCTGGATGCCCTTTTCCTTTACTGCATCCCCTATCATGGTCTCCTTTACCTGTACATTGCTGACCCTCTTCTAATACCATGTATAAATCATTCCTGGAAAAGTCATCCGTTTCAGGGCTTGAGTCACACTTGTGTTGATAACACCCAAGTATGTCTCATTTGCATTTCAGACTTCCTCAGTTCATCTAGTTCAATCTTTTTATGCATTTCTGATACTTTGATAGTTTGGGGTCTGATTGACCATAAAGTGGCTTCCCCTTTCAGGCACAGAAAATCTCACAGAATAGCAAAGCCCTTTCTTGTAAGAAACATCTCATGAAGACCACAGGTCTAAAGTCAACTTTCTTTCCAGCTCCTTTGCTGGGGGTCTAACAAAGCAGCTTCTATCCTCTCTAACACAAGACCAGAAAATTAGTCATATCATAAAGCATGCTTGCCACAGACTGACCCAGGCGGGGGTCTCCTCCATGGGAGAATGAGGGCTCCAGTAATCAGGTCGGTAAGGATTCGACTAGTAACAGATACAACACAAAGAGATGCGGTTGGAATCTGCTGCAAGTTTACTTCAGTGAGAGCATCAGATATATATACATGATTTAGGAACTAAGATTTGACCCCATGCCAGGTTACACATAGTCACATCTTATGAGTGGTTACATGTTGACAACTTATCTTGAAACTAAAAGAACAGAGCAGGAAGTACCCTCTGAGTGCCATCTGACCTCTAGACAGTAGTTAAAAGTCTCAGGCCTGAGGTCAATTTTATTCTAAGAATTCTGCTGAGCTGGCTCCTATGTAAAAATGCAGAAGTTTGCAAAGCTTAATATATTTATGGCCAGTTAGGCCAATTTGACTGTTTTTGAAGCCCCCTCTATCCAACTTTTGGGGGAGGTGAGCATATAATTTTTGCAATTGTCTTGTTAAACTAATTTGGTCTGTTTTGTCAATAAGCACCAAGGAGGCCTTACTCTGGCTAATCTCTCCACAAAGTTAAGTGTGTAATACACTTTTTCTCTATTTGCCTAATCAGCATATACTCCTATGTACGGCACAGGAGGGGTTGTATTCCTGAGTCTCTGTGGAGTTTCCCTGTTTACTGGAGGCATCCACCATCATCCTCTGAGTAGGTGATGCCTCCTACCATAAATTACAGTAGTAGGGATTCCTAGACTGTTCTTCCTGGCTCCTGGTGAACTCATTGGGTCTCTTTTTACTAGTCTCTGAACTTTTATCCTTTCACTACCCACTATCCACCACCAGGACATGTTGTGTTAATTAAAGCTATAAAAATCAAGAAAGATAAGGTACAGAACCCAAATGCACAGAATTTGATCAGTGCACTGCAGCAAAGCATAGGGGCAGAATACCAGGGACCTCCAGAAGATAAGTTCCATGGAACGCATGCCTCTGGTCCAAAAACATGATTTTCACCATGTCACACAGTCTCCACCAGAGTTGGTGTGGCACATGCTGAAATTGTTTTTTTTTTTAAACACAGTATTTGTACACTGTCTCATAGTCTGTAGCTTTTCTCTGCATTTTCTCTCGACTTCCCTTTTTTCTAACAAGCTCTGGCATTTCACTATGAGGACTCACATACACCATGCCTCTTCCTTTTGAGAACTGTTGAGCAATGAGCTACTAATCAAATTCCAGTTCTCTCCGAAACAGGAGTCTCACTTTACCATTAACGTTAACAAAGCCTTCGTGCTAGCTGACATCTCCTTGCCCGTCATTTTCACTAGAAAGCCCTCCACACTGACACTTTCCTTGAGCACACTCTGCATGCCACTTCATCTACAATAGCATTTCTCAATCAGAGATGAAGTCATCTCTTCAGGAAGATTCCCTGATGTCTACAAACACTTCTGTTGCTTGTTGAGGCCAGAAGTGGTGCTGCGCCTTTTGCAATGCACATGGCTCACTATCACCAACACATACACAGGAATTATCCAGTCCCAATGTCAGTAGTGTGAAGGTAGCAGTGTCACTTATTGTGGAAATTCTTTTCCAAATTTGTGTGAACTGAAAACTCCTTGTTGTATGACCATATGGGCACTTCATCTTCTCACATATCAATTACCATCCGTGACATTAATTTGCTGTGACCTTTAGTTCCATCATGCCAGGGCTTGTGGGGAACAGAACCATGTCTGTCTTGTTCTTAGAATGAAGATGTGAGAACGTCCTTCAAGAGAAACAGGTGCTGTAAACTATGTTTTTAGATTCTAAAACCAAGTCCAAAAGCATAGGTTCTATCTACAGTTGAAGTCCTGTGCTATGAGAAAGACCATAACTTCCCTCTGTTCTTCTCCAAAGCCAAAGCCTTAGACTTCCAAGGGTAAAGCATAATATAAGAACATGAAGGAGAAAGGAAAACAGACTACATATAGACTGCCTAGAAAGAAACCTGGCTTCTGCTCCCTACAAAGATTCCTGCTCATCCAGAGCCTGAAACTTTAACTTCCATATATTGTAAAATGTTCTAGCATTCTCTCAGCAAATTAGGGTAGCATTATACCCAGGTGTGACATTCCAGATTTTCTCCTTTTAAACTATCTTTTCAAAACTTAACATGCTCGTTATCTCCTTGACTAAATTAGTTTTACATTTACATATTTGATACAGTTGAGTATTGCCACAGAAAGATTGTTGACTGTATTTATGCACATGTGAACAGGACTATTTATGATCTCTGCAAATAACAAAATTCTTGAGGGCAAAAGTCACATTTTAATTTTTTTCCAATTTCTTCATGTCATTCTAATACATCACCGATTTTAACCAAATGGAGCCATATCCAAGCCAGAAATATCAATCATCTGACTGAGCATAGGAGGTTCTAACTCATCCCCAATTATCTTTAAATAAATCAGTGTTTAGTAGCATGATTCTCACTTTTTATATCTTTTCAGAAGTGTTTCCTCCTGATGTGTTTTTAAATACATTTTAAATTAAAATATAATTGCATTATTTTCACTCATATTTTTCCACCCTCCAGCCCCTACCAAATTCCCTTCTCCCAGTTCATATTGTGTCTGCCCCATTCTCAAATTGACAGCTTCTTCTCTGATTATTATTGCAACATATGTGTGTGCATATATACATATATGTATATATATATATATATAATTTATCTGTCTCTTTTTATCTGAATGTATATTTCTTTTTCTTAGCTTGTAGAAGACTCTCCTTACCATGGAACTTTAATAGTCACCAATGCATTCTTCTACCCATTCTCCACCACAGCCTTCTCCTCCATAGACTTAATTGTTGCTTACTCAGTCCAACCTTGGCATTCTAAAATCACCCTATATCTCATTCTATCCCACATCTTTCTTACGTGAGTTTCAGGATTCCATCACATTCTTGGCAGGAGCAACCTATATGTTCTAGAATGTAGTCAGCTCATTTGACATCCAAAAGATGAATGAACAAATCCACACTCTGTTTTCACATGGACTCCTCATTGTCTTTTCTCATGTCTCTATCCTTGTTCACTCCAAGAAGTCTTCCTTGATATGTCAACAGCTCCGACTTTGCCTCTAGTCTGTCTCCTAGTTATGATGTATGTATCTTATTTTGCATGCTATTGCCTTGGCATCACAGAAGCTAAATTTTGCAAAACACTATTAAGCTAATCCTTACACTTAATGAGAAAACTAAATGCTCTATAGATGTTTAATGAATTTCCTAATTTTATGTAACTAGAAAGTTAGTGAAAAATATTTTGTAATCTGCTGTGTATTCTTGAGTGGGAGGACAGAGAAAGACAGACTCAATTGGTGCTAAAATATCTTCTTTCCTGAGTTCCATGTTTCTACACTCAAGCCAGGAGTGCAACAGAACCTTGCATAACTATCTAATGCAATGCCTATTATTTTCTGGTTTTCTCTGTGGGTGCTGAAGTACCACCCAGTCGTTACTCATCTACAACCCAACAGAAAGAAACCACCACACTTCACTCTTGATTCTATTGGCATCAAAGGTGAGGTGAGACCGACATGGCACTATTATCTAGGAGCCAGAAAAGCCACTTGCTACTTCAGACCTGACTTCAGATCTGTAAGGCAGAGAGCTTGAGAGAAAGTGACCTTACTGGGACCTTACTGGGGACCTTGTGATAATAAGTGATTTCTCTCATCAGCAGTGGAGGCTGCTGAGATTCATCACCCTTCACACTACCTCCTCAGTCAGACTATGTCAGCTATTGTCCCTAAAACCAAGCCCTTCAATTCTGTCCTGGGGACATTGCCCCCTTTAAAATTCACAAAAGGTCAAGTTGTTTATGAGTTAAGTCCCTGGAGGCCTGTATGCCCTGATGAGGCAATTAAAATCAGCCTGTGGGCTCCTCAAGAACTGAATTACAGGCCTCAGCTTTCCCTATTCTCCATTTATGTCTCAAATATAACTGATGAATATTCAGTATCATCAATATACAAACCCCAAAGATCAGGACACACTAGGCCCAAATTGCCTCACTTAAATCAATGGAAGCTGAACAGCCACTGCCTCTACCTCAGAGAGAGAGAGAGAGAGAGAGAGAGAGAGAGAGAGAGAGAGAGAGAGAGAGAGAGAGAATGCTCTGTCTCCACAGAACCACCCCTCTTTTTGGATACACAAAACTCCAACCTGTAGGCATTCTGATTTTCAATCCTAAAAATTTTAAATTATTTACTGCATTTCTTTCTTTTTACTGTGTGTACACGCCTGACCCTCTCCAGCAAGGATGACATGACTCCGGGTAGATCTTCTTGCAGTTTTAATCAGGATCCTTTAAACATGTTGCTTCTGGCCCGCTGAGAGAGAGAGAGGGAGAGAGAGAGAGAGGAGAGAGAGAGAGAGAGAGAGAGAGAGAGAGAGAGAGAGAGAGAGAGAGAGAGAGAGACGGGGGACCCCTGCACAGGCTTAAATACCCTTGAGCTAACCAACCCCAGTGAGCCACGTGGACCCTGCAGATAGGCTACTCTAATGCGGAAGCAGATAGGCTGATCAGACTTAACCAATTAAGGGCTTGTTTACGCCAGAGAGCCTTCACCAACGGGAAGGTGTAAGGTGGAAGCCAGCGCCACTTTAAGGCGTGGCACTACGTGGCTCTCTACAGTTCCCCCTTTTTGTTTTAATAACGCAACAGGCAAGGGTAGTGGTCTGGTCTCCAGTAAAGCAGTGGACATTGTAATGACCCTGAATCCTGGTAGTCAGCCAAGTCAGTGCCACACCCGTCCGGCATCTTTTTCCTGGAGGTGGGGCCTTGGACACCAACCCACATGCAACCAAACTTGCCCTTCTCAGAGTTGCTCACTTCCAAAGCTAACTCAGAGTGCAGTGCTAAGCCATACAACCTGAGCGTGAAGGATCAATTCTTGTTCATGACTGCGAGCCATGCTTGGGGAGACTGTCCTGCCCCAATGGCTGTAAGTGCCTGGACAATCATAGCTGCATACCGCTTCTGAGCAAACCTCATCTTGCAAAGGCACCACAGGCCCCGAAGGAGATAAGCAACAAGAGTACAGCCATGGCTCCCATTCCCGCCCATTCTTTCAGATGATCCATGGCAACGGGAACCACGATGACAATCCGGCAGCCAGTCCCACATCTACACGTGTTGAATTCACTGCAATGATGGTCACTCACAGCTGTGCCATCAGGTCATCAAAGTCAGCAGACCAATTTCCTAAAGATAGCTAGACAACTGTTGTGACAAATTAGCAGCACGTGTAAAGGTCTCATATTGAATGCTGGTAACATACAAACCTGGATATTTCATTTCACATCCCAATTGGGCCAGCTGCCACAAGGTATCTATTTGCTCCTGCATAAGATCAATTCTTAGGATTACAATCATTAAACCTCCTTTTTGTTGAGCATCAATTGTGGATTGAGCACCCAAGGCAGTAGCCACATTCTTGGGCAAGTCATTTAGCTTAGAGGCTGTCTGCACCGATGTGCTCATAGCCATAGCAGCCCTGACTGAACCCACAACTGCAAAAGAGATAGCTGCAACTATGGCTGCTGTAATGCCAAAATCTCTCTCTGCAGCCTCTACCAAACAGGCCATAAAATCTGAAAATGTTTTATGGGGCCTCGTAGTATCTTAGTGAGGTTACCATTCACCTCTCCCTTATTGGGTAATGACTTCCATGCTTTTATGGCAATCTGATTTACTTGTTCAAGACTTAAGTCATTTCATATGGCTTTCCAGACCTCAGGGCAAAAGGAATTTCCTGTACCTGGGCCCCTTCCTCACTCTGATAAGGAGAAGGTCCCGAAGGCATTGTTCCAGGAGGGTCCCTCCCCTCCCCACATCGCCATTTCTCCTCTCCCTTTCCCCTCTGCCCCTTAAGGGATTGTTTCTGAACCTTTTCTACGAGGGCTTGCAATTCTTCCTCAGAATCTGTTTCGTCCATACCTGACTCTCCTGTGCTCTCAACCTCTTCTGATCTTTCTTCTTGCAACATTTCTAGCGCAGCTTTCCCTTTTTCCATCACCTCTTTACAGTACCTCTTGTCTTCGATACAGCTACGCACTAACTTCCAAACAGGTCGGACTCCGGACTTTAGCGTCCTTTGTTCCCAAGCAAAGTCAAGATCCCTGCCTAATTTGTCCCAGCACATTAGCGTGAGGTCTCCTGAAACTGCGAACCAAGGTGCAATGGCATCGCATTCGCTCAGGAATCTTTCTAGTGTGCTTTTCTTTATTTTAAGTTTCTTTGACAAAAGTAGCTCCTGAAGAGCCAGAAAAATTGGATGAGACTGGGAAGTCCCCATCTTAAAAATTTTACTTTCGGTTTGTTACAACCACTCCCTCAATGCCTGAGACTTTATTGCTGCTTATTTCCATGGTCTTTAACTTTGGTCCCAACTTACCTGGTACTTCATTGCTCCTTACAGGAGACCTCATCGCCTCTTCACCGAGGGCCTTAATTTTGTCCAAACCCGGAACTTTATCGCTCCTTACCGGAGACATCATTGCCTCTTTACCGAGGGCCTTAAATTTGGTCCCAACTTACCTTGGGAACTTGCCAGCACTGCCCTGACTGCAAGAAGTTCTGATCTGAAAAATTCCCTGTATGGGCCACCATCTGTACGCGCCTGACCCTCGCTAGCAAGGAAGACGCGACTCTGGGTAGATCTTCTTCTTGCAGTTTTAATCAGGATCCTTTAAACATGTTGCTTCTGGCCAGCAGAGAGAGGGAGGGAGAGGAGGGGGAGAGAGAGGGGGGAGAGAGAGGGGGGAGAGAGAGGGGGAGAGAGAGAGAGAGAGAGAGAGCGAGAGAGAGAGAGAGAGAGAGAGAGAGAGAGAGAGAGAGAGAGAGAGAGAGACAGGGGACCCCTGCACAGGCTTAAATACCCTTGAGCTAACCAACCCCACTGAGCCACGTGGACCCTGCAGATAGGCTACTCTAATGCGGAAGCAGACAGGCTGAACAGACTTAACCAACTAAGGGCTTGTTTACGCCAGAGAGCCTTCATCAATGGGAAGGTGTAAAGCGGAATCCAGCGCCACTTTAAGGCGTGGCACTACGAGGCTCTCTACAACTGTGTGTGTGGCACACACACACACACACACACACACACACACACAGAGGAGTGGGTTCTCTCCTTCTACCATGTGGGTCTCCTTCTACCATGTGGGTCCCAGGGATTGAACTCACATAATGTTTGGATGTAAACACATTTATCCTCTGCTCCCTATCCTGGGTTCTTAAGAAAAAGGACAGACGAGAAATACTGGAGAATCTAGGGCAACATAGCAGATCTGGAAGCAACTGTTGAAGTTCTTGTCCATCTCCCAGAACTTCTCTGTCTGAATCTGTATACAAATGCTGCTGTGCAGCCTGCTCTAATGTCTCAGGGAAAGGAACTGCCCCCTTGTGTAAATTTCAGCTCTTCCTTTATAAACTGTGATAATGGGTGGTTTCTTCCATCAATAGCGGAGGTTGCTGAGATTCATGACTCCAGGTGAGGAGCCATCACCTCCACAGCACTCCCTCATTCTACCTCTGTCAAAACGCCGGGAAGCCGTTATACCGCCATGCCAGTCCCTAAAACTGAGCCCTTTGATTCTGTCCTAGAGGCATTGCCCCTTTTAAAATTCACACAAGCATCAACACTCACCTTCATTTTTGCCTTCAGTATCACAAGGAAACTAAACTTCACATAGATAGCAGCTTCTCAAATATTGAGGCCATGATGTTTTTAAAAAATTCAACTTCATATAGTATAATTTAGGTATAAATTAATGTAGATATTTTGTGTATGTGTCCTGGGAGCTTAAGTTTTTTTTTTAAAATAAGTTACTTATTTGTATTTTGTGTGCATTGGTGTTCTGCCTGCATGTATGTCTGTGTGAAGGTGTCAGATCTTCTGGAACAGGAGTTACAGATATGTGTGGGCTGACATGGGGGTGATGGGAATTGAACCTGGGTCCTCTGGAAGAGCAGCCAGTGCTCTTAACCACTGAACCATCCCTCTAGCCCCAAGCTTAGGTTGTAACTATGGTTTAAAAAATAAAATTTAACAGGAAGAAATAACGACTGATGAGATATTTTTAATATAATATATTTTTTGTACTTTGCCCTTTTCTTGTTTTAGTTTGGTTCCTAGTTGGTTCTTAGTTTGGTTCACATCATGTTTTGAAAACAAAGCTTGTCATTTAGGTTAAGACTCAGTAAGAAACTAAAGCATTATAGCAACAGTGCTGGGATGATGTATATCTCAATTGTCCAACAGAGACGGCAAACAGTAGGAAGGTAAGTTGGCAAAACCTCCAACGCCAATTCTAAAATGCTCATGATTGGGCTGGAGAGATGGTTTATACTAAAGTATAAACTCACAATCAAGAAATGTTCATAGATTGTAACCATTAATAGGTACATGAAATCAAACTTATCTTCCTGTATTGTCTGTCCCCTAACCTTTTCCTTGCTCAAGATGAGCACATTCCACAATAAAAAGGCCTCAGCATTTGGGAGGCAGAGGCGGAAGGATCTCTGTGATTCTGAGGCCCTACATAGAAGATTGTCTCAGAGAGAGAGAGAGAGAGAGAGAGAGAGAGAGAGAGAGAGAGAGAGAGAGAGAGAGAGAGGATCAACTCTTTAGGTTGTTTTATTTTTGTTTTGAGGAGTGTTGTTTTTGTTTGTTTGTTTGTTCTGGTTTTTCGAGACAGGGTTTCTTTGTATAGCTTTGGAGCCTGCCCTGGAACTTGCTCTGTAAGTTGGCTTCGAACTCGCAGAGATCTGCCTGTCTCTGTCTATAACAACAGTTCCAGGGGATCCAACACCCTCACGCAGACATGATTGCAGACAAAACACTTTAGATTCTTAAGTACAGGCTCATATTCTAAGTTGTCTGTGATCAAGAAGCTAGTAAATAGGGCAAGCCATGAATAAGATGAGATACCTTCTGTTCTGAGCATGAAAATCATTCTTACTCACTCCTAAAATATCTATAAATGCAGATGAAAATAGAAGAAATGAGCAGTAAGCAAAAGTGGCTGTCCCCTGAGATAGTTCTCTTGTTAATTGCTATATAGAATTTCATGACATCAAAATTCTGGAGTTTAGCCATTGTGTACTGAGAAGTCCCTGGATGGCTTTTTTTTATTATTAATAATATAATTTAAAATTTTACATGTGGATCCCAGTTTCCTCTCCCTGACCACCCTCTCCACCCATCCCCCCGTCCCCATTCCACATGTAGGGCTATGCTATCCAGGTGGGGTCATGTAACAGTAGAACCAGGATACACAAAAAGACCTTACAGACACATCCCTCATGGAGGGATACTCCCTTAACCTGGATCACTTCTTATATTGTTCCTTTTCAGACAATGTGACAGGGAACGTGTCTGCACACAGTTCCAGTGCTTAAATGAAAGTGTTTCTCTAGTTTTTCATAGAGTCAAATCCTGGGTCATAGGAGGTGGACATTCAATACAGAAAGACCTGTCATATTGAGGGAGAGTGTTTTGTTTTTATTCTTCAAAACAGTAAGAACGAGGCTAGCAAACTAGCCATTTGATGCTTGCTACTAAAAGGATTATGGAAACTTACCTCATTATTTTAATTTGTGTTTCATTGGTTGTAAACAAGGTTGATCGTCTTTGTTTTTAAAAGCACCATTGTTTTAAATAGTTTTGTGCAGTGTGCTTTAATCATACCCTCTAACCCCACCTCTTCTCAGACCCACCCCTTCCCTACTTCCCTACTTTTGTGTCTTTTTTTTTTTTTTTTTTTTTTACTCCAATCTAACAGTTGCCAATGATGCCACTGCTGGGATGTGATTGTGTGCTAAACTTCCCTCTCCATGCTGGTATTTGATCTGGCTTGGGCTTGCACAAGTGTTACACATTCTATCACAACTGCAGTGTCTGGGAGACACTGTTTCCTTGAAGTCATCCACCACCACTGGTCCTCACATTCCTTTTGGACCCTTTCCCACAACAATCCCTACGCATTTGGAGGAGGGGTATAGTACATGTGCTTCATTCAGGGCTGAACATTCTTCAGTCTTTTGTTCTCTACACTTTGGCCAGTTGAGGGTCTCTGCCTTAGTCTCCATCAACTGAAAGGAAAAGCATTGTTTGTCCCTCATTCAATTTATTCTGAAATTAACCTGTTCATATACTTTTCTGTTTTATGAGGGTGTTTGTGCTCCCCAGAAAGATGAATTTGATGGGTTTCATACTCTGTATATTAACCTTTCGTGGGTCGTGTACACTACAAATACCTCTTGATCTTTATCTTGATGTTCACTTTGTGAAGTGTGTTGTACAGCATGGGGTGGTGAGGAGGGAGTGCACACATATATGTGCACATGTGGTGGTGAGGAGGGAGTGCACACATGTATGTGCACATGGGGTGGTGAGGAGGGAGAGCACACATGGGGTGGTAAGGAGGGAGTGCATACATGTGTGCACACATGTGGTAGTGGAGAGCACACATGTGTGTGCACGTGGGCACTTAATGCCTTTCCTTACTGTTCTACATCTTCTCTAAAATATATGCTCAAAATAAGATCGTAAAAATGTCTTTGTTCTGAGGAGATGGGATGGGGGTTGGGTGGGGGACAGGGGAGGAGGAGAGGGTGAAGGAACTGGGGATTGACACGTAAAACAAGCTTGTTGCAAATTTAAATAAAAAATATTATCAAAAAAATTCTTTGTTCTGAAGATTTTGGTGTCTTGCTTTTTACAACAAGATCACATGTCATATACTATAATGGTATTTGTTATGCAGTGTTTATCGGATGCCCAGGCTTCCCCAGTGAGTTGGCCTTTATCATGTACCAAAGTTTTATATATGTTTGTTTCTGTTTATAGTGGTCTCCTTTGTCCTGTTGTTCCAGCTTGTATTCCTGTGTCAACAGCCTCTGTGTTTGTTACCACAGACCTGCAACATCTTGAAATATAGCTCAATTCTCCAAACATTTTTTATTTTTCAAAGATTTCCTTCCTATTTTTTGGTTTCTGATTTCTATATGAGAATATAAGAGGGCAGTAAGTCCCTTTTCTCCCCAAAACTGAGGAAACCTTTTAGGTTTTGTTAGAATTTTATTGGAGAATAATTAAAATTGTTTGGTGAGGATGCTTTTCTCTCACTATCCAGTGTCCTAACCCATGAATGTGGTAGAATTGCAAAATAATTCAGATACTTTTATTCATGTCCTTCTGAAACAATTTTTCTTTGATGAATTCAAGCTAACCATTTTTTCTATAGCATTTTCTACCTGGTTATGTGCTGCTATTTCTGAATATTAATATTTAAAATTTTAATTTCAAATGGTAGTGAAATAATCATTAAAACTAGCCATTTTAAGAATGCTTCCTAGTCAGACTAAGTATATTTAGATAAGAAGATTTCAGATCTTTCTCATCCTACTTTTCAATCTCTTTGGAAACTTCCTATGTTCTGTTTCTGTTCTCAGCGCTATGTAGCTTACATAAATGGAGTTATACTGTATTTGTTTCCTTATGGCATGTGTATTGCCTATGGCTAATATATTCATGGTTCATTCATGGTATAGCATGGAGCAGCTTCCACTTTCCTTTTGAAGACTAACACACCACACACACACTCACACACACACACACACACACACACACACACACACACACCACCACCACCACACACACCACACACACCAATACACACACACACACACACACACACACACACACACACACACACCCACACCACACCCCACACACACACACACACAGAGCTAGACAAACACATACCTCTCACCTTTTGTTTATCCATTCGTCTAGTGATGGATGATAAATTCCTTATCGCCTTTGCCTTTACCTTATGGCTACTGTGAACAATTATGCTCTGAATATGGACACACAGATATCTCCTCAAAGCCCCACTTTCACATCTCTTGGATATATGCCCAGTTAAGTTAAGAAGCAGCACCATTTTCTAAAGTGCCCACGCAATTGATTTTTATGTTTTTTTACAAGCTTTAAAAAGAAAAAAAGAAAAAGCTTTCTAAATTCCCATTTGTCTCAGTGCTTTACAAATTCCCCTGTATAATCTGTATAGAGATTAAGCAATCTAATACAAAATACATTTTTGCCTGCTGTTTTCTGATTCTCATAGCAATTACTCTTTTTAATCAGTTGTGGTTTTCAATACAATGTTGAAAAGAAGGAGCTTCTCTACCTTGTTTATCACATGAAAAGAGGCCAACACTTCACCAGTACAATGGTGGGAAATGCTAGACATAGTTTTGGCTCATCTAAAACATCTCTTCTGCAGAAACTAAGAGACCACAGATACCAGCCCAGACTACTATACCCAGGAAAGCTTTCAATCACCATAGATGGGGAAAACATGATATTCTATGACAAAAACAGATTTAAACAATACATATCCACAAATCCGGCCCACAGAAAACAGTAGAAGGAAAACTCCAACCCAAGGAAGTTAACTACAACCACAAAAACATAGGCAATAGATATCCCCATACTAGCAAAACACAAAAAAGGGAAACACACACACAATAACACCACTAACAACAAAACCAAAAATAAGAATTAAAAATCATTGGTCATTAATATCTCTTTATATCAATGGTCTCAATTCACCTATAAAAAGATGCAAGCTAACAGAATGGATATGAAAACAGAATCCATCCTCCTGATGCATACAAGAAACACACCTCAACTTCAAAGACAGACATTACCTCAGAGTAAAGCATTGGCAGAAGATTTTCCAATCAAATAGACCCAAGAAGGGCATTTCATATTCATCACAAGAAAAAGCCATCAAAATGAAGTCTCAATTCTGAACATCTATATCCCCAAATACAAGGTCACTCACATTTGTAAAAGAAACATTAGTAAAGCTTAAATCACACATTAGCTATGTTTTTAAAGTTGGCTTACATCCATCTGATTCAATTTACTAACATCTTATTTAGGCCCTTGCTTCTATATTGAAAAGAGATTGACCTACATTCTGATCAGTAGTCTTCTGTATTGAAAAATACATTGATTTACATTTTGATCACTAGTATACTTGATTTGTTTTTCATTGAGATTATAAAGTCATGAGAAAGTGGGTTGAGCAATTTTCAGTTTCTATTCTCTGAAAGGATTGGAATAGAATAGCTGTTTTGTCCCTTGAAAAATGCAATGAAATTCAGTTAAGATTGGTCAGAATAAAAGACATCCACTTACCAATTCTAGGTCTATTAGTTTATTGTTATAAATTGTTATTACATCTTATGTGATACAGGCTATATTATATAATATATAAATCATCAGTTTATAATATGTTATCATAAATTTCTAGTTAATTATTTTATTATTCAATTTAATGTTACTTAAATATTAAATATGTTTATTGTTAAATTTAATTATTAAAAATTCAAAACATGTATATGATATAATCTGATCACACTCACCTTATCCACTCATGAATGAGTGTAAAACAAGAACAGGAAATGGGAATTAACATTTGTTGCACACAAATCACACATCCAATGCTGATAAAATGATTGATACCATGCTCATTTTACAGAAAAGAAAACCAAGACTAAGGTAAGGCAGATGCTTTGACTACTCAGAGCTCCAGTAGCTTAAGTATATGTGATAGGAAAGTCCTGGGCACACATACCAAATCCATCAATGGGAAGGTGTGGTGGTTCGAATGAGAAAGCCCCCCATAGGTTTATATGTTTGAACATATGGCCTCTGGTTGATGGAACTGTTTGGGAAGGATTGGGGGTGTGGCCTTATTGGAGGAAGTGTGTCACTAGAGGAAGGCTTCGAAGTTTCTCCACTTAAGTAAATCAGCCAATCTGAAAGTCACATGATCTATAAAACAGCTCTGTTTTTTGTTTTTTGTTCTGGAAAACTGTGATACCAACAGCATTTACCCACTGCTGAGCAATGACCAGAGTGTGACCTAAAAAACACCACCATAGGAGAGTCTCACTTCCAACTTCCCATAAGGAAAGCAACTGAGTCCTGGTGCCTACTCAGGATGTATTTATTATTTTTGACAACTTCATGCATGTATATACTGGATTTTGATCACTTTTTTACCCCGTGTTTTCTTCTTTCACCTTTCTCTTTTCCAATGAAATTTTTCTTCTCCATAGCCCATAAGGATTGTTCTGGAGCCATCACAGAAAGAAAATGTTTTTGTTTGTTTGTTTGTTTGTTTTTACTAACTTGATTCTATGCCTCTCCCTAGTGCCTTCCACAGAGCCCCCTTCACATCCTTGTTCCTCAGCGTATAAATTAGAGGGTTGAGCATGGGGGTGACTATGGTATAAAAAAGGGCAACAAACTTCCCCTCATTCTCAGAATAACTGTCATTTGGTTGCAAGTATGTGTAGATCGTTGAGCCATAAAACATAGAAACAACCAGGAGGTGTGATCCACAAGTTCCAAAAGCTTTTCTGCGGCCAGATATTGATTTGACCTTCAACACAGCCCTGGCAATGTGTGCATAGGATCCTAGAATCAGTGTCGCAGGGAAAACCAGGATTATGGCCCTGGCCACAAACATCTTGGCCTCTGTTCCAGCTGTGTCCTTGCAAGCCAACTTGAGGAACACAGGCATCTCACAGAAGAAATGATTCAGTCGATAGCCACAGAGAGGCATAGCCATCATGAGGCTTGTCTGAATCAGAGAGTTCAAGAGGCCTGCTGCCCATGAAGAGATAGCCAGTGCCTGGCACAGAAGGGGGTGCATAATGGTTGTGTAGAGGAGGGGACGACACACAGCAGCATAGCGGTCAAAGGCCATCACCACTAGAAGCATACTTTCTGTGGAGCCCAAGGCAAGCACACTGAAGAGCTGGGCCACACACCTCCCGTATGTGATGGTGTGGTCATGTCCCTCAATATTGATCAGGAGCTGGGGCACAGTGCTGGTAGTGTAGCAGAGGTCCAGGAAAGAGAGGTGGGAGAGAAAAAAGTACATAGGTGTGTGCAACCGGAGGTCCACTTGTGACAGAGCAATGATGGTGGTGTTGCCAAAGAGAGTTAAGGAGTAGAAAATCAAAATGTAGATAAAAAGAACGAGTTCTAATTGAGGCCAGTCTGAGAAGCCCACCAAAATGAAGCCTTTGCCCAAACTGGCATTGAAGCTTCCCATAGCCTTCGACCTGCACAGTAGCAGAAGACAACTCAGTGCATCTGTCAAAAAAAAAAATAATGTATTAAGACATTGTTCACTGTGTTCTTCAAGTAATCCTAAAGCATCTGTTTTACTCTTCGACTCTATTTTATCCAGTCTTTTAGTCCTATTTTTCTTTTCTATAAACTGAACCTCTTTGTATTAGGAAGGATGTCACCTTTGTTCCAAGACTTTAGCCTGGCCCTCCAGATCCAATCTTTCTTATTCAAAGGTAAAGAAGTGCTTTGAAAATCTAAGGTCTTCATACACACCATAAGGGTTCTAAGTTGTTATCTTTGGTTCCTTCTTTTTGTCTGTTTGTTAACTCATTCAGATTTGAATTCAGGCTCAGCCATGTGGCAATCACAATTTTGAGCCCTGGGTCCTCATCTGCCTCCTCTGCACCATGGACAGAAGCCCCACTCACAGTATCTGCCATCTGTCACAGAAGACTGAGAAGTAGTTTCATTTCTTTCGGAGGCGGATACAAAGAAATGTGTATTGTGTAGGAAAGATGGTCTCCCCTTGACCCTGCTTGTTCAACTAAAAATGTCCATAATTCAACTCCACAGAAGAAGCTGTTTGATATTCTCTATCCAAGCCCTCTTTAAACGATTTCCTTCTAGCTCTCCCTGTTCGCTTGATGACATTCATGCCACAAATCTTTGTCCCACTAGGAGCTCCTCTGTGGTAGAGGACAGGCCAAATATAAAAATAAGTACTAGTGGTTTAATCACAGAAATAATAAATACCAAATAAACATTGCCACCAGACTCTATGACACTGAGGGTGCCAAAAGAATGCTATTTCCATTCCAGATGTACCATGGCTATGGAATAAACTTCCCTCAGTGAAGCATGTGCTTTTACCTTTTTAGAATGCATGAAAATTAATTTCCCCTAAGCCTGCGATTAACTACTAGCTAGCACACCGACAAATGGTGGAGGTGCAATAGGCAAGCTGGAATATTGTTGTCAATGGGTCAATGCTGAATTCAACGCCTTTAGGTCCGTATCGTGGCCCCACAGATCAACTCTATCATGGGTGAGCTGCGTGTTCTGCTCTGAAATATGTGCTTCTCTTAGTCTTAACGCAGTTACCTGTAAAACAAAGAAGATAGCTTGCTCCAAGCAATTTGGGTTGTGATTACATGAAATAATGTATTATGTATATTAGAAAAATTGTACTCACCATTAACATTGTTTTGACTTCATAATTAGCAATTAACTCATGCAGATTAGGTTGCATAATTCACTGAGCAGTTTATGTACAACTCTTACTGCAGTGGCTGGAAAATAACAAACAATATTATTGACTGACTGATTAATTGGATGGCTGAATGAACACTGTTCCTTACTTAGTGGCACAAGTTTTTTATTTACTCCTAAAATTTAAACAATTACTTTATATCATGGCATATAGAAATGAATAATACTTTTCATTTTTTAATTTTGTGTGTATGGGTGTTTTGTCTTCATGCATTTCTGTATGTATGCTGTGTATCCCTGGTGCCCACAGAGTCCAGAAGAGGGCACTAAATCCCCTAAAACCAGAATTGCAGATGGCTGTGGATGTTGGGAATTGAACCCAGGTCCTCTAAAAAAGTAGCTCTTAACAAGTGCTCTTAACCACTAAGCTATCTCTCCAGCCCCAAGTTAATATATTTTCAATCAATAAAGCTTTGGGCTACAATTCTAATATGATAAATAATGAACAATGATACAAGATATTTCAATATGATAAAACTCAGAGCCTTACACCAGTAATGATCACTTTAATGAATAGAAAGCTTGGATAATTTTCAAGCAGAGGCATTCAATTTAGTTTTCAATACTTTCTGCTGTCAGCCAGATGCTCTACTCAGAGCTGGAAATAAACAGGAGAAGCCAGGGGCTAAATGGACAGACACAAAAGCATATAGCTCCAAACCCTAAGACCTAAGGATTCCAGGCTTTAGAAGCCAACCTTAATGGCTTCTGGATTAGAGATGGGAGCAATCTAAAAGCCATCTCCAATTAATAACCACTTGCAATTGAAAACTTAGTTTTCTCCAAGGGAGTCTCACTGGGGAAACAAACTGCTCTTAAGGGTAGGCTGCACATGCAACAGTAGATGGCTGACAGAAAACAAATTCAACAGCATCTTTAGAGGTTCTTTGACTCTTAGTGTCGTGTCAGAGCATTTTTTTAAATCTTATTTTTAATTTTAATTTTTCTTATGGATATATGTGTTTCTATCTTTTTACCTACAGGTGAGATAGATATATATATATATATATATATATGTATACATATATACATATATATATATTTCCAGATTAGTGTTTTTATGGTATTCCTGAGTGTGCAAATGGGTGGGCTTCTGTGTCTATATGTTTCTTGCACTCTTTTCTATTTATCTTTTTATCCTATTCTGATGTGTTAGTTTTTGTTTTATCTTATTATATTTTTTTTTATTATTATCCTTAAGAAGCCTGTTTGTTTTCTAATGAGAGACAGAAAGGGCACATTGGTCTGGGAGGGATGTGGGGAGGAACTGGGAGGAGTAGAAGGAGGGGAAATTATAATCAGGATATATTATGTGAGAAAAAAATCTATTTTTAATATAAAGCAGGGAAAAAGAATCCGACTTTTATGTCTGTAGATGCTGTGATTGGAAGGCTGGTGCTCTGGGCTTTAACTATCAGTGACCCCAGCCTGTGTAATCCTTAGCTCCCAGCATTAGTGAATGGCAGTGATGGGGGGAGGGGGCAGCAGGCTGCAGCTGCCCTTCTTGGGGATGACCAAGGGTAGTTCTTCCCTTCTTCCCTAAGTGAAAATGATTGCTAGATTTTGTGATGACAAAATTCCAAAATCTACCTTAAGGCTCTTAAAAGAGATGTAGCTGGAATAGGCAGAAAGAGTAAGAGCATAGCTTCCTCAAAACATCTGTGATGTGTTCAGAACAGTTGAGTTGCCCTGAGGGAAGTCTCATTTGAGTGACAGCTCAGTTGATTGTCCTCTCCTCGGAAATGGAAATGATATAAATACATTACTCATATGTTAAAATCTCAAAAATGGAAATTTAAACTAAAAGAAGAAAATAGTTTTTTAAGTGTGTTTACAATAAAGACTTATTAACATTAACAGCACTTTATTCTTGGACAGATACCCACAAACAGCTGGATCATCTTATCTATCTTAGTCATAGTTAGGCAATTATATAATGAAAGATACCAAAATTGCAAAACTTCCAACTAGTTCACAAGAATGTAGATAGCAACCCCCAATAGCTACATTTACTCTAAGAAGGAAAAACAGTTGGATATGTCACACTTTCAAGTATGTTACAAAGCAACTGTAGTTTCAAGAACTATAAAGAACACATAGACCACTGGAATGGATAAGAGAGGCCAGGGACAAATTTCTAGTATTTCCTAAGGACACCAGGAGGACAAAAAGAATTAAGAATAGTCTCTTGCATAAGTAGTGCTGGAAGAAATTATTTCCATAAGCAAATGATAAGATTGCAAATATCAAACGCCCTTCACAAAACTCAGGTCTACAATGATAAAAGCAGATACCACCATTTGCAACTGAGAGACTGTAAGAGAAACAAGCCAGAATTGGAGAACAGGGTGCTCTTCAGAACTAACTACTTAAGATAGACTGAAGTATCTTAAAGTCCTCAGAAGACTGATGTCAAGGACACCCTGTATCCACACAGGTGGGTGACCACACCATGCCTGCATATCCACTTCTATTGCTTAGGAACCAGTCATTGCATTTATGACATTTTATTAATGCCTCATAGAGGGTTTCTCCACCCTTCCCCTGGCTGGGAATGCCTCACATACACTTCTGCTGCTCACGAAAAGACCTTAGCTTAACCAATTCCCTTTAAGTCTTTCACCTCTGGAACAGTTGCATGTTACTCCTCATTTGTGCTCAGATTTGGCTTCTGGTAAGTTCCACACAGTGAAGCCTACATCTTACAAGCCAGGAGCATGAGCCCACTGGCGGGATCCACTCTAGATGAAATGAGTGAGCAAATGGGCACAATTAGGCTTCATATAAATAACTCTAGTGCACACTGAGAAGGGTGAGAAAGTTCTCACAGGGAGATCATTCACAATAATCACAAGGCTCCTTCCAATAAACAGTCCTCCCTGTACTGAAGGAAACAATATGGAAACTTTAACAAATCCCATGGTCCTCCAGGGGAGGTGGGAGTTTCAATGTGACCATCTCCTTAAGAATTTTCCATATCTCATTCCAGCAAAAGGAGAAAATTAGGTCAGGCTGATATAACTGGTTCCTGGTGGCTCCTGAGCAGTCATTTAAGATTTATAGAGAATCCCTTTGTATTTCCATATCTGTTTTAAAGTATACTATCCAATTCTTCTTTGCTGGCTAAAGGACTATAACACCAACCATCCATCTGAAAGCATGCTAGATGAGAACTGGATGCCTTCATTGCACATTTTATATTAAAAGCCAGGATGCATAAAAATAGATGTGATGGCTTATATACAAGCTTAAATAGCTCTCATATAGAAATGATGATGGCCTTTCTTTGCTCTTTTCCACAGAGCAGAATGTGGACCAATGCCTGAAATTCAACAAATATCAGAGTGTCCTTTAAAAAAAATCCCTCAGGGATACAAACAACAGCAGCCTCAAAGTGCACATCTTTCTACTTTTAAATTATCTTTTAAAATTCAAACCCTACTCATAATCTCTTTAAGAACCACAAAGAATCTTGATATTTGTATGTGTGATACTTCCGGTGGTCTTGATGGTGATCACCAAGAGCCTGTGTTTATCTCCTGTTGTGTGGGCTGGATATGTGGATGTGTGAGTTTATTCATGGTTTCCATAAGTAATAAACTAGGTTGCAATGCCAAGAATCAATCCCAAGGCTCCTTACACATTTGGCACATTTTCTCCCACTAAACAACACTGTTAGTAGTAAAGTACTTGATATCAGAAATGAAAAAATAAACATCATTCATGTCAATACAGAGTTACTGATATTGTCTGTCTGTAGTGGAACTACTTTGAGAAGAAAAAAAAACAGTTCTCTGCCTGAAGATAGAAGACATTTGGACATTTGGAAGATTTCTTATTAAGCACCCTCATTTCAAAAGCACCCATCTTTCAACTTGATATCTATTCTCTTTCTTTAGCTATACCTGTATATGTAACTTAATCTTAGCCACCAAAGAAATGGAGATTCAGGAGGATTATGAATCCAGGGTATCTCACTGAGTTTGTACTCACCACAGTCCTGCAGAGGAAAATTGTGTTTACTTCCTCAATTCTGCTGGCTTATAGATAATATGAAACCCAAGCCACACTAATGTCATCTGGAGGTGTTTTGGGAAGACCTGCTTCTCTTTGGTCCCAACTGCGTCTGTGATATGGCAGGCTCGATCACAGTTCTGGTCCTGGGGAAATCATTCTCACATTAAGCCATCTCCTCCAGCAAGTTCACCTGCTAAGGCCCATAACTAAGGGGGAGGAAATATCCTGTGTAGTTCTCTGGCTCCCTCACCATAACCAACTGGCCCTTCACAGGAACAGGTATATCATCCCACCTGACCTTAAGGCAGACTGTACCAAGCCCACCCTTGGGACATTGCCTGGGCCTCCTTAATAGAACTGGAAGCATGACTGATTACTCAAGTGTGGCCTTGGAGACCTCTGAGGCTCCCAGAGCCAATTACAATTAACTGACTGGTTCTCCAGAATCTATCTGCTATCCTCAGCTCTGTCTATCCCTCATACACTGCCCAATCCAAAGTGATATCTTATTATATGCATTTGTAAAATGATGTTAGTATATCCCCCACACTTTCAATACTTTGACCCAAATTGAATCTATCTTTCCATTAGACTATATTCCATGTCTAACATAAGCCAACCAAGGTCACCATTACCCAAATATCTTCTTTCCATGGAATTTCCATCTAAGATCATTATCATGAAGGTGAATAATTGTTCAATGAAAATCTGATGTTTTGTACTGCCCTCACACAGCTTCTACTTCAAAATTAGTAGTTATTATTTGATACCCTGATTTTTGCAAAGCTAAAAAATAAAGATACTAAGTTTTTTGTTTGTTTGTGTGTTGTTTTTTTCACCGTGTGTCAACTAGACCGCCTAGGTAAAAAGTTGTCAGGCAGCCCAGTGTGACAGCAAGCTTCTGGTGAAATGTAAAGCCTAACAATAGTTCACAGGAGAAAATGCTAAGCATGTCCTTGTTGGACAGTCCTACCCAGATCACATGGTACATAGGAAGCAAAGGAAACAGATCTTTTGTCCAGCCTACATCCTGTTAAGGGCCAATGGAAGCAAAGAGTCACAGTGTTAGTCTGTGGCCTGTCAGATCAACAAGCAGGCATACCAGGTCAACATACCAGCCCTTAGGCCAGCCTGAGAGTTATCAGCCAGCCATGCCAAGACCACGAAGGGAAGTGGGATGTGTAGTGGCCTTGTGTCAGCAAGGTACCCCAGGATGAGGATGGTTTAAGGGGTGGTGGGTGTCTTCTATCTATGCTGCTGTCCCCAATACCTAAGAGATAGGTAGAAGTGAAGAGATCCATGGTATTCTACTGTACTTTGCTAATATTTCTCTTTAACTATTCCACTCTGGACAACACCAACTGGCACTTATTTAAAATGGATGATGGCAGGTCTTCAGATCCTGCCCACTGTCTGCAAAAAAATGTTTCATTACATATTATTAGACTTGAAACATCTCTCTGATTTGTAAACACATCTGGAAGAACTATACAGATATCACTTAAAGAGCTAGACAAATACACAACTCATGAGTGAGAAGAGACATTCCCAGAAGCTTTAAGGTTGTTTGGTAAAAATTCCATTAAGAAGAATGTGCTACTTCTCTAAGTTGTTGGCCAGGAAAGGTCCTTAAAGCCCCATAGGTTATGACACTACTGCTGATGGTGTTCATGGATGCTAGTTCTAGACTCTATATCCTTAGTGCTGAAGACATCATTTAGGATAGCTATACGAAATGGGAAATAAAGCTATGATAAAACTGGTAGCTCTCTCCCTTTCAGCAGCTTTTTGCAGTGCTAGAGGGTGCCACATTGGCTTCTGGAGAATTGTCATATCCACTTTCAGTCAGCTGTGGACCCCATGTGCAACATTACCAATATGCCAGGCAAGCTGTGTACACTGATGTAATAGGGGCACAACTGTTATGGGATAATTGCTTTTCAGTTGATTTTGGGGTCAATTGTTCAGCAATGACCTCAAATGCTACTATAAGCCAGAAGGAGGAGAAGTTCCAGTGAGGAAGCTAGTACAGCTATATTCTTAAGTGAATATAAAGCAAATGCCAAATTACCTTCTAAGCGTGTGTGTGTGTGTGTGTGTGTGTGTGTGTGTGTGTGTGTGTGTGTGTGTGTTTTAGATCATTACTGCTATTCAGCTCAATTGTTCATGGAGAGAGACTTCTCTTTTCCAACAAGAAGTACTAAGTAGATTCACTACTGCCCATGCTTCTTAGCCAAAATGACTGCTGCTCTTACATAGTGGCCCAATACTAAGGTGTAGATGGAGAAAAACTATCAAACATGTGTATCAAGGTTCAGGGACAGTTAGAGAAGAGGGTGCAGAATGAATGCAAGCACCAAAAGAGGAGGTGTAGTCCTCTTTAGTTCTTTCCTCTGCATTGAAACTTTTCTACCTTGAAGGTAGAGGGAGGTTCCTTAAGGCTCAGAAAGTAAAGGAAACTAACAAGCCTCAAGAAGTTCCTGAAACCAACAAGGTTTACAACAATCTTCCCTAAACTTTTACAAGCAGAGACAACTGCTAGAGAGAAGAGACTCTGACTGTCTAAGACACATGCAAGTCGGACAGAGAAGTCCGGAAAGGAGCATTCCTGAGTCATCACCTGTGCTGGGGTGGGATTTTCGGTAATGATGCAGCTGCCTTTGAGTCCTCCACACTCCTGTAAGTAACCCAATAAAATTCACTGGTTTTCTAAGCTACAGTTGGATGAAATAACTTCTTCGGTTGTCATGGTTGCTCTATCTTAGGTCAATAGATGTTTATGCACATCTACCCAGGAAAATTTACAAAGCACCGTTTTGAGGTGAGAGAACTGTATTTGTGCATCAACCAAAGATTACAACAAAATAATATAACAAAAGTGGCGGTGCATAGAAAGGATTAATGACATTGTGTGCAAAATGAGTTCCAAACGTAAGCAAAATTAGTGGGAACCCATAATAATAAAACATGTTTCGGTTAACACAGAATTTATCATGCTTACAAAAGTCTATCAAAAAAGGTACCTGCACGTTTAAACATAAAACCACCTTTTAAATGCATGGAAGTAACCATAGTGATAGAAATCTGATAGTCAAATTAAACAGAGATATAAGATAAGTGAAATGGAGACCCCAAGTCAACTTTTCACAAGTCTGGTCATAGGATAAACAGTAGCCTCTTCACTTGTGTCTTTTAAATTTCCATTTCTAATTTTCTAACAAATATAGATTTTTATTCTATGTAAATTTTTGCATCAGTACATGCATAAATTATAGAGCTCTTTGAATTTTTCTCTTAGTTTATTGTTTGCCTAATCCTTTTGCTTTTCTCTTCTCTACCTAACAGGGCAGGAATGTTGTCAATGGCATAACAGATATTCACAGTTCTGCTAGGAGATTTTTTTGACTTGTTTTGCTGCAGTGTGTATAATATATGATTTTGCATTTTTCTCCAAGAGGTTAAATGAACTCATGTCTGAAACTCACATGCTACATTACTTAATCCAAGCAAAGAATTGTAATAACTAACAAAAGAAGCCTTCAAATAATGACCCTGAGTTATGACTGAGGCCAGATAGAGTCCGTCATAATTGACACATTAGGAAATAAGGTGATATTGAGGCTTCAGTTAGACCTGATGCTCCACATCCATGCACATACTGGTGACCCACGGGGTTATAAATTTCTTAAAGGCATAAAGTTGGGAAAGAAAAGTGTTAAGAGAAAGGGCAGAAACTGGAAGGAAGAACTGTGGGTGGATTTGTTCAAAATGCAGCATATGAATATATGGATATGAAAATACAAAATGGCTAGAAAATCAGAGTGAACTCATGCCCTCTGCCTTGGGTCACTGTGCCCCTCCCCTGTATGACACAACATTGGGAATCTGTCCCTGAGTGTTGCAATACACAATTTACAATCCTCTGACACTCACACTTGCCAAGAACCAATTTCATTCCCACAACTGCTTACAGGATACTCTTCCCTGCCCAGAACCCAGCCTGTTTCCACAAGTGCTCACAATAAACCTCTTCCAGTCTCCTTCTATGGGAAGTTGTATCTGACTTCATATTTAATCTGCTGAGCATTGATGACAGACAGTAACCCAGGGAGCAGGTCCCCACTCCAACTTCCAAATAAGGACAGCACTAAGGTCCCAATGCCTCCTGGAGACAGTTTTGTTTTAATTTTATTTTATATAAACATAAAATAAGTATGTTTATTTACTTATTTATTACACACACACACACACACACACACACACACACACACACACACACCTCTGTGTGGACATCAGAGGACTTGTCTATCTCTTTCCACCATGTAGAATCAGGCATCAAACTCAGATCCTCTGGCTTTGCTGCAGGTGCCTTTATCTGATGAGCCGTTTTGCCAGCCCAGCACAGTTTTTGGCTTGTTGGTTTGTTGGTTTTCTTTTTTCATGTGCTTTGACAGTTTCATGAATGTACATAATTACTTGCAGTTATTTTGACACCCAACTCCCTTCTCCACTGAAACCCTCTGGACTCACAGAACATAAAATGTTTTAATTTATCACCTTTCCCTTCCTATCCCGTGTCTGTGCCTCTCCCTAGTACCCTCCACAGAGCCCCCTTCACATCCTTGTTCCTCAGGGTGTAAATCAGAGGATTGAGCATGGGGGTGATGATGCTATAAAAAAGAGCAACAAACTTTCCTTTGCTCTCAGAATAGCTGTCCTTGGGCTGTAAGTATGTGTAGGTGGCTGAGCCATAAAACAGGCACACAACCAGAAGGTGGGACCCACATGTCCCAAAAGCTTTTCTGCGTGCAGCCACTGACTTGATCTTCAGCACCGCCCTGGCAATCTGTGCATAGGAGCCCAGAATGAGCATGGCTGGAAAAGCAACAATGACCACTCTGACCACAAACATCTTAGCCTCTGTTCCTCCCGTGTCTTCACAGGCCAACTTGAGGAATACAGGCATCTCACAGAAGAAATGATTCAGTCGATTGCCACAGAGGGGCATGGCCATCATGAGACTTGTCTGGATCAGAGAGTTCATGAGGCCTCCCACCCAGGAGACAATAGCCAATGTCTGGCAGAGAAAGGGGTTCATGATGGTCGTGTAGTGCAGGGGACGACACACAGCAGCATAGCGATCAAAGGCCATCACCACCAGGAGCAAACTCTCTGTGGAGCCCAGAGCAAGAGATACAAACATCTGTGTCACACACCCACCATAGCTGATGGTTCTGTCAAGTCCATGAAGGTTGATCAGGAGCTGGGGCACAGTGCTGGTGGTGTAGCAGAGGTCCAGGAAGGAGAGATGGGAGAGGAAGAAGTACATGGGAGTGTGTAATCGAAGGTCCATTCGGGACAGAGCAATGATGGCAGTGTTGCCAAAGAGAGTTAAGGTGTAGAAAATCAAAATGTAAATAAAGAAGATGAGTTCTAGTTGAGGCCAGTCTGAGAAGCCCACCAAAATGAAGCCTCCTCCCAAGCTGGTGTTGAAGCTTCCCATAGCCTTTCACATGAACAAGTACCAGAGGATAAATTGGGGCATCCTATGAAAAACAAGGTTCATACAGTGTTTACAGGGTTCCTTAATCATGAGTTTTGTCATCTATTCTGCTGTTCAGGTCAAATTCCCCCAGCCTTCTAGTCTTACTCTTTTCTCCTTTAGGCAGAATACTTCTGGATTAGAAATGATATCTCCTCTATTTGAACCATATCTCTGCTCCCTTTATGTTCTCAGACTTCAGTAGGCCTCTAGGTCCTGTTCTCGCTAAACTGTGATTTGGTCTCACCCAATATCATGGAAATTTATTTAAAACTAGTGGGCAATCTATAGTTCATGCCACACAAGTGATGACTCCCGCAACATCCACAGACCCCCCTCCTCTGCTCAGAAACATCAGTTAGTTATCAAACTCAAACATATCTTCTTTATCATAAAAACCACATCATCAATTGCTCCATCATGAAGACAGTATCTGTCCTCTCATCCAATAACTTCATTGCTGGCTTGAACATAGAGGTGGTACAAGAACTTTCTAGTGTTGGGGAAGTGCTGGATTTATTATCAGAGTTGCAGGCACATTTTGTTGTTTGTGAAGACCATTCATAATCAGAGGCACTCACAAACACACAGAGAGATGAACATAGATACTCACCGGTCTTTGTGATGTAGAGAGAGCATCAGCAGAATCAGATTTGCCAGTGCCTAAGTGCTTGACAGTTGATCAAAGGAGTTAGATCAACGCTATGTCATTAAAAGATAATTTAAATGTTTAAAAAAATATTAAATCTAACCCAGCTTCCCCTTGTTATGAACCTTCCCATTAGCCTCTGGAGAACTGAACTCTCAAGGAAAGCTGAGCAGGCACTAAATCATCCTGTACTCACTTTTCAACTCTCTGTATTTTCTCTGACTCAATCATTCTCTCATGCCAACACAACACCCATTTATTTGTTCCTGTAAATATTTATGGTGATCTTCCAGACTCCTTTATGAAATATTTAATAGTAACTCACCAACATTCTGTAGTATGAGACCAAAGAATAAAGTGAGTACAGTCTGCTCAATTGAAATTCTAAGTCTGAAAGACTATATTGCTCTTAAAACTGATTCCCACACAGTAGTTTGCCTCATTAAGAAGAATCCTCCTAGAACTTTCATCTAGTAGCTGATGGAAACAGAAGAAGACACCCACAGCTAAACACTGAGTCAAATTCTTGGAATCCATGTCCAGAGAGGGAGGAGTGATAAGAAAAGGGGTCAAGACCAAGCTACAGAAACTCACAGAGACAGCTGACCTGAACAAGGGGGAGCTCATGGACTGATAGCTGGGAAACCAGCATTGGACCGACTCAGGCCCCTGAACATGTGTCTCAGTTAGAAGGCCTGGGCAGTCTAAGGGACCTCTGACAGTGGAACCAGGATGTATCCCTGGTGCATGAAAGGATTTTGGGAGCACATTCCCCATGGAGGGATACTTCCTTAAGCTAGAGGCAGGAGGGAGGGCCTAGTCCCTACTCCAAATGACTTGACAGATTTTGATGATCCCTCCTGGAAGGCCTCACCCTCCCTGTGCAGTGGGGGGGGGGTTTGAATGGGAGGGGGTCTGGGGCATGGGAGGGAGAGAGAACTGGGATAGATATGTAAGAATATTAAAATATATTTAAATATATGTTTAATTAATAATATATATACAGAGAGAGAGATGGAGAGAGAGAGAGAGGGAGGAAGAGAGAGAGAGAGAGAAAGGAAGCCTCTTCCATCTTCGGCCCTCTAATAAATTGTTCTTCATGTAGTTTCCACAGTTTTGGCCATGGTTCTGTTTTCTGTCTCCTAGATCTGATGTATTCAATTTGCTTTGCATTTTAAACACTAGGCATCTCAGAAATTTTGAGTTTTGGGAGGGACTGTAAACCCTGCAAAGCTTACCAACTCTGTGCTTACTGAGTTCTGGGGGAAAAAAACAACTGTGCTTACCTCTCTCAATTCTATCTAGAAGATCGTGTGAGACATGTTCCTCTTTGGGCCTCACTTCTTCTGTGCTGTGGAGGGCTTGGAGCCCTGCTGTGATCTCAGATAAGTCTTGCTTATATACATGACCCTTCCCCAACAGTCTTACCTGCCCAGGCACATAACTATGAAGAAGGAAATGTCCTCCACTGCACTCTGACTCACCTGCCCTACCCAAGACTAGCAAGGACCTGGTGTATTATTGAACCACCCTTTCCCCTCTGGACATTGCCTATACCTTTTTAACAGCCGTGGCAACATAATTATTTATCAACTGTGGCCTTTGAGACCTCTGGGCCCCAATGTGGCAATTATAACTGGCTAGCTGGTTCTCCAAAAAGTTTTTGCTATACTCAGCTCCTATTCCCCACACACTGCCCAGGTCAGCTCCTCTATTCCCCATACACTGCCCAGTCTAACTTAATCTATTCAGGTCCTTAGAACACACCATTTCACTTGGCTCATAAAACTTTATATTTTGTGAGATTGCTCACATACACCAAACTTGAACCCAAGTCTTGCTAGTCCTAAAATTAGATCATATTCTGTGTCATACAAGCCTACAATGTTCACCACAATCCAGGTGTCTTGTTTCTATAGAATTCTAATCAAATCTTTATTTTCTCAATTACATATGACATCAATCCAACTAAGCATTTATTTCTTTGAGGCAGAACATAAATGAACATAAATGGGTTAATTTACATTTTAAGACCTAGTTGGGAACAAGCCCAAGTTTGTATAGCTAAGCATAGGACTCAAGAAAGCTAAGAAAATCTCCAAAACCACAGTTTCTCTGGCATATCAGTCACAGAGGGTGGCCTGGCCCTTTAAGGTTTGGCTTACATGGTCAGAGAATGGCTGATAGTGTATAGAAAGCCAGGTCCAGATTGAGAAAACCTTTGAACAGGTGCTGAAGACAAAAAAGAAAATGGGTATAAACAGTCATAAAAAAATAGTTTGAAAATAATGAAGTGAAGTCTTTAAAGAGAGAGTAAAGTAATATAAAAGAATAAACCATGTAAGGATGGAAAATATCATAACACAGAGTGTTTGAACCCTGTTTAATGCTTTATTGATTTTAAATTTTCTAAATGCTATTGAACAAAACCAACAGCTACTGAGAGACATTGAATTGTGGGGGGAAACTACTGAATTAAATCATCATGTATATTTTAAGGATGTCTTAACTTCAGAATGGAAGTTAGGAAATGCATTGCATTGGAGAGGTCATGTATTTGTTTCCACAAGAAACAGAATCAATTTCTCCAAAATTAATAAAGAACAGATTTGACTGGAAGAGACCTTCTGAAAATCTTGGCTGCAGACATGAAGGAATAAATCAAGAAAAAACAACTATAAGGCAGGTGACGTATATCCTGATTCCTCTTCACGGGAACAGCTCTGAGACTGGATGAGACATGATAAGTCTTGTTGGCTACAGAGTTCTTGTGACAGATAGGTTAAGCAGTCCAAACGGACTTATAAAGTTAACAGGTGCCTTTTATCTGCTCAAACATAGAACAGAAAATCATCTTTTAGCTTACTTGTGTATGCCACACATTCCTTTAAAAGTTTGTGTGTTTTCAGAACAGAAGGACCAGACACCAGTGAAGACAAGACTAGCAGCCCAGGTGAACCGGCCTCAAAGAATGCCTCCATTGCCATTTCCTCAAAAATCTGTTCAGGATAACTTCAAAGCAGCTAGCTGAGATGGTCCAGCCTCACAGACTATTCCAGCCAGGACTTCAGACAAGCCCTGCATATTCCCACCACATTGAGACTAGAAAACAAATAATATAACTAGCTCTCCCAGCTTTCTCAAGTTTCCTCTGCCATATGCCGTCACCTCCATAACAGAAAATAATTTTAAGAACATGATACCCACATTCCCAAGAGGTGGAGTGGGTGATTTTGTGCTTTTCAGTGGGTTGTGGATGTTAGTCATTGTTTGAGGGGAGAGGGGTTGGTTGCAAGTTTCTGTTGGCCATGGTCAGGGAGGAAACTCAAACAAAGGAGGTTAGATTAAGGGACTTTTTTTCTTTTTCTTTCCTTTATCCTTCTTTCTCTCCTATCTAGTGTTGAAAAATGGGGTAGGTTAAAAAAAGAAAAAGGAGGATATAGGAATCATAGGATAAAAGGGTAGACTATTGAATCTACTTTTAAACTAAAAAGCAACTACTGATCTCACATATTTTACATTGGTATGGATTTTTGTATATGGATACAAATTTAAGGTTATTTTTGTTAAATATACTGTAGATATGTTTCTACACTTGTTTAAGGTATTGCACCTATGCAATTCATTTGAAAAACATAATATAAAGTTCTAGTCCTTGAAAGATATTATAAATTGCTAGGGTAATTAAGAAATTCAGGTTAGTAGTTAGTCATCTATAGCAATCAAACTTGTGGTCGTGTTAGGTATGTTTTCAAGGTTAAACAGAGATATATTTTAGTTAAATAGATGGTTTTCAAACACTCCAGAGATCTAAAGAATATGATGTTTAAGATGTTTTAATAACATAAGACTTTTCATGACAGTGAGATTCTTTTGCCCCTGGCAGCACCAATCTAATTCAAAGAAGATGATGGGCATCAAAGAACCTCCATATGGAGTTTGTTTCAAATGTGGCAAAACTAGCCACTGGGCAAGAAATTGTCATTTCCTCTACAGTGTGTTGTCCAAATTGGACAAGCAGGACACAAAGGAAGTTGACTGCTGAACTTTGCCAAGGCAAGGTAGGACAGCCCTTCAAAATTCCTGTTTCACAGAAAAGTTTATCAGATATTCTAGGCCTGTAGGTCAAAGATGGATGCTCCAAAACTGCAGAGGAAACTTGGGTGACTGTTCAGGCCATCAACTGTCTCTGTAATTTCTGTAGTTTTGCAAGGTGCTTGCTCTGCACTTCCTGTTTACTCAGGTAATACTTATCCTTCTCAGGTCTCTGATGGGTTTGAAGATTAGATGGTTGTAGTTATACAGTTTTTCTTGTTACCAAATTAAGAAAAGAAACTCACAAAAGAAATGTAAAGTTTATAAAGGTTGAAAGACATAAAAGCATAGGTTGTTTATCTAAGAAAATCTTTTAAGGTCTAAAAATCTATATTTAGGTTGGTAATACAAGGTATGACAGAAAGTGATTTAGGTGCAAAACTTTATACTCACCAAGATAGGATAGATAATACAGTACTTTCTCCAAAATTGCCAAATACAGATTGAATGGACATTATGAACAAAATTCTTACCTGATAATTGTTTTTATTGGCTATAGTATATTGATATTTGAGACAGAGCCTTTTATTGGACTAGAAAGGGGAGATGTTGGAATAAACTTTTTGTACAATCTGTAAAAATATGTTTCTGTCCTTCCTTACCCACCTAAGGTACTTTCTGAACGGTTTAATAAACATCTGAATAGCCAATAGCTAGGCAGGAGAGCATAGGTGGGACTTCCAGGTAGAGATAGGAACTCTTGGAAAGAATCTGAGATGGGAGATTCACCAGCCAGATGCAGAGGAAGTCAGATGTATGGTACTAAGGAATGGTGATGAGCCACGTGGCAGAACGTAGATCAATATAAATGGTTTGATTTAAGTTTTAAGAGCTAGTTGGGAACAAGTCTAAGCTAAGGCCAAGCTTTCATACTTAATAAGTCTCTGTGTCATTATTTGGGAGCTGGTAGTTCAAAGAAAGACCAGTTTACACATAGCTCTCCATACAGACATATGATGGTTGTTATAGTCCTTTCATATTCACTTTCATTCTGTGGCTGTCACTAGAGCTAAAAGGTGGAAAAATCAAAGAAAATAGAAAGGGAAAGCAATAGGGTTTTGTGGACAGGAGAATTATCCAGTCTCACAAGACACTGATTCTGTGGATTCTGTAGCAGGCTCCCTCCCCTTCAGCATTGTTTTCACCAAACACTTTGGGGCCCTTGGGCACAAAAGAATGACAAAAATGGGCTGCTCCAGGCCTCCCAGAGTATACAGAATTCTCTTTTCATCCTTGAGGCAGAACTACAAATTTCTCCTTGAACATTCCATGTATAACCAGTGTCCACTTATAGGCATCAAACCACATTAAAAACTGAGGCATATGGATACAAAAGGAAGGGCGGGATAGAATCACTGCTAGTTTGTTCATCTTAAAATATGTTTTCCCCCCGATCTGCCTACTTAAAATTTCAGGTGTGCAAATAACAATTTTGTGTTTTCTCTCTGCAGCTTATAGTTGCTTTCAACAGAGAGATAAAATAGAATCTGTTTATTCCAGCTTCCCTAGAAATAAGACCACCACCTGGGACAGACAAACAGACCACACACACACACACACACACACACACACACACACACACACACACACACACACACATACACACACACATACAAGGAGATTTGCATAGATATACACAATGAGACAAAGACCTTCACAAAGAAACACATTCATAGCTTGAGCTTATGTTTTTTTTTTGAAATGTTAGCAAATTTAACTTAAAAAAAAAATAAACAAGACTCTCAATGCATAAAGGCATTTACCACTAAGCCTAATGACCAGAGAAAGCAGAAAACCATAAGCTGTCCTGTGATTTCTATAGGTGTGCAGTGGCATGCACTTGTCTCCTAATAAATAAATTTAATAAATAAGTTTTTTTTTCAAGACAGGTTTTCTCTGTATAACCCTGGCTGTCCTGGAGCTTGCTATGTAGTCTGGCCTCAATCTCAGAGATCCACCTGCCTCTACCTCTGCCTCCTGAGTGCTGGGATTAAAGGCATTATTTTAAGCATATCAGAAGCACTCTGTAGCAGAATGAAAACTAATGTGCCAATTACTCTTTCCCCTCCACACTGTTTTACTGGGGTTGGCTAGTTTCTGTTTAACAGAATGCTTGTAGAAAGCAGAGTACAGAAAAGCAACAAAGGTGGGTTTATTTGTGTCTCATTGCTCATGCCGTCTACCACCGCTTAGATAAAAGGGATGCTCTCCGGGTTATCACATCTAGCATGTGCATATATATCTTCAAGCTGCTGGACACTGCTTCTCATTCTCCACACAGCCAAGGAGTACAGTGGAGTCCCTGCTTTGCAGTTAGGAAATCAAAGGCTGGGCGATCATGCCCAGACCACCCGATTCTCTTGTTTCCATGTGCAAGGCTCTGTATCCTCTATATGTGACCTCCTCTGCACCCTAGAACACCTTACTTCCCATCAGACTGCACTGATGCTGCTATCACTTGGTAGCCTAGGTCTGAATACTGCAACATCCGGGCTAGTTCAGCCCTAATAGAAGTCAAACCTGGTAAAAATACTCCTCAAATGCCTCCAGGCAGAAAGTCTGGGGGGGAGGGAGGGGACTTTCTTGTCAGTCAGCTACCATTTGCTCTCCCTTCCCATTTCCACTCACCAGGACAGAGGTGATCAACTATTACAGCAAGGAAATTAAGGCAACCAGCACTGAGCCCTTACTTAACTCACACTCATTGCTATGAAAAATGCTTGTAAGTTTAGAGACACTGGTTAATCTCCCCACCAAACCAGCAGGAACATCTCCCATTGATGGATGATGAAGATGAGGTTCCAATAGGCTGACTTGCCCAGGGCAGTATTCATAACTCAAATCTGTCAACCTTGAAAACCTGTCTTATTTCTCCTGTGCTTGCACTGGCTGGCCCAGAACACTAAAAGCACTTTGGAGACCCCCACCCCTGACAAGAAAAGAAGTAGGTTACTGGACAGCTTTTCCAACTCTACCACCTTGTTCCCAGCCCAGCCTTCAGTAAGGCTAATACTGTCTCACTCAACCAGAGAGCCTACCAGCACTGAGCCTGGGAAAACTGACAGAGTCACATGGCTATCTGCTATCTGGGTATGGGAAAGTGCCTAGAGAGTGGATAAGTACCAGGCATTAATCTAGTGCAGAGGAGGGAGGTGATTCCTGCCATGCTCAGGTGTGAGATTAGGCAGCCCTATTCAAAATCCAGTGCTATCATGGGGCCAGCAAAAGGTCGACATAGGTGTTGGATAGTTAAAAGGCTCAAAGTACGCCCACTTCGCAGTGTGTTTTCAGTGACCGGTGAACCAGCCAGAAGAGAGTTCACACCCTCATGGACTTTGTCACTTAGTGACACCAGCACAGAAGTAAGACGACATGTGCTGCCTTACTGCCAATATGGCAGCCACAAAGCTTTGCCCACCCATGGGAAGGAAAGCCCTCACTGAGAGTATTTATAGACTTGCTAGAGACACAACTTCAGCCAGAACACATTCTAAGAAGTGCAATTATTACAAGGAGCCCCAAATCAATGTGTTCCCCAAAATGGGAGATTTCTAGAGAGAGGGTTTCCTTATCAGCGTTTTTCTAAAATATATGAAAAGCTGAAATCACCTACTGGAAAGTTTCGTGCTTTCTGTTTATGCAGGCTTTCCGTCCTCAGATTTTTGTTTACACTGATGACAAATTGTGTATATTGGTTAGGGTGTAGCTCAGTTATAGGGTGCCAGCATGTGGACGGTCTGGGTTCAATCCCAAGCACCAGTTAGCAAATAAATAAATAAATCCTGTGTGCATGCAGAATACACTAACGGGTTACAATGAAAACCAAGTCTAGGACCCAGGATTTGCCACGGGTTTTTCTAAAAGGCAATTAGTGATTGATAAATAAGTATAGTAGTGTGTGGTTAAGTTTTCATCTTATTTTGAAACACCAGAAATTAAACAGGCAATTAAACACGTTTTTTTTTTTGAGAAATAAAGCAACATACTTTATTTTATGTGTAGTAATACAACTTGCATGCTAAATAACACTATAATAGAATGGTTCACTATAGTTTTTGTTCGTATGTTTTGTTTGGGGGCAATTGATTTGATTTGGTTTGCTTTGCTTTGTTTTGGTTTTTTTGAGACCAGGGTTTCTCTGTGTAGCCCTGGCTTGCTGGAACTTGCTCTGTAGACCAAGCTGGACTCAAACAGTTTGCTATAGTTTTAAGTAAAAGAAAAGAGGGGGAATCTCCAGGTTACAACCCCCTCCCCCAGAACAAAAAAATAATTCTCATTGTATTAAATAAAACTCGTTTGTGGGTACTGGGATTGAACCTGGGTCCTCTGCAACAACCAGTTCTTAACAATAAAACCATCTCTCCAACCTCCCTATTTTCCATTTGTTGTCAAGTACTTAAAGTCTTGATTTTTACAATTATCTCAAATGGCACCACAAAAAAAGCAGCTTAGTGTGTTTTAAAAAACAATAACAACAAATTCCTCTTCACAGAAGGATCAAAGGCTTAAATGAGGACAAGATATCCAAAGACATGCTGAAACGCTAGTCAGGCTAACCAGGAATGCAGCAACTGATTCCTCTGGGAGAGGCTAGCATGAGCAATTTGGGGATGAGCTGAATTTTACAGACAACATCCTGGGGATGTCTCCAGGGGAGGCTCAGATAAGGCGGGCAGTCACCAGCACAGAGATTGCCCCAATTGGATTCTTCCTAGAATCCCCTGTTTTGGGGAGGGGGTGAGAAGCGACAAGTCAATTGGAGGAAGGCAGTAAATTAAACACTTGTCAGTCAGCAGGCAGTCTAGGGTCCTGAGGGAATAGCAGAGAGGTTGGCTGCAGCCCCAGCGAGAAGAAATTCAGGGACACAGAAAGCTCACCCACACATGCAGAAATGATTTAGGGTTTGCTCCTCCTTCTGAATAGCTCTAATCTTGTTCCTGTGGCAGCTGTCCTGGCTGAGCTTCCCCTCTCCTCCCTGTGTGTCTTTGTTCCTTTATAATGAACATATTGTCCATAAAGGACTTTTCTCAGTAAAAATGCATAATTAACTATGCAATAATAACAATTCATTTAAGATTTTGAATATTTGCATATGTGTCTGTGTGTGGGTATGTGCATGTACCCATGGAGTTCAGAAGAGGGCCTCAGATCCCCTGGAGCTGGAGTTGCAGGCAGCTGTGAGCCACTCAGTGTGTTGCTGGGGAGGGAACGTGGTCCTCTGCAAGGATCAGCACATACTCTTAATCACTGAGCCTTGTCTCTAGCCCCCATGATAAGTGTCTTTAAATTTCTGCAGAAAAGTAGTGAAAGACAGAAATGCTAGCAGTGATTAGAGTGCTGGGCGTATGGGTGACCTTTATAAAATCTTTTCCAAGTTGTTTCTAATGTGCATACATTTCATTATTAGGAAAAACGTGGGAGCAGGGAAGGGTTGCTCCTGTTTCTGCTTTGAAGGTACTACAGCCTCCTGTTTTGACTTTAAAAGGGAGAAGGGGTTGCAGATGGGTACCTGAACCTCTAGGATTCAGTGTCAACCTGCTAGTAAAATAAAGCACTCAAGGGACCCACAGGTCTGTGGTTAAAAGCAAATGTTATCTTGAATTGCCTTCCTGTCTTGTCCATACCACCTGCATGACAGGATTCCCTCAATATGGTTTTCAACCTCCACTTTGATCAATAATTTGTACACCATTTGGTGGTGGAGGATAGAAGGCAGAAATTGTTTCCAGGCAAACTCAGCAGGCACATTAAGCCCCTGTCCCACAGTGGGGCAGCCTATGCTTCCAATAACAGGGGCATGCTTTCCCACCCCGGGAAATCCTGTCCCTGGGCTGACAGTGGGGTTTGGAAAAGAGTGAGTACAAAGGATAGGACAAACTAGTAAAGGGAATTGTGTGAATATTGGAGTTCTCGTGCAAACTCAGACTAGATGCACAGCTCGCCCTCTTAAAGCTAACACCAGATCACAGCCATTCCCACTGGAGACCAAACCACCTCTTCAGAGACACCTCGATAATCTGTGAGCACAAGGACAGTGATAATACATGGAAGCCATGGGTGTGGGTCAACAGGATCTTTAGCAGTTTCAGAAACTCAGGAATCTAATCAAGAAACCTTGAAAGAAAAAAAAAAAAATCTCATTTAGTGCAATTTTCCCAGGTACCACTAGAGGGCACTCTTGCCTAATGAAGTGCAAAGTCTGATCACACACTTGCTTAGTATATACCTAGGTTAAAAATTAATGTAGGAAGTGAAATTATTAAGTTTAATTTCTTTCTAATTTCCTACATTTATAATGGAAGAACAATTAACACATTACTTATATGATTACTAAAATATTTTAAAATATTTATAAATAAGGAATTGATGAAAATTAACACCCTACCATCACCTAATCAATAAACGGGGTGATGATTTGAATAGCTACTACTCCAAAGAAGACTCAAATGACAAGCAAATACTTCAAAATGTTAGAAATTTCAACAACCTTAGCCATCAGGAAATGCAAACATACAACTCCTTTCACCAGGAAAACAAAGGCTGGGGATGGGATGGGGAAACAGAACCCCTTATACAGTGCTTGTGGGAGGGTGAGCTGAAGCCGTTCTACAGGTCAATATAGATGTTACTCAAACTACTGGAAATAGAATGAAAATATGGCCCAGCTGTGTCGCTCCTGGCTATGTAGCTGAAGGGTCCTGTGTCTACACACCTCAGACATATCTGTACATCAATGCTTGCTGCTGCAATATCTACAATAGCCAAGAAATGAAACAGCCTAAATGCCCATCAAACAGAGAAACGCATGAAGGGAAGGTGATGTGCACAAATAATGGAATTTTAACAGCTATCAGAAAAAAGTTAAATCATGGCATTTAGAGTGAAGTAAACAGCTGGAGATTGTTATGCAACACAAAATGAACCAGACTCAGAAAGACAAATGCCATGCTTCCTCTTATATACGAAACGTTGATTTGTGTGTGTGCGTGCATGTGCATGCATGTTGAAAGTAGAAAGGGGACCATGACATTAAAAAAAAAAGAGGAAGAGGCCTTCTGGGGAAGGAAGTGAGAATAACTGAGTAGGCCATGTTCTCAACCTTCCCAATGCTGTGACACTTTAATACAGTTCCTCATGTTGTGGTGACCCCCGACCATAAAATTATTTTATTATTTTATTGCTACTTTATACTTGTACTTTTGCTACTGTTATGAATTGTAATGTAAATATCTAATATGCAGGATATCTGTCTGGTATTCGACCTTGTGAAAGAGCCATGTGGCCCCCCAAAGGGGTTGTGACCCAGGGGTTGAGAACCCCTGGAAGCTGGAATAAGGAGCCGTGAAAGCGGGAGAGCACTGTTTGGGAGCAGAGGGGACGAAAGAGTGAGGCAGAGAAGGGGGGTGAATGAGAACAAAGTATAATGGCATACATGGGTGAAGACGGCAGAGAACCCCCACAGTGGCCCCATGTGTAAATTGCACAATTAATTTTAAAGGTAATTTTTAAAAGATTTGCCCTATAACCTCCCATTTGATGGGACAGATAAAAGGGTGAGTGTATAATGTGCATGTAGATGTTATATGACAAATAATTAATTTTTCTATCACCTCAGTAGAAGAAATGTGTGTTTTCTTGGTACTAATCTCAATTTCCCTATGGGTTTAAATTTTCATATTAAAACTTGAAAAATACTTCAAATATCAAATTGAAAAAAGTTGGAGTGAATAAAATAATATTCATATCCATCCTTTAACTCAAAGATAATTTCTACCTTAGTAATAGCATGAACACCACACTCACCCTTGGTAGTAATGAGTAAATGTTTGGAAATTCTTATCCTCAAAATATTTGTTTACGCATTCCATTCTGGTTGCAAAGGCTTCTCCATTTCAAGGACAGAATACAAGAAGAGTTCTAACCGGTTACTAGTTTCACTTACCAACTGCTTTCAAACTTGGCAACTACAAATGACCATTTATTTTGCTCTTTACGGGCTAGGAATTGAGGAAGGGCTTGGCCGGGTAGTTGCTGTTTCACACCAATCAGTAGGTAGATGTTGGCGAAGGCTTGGGGTCTCTAAAAGCTCCACAGGACTGGATATCCAAGATGGCTCACTCACACTCACAGCGGCTGCTGCTGCCTGCCAGCCATCATGGGCAGTATTCAGGGATGTGAGATTTCTCACCACGTAGCTTTCAGTCCAAGAGTCTAAGCAAACCAAGAAGTAGCACACGCTTTGTTGTCCTTGTAGCTGAACTCGGAATTCCCTCCAGAAGCCCTGGGTAAAAGACTTGGTCCCCGGGGTGGTGTCTGGCCAGTGACGCAGTCTGTGGGAGATCTACAGTCACTTGGAGGTGTGCTCCCAATGACATGAGTCGTAGGACCTGGCCTATCTCATCTGTCTGCCTCCTAGCTGGAGATGGGAGCACTTACACTGATATGAATCCTGGCAGCCAGGCAGCAGAGTGGCCCATCTTAGACTTGAACCTTGCAAATCATGAGTCAAAACACACCTCTACTTCATAGACCATCTGTGTCTACTATTTTGACACGGTGGCATAAAGGGACTAGTGTGGCTTCAATAACCTAGCTTTGCATATGTGCAGCCTGACTTCTGGTATGGCTTCATGCAGGATGGAGGCAGCAGCTCCCACAGTGTGTGCTAATTGGTGGTTTCCTCTGGGGAGGTTTAGAGGGTCTGGGTGAGTTCTCTCCCCTCCCCCCCTCAGGGCCTGAGCTCTTCCTTTCTTCTTAAATATAAACCCTGAAATATAATTCTATTCCCAAGAGGTATCTGACCAAATGTGCCATTATCTCCACACTCATGAATACTGCCTGCTCATTATCATACTCCCCTGCCTGTGACTGTGCTAAGTAAGCTTTAGCTGAACACACTGTGGTCAAGCTGAGACTCCATTTCCCACTTTTCCTGCAACCAAGAGACCTGGGCTGGGTTCTAATGAATGGAGATGTGTGCACATGTGTGTGAGGGAGGGTGATGTGAGCATTGGTATCAGTCTGTGAAGAGCCGTTTGTCCTCCTTCCCCCCCACCCACAGTCCTTCCTGATGCCTAGATCCATCTTGGCTGGTGTGCCTAGAGCCATATGTTGAAGATGATTCCTTCCTTCATCTGCATTTCTGTAGATGGGTGTGGTCTTTAAAAATACTACTCTTAAAAAAAAAAAAAAGAATACTACTCTTAGCTGGACTGTGGTGGTGCACACCTTTAAGCCCAGCACTCAGGAGGCAGAGATAGGCAGACCTCTGAGCTTGAAGCCAGCCTGGTCTACAGAGTTCCAGAACAGTCAGCGCTACTCAGAGAACCCCTGTCTTGAAAAACAAACAAAACAAAGCAATAATGTAAAACGTAAGAATACTACTCTTGTGTGACCCTGGGAAGGCCTCACCACAATAACACAGTTCTCATGGAACCCAGCAAGGGTTTCAGGAAGCTGAATTCTCCCCTTCTCCAGGCTAGGATTCTTAAAAGACGTCCATAACACCATCCTCCCTCCCCCCTTCCTTCTCCAAGAACCCTCTGCCACTGTTACTGGTTTCAGTCTTGAGGGTGTCACAGCATTGGTGGCCTTACACACACACCTCACTCCGTTTTCCTTAGTAATAGGATTCCTAGTTTAACTAAAAATCAGTTTAGCAGGCAAATTACTTTCGAGTCTCCTTTGCCAAGGGCATGGTTGTTGTGTTCTGTTTGTGGCCATGGACCTGTGATCAGGCATTGACTTCAGATTCCCGGAAATGGAAGCTGGCCCTCCTCTGGCTTAGGTGATGGCTGCAACTCTTGTAGCCAAGGAGTGACACCTAGAATGGAACCCTCATGCTAAGGAGGGTGAGACCAACATCCAAGTATCTGAGGCCCTGTGGACATCAGAAGCCACCAGCCAACCCTACATTACTTTTTTTTTTTTTTTTTTTTGATTTGTTTTAGCTGCATGTGTCTGTGACTGAGCATATGTCTATGTACCGCATGTGTACAGAAGCCCCAGGAAGCATATAAGGTCAGATCCCCTGGAACTGGAGCTACCTGTGGTTTGTGAGGTGCTAGGAACTGAACTTGGGTCCTCTGCATGTACAGTATATGCTATTATCAGCCATCTCGCCGGCCCCTATCTCTCATTTCTTTAGATCCATTTTCCCTGCTGTATGCAGCTAACTCTAGTTCTGAGTCACTTACAGTTTTAGTAGAAAGAGCCAGACTTCAAGTGAGCGAAGGGAGGCATCGGAGCAAAGCACTCCAACCTCAGTACCACGTGTTCCCCATGCCACTCAGCTTTCTCTGGACTCAAGTGAAGGTTTGAGGGCCTGTTAAGTGGCAGAACCAAGATAAGCGCCTGAAAAGGGAAGCAAGAGAGATTTCCATAGACTGTCTTCATGTCGCTTCCACACATTAGCTCATCTTCATAACCTTCCGGAGAGTACTACTGTCCTGACCTCATAGGACAAAGCTCTGGTAGGTTCCAAGGTTTGCTCCAGAGTGAGACACACAGACAGTGGGCCCGTGCAGGGTTCAGCTCAGGCCCATCACCCGTAATCTGTGCTACCATGCTTGGTCTCCCAGCCTCAGGACAAGGGAACATGAGCCCTTACCTGAAAGGGCCTTTAACCTTTCCTTCCAAGCATAAACTCCCTGCGGTTTGTCCTGGGTAGCTAAGAGTGCTGGGTAGGAAACAGGGCCAGGACCCCTGGAGTGGCAAGCCATTCGCTGCTACAAAACTCCCACCTGGAAGCCAGAGACCCATATTTCTTAAGAATATGGGTAGTGTTCGATTACATAAACTTAATAGTTATGTAAGCTTATATAAGCTAAGTATTTGCAGAACTTTATGAATTTGTTGATAAGTAAACGTTCTATTTGTGTGAGAAAGAAGTCTGGTAGAATCCTGCACCACAATATGAATCTGGTAAAGCAGCATGGATATTATTGCGTTTTGACTTCCTAAAATAAATATGTAATGAAGGGGAGAAGATATTCTGCAAGTGAGATTTTGGATCAAGTGCTGCAACTACCCTCTCAGTTCTCCTGGCCACCCACCTGACAGGATACAAGGGGGATGAGATGAGGAGTCCACTGAAGACTCAGGAGCCTTGCCACAGAGACTGTATGCAATACATCTGTCTACACTGGGGTGACTCACTCCACAGATGTGATGCCAATGTGACCTGGAGAAGAGGGGGCTAGGCCATACGGAAGGCAGAAACAGCGGTCCTGAAGCCCTCAGGGTGAATGGGCATGAGGAGGAACAGCAGTAAGTGGACCGAGGGGAGCTGATGAGAGGCAAAAGCAGAAGCACAGCAAAGCACTGAGGCAGAGGTGACCTCAAGACTACGGAATCTCTAAGCTGAAAGGTAACAGAACTCTACAGTGTGTGACACCGAGGTGTTTCCCAGCTGGCACACTCACTTGAGCATCGGGGTTCCTAGTCAACCAGGGTCACAGGAACCTCAAGGGTGCCTTGACAAGCAGCAAGTTGACTATTGGCGGGGAGGGGGCTTACTTCAAAAGCAAGCAGAATATGAAGAGATCTCACAAAGGCACTCCTCATTTCAAGGAAAACCTGAAAAGCCAGGCTATTCTTAAGTTTCTGGACAGCTGTAGCGGCCCTCAAGTCACCCCCTTCCTCCTCTTCCTGTTCTGTGTTTCCCAGACTCACTCTAACCCACCCAACCATCCAGGGTGTTCCAGGAGGCTCCATCCAGGAGACCACCGGCTGCTTATTCTGGAAGTCTAGCATCACCTGCTGACTCTGGGCCAAATGAGGCTGGGAAGGGGTGTCCAGAAGAAGTCACTAAAGGATAGAAGGGAACAGTCCATTACCTGCTGTTTACAGCATACATTCCATTCAAATATTGGGTCTGCCCCAACCATCCCTGATCAAGTTCAGCCCTATTGTGACCGTCTCCATTGCTGAAACAGCAGCAACACAATACTGGCAGCGCTCAGAACACAGCCTTTGGCCAGTGACTGCTAAACACATTAAGTGCTGAGAGCATGAAGTCCGGGCAAACTACTGCCCACTCAGTGGTCAGGGATGATGTGTTTCCTCTCCCAGCCCTGTGTCTGTAGCTACAAACAATGGACTAGCTTCCTTTCAAAATCAAAATTGATGTCAAATAATCCATCTAAAAGCATCAAGGGGGAAACATACCCAAGGCCACAATGTAAACGTTAAAGATGAGAGAAATGGATTCCATTGTTTTCGTCTGCACCTCTGAACCCAAACCAAGATTACCAAGCTCCACTTCTTCCCTTCTGGACAGAATTTACCCGTGATCTCTACCACTATTGGCCAGATCCAAATTTGATTGTCATATAGTCAGACCCAAGGTTTTCAAGAATCACTTTGTAAAAAATTTGGGCTGGGAGGCAGCTAAGCTAATTAAATTCTTGCTTCGCAAGAGGACCTGAGTTCAACTCCCAGACCCATGTAAAAAAGTCAGTTGTGGCAGCACTGGGACACTGGGAAGGTGAACGGGTGGGTTCCTGGGGCTCACTGGCCAGTCAGTCTAGCATAATGGGTAAGTTCCCTGCAGTGCGAGACCCTGTCTCAAAAACATGGATAGTATTCTGAGGAACGATATGAGGTTGATCTTTGGACTCCATAAAAAGGTATGTATGTGTACCTGCATACACATGAACACACACACACACACACACACACACACACATTAGCAGGGTATAAAACTTCTCAGAGTGCACTAATTGTGATATGGGTGACGTTTCAGTAAACACTGAGAGTGGGACAGATATGCTCTGTCAGTATAAATGGTCTTATTCTGAAGTCACAATCAACCTGCCCTATATCCACTACAAACCCTGAACTCATGGGCATCTTGCTGAGGTGCCCAGTAGATGCTGCCTGAGAGAGCAAAGGGCATATCTCACAAAACATCCTTGAGGTGGGTGTAGACACCAAATTATTTTTGCAGACCACTCCCAGACCCAGTTGAAGATGAACAGCAGTCACACGGCCTGGGGCCCTCCCCACAAGCTAGCCTAGCTACCCTACTTGGCCCATCCTTGACTCTCCCTTGCACCACCCCCCCAGTCCCATCCATCCTATTTTTCTCATTTTCTTTCCTTCAAGGTGTCCATTTGCTCTCATCTGTCTGGCTCTTTCCTGTAGACTTTACTCTCTCCCTTTGTCATCCCCCCACACCACACCCCACTTTTTACCTCCTTTCCTACGACACAGACACATATTTTTCAGACAATTCAGCCTTTATTTTTGAAAATAATTCTGTAGATTCCATTTTCTTCCATGAAACTAAGGTCAGGCAACAAACAAAAACACACAGATTTCTCTCCAACCTGCTACCTGCATCTTGGCTAGGGAGATGTGGGGATGCTGAGGAAGGCAGAACAGGGGCTGCTTTGGAGCCAGAGATGTCCTGGTCTCAGCTACAGGTACACTTTGCTCTGAGACAGCCACCAAGAGTCAGCTCTCAGGGAGGAACCCCCTCACCAAATCCCAGGGGGAAAGAGGCATGGGAGTCAGTCCCCCGCCTTCCACCAGGCTGGCACCAAATCCTCCTAAAGAGCAGAGGGAACTGACTTTCAAAAAGGAGGGATGCCCAAGAACAGGCTGTCCTCCCGACCCCTTTCCTGACATCTGGCTCTAGCTCTTCCCATCTCCCAACCACAAACTACTCCACTGCAGGAGAAGAGCACTGAGAGTCAGCAATAAAAGAAGCCAGGAGGCAGCGGCCCCTGACTCCTAAACACCTCCAATCTGACCCTGACAGTGAAACCCCTTTGGTTAGTCTCATTTGGCCACAAACCCAATCCTTTCTTCCATATCCTGGTCCCACACTGGGGGAAGGTGGAGAAAGAGGGGGAGGGTAAGACAGGTACAGAAGGTGGGCTCATGATTGACTGGAGCCAAGTCAGGGTCAACTGGCCTGTTCAAGAGAGCTGGAGTTGCCACGCTCTCTGCAGATGCCCTTGGAGAGAACTCAGGACAGCCTGGCCCCAGCAAGCCCAAGCCTCTCCATGCCACACAGTGGTTTCTTGTTCAGTACCCTCAAGTACTAACACAATAGTTCTCCTGATAACTCCCTAGACAATAGGAGTGTAACCCTCATCATGATTTATGCACTAGAATGCCACTGGGGAGAGGGGGGGCACAGAAACAGGAGATATATAGACCCAAGAGGGACACCCTGACAGGATGGTACAGCCAGGGCCTGCAGGCCTGTCTCAGCTCATGATACCGCAAGGAGGCCCAGCAGGGAAAGGCAGGTGCTGCTAATTCCAGCTAGGATCATAGCCTTCCCAGGTACGTGGGGGTGCCAGGTACACACGCCGGCCCCGAAACTGGAAAGTGACAATGCCCCTGTAGCCAGCTCTGGGGACACCAGACTTGAGGTCATCCATGACACCCAGGGCCTTAGCAAAGGCCTTGAAGCTGTCTCTGCTAGTGTACTGCACCCGCACCTCCCCCAGCTCCTTCTGATCATTAGTCCTCACTTTCTCCACCTGTAGCAGGGGGGCGCTATAGACACGGGCAAGGAAATCGCGGTCATAGGCCTCCCGCTGCAGGTATGACAAGTCCAGCTGGGTGAAGGGCACAAACTGCTGGTTCAGCTTGATGAACTTGAGATGCTGGTCGAAGAACTGCCCATGGCTCACACCCTTGCGGCCAAAGGTCATCGTTCGTGATATTTCTGGGCGAATGCAGGCTCGCCCCTTCCGCTGCTCAGGCCTGCGCATCCAGTCGTCCCAGAAGGCCTTGGGCCACTTGGGCTCCAGCTCTGCCCACAGCTCGGCCAACAGCAGCCAGCCGAGGCCAGGAAAAAAGTCTGTTCGATAGAGCAGCTCAGGTTTGCTCGAGTCTACCATCTGCTCCTTGCCGTTGTCATTCCAAGCAGACACACACCAAAGGGAGGGGTCTGTTCTCAGAAGTGGGTAGGTGGCCTGGAAGTACTCAAAGAAGTCCGGTGCCACCTCCAGATCATCCTCCACTACCACAGCTGCTGGGTACTTGAACTTGTTGAAGATCTGGCCCAGGGCCCAGCGGTAGTGCCTGGCGATCTTGTAGTAACCCTGGAACTTGCGGTGGTCGGGCTGCACAGCGATGTTACTCAGGTCCGGCTGCCGGATGTGTGTGACTGCACTGCCATAGGAAGCAATGACCTGTGCTGTCTCCTCGTGCCCGCAGTCCTGGCTGACAATGATGGGGAAACGCTCAGCTGAGGGCCGATAATGCAACAACTTATCCAAGCAGCGCCGGACAGTGCTGCGGTCACAGGCAATGACCAGGATGGGGATCACAGCTGGTGAGGGGGTCACAGGCACACGGGGCCAGGCTGGAGGGGCCGCAGTGGGCACTTTCCACCTCTGGCTCCACAAAGCATGGTGCTCCCTGATTTGCTGCAACAGTCCCCGCTGGCGCTCCAACTCCACCTCAGCGTCCTCAGCCAGGCGGATCACCTCACGGGTGAGGCTGGCAGGGTCGTCATCCAGAACATTGTCTGAGGGGAGCCTTCCAGGAGCTGGGCGTGTCCAGAAGAAGAGGAGCAGCAGGGCATTCCAGCCCACGAAGATGATAGCACCCCAAAGCACAAGGCCTGCAGACTGCTTCTTCAGCATCCTGGCCTCCACAGGGGAGGGCAGGCAACAGGAGGGCTCGAGGCTGCCTTTGGCTTGCCTGGCTCACCTCCCCTAGTCTAAGGGTTTATTCTTCTGGGCTGGGAACAGGAAGAAGCCATGTACCTAAAGAGAGGAGAGAGAAAACCAACCGTTACTTCAAGTATGTATAATTCTACATGCCACAGGGGAGAGGATTGGCACCGGTGAGAAACTGAGGGAAAGGGGAAGCAAGGTGGGCCTGCAGGAATACGACAACACGCTCTTCACTTTTTCACTTCAAAACGAGCTAATGGGTCCTCAGAAAAACACTGCTAGTTTGACAAGGAGGCAGAGAAAGATGCTAGTGGAAGAGAACTGAGGGGGAAAAAAATGAAAAATCCAACTCCTGGTCCCTACCAGACAGATCTCATCAGTCCGTCTTTCAGCCAGAGTCTAGTTCAGGAGGGAGAGGAAAGGCCATTTAACCCCCATTCCTTAAGTCAAATTGCCATAAAATTACTGATTTTTAAAAAATCAAGTGTCATACCTGACTTAGTAAGGAAACAGTGAGAGAAAATGTTTGCCTTTCTGTGTCTGATTATTCTGTTTAATACAATGATGTCAGAAGTAAAGTCAGGCTGCTTACAGCACTCATGTTCATGGAGGCACTACCCACAATATCCAAGTTACGGAACTGGTTTCAGTGCCAATGACAGATTAACAGAGACACAAAATGTGGTTGGTATAGATACACAATGGAGATTAATCAGCCAGAAAGAACACAATCCTGTAGACAGTACTGATCAAAAGCCAGACATGAAAAAATAAATAACACATTTTCTCATATGGGTAACAAATAACAACAGCAAAACAAAGACTTGAGGATAGAGGAGGGACCTGGTGTGGCGGCGGCGCACACCTTTAATCCCAGCACTAGGGAGGCGGGTGCAGGCAGATCTCTGAGTTTGAGGCCAGCCTGGTCTATAAAGCAAATCCAGAACAGCCAGGGCTACAGAGACAAAAGGCAAAACAAACAAACAAAGGAAGTAAAAGAGGGATACAGGGAAGGGGAAGGAGCCTGAGAGCCAGGAAGGAGTGAGACGGGAAAGCAAAACAAGGTGGTAGAGAGGGTAGATACAACCAAAACAGGATACACACATCTGCACCATAGTCATTATATTCATCTTAAAAGTCATGCTGCCCACAATCTCAATGGTCAGTAATCAGACAATACAAGTCAAACAACTGAAGTAAAACTGTTTTTCTAGAAACACGGCTAATATACTAACATATCCACAAACAATAATTAGAAACGGTAATGGAGAGAAAGTCCTATGCAAAATCCATGAAAATATTTAAAAACAAACTTAAGCATTCAAAAGCCTGTATGAAATAAAATTATAGTTCCTGGAAAATATAAATCCAATACCCCTTTTCTTGGTAACCACACTGTACATCAAAAATTCAGTAAAAATGCTTTTGTATAGAGCTACACATAATGTCACTAAAGCTCTCATGAAGGAGCAAACACAAGAATATTTGCAAAAATGAGTGAAGAGGGACTTCTTCAATTAGATATCAAAATAATAACTCCTAAAGGTCTGCAGTTAGATTGTTATAAATAAGCAGACTAATGGAACAGAACAAGACTAACTATTTTACAGAAATTTTGAAAAATATAAATGTAAAATTGCATCTATATATGGATAATTTCCAAGTACACCAGAAATTCAAATAAATTAAAAACAAACAAAAAACTAAAGTGTGCGAGAAAACATGGGCTCCGAAAAAGGCTTTCTAAGTTTGACTCAAAATATTGGTGCAACAAAAGCAAACTGATTATTTCTCCCTACCTGAAAAACTTTTACATGGGAAACAGCACAAGAGAAAAGGACAGACTGAGCAACTTCTGCAGCATCAACCACAGATACACAGAAGAATCTCAAATAACAGAGGAAAAAGATGCAGGAAACTATAGAAAATGAACCTGGAAGGGTAGCTCGTTAACAATATATACACTCGTCATTACACATGTCAGAAAATGTTCAACTGCAAACATAAGCAAAATGCAAATTAAATATTACTCATGAGACTGGCAAGAAAAAAAATTAAAACCTGTCTTAATTCTCTTGGTGACAAATGAAGAACCTAAGTTCTCAGTTTGGGGTTGAAGGACATCAGTAAACTTTGGGATGAGTGAATATGTTTGTTGTCTTGATTACTATGTTGATATATATATATATGTATATATATATATATTTACACATATGTGTGTATGTGTATATATAACAAACAAACTCCCTTTTAAATGCATGTGGTTTACCCTGTGCCACATCAATAACACTCTTTCTACAAAAAAAAAGACACTAAGGGGCTGGACATGGCTCAGTGGTTAAGAGTACTTGTTGCTTTTGCAGAGGACCAGGGTTCAGATCTCAGCACTCACAAAGCGGTTCATAACCATCCACAACTCCAGTTCCGGGGGATTTGATACCTTCGTCTAACCTCTGAAGGCACCATGAATGTATATATACAAGTAGGCAAAACACTCATACACATAAATACAGAAATACAAAATTTTAAGACACTAATCATATACAAAGCAAAATTGACATAGACAGTAGGTTAAAGTATATAAAATAACTGGTATCTATTGAGGTATGTAAGAGAGCATCGCAATCCTTAGGGAATATACTGAAATATTTAGAGGCAAAGGTCAATGACAGATGCCCTCAAGTAGTTCAGAATGGAAAATACTATAACTGCACAGGCTGAATGGGGCATAGCATTAATAACAGATGGACTTGAGTCTCTGTCTGTCACTCTGAAGGGCCATTTTATTCCTGAGATGTCTTTGTACTATTTCCATACAAAGTTTCTTTAAAAAATAAAGTAAGGCAACATGGATCCCATCTGAATAGCTTAATCCATTATCATTGCCTCAGCTGGACACATTTAGTCAGAGATAACTAGTTTTACCTTGAATCCCTCAATCACATACCTGCTCCTTGAAGGGGCCATGGCACGAATAAAATTTAAAAAGCCCTGGTCTCACTCAACCTCCTCTGCACTCATACCTGTTCTCTAGCCTAGCTAAAAAACCTTGGGTCTCAGATCTACTCTCTACAAGCCCTGTGATCTGGGTCTTATCCTCCCAAGCCCCTGGCTGCCCCAGCCACTGTTCTTCCTCCTAGAAATCAACCACCCCCACAGGCCCAGAATGCCAGCATTCACAGAAACCTTAGGTCATTTCTCCTCAGCTGTGGCATTACATCTCTACTTCATTATACTGGAGTCTTGGAGTAGTACCAGTTGCCAGTCTCCCCTGTATTCCCCTTCAAAATGTGGTCAATGTTGAAACTTCCCCTGTATTCTAATGGCCATGATTTCAGGGTATCCCCCATCTTCCTGCTTTCTAAATAAGTGACTAAGCAGGAAAAAGTCTTGAACAAAAGGATGGGAAAAAGAGACAGAACTTCATTAACTTCAGTGCTGTCTTCTGGAAGAGGGGTGTGGAGTGTCCTTGAATTGTCACTGAAACACTTCAGACCTACCTGCAAGTTTTCAGGCTGGTGGCAAAACTTCAAAAAAAGAAAAAAAAAAAAATCACCTCCAAGTGACTTAACCTTCAAATGACTTTTCATTTTCTCTAGATGTTGAACTAGGTGCAATGCACCCACTAGCATGCAGATCAAAGCAAGACTGTCAGCAGGAGTCTTAGCAGGCCCACAAACACAATGGCCAGGGGGCTCATGGGAAAACCTCCCTCAGGCTCCTGATTCCTTCCTGCTGTCCTCCCCAGCCCTTCCCTATGAACTCTTCAACAGCACTTGCTTGTTTTACAATGTAGTGTGTGATTCCCCTTCTGAAGCCCTACTTGCCTCGCCACAGAGACTCATCAAGATTCCCTGTGTTATTTTCCCACATATTCTCTGGGGCAGGCTATTCCCTATGACTGAATGTTAGTAGTGTGTGAACACATACTGAGCACCAATGATGCACTCTACAGTGGTTGCCATGTCTGGCCTTGGTGGGTAGAGTAGACAAATTCCTCCCAGGAGCACTACTCTTGAGTCCTTTCAGACACCATAAGGACGACACAGCACATATATAAATAAATAAATATATATACAAACACATATATACATACACATGCATGCATGCATGCACTGCACACACACACACACACACACACACACACACACACACACACACACACATATAATGAAGCCAGTCAAGAAGCAATGCTTGGCATCATGCTGTGTTTTTCCACATCACTCAATTTTCCACAAGACTCAATTTTCTCACCTCTAAGATGGAAACCATCCTGGAATAAATCAGCAAGTTGCTTTAAGAACTGGATGACATAACTCATAGTGCATTTAGAACAGTACCAGCTATACAACAAAATAAACATGATAATCTTCTTTGATGCCTTCAGATCATGGTAGTCTACCTCCCCATCACCATGCACACCAGTGAAACCAGAAAAAGACAACACAAGGATGGGATCAGCTTGTTGCATTGTCAAGCTGTAACTTCAACTTACAGATGTGCATGAAACCTAAAAAGTGTCTTTTCAGTGTGGAAACCACACACATGTACAATCCCTCCACTATTCCAATCCACAATGCACTGAAGAACAGCTTTCTAAATTCATTTCTAAATTCACAAAATCTCACAGCACCTCATTTGGTGGCATCTGATCTGATCTAATGTGAGGCTATTTATATTCTCCATCCAACCTGTGTCTACTCACATTTTGCCACAGAAATTAACACGGCGTATTATCATGTACTGTTGTTATAACAGTTAAATGCTCCAGAAAAATATTTTGAGAATTGCATACAATGTCTTTTGATCACACACACAGAGAGAGAGAGAGAGAGAGAGAGAGAGAGAGAGAGAGAGAGAGAGAGAGAGAGAGAGAGAGAGAGAGAGAGAGAGAGAGAGAGAGAGAGAGAGAGAGAGAGAGAGAGAGAGAGAGAGAGAGAGAGAGAGAGAGAGAGAGAGAGAGAGAAAATGTGTTCAAATCCACACATTTGCACTCCAATTTGTGCTGCCATATACTCATGGGTATGGAGCCATCCACTGGAACACAGATCACTTACCAGGAGCCATATCTTTAAAGAAAACTCAATTCTTTCTCCTCCTGAAGCCAATAGCTGTCAACAGTTCCTCAGCCAGGGGTGGAGGCTCCCTTCCTACAGGATGCTAGATTAGATTCTAACGTCATAAACACATCTAGCTCTAGAACCTTCAGTGTTAATGTCAAGGGCTGAAACAGCTCCCCATTCAATGTCATCCTCATGTCATGCCCTCAAACCCTTTCTCTAGTATGAATACCATTTCAATCTGGAACCTGATGTAGTTCCCCAGCTGACCTGATGATCCACCTGTGGCTTCTCTCTAAACAACCTTCCACCAGCAAGAGAATCTTGGACACATTAATATTAAAAGCTGCCAGTGCCCACAGGGAAAGACTTCAAACGACTTAGTTTGATAGAAATGGGCTTCCCAACAACTGATCTGCATCCTTTTGTAATCTCATTTCCACCATGAACGACACAGATCCTGTGTAACAGCCTCAAAAGACATTTCCCCAGTAACTACTTCTGCACACCATTGTAGCTCTGCTCCTGAAATGTTACCCAGTACTCCACCACAACCATTCACATTCTTTATAGGCCAACATCCCAGACAAATACAACCAAGCCTCCCCATGAACTCTCCCTAGGCACTCTCCATGTTACAACAGAATCTGAGACCACGACTTCCTCTTACCTCACTCCTTAGGAAAGAGGCTCTCTGTCCTCTACACCTGCTACACTGCTTGCTTGTGCATGTGTAAAGTCTGAGAGGCTGCATGATGGACCATGTGTGACGTTATCTAAACCAGGGAGAATGAAGATCCAAATAGCAGCAAACATGAAGAACCGCACTTTCCACAGAGGACGGCCACATATCTCCTCCTGGGAGCTCTTCATTAAAGACAATGGCTATGCCTCCCTCAGTGCAGTGAGGGTACACACCCTCTCTTTGATTCTGAGGAGACCTATGACTCCAGAACTAGTGTGTGACTCCTGTAAATCATGCCTAAGAGACAAGACAGCTGGGTATGACGAGCACACCTGTAATCTCAGCACTCAGGAGGCAGAGGCAGGAGAAATGCAGCGGCTAATGACTAATCTGGGCTGCATAGCAAGATAGGACACTTAAGTGATCCAGGCTGACAAGCTCAGCTACCATTCCTGCCAACTGCTAGAATCAACCACTAAGTAAGTGTGAAAAGGAATCTGACTGCTACAAGAAAGCCCAGTAAGTTTGTGGTGATTCATTACAGCAGTTGGTAGCTGAAATAATGAGAAAATGGAAGAGAATATCTGATAAGCTGGGCAAGTGCTCCTCCCTACCTGCTAGACTCAGGCCCCCTATCTGAAGACTGCTCTGCTCACACCCATTTCTTATCAGTATTTTTGGTAAATAATAAGTTACTTTGAAACTTACTGGCTTAACACTGTAACAATTATTTATTCCCTCACCCAATAACAATAGTTGAAGAATTTAGAGAATGGGCACAGAGGGAAGGACCTGTGTCTGCTATATGTCGGGACCTCAGGCCAAAGACTCAAATGCTGAGGGCTAGATTCCTGCAGAAGGCTGTTTCCTTAACACATCTATAGTCTGATGTTGAGGTTAACTGGGACAGTAGCTGGAGAGCTGGCTCCAACACCATCATGTGTTCTTTCCATGTGGGCCAGGCTTCTCATGAACACAGTATTTGGACTCCAAGAAAGGATTTTCTTCATGCGGCCTTGGATCACTCAGCTTTACTCAATGCCCATGAAAACTACTGGTCCCTACCACACTTAAGAAATGAAAATGAGGCTGGAGAGCTGACTTGGTGCTTTCAGAGCACTGGCTGCTCTTCTATAGGACCCAGGTTCTATTCCCAGAACCCAGACGGCAGCTCACAACTCTTCCTAACTCTAATTCCAGGGGCTCTGATGTCCTGTTCCAGCCTTTTAAAGCACCAGGCATGCAAGTGGTGCATAAACATATATACCAGCAAAACATGTATACACACAAATTTTAAAAAAGAGAGGGATAAAATGGAAAATCCCACCAATGAGTGGGAAGAGGACAAAGTGAAATGGCGACATGTGGGATGGGGTATTTATGAACATGGCCACTCAAGAAAAGTTCGACACATTTTCCTTTTAAAATTAGAACAACTGTCACCCCTCACCTAAGTTCTTAATATCATTGTTTATGAGATATGCCTGTGAGGCCCATACTAAAAACTGGCTTTCATTTTCCCAGTGTTTTTAGGACTCCTTTTGGGAAATTAGCAGGCAAATCCATGCCATCAAGTACAACAACGCCTGAACCATGGTGGGGTGAGAACTGAGTCTCAGCAAATTGAAGGTTCAGTTGGATGCCAGGTGGCTCTTGCAATCCCTATGGGGACTACTTGAATGCTCATCTGAAGGGCCGCCCGGCAACAATTCCCTTCTAAAAGAAGGTGTATGTAGCACAAGCTTGCCTAAAACTGATGTTCCTCCTGCTTCAGCCAGTGAGTTCTGGTATTACAAGCTTACACTATCATATCTTGCTTGTTCTTGATTCCATCCATACTGCCAAAGGTGTTCCTTAAGCAACAAGTAAACAGCAAATAGTCAACTTCCAACCAGGGGCACGAAAGCAAATGTCATGTCTAGCCTTAAATTAAGTATTGAGATGGAAGGAATATTTCTGAATTGTGTCTATTTCTGCTTTGCCCACTATGATAAAAAGCACAGCTTTAAAAATCCAGAGCATATCACAGACAATGGCTATCTAAGTGAATTACTTTCTGGTTGTTATACTTTGTATGATGTACCAGGCACCAGAGCAAAGGAAGAATTAACTGAAAAGGAGTCAGAGTCGATATGCTAAATAATTCAAGTGTATAGAGAGTAAGACCTAGGAGGGAAGGGATACAGGGTATTTACCCTGGGAGAAAAGGTGAAACACAATGCTGGTACCAACAAGAGCATGACAGCTCCACAGCCCAGCAAGAGCAAGCCCTGGAACCCCTGAACCAGTCACTTGAGGAACCACCGCGTCACTTCCTCATCTGTAAACAGCCAAGTTGACTTTGGTCATCTCCAAGGTCCCTGATGTCTGGATGAGAATGATAATTCCCTAACACCCAAGTAGAAAAAATGAGTTTGAGTTTAACCTGTTGCACATGCCATGGAGTTTGAACATTGTGGTGGAGCTTTCAGAGAAACAGGGATGTAATGCCACCATTATTAGTGACCTCCATACTAAAAGATCAAGTAGAGGTGACTAAAAATGGGAAGAAGGAAGACCCCAGGACCAAGGATGCTCTAGTCTAGCTAGAATTAAAATAGACAATAAAACGGGCCAACGATGTTCTCAAGCGCAAAAGCCATTACAGTAGCAAAGGTTAATGAAAATGAAGCTTCAGCCTAAGGCCACTCTTCCTTGGAGACACCGATTGGGTGGGTCACAGTCCCTCTGTACCACATTTTGTAAAACGGGAAGCTCTGCACCTCGTGGGGGCCCCCTGTTCCACACACATTAGCAAAGAGGCCAGGGGGGGAAAGTTTTGTCAATTTACATATTTCAGTATTAAGTCAAATTTTCTTTATGGCCGAGCAAAAACAAACCCTAGTAACTTGAAGCCTGGACTCGGGTGAGGTTTGGAAAGAGTCCACTTTCCATTCCAGTCCCCAGCTCCCTTAGGGCGACCCCACCTCTCTCCCTTCCGCATCCGCACCGCCTTCTAGCCGAGTTTCACAACAGCACCCCCCGGGAGAAGCCGCCCTCCCTCCAGCAGCTGGAGGCCGGGAATCCTGACCGCCCACAGCTAAGTTCCCACTTGCCCGCGCGGGGGAGCCCCGTGCTGCACAGCCCCGGGTGGGCCCGCCACTCTCGCCGCCTCAACAGCCCGGGCTTTCGGACACATTCGGGACTAAGACCCGACTCCCTGGCCGCGCGGCCTCCCTCCGCCGGGCTCCCTCCCCTCCTGGGACAAGCCCCAGGACTGTGGACGCCGGCTTCCGCCGGACCAGCTCACCAGATCCTCCCAACTGTCCCCGCCTGCAACCAGGCTCGCCCAGGACCAGGCGAGACCCAGCGCTGGCGCGGCCGCGTCCCGTCTCGCCCGCCTTCCTGAGGCGCCCTCCCGGCCGTGCCAGCGGGCAACGTGGCCCTCGTCCGGGAGGGCGGGGCGGGGCTCCCCCAGCCCCCTCTGTCGGTCCCCGCCCTGCCACGGGCGAGTCCGCTCTGGCCCCTCCTTCCGGGGCCTTCCTCTTCTGACTTCCCGATCACCAAAGATCTAAAAGACCGGTTTCCCCGAGTCCCCCAACTTCGAAAGACAGTGGTAGAAGAGATGTTTGTTTGGGCCCCTTTCCCTCTCCTAGTCACAAGTCTCAGTGTAGATGCCACTCACACCAATCCAACTCACACCCTCGGCCTCGTCCAGTGCAGACTTTCCCTAAGAAAGTCCCCTTATCCAGCCCAGCCCGCGAGTCTAGAGCTTCACCGACTTTGCGAGGTGTAGGATTTGGTGGAACGTTTCTAAGTAGATGGTTCACCAAACCCAACACGAAGAACCTGGAACCATTCCTCATACCTAAGCCAGGAAAGCTGCAGAGTATGAGCTGGAGAAGGGTGAGGGGTGAGGGCAATGTGTGCAAGAAACAAGGACCAGGTGTCAACAGGGAAGCTGGCGAGGAAACACCTGCTGCCAATGAGAGTAAGAACCAGCTGTTTCGACTCTGTCTTGTTTTTTGTTTTTTCTTTGTGGGTGGGGAAACCAGAGACAGGCCTGTGCACCGTGTAAAACTAAGCCCTAAGGGGGAAAATAATCAACCACAGGCTTTTGTAGTAACCCTAAGGGTGAACGATGGGAGCGCCTGGGTCTGTATTTGTGTTTTAAAGTAAAAGAAACCTGTAGCGACTTGGAAGAGAGACTGGGCGGGGACAACTACTCATCAGCACCAAGTGAACAAGGAGGGCGTGCTCAGCAAGGAATGCCTCAAAGCCTCAAGCAGTCCGACAGCAGGAGGTAAAAAATGCAGACCAGGAGTTTCAGGGCCTGACTTAGGTGTCAGCAGTGGCCCCTAGAGCACAATTTCTGAAGTCTGAATCCTGAGTCCTGAATACTAGGCCACTCAGAGCAAGCCAGATTTCACTGGCTGGGTCATTTGGAATTCAGAGTTATCTGGGAATCCCTACTGTCCACTCACCTCTGTTCCACAGCCTCACTCCCACATCGCTGTACCTGACCCTTCCAATAAACCTGGGATCCTACCACCCAGCTCGTACACCTAGGATTGGGGAGCAGGAAACTACAGGTTGTTGAGCGGGTGACTTCAGAGAACACTGCCATTTGATTACTTGACACACTCTAACCCCAGACACTCCTACCTACAGGCTAAAGTTTTTCAGAGCCCAGCTATCGAGGACTCTTATGTGTTCACTGGGTGATTCTGTTCACTAACTTGTTCCTACATGACACCAGGAGTCATGTAGAAAGTAGGTAGTGTCCTATGGCTCCTGAAGGCAGGTGAAGAGTTAAAATTGTAGTCAACAGGTGTAGAGTCACCCTCCCTCTAAGCCTGTCGTTCTCTTAACCTCTCTGTGTACTCACAGCATCTCATGTTAAGTCATAAGTCACAGCCCGATTTTAGATTTAGGAATTCCAGCTTCCAACCTAGCGCCCACGTGTCCTTGAGAAATGCTGAGATGGCTCTGTGCTCATGTGACAAGAACACAGTGGGACAGCACAGAAATCTTGATAACAGCAGTTGGAATCCTGCCCTGAAGTAGAGGAAAGGGCTGGCACACCAGTGAAGTGGACTGAGTGTGGGTGTGGTGTGTGTATGCCCACCGTTTCCAGTTTAGCTGACAGCACAGACTGTGACAGCAAATTCAAGCCCATGCATGTGCCCAAGAGAATGCCACTGTTTTTCTATACCTTGGCCCTCTTTTTACTTCCCATAAAAAGGAATTAAGGGACTTACAGTCCCTCACACTCAGTGCCAATGTGTGAAGAAAAATGATCAAGTGTAACTTCCCTAGGAGCGTAAAAAGTTGGAAAACTGGTCCATGGATCCAAAATATAAGGAATAAAACACATCATGAATAAAACACATACATAACGGGTACTGAAGATGGGGGAGATGGAGCAGCCCAGGCCTTCTAAGGCAATCTAGACAGGAAACAGAAGCAGGAGAACACAACTCCCCACCATGTCCATCTCTGCAGTTCTGTTTACATTCCAAGATGATCCCCAAATGCAAGGAGGCTATCCATATCCCCCTGCCCAAGGGACACTGGGATGGGATGAGTTACTGAGCAGGAGTAATAGACATCATTTATTTGGTCTAAGCAGCAGAGTCCGTCAGCCCTGAGGCCTTGGGCTCTAGAGGTTACACGGGGGAAGAACTGAAGAACAGGAGCTGGGTGTTTAGACTCTGGGGATGAGCCTGGGATCAGATGATGTGTAAATGGAAAAACGGAGATCTAGTCGAAGGATAACAGAGAATTAACAGGTAATATACTTGCCTGCCTACTCTACCACCATCAAAAAAGAATTAAGGAGGAAAGGAAAAACTATTCCAGGAAATTGCCCCCTCATAAACTACAATCTAGATACCCCGAAGTGTTTGCAGTTTGGAAAGGACTCATGCTCTGAATTTGTAACAGATCTTGACCTAAAACTGTAAGAGGAAAATCAAAATGTTCAACTTGTGTTTTAGTTTCCTTTCTCATTCCTCCAAACATGTCTGTCCCAAACCACATAGCAATACAGAAACTCAGCTCATTAACAATAGACCACTGAGCAATGCCTATGAAATCTTTTCATTAGCCACCTCCAATTCCTTTTAGAATAAACAAAGGTCTATATAAATTCAGTTTAAAATCCCCACACAATGTGTGATTAAATTAATCACTAGTCCTGACTAATAGCCCAACAAATTTAAGCATGGTACCCTAGCAATCTGCTGGCCTAATGAGAAAGCTTGAGAGAAATGTCTGGCAGAAGAATCAGCAGGGGATGGGAGAGCTAGTGCTCTAGCAGGTGAAAACTCTAGTCCACAATAAAGAGGAAACAACTTACCAGGGAAGCGGTCAGGACCCTGCGTTTCTCTCCCTGGGTGTTTGCAGCAGACCCCAGGCAGTCCTTGTTGGATCTGATGGTGTAAGGCAACTCAGCACTCAACTCAGCAGATGCCACACCCTTTAGGTGAGTTCCTCCTGCTCAGGGCTTCTGTAGCTCCTCCTCAAACTAGTAAAACAATTCCCAAGCTCTTCCTTAGAGTGAGGTAAGCTGGATAACAGCCTGGACACTTTGACTGACATGAGCACTAGCCAATGCAAGGCAAGTTCTGAGTACTTTGGATGCTATAGGCACTCACAGGCCAGTAGGGACTCCAAGTAGGACAAGGAAAGTTGTAGAACCCATCATGCCCTACAGGTGGCTTAGGGGGCATCTTGGGATCACATAACCATAAAGAGATCACCGTGATCACCACGAATAAGCAAGGATTGGTAACCATGCATTTGCTCAGTGGATTTGGGGAAGGTGACGCATCAACACTAAGACTCATATATAGCTGCCTGGCCTCTAAGGGGGGTATGAAAAGTTTCACACCAGAGAAAGAACAGCTCAGAGTCTGAATACCTGGACTCCTATGGCAAGGGATAACAGATAACAAGCATTGTTTGATTGAATGCGAGGTTCCTCTGTAACTGACTTACAGGCTTCATGACCCTAGCCCTCATCATCCAACACATGCTGCTGCCTCAAATTCATACACTGTGTGTCCCCTCCTTCTTTTGCTGTTTATCACTAGGAAAAGCAGGCACTTTGGTGTAGGGAAACTTTCAAAGAAGGAGCAGGCAGGTACAAAGACAACTAAGAACAAACTTACTTAGATTATGAACAACCTGAAGAAAAATAAAAGCCCAAGAAATATCAGTTTAGAAACACCCAGTACCTGCAGACAAGGCAATGACAGAGGAGAAAAGGTCCAGCACCCACTCAAAGAAATTGGGGTTGGTCTTCCAACTCTTGAGACTTAAAGCTTAACCTCTATCACCAAGAAAAAGACCCTGCAAAGCTGAGTGAATAGGTGTCTCAGCCAGTGCAGTATTTGACAGGGCCCCTCAAAGGCTCTGGCAAGCATGTTCATTCAATACAAGCACAGAACTTTCATCCAGGGCATTTCTGTACAATAAACAAGAAATCAAGTAAAGTTGATGTTGCTGTTTTATATGTACAAGGCCCAGGATACTTTTCAAAATGCAAAATTACTCCATTTGTTCCTAGTAGCAACCTGAGTGAAGTGTCTTCTAGTGTGAAGAGATCAGGACAGAAGGTGATTAACATATCTCAGGATGCACATTGACCAGGAAACAGGAAAGTCGGAGCTAGACCACAAATTTTACTGCTCCCCAAACTCAAGCTGTTTCTGTTCTTTCCGTTTCATGCCCTAAGCTTCCTTACTGAGGAAGTAGGAATAGAGACAATTTAAGAAGTTATCTAACCATTTCCTACCCTCCAGCTCTGCTCCCTTAAAGTCTTATTCTGTTAATAGATCCCAAAACTGAGCAGTCTGCCTCTGCCAGAGTAATCCATTTCAGTCTTAGTGCAGACTGGTCTGAAATCCCATTATCTCACCCGTGGAAAAAGGCCTTTAAAGGTAACTAATCCAGCAGCCCTGCAGAAGCCCGATTTCCTTGCACGCTCTCCTTGACCTAACCTCACCTACTTAAGCTCACAATTGCAAGTACTCACAATCCTTTACCAGCTATCTGCTGTAGCCTCAGGAAGAAATAAATCTACCCCTTGAAAGAGTGAAATAGAGGTGACACTTCCTGTGTCCCATCAGGATAAGGGTTCTTTCTCATCAGGACACAGGAGGTGCCCTGACTTCAGACATGGCAGCGATTCCCAGACTGTTCCCATTCCCAGTTCCTGCACAGCAACAGCGAGGCAGTAAGTGAGGAAGAAGCCTTACCTTTCCTTGCTTTTCTCAGTTGCTCCCCTGGAGATCGTCAAGACGTCCCCCTCCCCCAACACTTAACACTCCATTTTCAAAACTGGGAATCAGATCCACCAAAGCACAGCTTCTCTCCGCTTATCCAGGTCCAAAGTCCATGGCCAGGTGGACCCTGACAGGGAGGAGTCTGGGGGGGAAGGGGTGTGTCCGGCCCCTCCCCCCCCACTGCTGACTTCAGTGTCCCTCCCAGGCGCCTATTACATCCCTTCATCCAGCTGGCTTCTAAAGCTCAGAGGCTCGTGGTAGGCAGACTCCAGGTATTATGCCATCTCTTGCTCAAGCAAGAGGAATCATCCACTAGTCCACTTGTGTTCTGCTGGCGCTCAGAAGAAACAGGCTTTAACATCGACATGGCCCAGGAGGCTGATTTCTGGGTGAACCTGTGGAACATTTAAACATTATGACACTCTCTAATCTAATACATGCCCACATGGATTTCCGAGACCTCCATTTTTACCAGAGTCCTTTATAGTGTTCAACCAACAAACTCTTAACTACTCCACACAATTTGTATAAAAAGTACATACTTCGTGCACAAACTGTATCCACCATCATTTTGAGCATACATGTATGTGTGTGTACTTGTGTCATACCTATTCTCAGTACAGAAATGTAACCAAAAGTACTGTCAGTTTGGGAAGAGTGTCTTCTGAAAAAATACAGAAAATAAGATCCCACTCTAAAACACCACTTACTAATCCCATCTCTCAAGCTTCTCCGGTTATTCAGGGTTTTAATCTCCTACCTCCTCTCAATTAGACTAAATCCTACCCAGACCTAGATGCTCGCACCTTCCACAGGAATCCCCTGCAACCCTCACCTCCCCCACCGCTTCCAAAACTATGCCACGGATGTAATTCCCAATTTCTATCAAACTCCTTCAGCAGACCACTCCCGAGAGCACTCTCCTGGAATATTTGAGGCCTGAGTTCTGCTTGCAGTAGCCCCAATTTCTCAGTTCGGGAGGCTTCCTGGGTGCCCCTTCCCGCTGTGAGTTTTACACAGACACAGATACAGACACACATACTCACACACACACACACGCACACGCACGTACCCCTCTTCCTGTAGGGGCGTGGCGGACACAGGACACCCCCCGCCAAGAACTTAACTCCTCCTACCCTTCCCTTCCGAACCCCGCGCTCAGTGCTCAGCGTTCTCACGGCGGTGACACTGAGACCCTCCCCGAGCTCCGAACCCTCGCTTCCGCCGTGTGGAAGCCTCAGTCCCTCACATCACGGGCTCCTTACCTGCACCCCGCCCATCCGATCCCGGCAGGGAGCCTCGGGCCTCCCAGCTCCACATCCAGGCCGGGGCCCGTCCCAGCCGCCAGCAGGCCCCACCCCCTCGACCCCCTGCGGCCCGGCCCTCCCCTCGCGCTCCTGTCCCCCTCCCTCCAGGCTCCGCAGCCACTTCCGCCCGTCCCCCGGAAGTAGGTCCCGGGCAACCGCTGGCTCCTCACATCCCGCCCATTCGCCTGGCCCTTGCCCGCCCATCACTATCACCACCACCACCACCACCACGACCACCACGGGGGCACGGGAAGTGGGTCTGCACGCTTGAGCCAGTTCTACAGTGATCGCGAGGTGGAGGACGAGGCGTTGCAGAGGCCCCCAGTGAGGTCGTCGCCGGGGGGCTCAGGGCGGGAGCCGCACACCGGGGGGCGGGGCCGAGGCCTAGAGCGGGAGCGTGCGTCACTCTGAGCGGCGCGGGAAGTAGCGCGCATGCGCCCCCGGCCTCCTGCCGGTCGCGCGAGTTGACGCTCCTACTGCCAGAGGGGGCGGGACTTGGGCGGGAAGTGGAGGCGGAGCCTCCGCGGGCTGCCCTGCCTCTATCCCGCCGCCGAGGGTTGCCTAGCAACGGCCTGGTTGCGGTGGCTTCTGAGGCCAGCGGCCCTTTTAGGTCTTTTAGGCACTCTTTATGCTAAGAGCCAGTAGTCGGCAAGGCCTGTCATAGCAAACCTGTTACTTAGCTTAGTTTCCTGAGTAACGGTGCCAGAAAAAGTTTTATTTCATTCATCGCTATTTTCCACTGACTGCACGCATCGCTGAATGAGGTAGGACCTTCCTAAAAGGATGGAGAGCGCCCCGTTACTAAACACTAAACAGTCTCCTAGGGAGACTGAAGTGTAGCAGAGGCTGCGGAGATGTTAAGTTAGAGCCTACTCGAATCTTACAGTTGGGATAACTGACCAAATCCGTGACACCTGGTCACATGGACTGGCCTCTCTCAAGTGCCACCTGTTTTAAAAGAACCTACTCGAGCCTGGAGAGAGGGCCCCAGCGGTTAAGAATACTTGCTGCTCTTAGAGGACCTGACTTCAGTTATCAGCACCCACATAGTGGCTTAAATATCTGTGACTCCAGTTTCAGGGGATTGAGTGCCCTTCTATGCATTTAGACAAAACATTCACACACAGAGTAAAAAACTTTTTTTTTTTTTTGCGTTTTCGAGACAGGGTTTCTCTTGTGGCTTTGGAGCTAGCTTTGTAGACCAGGCTGGCCTCGAACTCACAGAGATCCGCCTGCCTCTGCCTCCCTAGTGCTGGAATTAAAGACGTGGGCCACTACGGCCCAGCCCATAAAAACCTTCTTAAATAAACCAGACTAGGTTCCAAACTGTACTGTTTATTTTCCTGGATACAAAATACCTTTAAATCTAAGGATTCTAGTTTTTAATAGATTATAGTTTTTAATATATTCCAGTTCTGCCAACAATCAACTGTGATAGTTGGAAAAGTTGCTACATACCTACAATAAGAATAATGAAAACCCTTCACCTTATTCAATTAGTGTGAGCATTACATTAATTAATGCCTGGTAAGTGCTTAGAACTTCCCAGTCTGTGTACTAAAAAATGTTTGTTAACTATTCTTATGGTTTCATGCAGCAATTTATTTTGTTTGTTTGTTTGTTCGTTCATTTGTTTTGATGGAGGGTCTCTCTGTGTAGTCCTGGCTCTTCTGGAACTCACTGTGTAAAACAGGCTGTCCTGGAACTCACAGAAATCCTCCTGCCTCTGCCTCCTGAGTACTGGAATTAAAGACAAGTGCCACCATACCTGGTCTCCATGCAATATTTTAACTACTTTTGGAATATCTTTAATTTATTCTTGGATAATTTGATACATGTATACAGTGTATCTTGATCATACCTCCTATGCTTTCTGGGCACTCTCCAGCATGTGTTCCTCCCAACTCCATTGTCTTTCTGTCTTTCTGTCTGTCTGTCTGTAACTCACTGAGTCCAGCAGTGCTGCAGTGTTTGCTGATCTTGTTGGCTTGGTCTTGAGCAGGTGACTACAACTGAGTGCACTCAACTCTAATCAGAAAGTGGTTCATTACCCCCATAACCTTCAAGTCACTATTGAGATAGTGAGCATGATTATCAGACTGTGTTTCAGAAGGAAACAGTCCTAAAAAGGACATGTTTTGACTTCTTATTTACAGTCCCATTCTTCCTGGTTATCCTGTCTTCCTGAGAATCCCTTTTCTATTACCTCTCTGCATATGTAATTATTAGTCATTGTGCCATCTTGTAAAATCAATGTCCTTCACCAATTCCAGGTGGTAAGGATAGAATTTTCTAGAATATTAAAGACTAACTTTTCCTCTTCTTTTTCATGTTCTATGTATCTTTTTTAAAATGTTAATTTAGCTAGCATTTGCACTTCTGATGTAAGACAACAGAGAATGTGATAAACCCAGATATCACAAGAGCTAAGGTGTAAAGCTAGAGACTTTATAAATGCTATGAAAAATCTGAATAAAATCAGAATATTAAGCAACAACTTGGGAATTTCACTTCCTTGATAGGATTAAGGCTATGTAAATGCACTTAGAAATGAAGCATTTTCTTTTCTCATTTCACCACCAAGGTTTTGTTTTGTTTACTTTTTCATATCTTATCCAGACTTGTTTAATCCTTGAGTTGTGATTTCAACTAAGAATATTTTGGACATTTCTTTCTAGTTAAATTATATACTTATGAGTAGGCATTTACTTTAAAACTCTCTCATTCATATATATGTGTATATGATTTGATGAGTATTTACTGGCAGGCTCAGGTGCTCTCATCTTTTTATGTAGGCTCGAGAGATTGGGTTTCCCCTTCACCAAACTAAGATACAGAGACCTATTCTTTGCCTTGCCAGAGGTATTCATAAGGAGCAGAGGAGACCATGAGTAGGGAGACCCTTTTAAAACTGGAGTTTATCAATATATATACTACTTGGGAGTTCACAGACAGTAATCAAAAGTGCCAAGGTGCTGTGTATACTGAGCTTTCAGGGAAAGTGCTTACGGTGCACTTCCCACTTGCAAATGGAAAGAGATTTGAGCATCTGCTCCTTATTGTCTGTGACCTGGCCTCTTTTCTTGAAGATCTTAAAATACAACTGATATAATAAAGAAAGCCAAATTGGGGGGGGCTGTTTTTTGTTTGTTTGTTTGTTTGTTTGTTTGTTTTGGAACAGGGTTTCTCTGTGTAGTCTTGGCTGTCCTGGAACTCACTCTAAACACTAGGCTGGACTCAAACTCACAGAGATCTGCCTGTCTCTGCCTCTAAGTGCTGGGACTAAAGGCATGAACCACCACCACCTGGCACCAAGTAGTTCTTAAATGTATCTCTTTGCCCATATAAGTTCTGGCCTTTCCCATGTCTGAGTGTGAATTTGCATTTTTCATTTCTGTGTTTCCTTAGACTGGCCCAAATAAGAGGTGTGCTAGTAATAGTAATTGAGTAATTGAAGCCTTGAGTCAAGAGACTGAGTTTTCCACTACTAGATTTCTACTTGTGTGGGAGAAGTGTACAAAGGGAGAAAGTAAGAGAGCAGCACCATCAGAAACAGAAACATGCTTTGCTTTCAGGACATTTTAGGTCCCATGAATGAGGGGCAACTTATTCTCAGAAATTGACAAATAAAAAGGAAATGAAAAAAAGTGCTAATGTGAAGAAGTGTATAGAGAGGTATAAAATTAGACTATCCCTTGGGACAAGGTTCATCATCAACCAAGTCTTGAAGGAAAGAACCTCAGGTTTGAGAGAAATACACCCTTCAAGTACAACCAAACTCAAGTGGGTGTAGTTGTGCTTAAGTTCTAAGCTGGTTGTAATCTTTAAATTCAAGAGCTTGGCTCTGATCCTGATTTCAGTGACAGTGCATCATGTACCCTGACCAGATAAATCATTTCCCTCTGCCTCTCTAAAACATCTGAAATGTGGAGAAAACAATGTTAACTAACTTACAACCATGTAATTCCTTCATCTATTTTAAAATATTTCTTAAAGCTGGAATAACCATTTCTACTTGTCAAAAGTATTTAAGTGGTTATTGTTTTAAGTAATAATCTTTATTAAACATATAGAGAAATGTATGTGCTAATCTTCCCAGGACAATCTCTGATCTTTGCCCGATGTGTGATATCTTCTTTTCTGTCTTTACTCTGAGTCAAATATGCTGTTAACCATATCACCCCTCTCAGAGCAAACACTAAGCTCCTTCAGAACAATGGAAAAATGTAAGTGAAAAGTGGCTCAGCAGGCTAGGTTGTGGGCTGGGAGACCACAGGCTTCATAACAGTGCAGTCTACCACTGTGCCTGCACTTCATGGCCGTCTCACTGATAAGTGACAGTCGGGGTGTGTGTGTGTGTGTGTGTGTGTGTGTGTGTGTGTGTGTGTGTGTGTGTGTGTGTGTGTGTGTGTGAGACCATGAATTTATTCCTATGAACCATTTTAAAGAGCTGACTTTTTCAGATGATTGACCCTGCTAAGAAAGTCAAACCATCTGAGGTCATGATTGCCAGACTTATCAGGCTTCCTTTTTTGAATTCTGACCTGCTTTTTTAAATGGTTGAAAATCATCTGGGATATCAGTAAAGAACTGAGTAATAGATACAATGGATCAGGGCTCAGCTGCAACTGGAGGGGAATATTTGCGGGGTGGGGGGAGCTTACCTTTTCTGGGACTTTCAATATTGGGAATAACACAGACAGTTCATTCCAGGGAACAGATCAGAGACTGTTGTCCTGAGGCCCCTAAAGACTTGAGGCCCAAGCCCCTTTCAGCTTTGTATGTTCCCTCGCCTCCATTTCCTGAAGTTATCAGAGTTTATTACCAACTTAAGTGCCTTTCTCCTTGAAACTTCCCTACAGTGATTTCTTCAAGGTCAAAAAGTATTTCTAGAAAACAGCCATTCTAATATTTACCCTAGATACAGTGATTGTATTAGATTTCCAGTACAAGTAACACTGTTTGTTCAAGAACAAAACAATATACATCATCCCATTAAAAAGTAAGGAATATGGGCAGCAGGAGTCTATCTTGTACAGGAGCAGCTATGGCAAAGAGATAAGAGCATACTCTAGTTCCTGCAGCCCTGAGTTCAAATGTTGCCATACTACAAAGCTTTGTACTCATGAACAGACTCTATGTGCCCAGGTTTCCTCACTTTCTGAATAGGAAAGTAGCCAGTGCAAAATTCTGTGAAAATGAGGAACGCTGCAGGAATGATGCTGTGTTATACAAAATGAAAGCTCTAATGAGCCATTTATTTGAAAGAAGGAAATTTTAGGATAACCTTATTAAATTCTAGGATCCCACAGATGAACAAGCTGTTCATGGAGGGTATTTATTATTTTGGTTTTTTGAGACAAGGTTTCTCTGTGTAACAGCCTTAGTTGTCCTGGAACTTGCTTTGTAACTGAATTTACTATCTTATTTTTCTTTCTGGACCATTCTTAGATAGTTTTCATATATTTAAATCTTGCCAGTATGGATTGTAGATGTAAGAACTTGTGTTTTGGTCTTGTGTACCTCTTAACAAGGTAAAGCACATAGAGCTTAGTAAATACTTACTTTGTTTTTAATAAAGAATTTTAAATTGATCTGATAGCAACAGTTTCTAGGCAGCTTCAAGCTGAAGATCAGAGAAGCAAAGGAGCCAAACCAGTAGATCTTACCTCTACCAAGCTGAAATGGCAATCCTCAGAAGCAAAAGTTCTCAGTTCCTGTCTCCTACTGCCTGTTATTCCTTTCCCTGCCCAGCCATATCATTCCTGTGCTGGAATTAAAGGCGAGGGGTCCCAGGTGCTGAGAGCACCTTTGTGTGAGCTGTTTCTCTTAGGACTGGATCAATTTCATGTAGTCAGTATGGCCTTGAACAGAGATCCTGGGATTAAAGGTATGTACCACCACCACATAGCTCTATGGCTGCTGGGATTATCACCACTGCCTGACCTCAATAGATCAAGACTGACTTTACTTTCTGAATCCTCAAGCAAACTTTAATAAATCAGAAATAATATGTCATCACAATTCCCCATTTCCCTTTACTGGTAGGCTCTAGCCAATAGCTGCCATTCACTTTATGTCCATGGGAATGACTGCTCTGTGCACCTCATTTTAGTGAGGTTATATGTTCATGATTCAATTATCACATGTATGTTGAAGACCTCACATCTTTATCTCCTGCCCAGATGTCTCTACTGAAATCCAGGCTCCAGAAAGCCTTCCAGTGCACCACTCTAAAAAAAAGAAAAAAGAAAAAGAAAAAAGAAAAGAAACTCTGCCTAACAAAACCTCCTTTGTCTTTGTCCTTGTGTTCCAGTGTTCCATATCTGAAAGAGTGTCCATGCCCTTTAACCAGCTACTAAAGGACTATTACTTTTCTGCTTCCCTAGTATTGTTTTACCATGCATTTTATAATTTTACCGTTTTTCCTAGGGGACTACTTTCACACTCATTCCTAGTTCTTTAAGTGGCCTTATAACTTAGAGTTGATGATGTAAGTAATTCATAATTCTTGGCTTTTCAGAAAATCCTGATGGGTTTTGCACACATTAATTCCTAACTCACTGGATTACTACAACTGTTATGACTGCCCTTCTAGCCCACCCCCATTCCTTTGTAACACCTGATGGCCCACAGAACCACTCTGTCAGGGACTCCCAGTGGCCACAGTAGGCTGTGACTCTGGTAGGTGACCTTCATTATCCTTCCTCCTTCCCCTCCTTCCACTTCACCTCCATTCTGTGGAGACTCTTGACTCTTAGAACATACCCAGAGTGATCCTAGTTCTTTCCCACTGTGCCTTTCAGCCTTCCCTTCTAGCCTAACTCCATTCATTTGTGACACCTGCTGACCCAAAGAACCCCTCTCCAGGGACCCTACAGCCAGCACACTTAGGATCCAGAGTGGACAACAGCAACAATAGCAGAACATCCACCCAGGAAAGATGAGACCAGACATCTAGACAAAGAAACATCTCACTCCAGATGCCTAGATCACAGCACAAAAATAAATAGCCATGAGCAGCCAAGACAGTCTGCCTCCTCCAGAAGGTAGCAACCCTATTGTAGTAGACTCTGAGGAAAGCAGTTTAGCTGAAGCACGGGACTAAAAAATAGTTATTGTGAATATGTTTGAAGACCATAAGGAGGATACACTGAATGTTTTAATGAAGGCCATGACACAAAGAATTAAATGAAATGGTGAAAAAAGTTCAAGATAGGAAAGTAGAATTTAAGAGAGAAATAAAATCACTAAAAAAAAAAAAAAAACCCACACTGAAAATAAAAAACTCAAGGTGTCAAAAACAAAATAAACAAACAAACCCTTAGAGGCAAGCTTCAACAAGTTAAGACATGTAAGAGAATTTCAGTTCTTAGCAAGAAGTTAGAAGAAATGGAAGCTGAGTTAAAAGTTAATTCTAAAAGATGAAATGTTAGAAGACATGGGAAGTCAGTTAAAGAAAATATTAAAAGTAAATCCAGGCACAAAACAACTGATTAAGAGATGAAACAACCCGAGTTCCAGATATTTCTACAACTTCATCAGAACCCCATAGCTAGGACTTACTCAGACTGCTTCAAGACCCTCATTGTGACTATTAGCCAGTATGCTGCTTCTCACAATTCTATATAGAACTGTAGACTAATAGATAATGCCTTAAGACTGGTCTAGACTGTAGGGTCAGAAATCCCCACAACAAACAAACAAACAAACAAAAAACAGTTAATCATTCCTTGCATTAGTTTTCAAAAAATTGCCACATGGTTAGTTTTGTGTCAATTTGACACAACCTAGGGTCATCTGGAAAAAAGAAACCTCAATTGAGAAAATGTCTCCATCATGCTGGCATGTAGACAAACCTGTAGACATTTTCTTGATTAGTGATTGATATGGGAGAACCCAGCCCACTGGGGGTGAGGGGTACTATCCTTGAACGGGTAGTTTTTGAATTGTATTATAAAGACAAGTCAGTAAGTAGTATTTCTCCATGGCTTCCTGCCTGAATAAGCTGAAGTAAACCTTTTCCTCTCCAAGTTTCTTATGGTCGTGCTGTTTATCATGGCAATAAAAAGCAAACGGAGTGACCCACACCTTTAACCACTGAACTCAGGAGGCAGAGGCAGATGGGTGTCTGTGAGTTCGAGGCCATCTTGGTCTACAGAGGACAGCCAGAGCTACACAGAGAAAGTCACCAGAAAACTAGACCAGTATAGTGGCAGGAGGAGAATTAAGTTACAAGTGCAGGATAAAGGCCAGCAGGGAAGACGGGGGGAAGGGAATGGTCCTGATTCCTGGGTAAACATGATGATCATTACCAACTTCCATCTTATCTCTTGAGATGATAAGCCTTTGGCAAGATTGTCATTATACCTGCCAGAGTTATATCTGGCAGCAAATCAGTATCACGGAAAGGATAGTTGCCCTGGCTTTCCCCAGTGGTCTGCCAGAAACAGTAACTGTCCATGTTCTGAGTTGCACAGGATGATCAAGGAAAGGTCACTTCAGAATGTAATTCAGACTCTGGGGGCAAGGAGGAACAGTCTTGATGAACTGGACCTCAAACTGCTGTGCAGAAGCTTATCTATTGATTGTTACACAAAAGTTGGTTTTGGGGTAAAACAAGTTCCTCATACCAAAGCCCCTAATCTAATCTGTGTTTTGGGAAGGAAACACACCCCTGCAACTTTACTCCTTATTATACACTGTTTGCAGTATTCAATAATACAAGACATTCAAGTGTGCCAGGACCATCTTGTGACCAAAATCAGACAGAGGATGTAAAGCTTCAGAAAAACAACTCTATAGATAACAGAAAACAACCACTGTTTCCTACAGTGATTTCTTCAAGGTCAAAAAGTATTTCTAGAAAACAGCCATTCTAATATTTACCCTAGATACAGTGATTGTATTAGATTTCCAGTACAAGTAACACTGTTTAGAAGTCCTGGGGAGTTAACATTCCATGACCTTTGTTACACAGGACCACCGAGGATTCCTGTTCTTCAGCCGTGCTGTCTATGAATCCATGGAGAGCCTGATAGAGGACTTCATTGTAGTCCCTCCACCCCTTTTTTCCTTCTCACTTGATTTCATAAGACTGTACCACTCACAATGTATAAGCATATAAACTATCTGTCCCAGTCTCCTTTTCTGGGCAAAGGCACTTTTCCATGGAAGCATGGCAGTTACTTTCCCAACCAAATCTTAATCATTATACATCCCTTGTGGAAGGTTCCAATTTATTGGCTTCCTTGCATGGTGCCTATGAAGTGTTCTTGGAAAAACTGTTAGACCCCAATTTAATCAAACCTTTAGATTTTGTTTGGAGGGTGATACTCCTTAAACATATATAACACTGGAAAGCAATAGATAAGCCAAGAATGTGTAGCTTTCTTCAAGTTAGCTACCCAGATTCTTCAAATGTGTGCCACATGGAAAAACCATATAGAAGGAAATGTGGGGGAGATTTTCCAGATTAACCTCCAGATGGAACCCTCAAACCTTGGTTGCATCGTAGATTAAAGTTCCATATAAATCTTCAGAAGACAATTAGATAATATAAAAAATGACTGGGGGATTAGTGAAATAGCTCAGAAGGTAGGGGAGCAAGTTGGGTTCTTGGAACCTACATAGTGGAAAGAAAGAACTGGCTTCCCCTGTTTGTCCTTTAACTTGCTTACATGCACTGTGGCACAAGTGCCATACATATACACATAAATTCATTTTTTAATGACTTGTATATTAGTTGTGAGTACTAATAGAATATAATTGCTAAGTTCCTTTAATGTGATAGTGATATAATTCTATAAAGGTTGTCTTCATTAGGTAGTCCACATTGAAAAGTTTTAGCAATTATTGTGCTGTATCTACTATATGTTTAAAAATATTTATATCTATGTGTTTATGGAAAAGAGAATTCAAATTTTATAAAATGTTGGCACATTGAATGTTAAGTTTGAAGGTATTTATAGTCCCCGTCTGTTGGTACCTAAGTTGTTTAATGCTTTTCATAAAGTATTAAGGGAAAACTGGGTCAAAGTTAGAATATATCCCTATTTGAAGAAATGTGTTAATCATCTTATTTTCTTAAGCCAGTTTAATGTTCACAGCCAATATGTGATCAGAGGCTAATTCATACACCTCAAAGTGGCTATTCACACCCAAGTTGCTATGCTCTCAAGAGCTTTTTTTCCTGTCTCTAGCAATTAATCAGGTAGGAAAAAAAAAATCAATGTCAATTCTACATACCCAAATTCTTGTTGGCAGAATAATCAGTAAGTAGTTCAGAGAGTGGCTTCCCATAAAAAGCTGCATTCAACTTGCAGAAGTTGGAGGCAGTCAATCTCTTCAGAGAAATTATGCTTTAGAGGTAGATTTCAATTGATGGTACAGGCTTCTTAGTGACAGACAGATGTGAATTAAGTAATATTTTTAAATGCACTTATTTCAGGCTTCTGATGTTAGCACCTACGTTTTACTCAATGTGAAAACTTCCCCAACCTGGTTTATTAATATTTTGTTTTGACCCAGTTTTCCATCATTTACCTGGCCTTTATCCCCAAGGTATCTCCAGGCAAATGTGTTCCTGCTTTGTCGCTGGGCATTTGACTGACCAATGTCTAGCCTTTCCCCCATTACACATGGAAAGCATGCTTACATTGCAGTTATGCAATCAATCTGGATACCTAAGCTCTGAACTCCTAAAGGGTCTTTTCCAAGTAGAGTTGTTTCCATTTTGTTCTGAGAGCAGCTTCTCTCATGTCTGTAAGTACTTATAATTCACAAATGTTTATTCTTCCCATGTGTAATAATAAAAGTAACCTTGAAATCAAAGGCTAAGCTCGTGACAAACAGCACCTAAATCTTAATGTCTTATAGTTTTTTCTACATGTCATCAGAGGCAGCACTGCTACAGGCTATGGACCAATTAGAGTTGTGTCCTTTACCTCTGATTCTTTTTAACAGTGACTAACCAAATGCGACTCAGCCCATGAAGGTTGGCAGCAGTTCCAGTGGCAAGCAGAAAAAAAATCCTTGGGTCACCTGAGGGACTTGCCCAAAACTGACACACTATCATTTCTGTTCACACTCCATTGATCAGAGCCCAGCCTCAGTGAGGAGAGGTCATATGGTCCATCTTGGTGAATTTTGTGAAGGGCAGGGAAAGAAAAAACTGTAGACAAGTATATAGATATACATATGTATATATATACATATATATATATATCTTAGCTTCTCTTGGGCTTGTTATATACTTACAACTAAGTTCTGATTAAGAGAATATGAGAAAATGTGATATACCACCTCTTGCCCTTGCTGGTCTAAGACTTGCCTTTTCCCTACATGGCATCTGGGAGCACAGTAGAACTACAGATACATTGGAATGGCTGTCCTGTCAACCTTACCTCTGGCCTGTTACAGGTATCTTATTCATACTTACAGAGTTTTGCATTTCAGTTATAGTCATGTAGAGCAAGTGTATAATTGGTGTGTAATTCATTCAGCAACTATTCACTGGAGGTCTTCTTTGTGCCATGGATCATGCTTGGCCTTAAAGAAGAAACAATGGGCAAAACCATAATTGGCTGTTTTGTATCTTGAATGACACAATTCTTGGCATGAATAAGTTGTATAGAAGTTATAGAGTTGTGTAGAACTAATTCTATACTAATGCAAGAAAATCTGGACAAACAATATATAAGATCTTTGTGCTGTAACAATTTTAACTTCCTAGTTGTGACAGTATTCTATGATTCTACCAGATGTTGCTGAAGAGAACTAGGTGAAAGGTCCACATGATCTTTGTAGTCTCACATCTATCTGCATGTGAATCTATATAAGCTCAAGTGAAAAACAGAAACTCGAGTCTTCTGTTTCATGTTTAAGTTACAAAACTAAAAAATCAAAAGGAGGGCACTGATGATATCTTTGACTGGTAACAGCCCAGCTTCACCAATCCAAATAATAGCAGTGCCCTGACATAGCAGAGTGATTGTTTAAATGAATTAAGCAGAGAGATTTGAGGCAAGAATACTTAGCCTGAACTGTGTGATGCAAGGGTGTTACAAAGTACTTCTTTCTCTCTTTAAATAAGCATCCATATAATTTATCACCAGCCAGAGACACTTGAAAATAATTCACACTGGAAGAAGTTGGTCACTACCTTTAATTCATTGTGGTGGTGTTTGTTATAACAACCTAGCCTCTTCTGACTAGTACAGAGGATGTTTTATAAGCCAAGGTAGGATATACAAGTTTGAGTAACAAATAAATCCCAAACCTCAGTGACTTAAATGTACCCAGATGCTTATTTCTTGTTGGTGCAAAAGGCAGTATGATGTTTGTGTCTTCTATTCTCATTTTGATTACAACTTCCTGGGTTGTTAGAAAATAGAAGAAAAAACTGAAAGGGGACATGATTTTATGGGTAAGTCCACTGGCTTCAACAAGCCAGGCACTCATTTTGTTCTTAGTTCACAGGTTAGTAGGTGGGATGGCCAGAGCAACAGTTGAAGTGTCTCATGAGGCCATCTGGGCACCAGGGTTGGCTCTTCCTTCCTCAGCAGGCTATGGCATCCTTAACTCAAGTGGGACCCAATTTTCATTTCCAATCTCCAGAACACTACGATACTAAATTTGTTTTCAGTCACAGACCTGTGGCAATTTGTTACCAAACTCAATAGACCTTACCTTTTTGTGAGAACATAGACTGAACTAAAGGCCTGACTGCTTTGGAAAGAGGTCAGTGTTGTGACACAAGCCCACTGGGACAAGATAGTGAAACAAGGATGAGATGTAAACACATAGACTGTTCTTTCCAGAGGCAGTGACTAGGGGCAAGTGTAACCATTAATTTCCTACACAGTTAGTATTGAGAAGTATGTGAGAAGGCTAGTTAAATCAATGACACTGTGACTATAACTAACAATGAGTTCCTAGGAAGCTCTCAGAAAGAATGCAAAAAGGTATGTGTATTTTCACAAGAAAGTGAGTCACTATATAAATGCAATGTGGTAATGTCATGTATGCTAAGATTCCTTTTGTTAGAAGTCAAAACCATATGTTTGGAGAGGAAAGTACCCATTTGGATTAATGATGCCGAGTAGCAGCTAAGAACAGTTGCCCTAGTGACGCTGTGGCTGTTTCAGGAACTGAGAGGGGTTGTCTGAAAAAAAAAATTCCTAGAAGGATAAATGGGCAGATTATTAATTTAGCTCCTTCCAAAAGTTATATAATACTTGCTTCTAACAAGAACAAAAGGATTGTTCCAGCTCTGGTTGGCTCTTACCTTCTTAGGGATCTCAGACAACAGAGCAGAGCGTCATTGTGGTGTGCTGAATTTGTTTCTTCTCTGCCATAGCCACTATCTTCCTTTTATTAAACCTTGCAATCCCTGGCTAATCAATAAAGAACTTGTTCTAACCTTGCAATTGGCATGTGGTAGCTTCCCTCCCATCCCTAGCCTTCTTACAATATTATCGCTATGGCTGAAGGAATACTGTCAGGAAGGTAAAAGAGGTGAGCTAAGAATCCCCAATTATGCCCCATAGTAAGTGCCATGAGGCTGCTCATTGCTTTTTGAAAAAGTTTAGGCATGTTATTTGGCCACTGTCTTCTGCTCCTGACTGATGAGACACAATAGAGTTAGTAATGCACTCTAGGGCACATCCTAGTTTCTCCTAAATGCATCAGCCATAATAGGATAGTCAACTTCAGTTAAGTTGAAGATTTGTGGGTACAAGAAAGACTCAGAATATGCCCTTTCAAAAGCTCATCAGTGTTAGCCAGTAATTAGTCTGTTTTCTGTTGGTACAACAAGGTACTTGATGCTGTGTCCATTATTAAGGCACAAGCTTTTTTAGCAGCTGAAAGGTTCTAAACAGCATTGTGCCAGAGTCCTACTGAGATTACCTAACTATATCCCAGCATGGCAGAGAATCTAAAGGGGAATCAGCCATGCACAAGAGAAACAGAGTACTCTAGAAATGTAAGGTTGGAATTGGCTTACTAACAACCTAATGTTTTGAGAGCTTACTAGCTGCAGGAGACTAGCATTAGGCCCTTTCCAGGGGTGATGGCCATTACAACTTAAGCTACAACTGCTAGACTCATCTCTTCAAGTTCTGGCCACCCCAACACCACCACTCTGGGAATAGTGGCTCCAGAACATGAAAACTTGAGAGGGAGGGCTCTCAAGTTATATCCAATCTGTAACAGCTAGTTCCCAGGGAGAAACAAGCAAACTAGATAGCTTCCAAGGTTCTCGGTGTGGACGGAGGGGAGGAGAGTAGAACTCGGTAAAGGTGCAACTTTTCCCATAAAAGTAGCTTTTATGTTTTTTAAAGTTCTTTTCAGTGGGAGGGAAGTGGTAAAACTACAGGAAGAAAGGAAAAAAAAAAACTAGTCAGTGTTGCTATTACAGTATTTCTATTATAATAACAGATTTGGCTTCATCTTTGATTTAAAAGAAACCTTTTGATAAAGCAAGAATGCAAAACACCCCATGCCTTGCTTTGTCTTTGTTTAATGCAATATTCAGCGAACAGGGCCTAGGAAACAACTCTAAAAATTATTTAAGCAATTCGGAAAATAGAAATTAAAGATCCTTTTTTTTTTTTTTTTTTTTTTTGGATACAAGGTCTCACTATGTATCCCTGGCCATCCTGGAACTGACCATGTAGACCAAGCTGGCCTTTAAACTCAGAGATCTAACTGCTTCTGCCTCTGAGTGCTGGAATTAAAGGCACGTGCCACCAAGCCTGGCTAAGATAATGAATTTAAATGATCTTAAGATATCACAACTATCAATAGGTAGTAAATCTCTTTGATCTCAGATATTATTTTGTAAAAAGTAGAAGATAAAATTGCTCTGTAAGAGACAAACAGAAAAATGGAAAGAATGGCAATGACCCCTCAAACCCAACTTTACTAAGGCCAACAGACTCTGAGCAGGGTAATTTTTGTTCAGTTGAATTCATTTTAGAATCTTGATTTTAGAACAAAACTTACCTAGCTCTTGAGCCAAGTTCCTTATTCCTGAAAACAAATTCAAGAAGGGCTGTGAGCTGTGAAAGAATTCTGTAGGAAATGTAAGGTTCAAACTCACAGGCTTCCAGAGTGTCGTCAATCAGAATTATACAAGAAAAAAAAAAAAAACAAACAAAAAAACAGCGTTCTTTGTTTTGTTTTGGTTTTCAAGACAGGGTTTCTCTGAGTAGTAGCCCTAGCGGTCCCGGAACTTGCTCTGTAGACCAGGCTGCCCTTGAATTCAGAGATCCACCTGTCTCTGTGTCTCAACTGCTGGGATTAATGGGCCACCACTGCCCCAAAACAGTTCACTCTTAAATACTTAGACAGAGAAAATCTAATGATATGCATCAGTGACTACCCAAAAATCAGCATCAGAAAAAGCAAAGTAACAAATGTTAGGGGCTGGGAAGATGGCTCAGTCAGGAATGTACTTATCCCCTTGCAAGCATGAGAACCTAACCTGAGCAGGCAGTCAGGCAGATCTTCTGACCTACTAGTCTAACTTACTTGATGTGTTTCAAACCAATGGGAAGCCCTGTCTCAATAGAAGATGGACACCATCTGAGGATGATAGGCTTTCTTCCTAAAACAAACCAAAAAAAAAAAAAAAAAAAAAATGGAAAGGGAGGGTGGAAAGACAATCTATTTTCAAAGAAAATAAAGTTAAATTTGAGAATTCTGCTTACTATGAGGTCTACAACTGAAACGAAAATTCAAATCAAATACTCAATATATGTATTTAGTGGCAGATTGCATAGCTGAAGAGAAACCAGAGGACTGGAAGACACGTTAGATCCAGAATGAAACTTATGGAGAGGTGGGGTACTGATAAATGGGAATAAAAGGCCAAGAGACAAGGAGATAGTGAGAAGGTCAAAAGTACCTTTATTTAAATCCTGGAAGAGAAGAGTGTATATCTAATATCTCAGCACTAGTTTCCTGAGACATAAAGCCATAACTTCAGGAGCAATATAGGATTACTAAAACAATTGTCTATTAAGATACTTTGTAGTGAAACACAAGTAAACCAAAGACACAGAAGTGAACCTTAAAAGAAGCCTCTAAAATATGTATTAAACAAATACATGGACAGAGTAAAATTCAGACTGGTGGTTTGTTGTGGCAACTGAACATCCATCCAAGAAATGTATGCCTAACAAAAATATCTTTTAAGTTGGATATGGTGTCACATACTTGTAATTCCAGCAGCTGCAAGGCTGAGGCAGAAAGACAGCAAGTTAGAGGCTAATCTCATTTATATAGCCAGACTCTAACTCAAAAAGTAGGTTGCAATTCAGTCTAAGAAAATATAATTTTCAAAGTAGAGGGGAAAATAGAATAATTGTAAAAGAAGTCTAGTAGAATAATTCTTACATAATCTGAAGATTATATAAGTGGTAGGTAGTAACAAATCAAATGAAATTAAGTCAATAAATTTTAAATCTAAAGCAATCAGCAATCATGCATTAAAAGGCTAATGTTCCTGTTAAAATGAATTATTAGACTGGATTAAACAATACTACATACTACATGTTATTTGTAAGTGGAAAATCTAGCATGTAAAAATGCACAGAAACAAAGTAAAAAAAAAAATGGAGATAAGCCATGCAGCAATAATCAGGTGTCTATAGAACCAAGGTTTCCTCCATAAACTTTCAACTTGCCAGTTCTATATCCATGTGGCCTCAGTAAAACCAAATCCACAGTAAAGGGGTGATTCAACAAACTACCACTCATTAGTAACAGCGAGTTGTGTGGCACATTACAAAGTTAGCCTAATGACTTTATATAGGTGATCACATCCACATGTTCTTTTCCAGTGCTGTGAACCTTCATTAAATACCTAAAGTATGTCTCAGTACATTTTTAAGGACAGAAAATACAGAGCATGTTTTCTGAACACAATGAAGTAACAAAACTATAACTAGGACACTTAAATGTTAGGGAGTCTAAAACTACTAACTTCTTATGGAATGTCCACTGATTCCCTCCTTTTCGTTTCTAATTTAGATTATTCATATTCTTCTGGTTTTTCTTGTTCAATCACACCAAAAGTTTATAGATTTTTTTTCACATTTGAAGTGCCAGCCTTGACCTTGTTGATTTCCATTGTGTGTTTTTATTAATGTTTATTTTCTTCATAGCTTTGAACTTTTGAAAATAAGACAGATTATTCAATTTAACAATAATGTCTATAAAGTATGATTTGAAGTTCCAAGACATTATTATTAATTTGAAAGAAAACAACAGGAAAAGTGGGCTAAAAGTCTTGGCAGCTGATGGGGTGGGAGATACGAGGAGAGGAAGAGAGTTCACTGTGCCTTTTGAGCTAGTGTCAGAGAAAACAGGCAAGTTTAGCAATGGAGTCACAAGGCAGCTAGCTGCATGCAGAAGTGGGAGAGCTTCAGAGAAAGAAAAAGACAGACCAGTGTCAGGGCAGCATTCTTAGGCTTTTGACCAGTGACCAAAAGAGACAGAAAGATGGGAAAGGGAAAGTTAACAATTTTTGGACTTAGCTTTGGAAAGGGAGCAGACACTGCTGCATTACACAAGCTCTGGAAGCAGCTGTCTGCATGGTATTTTTAACAGACTATGTAGGCTTCATTGGGAGTGGTGCTACATACCTAAAACCCCCAGTACTTAGGAAGCAGACGCCAGATTGCAAGCTAGAGGCCAGACTCATTCATCTATAGGCAAGTTGCAAACTAGCTAAGCATACACAGTGAGAGCTGTCTCAAAAACAACAAAAACAAGGGACTGAGATGGCTCCGTGTGTAAAAGTGCTAGCTACAAAGCCTGATGGCCTGAATTCAATTACCAGGACATCCACATATGTGTGTGGGCACACGTGTGCAAGTCAAAAGACAATTTACAAGAGTCCTCTCTTTTTGGCCATGTAGATCCCAGGGTTAAAACTCAAGTTGTCAGGCCTGGCAGCAAGTGCATTTACTCACTGAGCAATTTTTCTGGTCCCATTTCATTAATCCTTAAAGAACTGTGTTTTACAGGTGAGAAAATTGCAGGCAGGACAGGAAACAAATTTATGGAATATAGGCCCTAAGTTTGTATCTGAGACCATAGGAACTTTGCTCTCTTCAGTGAGTCCCTAACAACCCCAGAATCTCCTCCTATCTTTTTAGACCTTAATGGGCACTTAATAAAAATAGTCATAGTTAAGATAGTGGGAGCTTGCCACTCACTAACTCTTCTTGTATAATCTCTAGTTACACCATTACAACAAAAGCTAAAAGGGGAGGGAAGATACAGGGGAAGCTAAATGTGTAGGAGTATGTAGGTTGTCTATAGCTCCTTAAATTGGTGAAAATTCCCACATTCCTCAGTTCATCTAATAGTGTCCATTGCTAGACTCAAGTTGTAGGCTCTTCTTATTGAACCCCTCTCTGGCAAAGATACGCACACTTGCTCAGAACAATATACTGCTTATTTTAGAGCAAGATTACCACTGAGAAAACAGATCCAAAAGCTTGGTTTTCTCACTTCTCTCCTCATTTTATCTGTATATGGCATGGGCCTTGGGGAATTTTTCTTGTGTTTCAGTTAAGTATTGCCTTCTGTGCCTTCTAACCTCAGTGTCTTGATGTTGGAAGAGAGCTACTTGGCTAGCCATTCTTGATACATCCTCATTTACACTATTTTCACTTCAGGCACTCTTCCTGAGTCTGCAATCATACTGACTTATCTTGTTATAGCCATTGAGCTCACTATTATCCTGACAAAAGACAGGAAAGGACACACATCAAGGTAAGTGGTTTGTTTACTGGCCTGGGCCCATCTGGGAATAAGTGAGTCTTTTATTTATTTTTTGTTTTTTCAAGATAGGGTTTCTCTGTGTAGCCATGGCTGTAGTGGACCTCATTTTGTAGACCAGGCTGGCCCTGAACACTCAAGAGATGCCTGACTCTGCTTCCTGAGTGCTGGGACAAAGGAGTGCACCTCAACCACCTGGCCAAGAGTCCTCTTTTAAATCCAGGTTTCCTTATGGAGAAACCCTACTTTCAGCCACCACATTTTGTTGCCTCTTTGCATGGGTTTCACTGCTTTCTAAGCACAACCAACACTACTCATGGCTTGAAAAATGTTGAATCTAAATGGGCATGTAAAGCATGGAATCTACTTTTAGGTAGAGACATGCTCTTGTCTTAGTGGTCGATCCAATGGGACAGTGACAGGGACCTGGCTAAGGGATCAACCACCTCCAAAAGAACGGTTCACCTTAAAAAATAAGGTGCTTTCCTTTCTAGATTTTCTAACCCCCAGTACAGTTCCAGGCAAGCACCTTGCCATTCAATTGTGAGTATATGCCATTCTGAGACCTATTTCTTTTTCTTCTCTTCTGAGAATGGACTCAGAGATCCACTTGATTCTGCCCCAAGTGTGGTGAGATTCAATTTTTATAAATTTACCCCACTTCACATTCTTGGGGCCTTTGTCTCTGTAGACTTTAATTCTGGAAAATTACTAGCTCAGTTCCCCTTATTCTTTCTCCTCAACTACGATTAAATGTTAAAAATGTCTCCCTTCACTGAAAAACAAATCTCAATGGAATTTACCCATACACCTATATTTTCCCATTTTAAAGCTACATTCTAAGCAACTTCACACATCTTTCCATTCAGTAACTGCTTTCTCATGTATCTTGTTTTGTTGCCAAGTGCTTCTTTAAGCATTATAATCATCTTTAAGTATTTTTATAAATACACTGTTAATTCAGTATGACAAGCCTATTAGCTATGTTTCTTTCTGTTGGGCTTCACTTACATGGTTTTCCTCAATATATTTGATTGTCTTTGCTTCCAGATTACTGCCATTAAAAATTATTTATGAAAGCTGTGGAGGTGCACCCCTGTAACCAGAGAACTTTGGAAAACAGAAACAGGATTATTTTGAGGCTAACCTGGGATAGTGACTTTGCCACAAAAATCAAAAAGGAGAGATAGCTTTAAGTGTTACTTGAGATTAAATTAAGCTAGTTCTCGCATTTCTGTGCCTGCCATGTCTCAGGCTCCTGTTACCTAAACCCGAGTAAAATCAGGGGTGTTTTCACCTTTTCTTCTTTCACTCTGCCTATTATTAACAAGGCCATTCTCTCTATACTCAGGGCAGGGGTTGGCTCTGGTTTATTTTGCTATCACTCTGTAGGGTATAGCAGTTTTTTGGAGACACCAATATAACTCTTCATTCACCATTATTGTGGGACTATGTGGTAACTTGGAAGAAAATGGCCCCCACAGGGAGTGGCACTTTTAGGTGATATATCCTTGTTGGAGTAGAGGTGGTCTTGTTAAAGGAAAGTGTGTCACTGTGGAGGTGGGCTTTTTGAGGCTTCCTGTATGCTCAAGATACTGCCCAGTGTCTGAGACCACTTCCTTTTTGCCTGCAAAATGTTAAGAGCTCCAACACCAAGTCTGCCTGTACAGGGCCATATCCCACCATGATGATAATGGAATGAACCTCTAAACTGTGAGCCACCCAGTTAAATATTTCCCTTTATTAGAGTTGCTGTAGTCATGGTGTATTTTCACAGCAATAGAAATCAACCCTATGAATGGTATTGAATTTCTCTCACCCAGAGAGCATCAGTAGTCTACAATATAGGCTGCAATTTATCTTAAAGAACTCTATTTTTAAAAGATCTATATTAAGTTTGTGTGTTTATTAAGGCCAAAGGCATTGAAAAGCCCTGAAGCTGTAGTTTGTAAGCCTACCTAGTGGGCACAGAGAACCAAAGGTGGCATGGGTCCTCTGCAAGAGTAGTAAGCCCTAACTGCTGAGCCATCTCTGTAGCCCCCAGGATCCTATTCTTAAACTGCTTCGGGGTTGTCCACTGTCTTTTCAGCTTCAATGCTCTCTTAAGGTATTTACATGTTCACTGCCCACCCCCCATAATTTTATGTGGAAACAATCACCAATACAAAGTTGGGCCTTTGGGAAGTGATTAAATCAAGAGGGTGGATGGGAGTACTCATATATGGTATTTTTTTTGTGTGTGGGGGGGTCCTATCAAGAAGGCTCATGACCCCTTGATCTACACATGGTGCACTGAGGTCTTCTATGAACCTGGAAATGGATCCTAACCAGACATGCAACCCAAGGGTACCCCATTATTATACTTGCCATCCTCCAGAATTGTAAATAGTTATTTCTAAACTATTCAGTCTACAATTTGTTATGGCAGCCAAATGTACTAAAGACAGGATACTACTCTGTGCCTTTAAAAGTTACATTGTTTTTGACCCAAATAGCTTAGCATTCCTTTATCAGAAACAAGAGTGTCTGTTGGCTTTCCAATTTACTCTTCACCATGCCAAATCTCTCTTAACCTTAGACACTTTAAAAATATATTTTGATTCACCTACAAGTTGACATTTTTGCTTTTTATTTTCTTCTTGTGTAGCACTTACTAGAAAAGTTGAGGTTAATCACTAATCTCATATCCATGGACTGGTACAAACAGGCTTATCCACAATAAACTCATGACTCTGCAGCATGGTATCCCTACAGGACAACTAGAAACCAGGAGACCCATACATGAGTTCACCTGAGTATCATTTATCTGGCCCTAGATATATTACTCAAGGACAGGCCACAAGGACTCTTTATTTCCCATCTCTGAATAGATGGGGGCTGCAGTACTTGTCCTTAGCATTCAGTGCATTGAGGTAATCAGGATGCTAAACTACAAGGAGGCTCAGTTGGTAAGGGCTTGTTTTGCTCCCCAAGAAGATCCAAACTTGGTCCCTAGCATCCATATCAGGTAGCTTACAAGTACTTAAAACTCCAGCTCCAGTGGGATCTGATGTCTCCAGCTTCCTAAGACACATGCATTAACAAGCACATAGCCCCACACATACATGTAATTAAAAATAAACAGAACTTTCTTTAAACATAACCACAGCCAGGGATGTACCTCACTGATAGAACACTTGCATAGTATTCATAAATCTACTTTGTTTGGTCCACAGCACCACAAAACTCACAATCTTTTCTGAAAAGTGCCCAGCCTCAACATATTTAACTTGTGTCATCCTTGAAGCTAGGTAGTACCTTATGTCATGTTGGAGTTCATATGGGGGGACAGGAATGTGAGGAATGGGACCAAGCTACCAGCTTCTTTGGCCATAAGGTACATGGCCTTTTCTTTAGCAAATGAAGTCCAATCCCTTTTCTCAATGACTACTGGGAGTAGAGTCTGTTCTTTTTGCCTACCACAAAACAGCCACTCTGGAGTATTCTTGAACATGTGTTTTGTCTTTATTCAGGATTTTCTGTTTCCTACTCCTCAGAAATACCCAATATCCATACCTTTTTTCCTGGTTGGCTGTGGTCAATCTTCTCTGAACATTTTTAGTGCATTGGACAGTGGGTTGTATCTAACAGATTCTCAACAAATATTTGAATAAACTAAATCTGTGGATAGGGCCAAATTCACCATGGTCTTATGCAGAAAAAAAAAAGTGTGGATATTATACTGAAGAATTAAGTGGTAATTAATTAATTCTTCACCCCATCTTTCAAAACCTACTGGTGGGGATTTGGAGTTAGAGACAAAGTATTCTCAGGCATGCCCAGAGGGAGACATGGGCATTATTTTGTGAGATAGGAATCCTTAAAGAAATTTGGATCTGGCTGGAAAGTCTTTTGTGATGACAGTAGACTCTTAAGTCTAAAAACAAACTGTGACTTTCACCTGGTACTAATACCCTGTTCAACTACTATGAGTAAAGCTACTTTTACTGTTGAGATACCTAAGCTTTACTGGTACAGTTACTAATATTTTATATTGAATTTTGTTCATGATGAAATGCACAGTGACAGATCACTCACACAGCCTACCCACTCTAACAAGTTATCAGGATCAGATTGCTTATCCACGGTCTCTTCAAAATCATGTTTTCCCCTGAGACAAGCATGATCTAACTTCTGGCGAAACTTCAGTTATTAGCTTGGTGGATGAGTCTTCACTGATAAGATGGAAGTTTTTCTGGCTTAGATCCTGTACCACTTATAAGGAAAGATATGACACACAAAGGTTCTCTATATTACGCCATCTAAAGTAAGTCACAGCCTATTTATACTTGAGGCATTTCTTTATTAGGGTGTTGCCTTACCTTATCATAACTACCTGGCCTTTATGGCAAAGTGAGTTCTGAATGTATTCATATTTTACAATAGACAGTATACACATGTAGTACATAAAATCTTTACAACACTTTCTGAAACAAACAATATTGTTTTAAAAACATGATTTTCCTGCTCCTAATTACTGATACTTACTTTGCTCTTGTAGTAAAATGTCTTCCTTTGAAACATCTTTTTTATAGGATTCCCTGAATTTTCTCTGTAAGGTGCAAACTCACGTTGAAGATGTGTTCCATTACTTACTGAAGATACTGAAATTCTTTCCATTCTTAGTATATGTAAATACCACCTTCCAGGTTTTCACTTATTACATATGTTACTTATTAAGAGAGTTCACTTAAAACTCTTAAAAGTCTTACCAGTTCAATTAGTATAATAGTATATTCCAACAAATCTGCATTTTTAACATGACTATGTTACAGATTTGACTATGCCTTTTCTTTTTCTAGGACATCTAAATTGTTCCAGAAGTTATCTCCCTATCACAAACCATTATTGTTAAGTCTGTAATTCATGACCACTAATAAACTGATATTCCCTGAAGCTATTCTCTCCCTGAATTTGCCTGTTAGTGGCCCTTCTTGAATTTTTTTCCCACTGACCAAAGTATAGAGTTCAAAATTATACCAGACTTTCTACATTCTTTTTCACTCATTTATCCAAACAACATCTTTATAATAGTGAATGTGATTTCTAACTGGAGTCCTTTACCTTCATATTTTATGTCCAGAAATATATGCTTACTTGGGAGGATTTTTATTAAATGTTCCATCAATTTGAAGGGTTTTATATCTAGTGGCATTTTATATTCCTAAAGAGCTCAACTATTGTGACACTAGATCTGTCCTTGCTATGACTGAATGATGTAGAAAGAATTCCTCTCATCATTTAAAATTCTTCATTTACACTTAAAAATTGTAAGCCATGAGTAAGGATCTCAGAAATTCTTACATTCATAAAAATTTTCTTCTATTTGATTTCTTTGAGACTTGGAAGGCTGTGTCTCCCAGATAGGCATAGACATCCGCATCCTGGTCCCATCCAGAGCATTCTCTCCCTCATAGTAGATTATCTTCTGAAATGTGCCACTATGACTTTCCATATTTGCCATATTTAAAGATTCCTCTCCGGTATGGATTCTTTTATGCTTAGTAAGATTTGATCTGATATTAAATGCCTTCCCACAATCATTACATCGGTATGGCTTCTTTCCAGTGTGGATCCTTTTGTGTTGGTCAAGGACAGATCTGTAATTGAAAGATTTCCCACACTCACAGTTATAGGGCTGCTTTCCACGGTGGACACTTTTATGATTGATAAGACTTGAGTGTGAAATGTAGGCCTTTCCACATTCATCACATCCATAAGGTTTTTCACCCGTATGGATCCTTTTATGCACTGTGAGGCCTGAGCTGTTCCGGAATGCCTTCCCACACCAATCACATATATAAGGTTTCTCCCCTGTGTGGATCCTCTTATGTTGGGAAAGAAGTGAGCTGTAGCTAAATGATTTCCCACACTCAACACACTTGAAGGGTTTTTCCCCAAGATGGACTCTTTTATGGCTTATAAGAGTTCTGCTTGAGAAAAATGCTTTTCCACATTCATCACACGTATAAGGTGTCTTGCCAGGGTGTGTACTTTTATGGTTAATAAGGCTTGAGTGTGAGATGTAGGCCTTTCCACACACATCACATTCATAGGGCTTCTCCCCAGTGTGTATTCTTTTATGAACTTTAAGGCTTGAGTTGTTTCTGAAGACCTTCTCACACCTGTCACATTCAAAGGGTTTTTCTCTAGTATGAACTCTTTTGTGCTGAGAAAGGAGTGAGGTGTAGTTAAAAGATTTCTCACACACATCGCATTTGTAGGGCTTTTCTCCAAGATGAATCTTTTTGTGGTTTAAAAGGGTTCGGTATGTGATGAAGGCTTTCTCGCACTCGTCACACTTAAAGGGCTTTTCCCCAGGGTGGACACTTTTATGATTTATAAGGCTTGAGAGTGAAATGTAGGCTTTCCCACATTCTTCACATTTATAAGGTCTCTCCCCCGTGTGAATTCGTTTATGTACTTTAAGGCCTGAATTGTTTCTGAAGGCTTTTCCACACTCATCACACCCAAAGGGTTTCTCCCTTGTATGAATCCTCTTATGCTGTTCAAGGGCAGAGCTGTAGTTGAAGGATTTCTCACAATAGCTGCACTTATAGGGCTTCTCCCCCATGTGGATTCCTTTGTGATTTTTAAGGCTTGAGCGTGAGATATAGGCCTTCCCACACACGTCACACTGGTATGGTTTTTCCCCAGTGTGGAGCCTCCGGTGGACTTTGAGGCCTGAATTGTTCCTGAATGTTTTGCCACACACATCACATACGTAAGGTCTCTCTCCAGTATGAATGGTTTTATGCTGAAGAAGAAGTGAGTTATAACTAAAGGACTTGCCACACTCCTTACATTCATGGGCTTTCTTTCCAGGATGAATGCTTTTATGAACAGCAAGGCCTGAACTATAGCTAAATGCTTTGCCACAGATATCACACTTGTAAGGTTTCTCTCCTGTGTGGATCCTTTTATGCACTATGAGGCCTGAGCTGTTCCTGAAGGCCTTCCCACATTCATCACATTCATAAGGTTTCTCACCAGTGTGGATGACTTTATGCTGAATGAGGAGAGAGCTATAATTAAAAGATTTCTCACATTCATCACATTTATAAGGTTTATCACCAAAGTGGATGCTTTTATGATTTAGAAGTGTTCTGCATGTAATGAATGCCTTCCCACATTCATCACATTCATAGGGTTTCTCACCTGTATGGATTCTTTTGTGAACCCTCAGGCCAGAGCTATTACTGAAGGTTTTCCCACAGATGTCACATTCATAGGGCTTCTCCCCTGTGTGAATCCTTTTGTGGACTCTCAGACCAGAACTGTTCCTGAAGGCCTTTCCACACTCACCACATTCATAGGGCTTCTCTCCAGTGTGGATCCTTTTGTGTTGGTCCAGAACAGAACTATAATTGAAGGACTTTCCACATTCATCACATTTACAGTTCTTCTCTCCAGAATGGGTGCTTTTGTGATTTATAAGGCTAGAGTAGGACATGTAGGCTTTCCCACATTCATCACACTTGTAGGGCTTCTCACCAGTATGAATACGCTTATGGACTCGAAGGCTGGAGCTGCTCCGAAAAGTTCCCCTACAGTCATCACACTCATAGCGCTTTTCTCCAGTGTGCATAATCTTATGTTGAACAAGACGAGAATTGTATTTAAAGGATTTTCCACACTCATCACACTTATGTGATTTCTTAACAGCAGATTTCTGCTGTGGAGTAGGGTGCATGTTTCCATTAATGTTCTCCACTTGTTCACCTTGTTCACTAATTTTCGGTTCTGTAGGGATAGTCTGGTATATGGTATTTACACTTGGGTACAAATTTTTCTCAGATGCTTCATCATTCTGTTCTATTTTTACATTTTCTGTGCTCTTAGATTTGTCAATCTTTTCTCTGATGCTACTTGTATCTTCTTTCATTATTTTCCATTCAGGCCTTCCCAATTGCTTCTCTACCCAATCACAAGTGTCACCGATCTGAAATGTCTGTATATGATCCTTGTGAAGAATTTCCACATTTGTGCACTGAGAAGACTCTGCATTTGAATTACTTTCATTCTTTTTAGCTGACTCCTCATCCTCCATGCTTGTCTTCAAATGTGACACTAGACCAAGAAAATGAAAATGATATGTTTATTTAGGGAAAAAATGAAATAATAATAGCAAATAACAAAATCAATTTATCCACTTGACAGGTATTTGCTTGTTGTGTGGCAGGTATCATTTTAAAAATAATTGTTAAAGATTTATGTAAGAGTGTTTTGCTTGCATGTGGTAGTGTGCACCATGTACAAGCTTGGTGCCCAATGAGTTCAAAAGAGGTAGTTGGATCCCCTGGAACTGGAGTTAGGCATGGTTGTGAGCTACCACTGAGTGCCAGGAACTGAACTCAGGTTCTCTGCAAGAACATTAAATGTTCTTAAGTTCTGAGTCATTTCTCCAGCCCAGTAAGAACTATTTTAATTGTTGGGGATATAATAGAAGATATTAATAAGATTTCAACACCTTCAGAACTACTGTTAAAACTAGAGTCCAGATTGTTAATCCATAGAACCTTTTCATTTCTGCATTAACAACCTAGCATGTGGGAAACCAGCATTGGACCGACTCAGATCCCCTGAACATGGGTCTTGGTTAGAAGGCCTAAGCAGTCTAAGGGACCTCTGACAGTGGAACCAGGATGTATCCTGATGCATTAAAGACTTTGGGAGCACATTCCCCATGGAGGAATACTCTTTTAGCCTATTCTTGACAGATTTTGTTGATCCTTCCTGGAAGGCATCACCCTCTCTGTGGAAGGGGAGGGTGGGGGCCATAGGAGGGAGAAGGAACTGGGATCGATATGTAAAATAAAATAATAAATATTTTTTTTAAAAAAGCTGAAAAAAGAAAACATAACCTAGCATGAAGGTAAGTTACAAATGGACTGGATTGATTGATACACAGAACCACATCTCATAGAAAAGCAACAACAACAACAACAAAAACAAGTGTCTAAAAAATAGGTGACAGAAAGAAAAAAATTGGGAAAACAAAGGCAAGGTTAATTTTTCTTTGAACAGTTACACATAAATCAGGAGAGAGTAGATAAAACTAAAGAAGGATAAATCAGTACCCTAGAAGAGGGATCAGGCAGGTTAGTAGTTAGATTATGAGGACAGTGATGAAGAAATAAAAAAGAGAGAAATCTATAGCAAGTGTAAAATTGATCTGGCCTTCTGGACTTTTCTGTGCCATGGAAAACATTGTGCTTGGAAAGTGGCTAAAATCATGGAAGAACTTATATGGTAGAACATGTTTCAGCCTGCCAAAGGATAAATTTTCATTCCTATTTATGAATAAATTAGTCATACAGCATTTCAAAGATTACAAACAGCAAAATGTGATGGTTCAATCTTATAATTCTGGCACTTTGGAGGCTGAGGCAGGAAGGTGACTACATGTTCCAGGCCAGTGAACTATGGCGTAAGACCTTGTCTTGAGAATGGTGAAACAAAGATGATAATACCTCAAGCCACTAAGCAAAGTATAGTTGGCCCTTCATACCTGCAGGTTCTGTAGCTGCAGACACAGCCAACCATGAATCAAAAATATTCAGAAAAACAAAGTTACATTTGTACTGAACATATATATGTTTTACTTTTTTTTTTTTTAACATTATTTCCTAAACAATATAACAAAGACTCACACTGTTTTTAGGCACAAGTAATTTGAAAAATGGCTTAAAGTACACAAGATAATATATAAAGGTCATTTGTAAATCCTGTACCATTTTAAATAGGGACTTGAGCATAGCAAAGTATATGGCAGACTGCTATCTGTGAGATCTTGAAACTAACCCCTTATATAGACCAGAATATGACTATGTAATTAGATTCAAATGCCTAGTTACATGACCTTTAAGAAAGTTACATAATGTCTTTGTACAGCAGTTTCTTCACCTATAAAAATGAAAATAATAGGGCCATTGTAAATATTAGATGATAGTCATATAAAACCAGTAAGAACAATACTTGAACCTTGGTCAGGGCAAAATGTTAATATAATTTTATTATTTATTATGGTATTAAAGGTTAAGCTACTGGATCAGGGTTAAACTATATGGAAAAAGCACATGGTTCAGAAAAAAAAGAAGCAGACTTTAATACCCAAGCAGAGATCCTGTTCTCCTGAAGATACTTTATGTGACATCAATACCTACTTTCTGACATACTGACTTCTAAGAAACTGCTCTAACTTATTCCAAAATCCTAGAAAATAAAGCAGCTATAAATCATAATCATCTTTTCCTCCTGCCCTGGGTAAAATTTCAGTACATTAATGTGAAATTCTGTGAATTTTAGAAAACTCCATATGTAACTATCTGAGGGGGAAATGGGCAATAAAAGATACATGATTTGGTGTGGACATGTGTAAAGAATACATATTATGCAACTCATTTCCATAGGAATAATAACCTCCTTTAGGAAATAGCTAGAAATTTAGGAGATCATTTAGAAGATGAAGAATCATCCAGCAGACATTAAAGCAAAAGCTGGTTCAGCCGAGGAAATATTACATAAAATTAAATCCCAGTAGGATATCACTGAAGAATGTATATTACCTTGGGTAGAGCAGTCCATGATACTTAAAACTAGAACTAATATGTGGGCTAGTGGAGTTCCAGAAGCTTCAACAGCAGTATATACTAAGCTATTTCTACATACAACAGAGACTTTCCATCCAATTCCTTTTCAATTTTAGCCTCTCCATCTTCCTCAAAAGAGGGAAAATATTAAGGTTCCTATAGCCATAAAAATCAATTTCCTAAAATAAAAAGTTGCTAGGGAATAAAAAGCTGTGACTACTAGCCATTCTGGCTATTAACATGTGCTATAATTATAAATGTGCTTCTATAATTTAAATGTGTTACTGGCATATAAATAGACATACCCAGAAATTATTCCAACTACACACAGAAATTGATGATGAGGATGGCATTACTGGGGAAAAGACAGTTTTTTAAAATAGTGCTGTAACAAATATAAAGCCATCTGTGAAATAAAAAAGATAAAATTAGATCTTCGATACCACACAAAGGGACAAACTCCAAAAGAACAGAGCTCTAAATATAAAGAAGCTTGAAATAATGACATTAGAATAACATACTAGAAAAAAAAAAAAAACACAAGTTAATGATTATGACCTAGGTATAGAGAAAGCTTCCTAATCATAAGCAAGATGCAGTACAAGACTAATATTTAACTATATAATACACTTTTATGGTAAAAAATAGCATATAAACAACTTCCTACACCCATTCTCAAAATGGTAGAAAATACTGTCAGAATTGTGACAAGATGTGAGGGGGAAAGGCTATACTGTTCCTTAGAACCCTACTTTAGGCCTTAAGGTTGTGTGACAAGGTGCCTGAGGCTGTCCAAAGTCTGTTTGGCTTACTAAGAGCTACTGGTATTCTAAGCTAAACAGTAAGCAGAACAAAATCTTCCTGGAAGACAGTGGCCGCTTCAGTAATAGAACTGCTTTCAAGGTATAAAGATGTGTTGGAACTTGCTGTTGGTAGAATACTACAGAATGAACAAAGTACAGATGATGTGTAATTGGTGAGTGCTAATTCAGTTGCATATACTATTACAGTGCCTCTGAAGACTGAAGGTGTAGCTATATGAATAGGTAGAGCTCATCTATCAGCTTAGACACTTCAGTAGCAGGATTAGTAGTTCTAATGGCTATTGGGACAAAACATTTGTCATTAACTGGAATGTACTCAAAACAGAAATCTAGCCAATCAAATATCTATGTTCCTAGAAAGACTGGGGTAATCTGGCCCTTAAGCCTTAAGATTCCACTGTCCTGATTTTTAAAACTGATATAACTGCTCTGTACCAGGCTATTACATTTGAGTCAAGACCATTCTAGTTTATCCCAAGATCAGCCCTTATAGAAAATAAGTTACATTCCAAGGGCTAGACTGATGTCAAACTCCAGCAGCACAGCTGTTCTTCTTAGTGAATGACTTCTTAGAAGCAAACCTGGCTCTGGTCTTCATATTTATTATATACCCAGCACCCCTCACCCACTGCCCAGGACTGGATCACCCCAAAAACAGACTTTGGAGAATGCTCAGATTTCTTTCTGCCAGACTTTGCAGATTCCACAGTAATATCTGAGTCAACCTATCTACAGGGCCTAGAAAAGTGACTCCTTTAAGAATCTACATCAAGAAGTTCCTGGAAAACCAGGGCCTCCAGGGTGTGAACAGCTGTTATGCCACCAGTTCTTTCTCTACTGAAGCTGAAAAGGGGAAAGATATACAAAGCTGATTGATCAAGATGACACAGGCCTGTCTGATTGGGGGCTGACTGCTCTGCAGAACCACATAAACTAGAGAAAATGGTAAATGGCAGCTGTGAAATCAGTGAGAAGTTTAAACTCATCCCCGGGGTTTGAAGAGCCCTAGTGTCAAGCCCAATTCTTGTACCAATTCTAGTGCAACCAATCCAATGATGTAGATATTGAAAGTCTAAAGTGCTTGGAGGCCATGAAACCACTGTCCATTCCCAGAAAAATCAGGATTGTATTGTCTAGAACAACCAGGACCCATATAGGATACACTGAGCCTTTTGTGAACTTTCACAAAGAAGGGAATTAGGAGGAGAGGGAGAAAAGGGAAGGTGGAGGGAGAGAGTGAAAGGAAGAGAGGAGAAAGGGAGTGCTGAGAAGGTCTCTGTAGAATAGCTTCTGGCAAAAGAAGGAAAGGATAAGGTAAAGGGCCTGTGGAACCCAAACCTAAGCCTAAGAAACAGAATCCCTAAATATGTGGCTTTGTTCTTCTAGAAGAGCTAACAGGACAAGCTAAGGCACCAAACTGCAATGGCTCTCAAATTAGAGTTGCTGATTTCATACAAGTCGTAAGGATCAATTTCTTTTCAGAGTGACTTACTAGGTCCTCATTGTAAAGAAAAAAGCCCCAAAGAAATGCCTACAACTGGGGACAACTGGTAAAGAAAAGCCTAGAAGACCCATGGCTACTTCCTGTTGTCGCTTTTAAAACTCTTTACCTGGAGAGTACCAGAAAAGGAGAAAAGGAACCTCAGTCCAGCTCTGCTCTAGAGGCTAATGACTGCTTTAAGGGGAAGCCCTAGAAACATTTCTTAATCAGACTCTACAAGAAGATAACCTAGACTTGGAGACTGGGATAGCTAGGCAGCATTTGCGATCTTCTTTGTCTGTAGGCAACTTAAAGTTGGTGGATGCCAGAGGTTCTAACACACTCCTCCATAGACATGAAGGAATGGACTACTAGAGTCAAGGAGCTTTTCTGCAGACCAGCATACATAAGTTCACTGACTATGACTTGAGTTTTTTCCTTTCTAATTTTAAATTAGGAAAGAAAAGATATTTTGTAACAAAAACAGCCTGTTGATGCTAATATGGCTTTTTTTTACTGTAAATTTTAAAAAGTAAAAATTTACCCCCACCCTAGAAACAGCTTCTTGGCACACAGGAGTCTATGACAAACACTGTAGTTTGAGAAGTGGGATATTTCTGTGATCAAAATATGTTAAAATATTTTAAAGCTAGTCACTAGTCGGCTTCCTTAAGCTTTCTCTTGCTGTGGGCTTTCTTATTATAGTCTACAATAATTATTTTGTTCAGTGAATATACACGATGCTTCACATAATTAACCATGCCAATACAGTGTTTTTTCTTTAAAAATGAAAGCAAAAGACAATTATTAAGCATATAAAATATACTTATTTTCACTAATAAGAGAAATATGTATCAGAACTTCAATAAGATAGTTTCTCACATGTTATACTGATCAATGTTCAAAACTTAACCATTTACCTTGTTGATAATACACTGAAGAAAACAAGTATTCTTATAGATTGCTTGTAATGCAAACTTACATAATGCTTGTGGTAGGAAAATCTGTGATAATACATGAATTTCCCTTCAATCACAATTAACAAATAACACATGTATGCATGTGTATACTTGCAAGAACATGTATACAGATAACAACTTTTTTTTTTCTCCCCTCTAGACAGTTTCTCTGTATAGCTTTGTAGACCAGGCTGGCCTTGAACTCACAGAGATCTGCCTGTCTCGGCCTCACGAGTGCTGGGACTAAAGGCATGCGCCACCACTGCCTGGCAAAAAAAACTGTGTGTGTATGTGTGTGTACCTAGAGTTAGAGAACTATAATATATTAAATTACCCTCAAATAACTTGGAGAAAATGTAAATGAGAGAGCAAGAGGACAAAATGAATTAAAATATTAACTATTCTTTAAAAAATTTCTTTTTATGTGTATGAATGTTGCTTGTGTGTATGTGTGTATACCATATATGTGCCCGGTGACTAAAGAAGCCAGGAGTTGGAGCCCTAGAAATGAAGTTACAGTTGTGAGTGTAGGTGCTGGGAGCTGAATCCTAGTCCTCTGGAAGAGAAGCCAGTGCTCTCAACAGCTGAGCCATCTCTCTAGATCCCTTCTTTTGCTATTCTTATTTTTCAAATTTTTCTGTATATTTAAAATTACCTTCAAATATAGTTTTCAAAATATCAAAAAATATACTTTGAATTCCATCAATTCTACTTCCGTTCCAGGTATTACTCTCAACCCCCTGACTCTTTGTCTAGTGACCTGTCTTCCTTTAAGCCTCATCTACTCAACCTGATTGCTTTCACTCAGACCACTACATTTCACTACACTTTTTGTGGATAATATACTTCCTCTGCATGTTGCTGATGCTCATATGTTCCTGATCCTTTCATTTAATCTTTCCTCTTGACTCTATGCTTAACTACTCCCCTCTAAACATACAGCTCTGTATGTATGACTTCTGCCACTCCTAAAAAACTGTCTGTTAGAAAATTATCCTTAGCCCATAGCCTTTTATTCAAACACACATCCTATTATCCACCCCACTGTCCTCTTTGCCTAAATCAGAAGCAGACCCTTCTATTTCTCTCAACTTCATCCAAAACAGCCTGCAAAACTAACTGATTGTATTATATGGACACCAGCTTCTACACCTTACTTTCAGTCCTCCATAATTCTCTTCTGGACTATTGCCCCCTGGAGTCTTTCTGCCTTCTTTCTCATCCCCATCCAATACTTTCTCTAAGGGTTGTTATAAAATGTATACTTGGTCATTTTCTGCTATAGTTTAACACCACACTGAAACAAAATCCATGCTTAAGTTAAACTGCCAATATACTATTAAGCAGGTCTTAATATTATACACACACACACACACACACACACACACACACACACACACACACACGGGGGTGGGGAGTGGGGGAGTGAGACTGGTCTTGAAGTCCAGGCTCAGAGAGCCCAGCTTCAGCCTGTCAATTATCTGGGATTACAAAAGTGTGACACTGTTCCTGGTAGAAGTAGATGATAAGGCCATAGAGTTACTGTTTTGTTTTTATGTTACAGCATATTGATGCCGTTATTGTGGGACTGGGTTCCTCATAAAGAACTCTTATTATGGCACTCTCTGTCTCTCTCTCTCTCCCCCTGCTCTTCTACCACGTGATGCCTTTCACCATGTAAAAAACATAGCAAGAAGACCTCAGGAGATGCCAACATCTTAATTTGGGACTTCTTGGTTCTTGTTATAAATTATCCAGTCTGCAAGATTTTACTTGAGTAGCACAAAAACAAAACTAAACCCTTAACACACACATCCCAACATCAGGCCAAATCTTCTACACTGAGCTACCTTAATGTGTATCTAGACACAAAATGGGTATTGATTGCACTCACTAATTCTCAGTCTATCCTTTCCCGTGTGTGTGTGTGTGTGTGTGTGTGTGTGTGTGTGTGTGTGTGTGTGTGTGTGTGGTATGCTCATGTGTATAAGTATGCATGAACATGTGTGTGCATGTGGAGGCTGGGGTGTTGATGTCAGGTGTCTTCAACAATCACTCTCCATGTATTCTCTGAGTTGGGGTTTCTCATCAATTTTGGACCATGCTGTTGATTATAAACATTCCATTAAAAAGGTATAATAGCTCTTCTTAGCTTATTATAGATAAATGACTCTGCAGGATGCCTACTGCTACTAGATAGTATCAAAAAATAAAATCAAAGCTAAAATGGGCTGTAATATAATGGTACTATAGCTGTTAGTATGCCACTTTTAATGACAACTAAAACATAAGAGAGTAAGTAAGCTGGGTGACGGTGGCACATGCCTTTAATTCCAGCACTACGGTGGCAGAGGCAGGTAGAGTTCAAGGCCAGCCTGGTCTACAGAGTGAGTTCCAGGACAGGCTCCAAAACTACACAGAGAAACTCTGTGGACAGAGCTTTCTGTCCCACCTGGTCCCGATGCCATTTAATCCCAAATAAACACACAGAGGCTTATATTATTATATACTGTTTGGCCAATGGCTCAGGCTTCTTATTGGCTGGCTAGCTCTCAATTACTAACCCATTTCTCTTAATCTATGTATCTTCTTAATGTCTTGGCTTACTGGAAAATGCCTGGTGACCTATCTTCCTAGTAGCTACATAGCGCCTCACTGGCAACTCACTCTCTGTGTTCCTCTTCTCAGAATTCTCCTAGTCTGGTAACCCCACCTATACTTCCTACCTGGCTACATCCTGTCTAACCATTGGCCAAAACAGCTTTATTCATCAGCCAATAAGAGCAACATATATTTACAACATACAGAAGGATAGCCTCTACCACCTGTCTCAAAAAACCCAAACAAACAAACAAACAAACAAAAAAACCAGAAAACATGAGGGTAATGCAAAAGCAGTATCATGAATTTGCTTTAAAATGTTTCACCCAAGAAAAAAATAAAAAGGAAAATGAGAAAAATGAAAAATGTAGCAGAATCCTGAAACTATAGGCATATAGTTCACTGCATTTGCTTAATTATTTTTCTTATCTTTTACTTCTTTTTAAGACAGAGCGGCACTATATAGCACTGGCTGGCCTTGACTCACACAGCCTCTGCCTCCTGGAACTAAGGGCACCATTGCTGCTGAGAGAATGAATTGGGGGAGGTGGTAGGAGAACCAAGAATTAGAGTTCTGAGATGCAGTTATAATTGCTAGGATGGGTGTGGTGGCCATCATGTGCCCCCTATAACACAAGGCTAGAAAGGACCAAAATTATTTAATTTCTCAAAACTAGATGGGAAATCTCGATAACCTGTTTTTAATACACAGCATGACCTTGTCAGTCTGTTAACATTAGTAGAAGTTAAACATGAAAAGGTCTCAGTCCCTCACACATCGCATAAGACTCATAACCCCAGGCTATTTCTGTGCTTGTTCGCATTCTACCCCTAACTCCTATAAAAGTGTATGCAGATAGCAAGAATCTAATTACTGTCTGTTCTGGTTAATGATGTGTTACTTCTCAAAAGTTGAGACAACTCACAAGAGAGCAATCCTGATTCGGTGGAAAATGGCTCCCAACGTAAGAGACTACAAGAAACAGGTACAACATGCCTGCAGCTATCCAGATTTCAACTCTACTAAACAAGGCGATGTCCTATAGCTCAAATGTGATCCAGAATGTCCATAGCTTAAGTTCTTAGATGACATATTTAATGACTATTATGAAGAATAGTCATTCAAACATATTCAGATGACTAGAATAAAATTAAGAGAGAATTTTTGCCAACTCAAGAGCACCCAATGGTAGACTGTGAAAATGGAAGATGGAACTATATGAGAGAAGTAATATACCAACAAGAATATGATTTGTATTCTGACAATTTTTATTTCTATTATTTAAAAATTAGGAATAAGGATTGAAGGGATTTTTTTGTAATGGAGTATCTTCATAGCAGAGGAGAGTTCTAGCTACTCAAGGGATAAGGGAAGCAAAAGACTATGAAAAGCATCTTAAGAGATTTTTCTGAAGCTAAGGGCTCACTCAGGGACTGGCTTGGAGCAAGTAATATAGCATATTTGACTGAGTTAATGTAAAACAAAACAAAAAACAGTTTTTAAATCTCAGTTCCTCCCTAATTTCACAATCCTTATCCTAGCACAGAATCATTCCAGATACTACAGTTTGGGATAAAAAGACTGGAAACATCTCAAAAGATTATCAATCGCAACTCTTATCTAAAACAGCTTTTAAAATGGCTAACTACTCCAGGTCTGCAAAACAAACAACAAACCAGTTTCCTGACAGAGATCCTTAAAACAGATTCTGTAAAAGGAACAAGGAAGCAGATGGATTTGTTATGCTACCACCTGTCTGAATAAGAGGAATGAACTACAAATTTGCTAGTATTTAAATAAAGAAATCCTGGATGCCTATTCAAGATCTTAACAAAGGTGTTTGCCTTTTAAGGTGGGTCATGGGATAACCTTTGCAAATACAGGGAGAAAATCTTGTTTTTAGAATTTGTACTAAATTTTCGTTAAGGTCTTTTTATATTTTAATGTCGTGGCCACATGAACATTACATATTCAGAAAGTCTCTCACACACTCACTCACACACACACACACACACACACACACACCGCTTAGGCGTACACAAACTGGCCACCTACATTAACCATATTAAGATAACACACTAGGACGGATACGTCTCCATCTGGTCCCTCTTTATCTTTTACACCACCGCCCCAATACTTCTCAAAGCTTTTCCCTAAGTCAACACTTTCTCCGTTTGCTGTGGTGGGGGTCGGGCAGACGGCCTTCTCCGGTCGCACCTATCGGTCTGGTCTACACCTGAGTTTCTCCTCGGAGGGGTCTGCTTCCACACCCGCAGGTGTCTCTAAACACCTCTCTCCCACTAAAATAATGGGGAGGGGTGACCCAAATCAGGTCACCTCTAAGTATCAGAAACAAAGTTAACCACAACCAGGGCAAATTTTTGAGCGCTAATAATCGCTGTTCTCCTCCCTCTAAGCCCGAGATGCCTTGGAACAGTTAAGGAACCCAGGGCGGATTCGGGCCCTTCCTCCGCCCGGGGCGAGCTCAGAGGGCAGGAGCTGCCCTCGGGGCCCCGGCCTGGGCTCTGCCTTCCCCTTCGCTCCCGGAGGACGCTGCCCGAGGCGCGTAAGGAGCCACGGTCTCCCCCAGGACCCGCCCGAGACCCGAGAGCAGAGAAGGGAAGGGCGTGGCGCGCCGGGGAAAGGCGGGAGCGCGGGCCGCCCGGGACTCACGTACTGGCTGTGGCGGCACCGCGGGAGCCCGGCCGCCGGCGGGACAAAAGCGCGGACTGCACGGCCGGAAAGACCCGCGCCGCAGGGGCACTTCCGAGGCCGCTCTAGGATGCTGGAGGACTGACTCGATGGTCGGGCCCAGTACGCGCACGTGACCTGCGGTTTGTCGGTGCGCTGGTGGCCTCCTTACCCGGGGTGGAGAGGTCTTTCAGCCCGGATGCCCAAGATGCGCAGGGGGCGTTTCCTGTTGTCTTGAGCTTTTATATTCCGGAGTGGATTGGGGGCGATAGGATAGATGCTTCACTTCCTGCCTGTGAAGTTGAGCCCACAAATATCAAGTGAGACTGGAGAGATTCTTAGGAGGGAAGCTTGAGCTCCGAAGAGGGAGCAAAATAATGGGAGTCCAGTACCTTTTCTTTCTAAAAGACTTCCCGGAAGCCAAGGCCCTCAATTGATCTCAAATTCCCCGGAAGCCAGATATTTGGAGACTGCAGAAGTAGCCGACCTTCTCCCCAGATACCTTGCAGTTTCAAAAACAGCTTACCTAGGGAAAACAACTAACTTCCCCATTCTGCCCCTAAGAAAACCCCCTTACCTCTCCCCTATGCTTAGCTACAAAACTCCAGTTTAAAGCCTATAATCTGCATCAATCTATACCTGTTTCTTCTTTCTAAGCAAGCCCTGACGAGGATATGTAGTAGGAAGTTTTGGTGTAGTGGTAGTGTCTTTGATTGCTTTTAGGCACCAAGCTAGCTACAGAATTCTATGCATCTCTAAGGAGACCAGGCCACTGGGAAGTATGCTGTGACAGAACAGAATAGGACAGTAGTGAACCCTAAAATGAAGCAGAGGCCTAGGTTCTTGTCAGGGATGCTAGCATCAAGTTGTGTAGAAGAGCATGGGCAGGTTGAGGCAGGATTCTCCTACAATCCAAACAGTGGCTGACACACAGCTACCCAGCCAGCACCAGAAATGTGACCAGTGTGCAGCTGCCGACCCAAGTGTCTAATTACATTTCATTCAAATAGCCACATATTGCTAGGAAAGCACAACTCTGGGAAGAGCTTTGGGCAATTTTTCCAAGCCTCCAAAAGAATTCATAGTCTAAATTAAAGGCTATCGTATTAGACTGCTCTGCATCCCAAGATTTTGAATGTTTTTGTTTGCTTGATATTTTTTTCTTTTAGACAACAAAGTATAATAAAACGATGTCTATCTTCTGGATTGGGACACTTTGTCCCATAAAGGACAGCAGAGAGGAATCATTGCAAAACATAAAGCATCTTGGTGCAGGTGATTTTTTTTTTTTTTTTTTATCATGGATGATAGTTTTTCCCTCCATTTTGCAGGCACTTTTTTTTTTGTCCTTTTACACACACACATACACACACACACACACACACACACACACACACACACACACACACTTTTCAGAACTTGCCCTTTGGAACAGCTACAAAGACAGTCTAGACCAAGATTACCTCTTGTAGAACTACTATGAACATTTGGTGGCTATGAAACATGTGAAATGTGACTACTCTGAACTAAGATGCATTGTAAATGTAAAAATCACACTGTATGTCCAAGTTAAAAAAGAAAAGAGAATGTTTAAAAAACAATATTCTTATGCTGATGACAGGCTAGAGTGATAATGGTTGGGTTCCGTTTGTCAGCAATCAACTGGTTTAAGAGTTACTTTGCTCTAACACAATAGGAAGCACAAGGTAAGCTTTCAAATGCTGGAGGTCTCTTGCACTTTTAAACTCTCTCGGTGTTTGATGGCAGTAAGCGACAGTGTTAGCAAGAGCTCTAGTGTCACAGCCCCCACGCAAGCCTTGGGTATCAGAACACATAGCCTTGGATGGAGTCAGTGTTACAGGTCTTAACCTAGGGATACCTTGGCCCTGAAGCCTCTTCTGATGGCCAGATGCATTCTCCTCTTTGGCTTCATGGGGTCTTTGAGCTTTCTTCGGCACCAGAGCTCTACCATCTTGGCTCCCTCTTGCCACCTTCTTTCTACGCTGGCTCTTGCCTTTGATGAAGCAGCTAGTGATCTCATGGCTTTCACTGCTCTGCCAACTGCTCTGCTGTTGCCATCATGGTTGTTACTCTCTGATGTCCCTGCTGCTTCTTTTTGTGTTTATTAGCCCAACCTATACTAGTAAGAGCAGGCTAGGGCATGGAAGAGAGGGGTTTACTGAACCTGCTTTTGCAACATCAGAGGACATAAAGCAGGAGAATGTCTCCCAGATGATTCACTAAGTGAACCTGAACAGCCTGCCCATATAGCCTGAGAATGGGTGTTTGGATCAACCACAGATATTTTGAGGGGCAATCACAGCCTTGTTTCTAAGCACAGTTACTCTACCAGATCACCAGGGCAAGTGTCCCAGATAACCAAGGTAGAAACGGTTGTATTGTCATCTGGAGTTTACTGATGCCTGAGATAACAAAAACATCAGTACAGATTGTTTCAAATAGTCCTTTGTGTGGCCTTCCTGGACCAACCAGCTCTACTTTTCTTAAGGTGTCCATACAGTGTTCCTTACAGGTTCTGGCATAGGCCAGCCGACTTGACTGTTAGAATGTTTTTTGTTCAAGGTAGCCATGGCAGAAAGAGCAGTCAGGGAGAGTCAGACAGCTGCTAATTAAGGAGTCCCGTTGCCCCATCCTCCCTGTTTACAGGGAGGTGGACATTAAAAGGGATGCTTTCTTTTCTTTCACATTTTTATTTATTTATTTTTAACATGCCAATCCCAGTTTCCCCTCCCTTTCCCCCTCCTCACCCTGTCCCCATCGACTCCTCAAAGAGGGTAAAGCAAAGTCTATCTGCAAGGGATGCTTTCAATACAAGTGTAAAGAATTGGTTAACAATAAGTGATTACAACAGATTTAAAGTCTCTTAATAGTGTTTAAAACTTAACCAGTGCCTCGGGAAAAGGTGGGTCTCACACTGGGTTGAATAAAATGTATTGTTGAAATCAATTTCATATGCCCCTTTTGCTTTAAATGTGCCAACTAGAAAATCAGATTCATGCATGAATCATGTTACATGTCCATTGGAAATGGATGTGCATCTTCAGAAGGCCAGTGGGTGTTGTGACAGCGATGTCTCAAATTTAGTCTTATTTGGAGTGGCCCAAGTATAGCTGTTACATTTGGTTACAATTTTATTTTTTAAAAAGCATCAATTTGTCATGTAAAATTTAAAAGAAAGAGGAAAAGATCATTTACCATTTTGTTACTGTCTTTTGTTACTGTCTTCCTATTGCTGTGAAAAAACACCATGACGAAAAGCAACTTGTAGCCCATCATCTATCTTACAGCTTGTAGTCTATTACTTATTTTGGTTTTTTGAGACAGGGGTGTGTGTGTGTGTGTGTGTGTGTGTGTGTGTGTGTGTGTGTAGCCCTGGCTGTCCTGGAACTAACTCTAAAGGCCATGCTGGCCTCGAACTCACAGAGATCCACCTGCCTCTGCCTCTGGAGTGCTGAGATTAAAGGCATGCACCACTACTGCCCAGCCATAGCCCATCATTTCTTAATTGAGGTTCCCTCCTCTCAGATGACTCTAGTTTGTGTCAAAGTGACAAAAAAAAAAAAAAAAAAAGCAAACAAAAAACAGGACAATTACCTAGTGACAGCTACCATTAACATCTTTATGAAGCGTCTCCCTCTTTTTTGAGACAGGGTTTTACTATATAGCTTTGGCTGTCCTGGAACTCACTACTCGGGCCAAGCTGGCCTTGAACTCACAGAGATCCACCTGCCTGTCTCCACCATGCTGTTCTAACTATGTGTGCCGTGCCACCACACCAAGCTGTCTTTCGTTTTCTACCACTAGTGAATGGATGTTTTTCAGAGTGTTGCAATCAAAGGGCGTACTTATAGTGACTTTAAAAAAAACGATTTAAAAAATGATTTCCCATGATGCTACTATTTTCTGTGATGTTCTATTGAGTTAGAATCTCATTAACTACTGTCTTCTTGTTCAGTGATGAGGTACTTCCTAATTAAGTCTTTAAAAAGTATGTTAGTTCTGTAATAAACAATACTAGGCAAAGGTTTTTCTGAATGCTTCTTGGAATGGTTGACAAAAGGAGGAATTACCAGATCAACAGACAAAACATTTTAAGGAGCCCTCAAATAAGAACAATAGGGATTGAGGCACTTATAAGGGTAACAGGGGAAACAGTGAAAACATTCAAAGAGCCAGGAAAAGATGTTACCCATTACTATCATTATTTCCTATTGCAGCTGGATAAGAAAAAAAATAAGATATAAACATTGCAAAGCAAGGGTATAATTATCCTGGTTTCAGATAACAAGATTTTATTTTTATAGAGCCCAAAGGAATTAGCTTGGAAAACCAGAGTAAACAATAAGACAACACTGTAAAGCATGTGTTTTCAAAATTAACACAAAGAAAGTAATAGTTTCCTTATGTATAAACTATAATTCTAATAAATGAAGCAAAAGTACATTTACAATAGAAACAAAGCAAAAAATGAAATAGAAACTAACAATGCACGTGCATGACCTATATGAAGAAACTGCACTGTTCCTGGGAGCAGAGAAGTACAACTGAACTTATGCAAAGTTTCTTGGATTCAAACGAGAGGAATGACTTGGGATCAGAACTATGTCCTTTCTCCTCTGTAATGATTCCCATAGCAAACAGCAACAACCTTCTTTGCAACCCACCCTCGGTTCTGAAATTCATGTGGAAAACAAGCAGACCTTTGCTCATTTCTAAGAAAAGGTCTTAGAAAAAGGGCCAGCAATGGGGGAAGACTACGAAAACATATCAGTAATTAAGTGGGCATAATTCCAAGGCATGCATATATTAAGGGCAGGCACTTAATATATGATGGTCATATTTCAAATCAGTGGGAGAAAGATGGCACAGAACAACTGGGAAGCATTTCAAAAAAATTTTTTTTCTTTAAACCCCAGTCTTCATACCAAAAAATTTTTTTTCAAGTGTTAAATGCATGGATGAGTCAGGAGTGGGGCTGAGGAGAGTGCGTAATTGTGGTCTCAGACACATACATGGCTGCAGCAGTGAGCTGATTTAAGCCCAGGATATCAAAGCTCACCTGGGCAACATGCAAACCCCTGTCATAAATAAGAAAATGCACAGGCATTAACCATCACCATTGCTGCTACCACTTCCATATAAGTATTAGGAAAACAATCACAGAAAATTTCTGATCATATTGAAATATGAAAATACTTTTCTTTTTATTATAACACAAAAGATAAACAGTGGAAAAATAAAGACTAGCAAACTCAAAGACACCAAAATCAAATACTTTTTACGGAAAACCACCACTGGGAAAATAAACATTCAAATTACTACCTAAGACAAATATTTGCATCTTCCATCACGAAGGGCCATTTCCCCTGAAACACAAGGAGTTTTTCTAAAAGTCATAAGGAAGATGAACAATCCACCTGGAAAACTGGTTTCAAAGAAAGCTGGTACCAACGCCTCATAAAAAGTATAAACCCTGGGCTGGAGAGATAGCTCAGAAATTAAAAGCACTTGCTGCTCTTGCAAAGGACCTCAGTTTGATTCTCAGCACCCACACGGCAGCTCACAACCACCTACAACTTCAATTGCAGTCTTCTTCTGGCCCACACAGACACCAGGAATGGACACAGTGCACATCAATACACACATGCAAGCAATACACTCATCCATGTAAATAGATTTCTTTTTCAAACAATGCAAACACCACTTTTTTTCTCCCATCAAAGTGACAGGTCCCTGAATCTGATAACATACTGGGTGGAAGCACATTCTTTTGTGTGGGTTGGAAGGTCCTGGCTAAGCGTCTGGGGAAGACCCTGGGCAGTATGGATTCATGTGCATATAGCCTTTGCACAGCAGTTCTGCTCTAGACACTCACCATGTGACATAGTCATAGTGCTACATTTTGTATCCAAAATGTTCTTAAGAGACTCATTCATATGTTGGAATCTTAATCACAGCCACATTAGGAGGTGACTGAACCTAAATGAGGTAATAAGGTCACTGAGAATATGCCCTGTGAGTGGGTACTGAGACCCCAAGCCCTTCCTATCTCTTTTTGCTTTCTGGCTGACCCAAGGTGGTTGGCTTTTCCTCTTCCACAGGTTCCTACTACAACATACTATGCTGCCACAGGCCTAAAGCAACAGAGTGAAGCAACCATAGATTAGAACTTCTGAAACTGCTAGCCAAATTAAACCATTATCTCCCCTAATTTGATTTAGCTTAGGTATGTGTCATAGTGATAGAAAACTGACTAACACACACACACACACACACACACACACACACACACACACGCACGCACGCACGCACGCACGCACGCACACGCACATGACTATGAAATGGTATAGCAAAAAGGTGATTCATTGCTGTATTTTCAAGTAACAGATTGAAGAAACATCTATAAGTCCAAAGTATGGAAGGAATTACTGTACACCCACATGTATTTAGTTTGTCTGGGTTGCCATGATCAAACGTCACAAACTATGTGGCTTAAACATCAATAACTTACTATCACACAATTCAGGAAGCTTAAAATCCAAGACTGAAAAAGTCTACAGGACTGAGGAAATGTCTTGGGTAGTAAAGCGCTTGCTGTGAAAGTGGGAGTCCTGGCGTTTGAATCTGCAGCACACATGGAAAAAGTCTGTAACCCCAGCACCAGGGTGCAGAGACAAGCAGCCCTGTGTAGTGGGCTGAATCTGAACTTTACTTCATTCAGAGACTCTGTCTCAAAAAGTAAGGTGGATTATGATAGAAGTAGACACCCATTGTTGACCTCAGCCCTACACACCCATACACACACCCATACACACACACACACACACACACACACACACACACACACACACACACACACACACACAACGAGAGTCCGGGTTAGTTCTTCCTGGGGCCCATCAGACAGGATCTATCGCAAACTTCTTACTTGGCTTAAGTGTTCCTGCACATGTGGGCACATTGTCCCAGCCTCTTCCATTGTCTTCACAGTGCTCTGCCTGCATTTGTGTACGATCTCACCTCCATCTTTTGCCCAGAAATCAGTCACACTGAGCTGGCCTTCTTCACTATGACTTCAACTCAGTTATTTATATCTGAACTGACCCCAGATCCAAATTAGATTGTATTCTGGGGTATTGGGGCCTAGAACATCAAGGCATGAACTTTGAGGAGAACACATCTAAACCATACTACCATACTCAATTGTGAATAAAAAAGAGTGGAACTCTTTCTAAAGTGAATAAACCAGGTACTGTAGTATAGATGTGTGGTCCCTGCTACTCAAGAAACCTATGCAGGATTATGAGCCTGGTAGTTTGAGCAACACAGTGAGAGAAAGTTCCTGAAAACAAGAAATAAAATAACTAACAAAAAAAAGGATGTATTCATGTATTCTTAGGAACCAATATAAAAAATACCCTCACCATTAATAGTGCATAATTTATAAAAGGTAAACAAACATGAACATATTCGTGTATGCTCATAGAAATGTTCCCAAGCATTCCATCAGAAACCACGAACATTGGCTGGCCATGAGGAGGAGCCTGGGCTGCTGGAGATGGAGAGGAGAATTTTCAGTGCCTATCCCTATACTCTAAACCAGGAGACTTTTTACTTGTTTATTCAAGTTCAAATTTAAACATAATAAGGCAACTGGAAGGATGAAAGGTTTCACCTCCTTATTATATCAGCTTACTTCATGACCCCAAACACAATACACAATATAACTAGAGTATGAGAGCCGCAAAGATACAGCAAACCTTATCCATCCTTGTATGCTCAAGGACTGGGGCAAAGTCAACTGGCCTGTGCTACCTATTGCATAAGCACTTGCATTAATAAACCTTTGCAATAATAAATAAATGCATTCGTGAATGAAAAATTAAAACGAAACCCAAATTGTGTCGGACTGCTTTAAACTCTCAAGGGACTCTTTATGGATTGGCAAGGAGACTGACCTGAAGCGAATTCCTTCCTTAGTTCTGTGTTTGGAAGCTTGATTTCTTTCCAAATGGTCGGGTTGTGAGGATCCGGCGGCTTAATTTATTTTTGCCTGGTTCTGTGACTTCTCTGGGGACTACCTGTCCTTATGTTAGAGGCGGTATCTTCCAGAAGTCTTGTGTGAACTTGTTTTTCATTGCAGGAACAGCGGCTGCCTTAAGAAGAGAGTCGCCTTTGGAATCCGTCCTGAGCTTTGCCTTCCGGTTTGCCCAGTGATTGATTGATTCCCTTTTCCTTTCAGACCTGGAAGCTCGGTGTGTGCAGAGTGTGTGGCAGGTGGCGCTGTTGAGCTGTGTTGGAGAAGGGAGAGGGCTGGACTTAAAAACTTGCAAACAACCTTTAAACGCAAGTCCCTGAACAAAGTTGCAGAAGGAATGAAACTAGCAGCTTTCCATGTTGCCTTCCACAGGGCCACACGCATCCTTTTCCTTCATATCTTTGTCAGTCATTGTAATCGGCTTGTTAAGGAGGAGGAAGGAATCTTTAAAAAGATGGACTAACATAGTTAGGGGATATAGAGAAGTTGTCCTGAGGAAGTGAGATAGCTCAGTAGGCAAACGTGCTTGTTGCCAAGCCTGATGACCTGAGTTGGATTCCCGGACTCACATGGGGGAAGGTAAGAACAGACTTCTGACAGTTGTCTTCCGGCCTCCACACTTGGTATGCCATGGCATAATACACATTAATTAATTAAAAATAAATGTAATTATGACTTCTGTTATAGAGTAGTTGTCGTTTGTTTTCCTATTTTTGAGGAAGAACTCTTGGAAAATGACACCCTGCTCCAAAGCATTTCTTTTCAACCTGTGCTGAGTTCTGGATTTCTTTTATGACTGCATAATTGTATAGCTTCAGGCTGATAACTTCCCCCGAGTCTCAGTTTCATCATCTGCAAAATACATGATAGTAGTAGCTGCTTCATAGTACTGTTGTAAAGATTAAATTAGTATATGTGAGGCACTTAAAACAGGGGTGGAGAGATGGCTCAGTGGTTAAGAATACAGGCTACTCTTCCAGATGTCCTGGGTTCAATTCCCAGCACCCAAACACAACTCACAGACTGTAACTCCAGTTCCAGAGAATCTGGCACAGACTCACACAGACAAATGTGCAGGCAAAACACCAATGCAGGCAAAACATAACAAAAATAAATGAATCTTAAAAAAAAGAAACAGGAACTTTCATATAACAAACATTATATGAATATTAACTAATGTTTCTGGGGTCAGCTCTGTAGGTATTTTGTCCCCGCCCCTACCCAGAGTTAATCACTTCTGTCTATCCCCTAGGAAAAGAAAGGACAGTTCCTAAGAACATCAAAGTGCAGCTTTAAAATGGGCCAATTGATCAGGAGATCAAGCCAGGACTCCCCTGCCTCCCCACAGGCCCCCACCATGTGCATGCATGTGTGCATGAATGTGTGTGCATGCATGGATTTTGTGTGTGTGTGTGTTGTCCTCTGAAGGGATGTTATGAAATTACACAGGGTCTATGAGTATCTAGAGTACTCAGTGGTAGACTATTCAGAGTTGGATCCACTTTCAAATGGACCCACATACATGACTGCTGACAATGAGGGCCCCCTCCACAGGTCTAGTTGAATGTCCTTATGGAATGATAACAAACGATGCAAGAAAAAACAATGTCAGCACCACAGAGCTTTGTATATCCTAGTCTCTGAAGTTGAGTTCTGAATAAGCATGACCCCTATAGGCTTGAGTGATCCAGTACTTGGTCCCCAGCTGATGGCTATTTGAGAAGGATTAGGAAGTATGGCCTTGTTGGAGAAGGTGTATCACTGGGGATGGGCTCTGAGGTTTCAAAAGGCTTGGGTCATTTCCAATGTGCCTCTCTGCTTCTGGCTAGCAGATCAAGATGTGAGCGCTCAGCTGTTCCTGCCACCATGCCTACTGCTTGCTGCCAGGCTGCCCTGCCATGATGGACTCTTAGCTCCCTGAAACCATACGCCCAATTAAATGATTTCTTTTTGTAAGTTGCTTTGGTCATGATAGTTTATTTCAGCAATAAGAACATAAAAACATGTATGACCATAATTTAATTCATTTATCTGATCAGCAAGTATTTTTTCAGAATTTTGCACTGCCTTGGACTCTGGGGATCACAGAGACAGCACATGGGATTTCATGTCTCTTTGTGGCATTGCCATAGACAGAACAAATGGTCATATAGAAGTCCCATGACATCACATATGTGTGCCTCCACCTGGCATACTTCTCATCCTTGTCCACTCATCTTAAAAAACATTTTATTTGACTTGCAGGAAGCCATGGCTAGATAGTCATTCTCACTTTAGTGCTAACTTAGCCACGGCTTCTACAGTTTGCACCTCCCACAACAGAATGCATTTCACAGTTGAAAAAATATCTGAATTAACAAAATTAGAAATGAAAAGGGGGACATAACAATAGACACCGAGGAAATCTAAAGAATCACTGGGTCATACTTCAAAAACCTGTACTCCACAAAATTGACAAATCTAAAAAAAAAAAAAATAGACAATTTTCTTGATAGATATACCACTTGCCAAAGTTAAATAATTTAAATGGACTTATAACATTTAAGAAAATAGAAAAAAAAATCTCAGGGCCAGATGGTTTTAATGCAGAATTCTACCAGACTTTCAAAGAAGAGCTAGTATCACTAATATCAATACTTCTCAAACTATTCCACAACATAGAAACACAAGGAACATTGCTAAACTCATTTTATGAGGCCACAGCCACCTGAGACCTAAACCACACAAAGATTTAACAAAGAAAAAAATTGTAGGCCATTTTTCTCATGAAGATAGATGTAAAAATATTCAATAAACTGAACTCAAGAATCAAAAAGATCAAAAAGATCATCCACTTTGGCCAAGTAGGTAGGAATGGTTCAACATATGAAAATATGTCAACTTAACCCACAATATAAACAATCTGAAAGAAAAAAATCCCATGATCATCTTATTAGATGCTGAAAAAAGTCTTTGATGAAATCCAATACTCCTTCATGATAAAAGTCTTGGAGAGATCAGGGATACAAATAAAGGCAATTTACAGCAACATCAAATTAAATGGAGAGAAATTCAAAGCAATTCCACCAAAACCAGGAATAAAGCAAAGCTGTCCACTCTCTTCACTATAGTACTTGAAGCAATGAGACAACACAAGATCTGTGGGACCATTCCCACTGGGCTTCACCTGGTCTAGCTCCAGAATGCTAGTACCTAGCCCTAAACCATCTTCTGTTTAGCAGATAGATACCTTTTGTTTCTCTTGTGCCCTGTGTGAATTTATCCGAGAGTTTTCCAAAGGTGCAATGTTTATGCAAAACTTGATTAGAAAACACCCCACAGCCAGGTAGTGGTGGTACATGACTTTAATCCCAGAACTTGGCAGGCAAGACAGGCTAGTTTCTGTGAGTTTGAGGCCAGCCTGGTCTACAGAATGAGTTCCAGGAAAGCCAGAGCTGTTACACAGAGAAGCCCTGTTTTGAAGAAGAAAAAAAAACCCAATAAATAATATATAAATAAAAAAGAAAGGCAAGCAGGCAGGCAGAGAGAGAGAGAGAGAGAGAGAGAGAGAGAGAGAGAGAGAGAGAGAGAGAGAGAGAGAGAGAGAACAACCCAGAAAACTTTGGTATTTTCTTATTGAGATTTTACACTTGGCATTGTCCTTTGGGAGCTTCCTCAGGATGTTTTGAGAATGTGGAAATCAACTTGCTTAAGTGTAAATATAGAGAACAATAAAAATGCTCTGGGCAAAGGGAAAGTGGTACAGTCCTTAGAGAAGGATTTACCCTGCAGCTAAGAAAGGCTAAATTCATTCTTACTGTGCCTCTAAGTCTTCTTTCCACAGACTGTGTGAACCCACACCTGTACCACAGCAGAGATCAAGGGGATGCAAATTGGAAAGGAAGAAGTCAAAGTATCACTACTTGTAGATGATATGTAGTATATATAAGCAACCCCCCCAAAAATCTACTAGGGAATACCTACAGCTGATAAACACTTTCAGGGAAATGGCTAGATACAAAATTAACTCAAAAAAAGTCAGTAGCCCTCTTATATACAAACAGTAAATGGACTGAGAAATAAATCAGGAAAACAACACCCTTCACAATAGCTACAAACAATATAAAATATCTTAGGGTAACTCTAGCCAAGCAAGTGAAAGACATATATAACATTAATTTCAACTCTTTGAAGAAAGAAATTGAAGAAGATATCAGAAGATGAAAAGATCTCCCATGCTCATTGATTGGTAGGATTAACATAGTAAAAATGGCCATCTTATTAAAAGCAATCTACAGATTCAATGCAATCTCCATCAAAATTCTAATACAACTCTTTACAGATCTTCAAAAACACAATACTCAACTTCATGTAGAAAAACAAAAAACTCAGGATAGCTAAAACAATCCTGCATAATAGAAGAACTTCGGAAGTATCATCATCACAATTTCAAACTGTACTACAGAGCAATAGTAATAATAATAATAATAATAATAATAAAAAGAAACCCTGTATGGTATTGGCATAAAGACAGAATAAAATTGAAGACCCAAACATAAATCCACATACCTATGGACACCTGATTTTTGACAAAGAAACAAGAAATATATAATGGAAAAAAGAAAACATCTTCAATAGATGATGATGTTCCAACTGGATGTTTATGTGTAGAAGAATGCAAATAGATCTATATCTATCATGGACAAAACTCAAGTCCAAGTGGATCAAAGACCTCAGCATAAAATCAGACACACTAAACCTGATAGAAGAGAAAGTGAGGAATAGTCCTGAACACACTGGCACAAGAGACAACAAAACAGACAATAGCACAGGTACTAAGATTGACAATAAATGGGACTTCATGTAACTGAAAAGCTTCTGTAAGGCAAAGGACATGGTCAATAGGACAAAACAGCAGCCAACATAATGGGAAAAGATTTTCTCCAACCCCACATCTGACAGAGGGTTGACAATCAAATATAAAAAGAACTCAAGAAACTAGACATCAACAAACCATATAATCTAATTTAAAAATGGGGTACAGATCTAAACAGAGAATCTCAAATGGCCAAGAAGCACTCAAAGAAATGTTCATCCTTAGCCATCAGGTAAATGCAAATCAAAATGACAATGAGATGAGATTCCATTCTACCCCTGTCAGAATGGCTAAGATCAAAAACAGAAGTGACAGCTCATGCTGGTGAGATTGTGGAACAAGGTTAACTCTTCTTCATTGCTGGTAGGAGTGCAAACATGTACAGCCACTATGGAAATCAATATGGAGATTTCTCAGAAAATTGGGGATTGATTGACCTCAAGACCCACTCCTGAGCATATAACCAAAGGATGCTCCATCAACTGCAAAGACACTTCCTCAAATATGTTCATAGTAGCATTATTCATAATAGCCAGAAAATGGGAACAACCTAGATGTCCCTCAACTGAAGAATGGATAAAAAAAATAAATGTGGTACATTTACACAATGTTAAAAAAAAATCACAAAATTTGCAGGCAAATGGATTTAACTAGAACAAGTCATGGAGTGAAGTAACTCAGATCCTAAAAGACAACCCTGGTATATATTCTGTAAGTGGCTATCAGCTGTAAAGGATAATCATGCTACAATCTTCAAACCCAGAGAGGCTAAGTAACAAAGAGGGCCCAAAGTGGGGATTCATGGATCTCCCTGGGAAGGGGAAATAGAATGGAATTCATAAATAGACTAGGGGCAGGTGGGGATGAGATCAGGATGGATAGGTAAGGGGAGGAGTAGAAGGAGAGAATACTGGGAGAGATGACTGAAATGGGGGGACATTTTATAGGCTAGGTAGAAACCTAGTGCAATAGAAACTCTCAGGAATCCATGAGGGTGACCCAGTAAGCCTGAACCAGCCATCTTGTGTAACTACACAAGGCTTCCAGTAGAGGGTTTGGGACACCAACCCGACCACAAACTTTGATCCACAATTTGACCTACAATTAATCTTGTCTGCAAGATGTGCTGGGGCAATGGTGGAGCAGAACTTCCAGGAGCAGCCAACCAATGACTGATCCAAATTGAGACCCATACCATGACACTGCTTGGAGGGCCAAGAGCCAGTCTGTATAACCCAGAGACCAAGGATAGAATCAAACACTACCAAAAAAAAGTCAATGAGATGATTCCCAATGATACCCTGCTGCACTCATAGACTGGAGCTTAGCATAATCATCATCAGAGAGGCTATATCCAGCAACTAATGGGAGCAAATACAGACACCCACATCCAAACATTAGACAGAGCTCAGGGAATCCTGCAGAAGAGAGTGAAGAAGGATTGTAGAAGCCAGATGGGTCAAGACACCATAACAAAACAGCCCACAGAATCAACAAACTAGGGTTCATAGGGGCCCACAGAGACTCAACCAACAACTAGGGAGCCTTATGGGTTTGACCCAGGTCTTCTGCATAGATATTATTATTGTGTAGCTTGGTGTTCCTGTGGGGCTCCTAACAGTGAGGGTGGTGGCGCGCGGGAGCAGGTCTCTGGCTCTTTTGCCTGCTTTTGGGACCCTTTTCTCTTGCTGTGTTGCCTCATCCAGCCTTACTATGAAGGGATATGACTAGATTTATTATAACTTGACATGCCATGTTTGGTTGCTATTCCTAGGAGGCCTGCCTTTTTCTGAAGGGAAAGGAGGAGTGGATCTCAGGGAGAAGGGATGTGGTTGGGGGTAGAACTAGGAGAAGTAGAGGGAAGGGAAACTGAGGTCAGGATGCAATATATAGATGAAGAATAAATTTTAAGAAATATTGATCTCTCTCTTTCTCCATATATATATATATATATATATATACATATATATATATGGTACTCCCTAAAGCTGGTTATAAGAATAGACTAAATTCTAAATTACAATATAGAAATGTGAATTAAAATTTATAAGTTTGACCTAGTGGGCAGTTTTATAAGAGTGATGTTCTTCTGAAATGACTTTGAAGCATAGGCTGAACATTTGTAAACACTCACCAGGTACAGCTGCACAAGATGGCTTTTAAGAATTTTCAAGAAGTTGATGTCATTTAGACAGTACTTAATAATCAACATGCAGCTGTGTTATGTATCAATAATAGAGGATAATTTTTAAAACTCTATGCTTGAAAAATACAAAATTCCTAAAGCAACCAAGGAAATCATTAAAAGCATAGTGGTAGTTTATACATTTTTAGAATGAATTATAAATAAAATGAATGATACCACTGATTATGAAATTAGCTAACATAATTTTTAAGTCTAAGTTATACCATAAGTATTTGTATTATAAATGGAAAGAGGGTGGTGCATGTCTTTAATCCAAGCAATCAGGAGACAGAGGCAGCAGGATCTCAGTGAGTTCAAGGCCAGCCTGTTCCACAGAGTGAATTCCAGGACAGCCAGGAATACACAGAGAAACTCTGTCTCGAAGAAAAAGAAACAAAAGTGGAAAGACTGTAGATAATGCATACATAAGAATGTTGTTTTGTTGCATTTTTATATATGCATGTAGCATTTTAATATCTTAAAATATTAATATTTACTTTGAAACAATATGAAAGATAAAGAAGCATGGGAACCAAAAGAAAGAGTTAAGTAAAATGACAAGAAATGCAGAGAAACAAGCTGAAGTTTGACCTCATAGCTGATGGACATTGAACCACACAGATGCCTCATAGCCAATGAGCATTAAATCCATTTTCCATCACAGAAGATACTGACATCACAATAATTTACTAACAAAACCAACCAAATATTTAAAGGGAGAAATAAACACACTCTTACATCAAATTTATGGAAATCAGAATAAAAATGTTAAATCCGTTGCTAGATTCATATAATGCCAGTACCAAAATAAGAACAGTGTGAACAAAAGTAACATGGAAACAAAAATGTGAATGTCAAAAGTTCGTAAATTCAAATCAAAAGAATGTACACTCATAACACATAAAGACTGAATTGGGTCTTTTTGGAATGTAAAGTTAGGTCCACACTGGAACAAAATCATTAAACCCAGATAGCACGAAGCAAAACTCACATCTTCTTCATGAAAGTCTCATCTGTGTGTCAGTCCAAGGGGATCCCTGGCACTTAGTTAGCAAGAGTCTGTACAGGTGTCTAACCAAGAAGCATTGATCTCTACACTCCAGGAGGGATGATGGTGCTTGAAAAGAAAACAGTCACCCAGAGAAAATTGCAATTGTGTCCCCTATGAGACATCTATGAAAGTTCAAACTAAGGGATAAGTCAAACACTGAGGAAGAAGAGATTTGCACATGGAGATGAATTTTGCCCATCAGAAGCAGGAATTTTGAGCCTTGGGAAAGACATTCTCCTCTCCTGTTTGCCTAATCCATACATAAATGAGTGCATAACTGTCATGATAAATAAACTAAAGGAATAAAATTTGAACATAGTTCTGGGTAAAATACAAAGGCAACCAACCACCTTATAATTATTTGGGATACATTATTACTCAACATCTAATTTACCATCATTGACTCAGCTTAAGACTTCCCAATGTACTCTCAACTACTAACAAGAATTTGGGGTCAAAATAGTTAGCCTACCACCAAGTATTTCGCTCTGTTCTTTAAGTTGCTTTCCAGAGGCTCCCAGTTAAATCTATAAGGAACATAACACCTATAGCAGAGTCAGTTGTTAGTTTATTAAATAATGCTGCAGCTAAAGTGGAAATTCATAGAATTAACCTCTTAGATCCTTAGTAACTATTTATCATTCCTTCCACCTCATTACCTACTGGAATTATAGATCAAAAAGGTAATGGAATTATAGAAATTAATGCATGTCATAATTCTCCACAGTGGTCTATATCTCCTTATTGGTAAGAAATCATAGACTTGATAATGATGGGAAGGATAAGTCTTAAACCACCTACTGGTAAAGAGTCTATAGAAAACATTCAGAAAACTGAATAATGCAGGGTGGTTATTTGTTCCACAACTGACAGGTAACATTAACATGTTACTCAAGTTCTATAGATAAACAGTATTCTAAAGATCTTCTTTTAAGATCTTTTGAAAATATGGTCTGGGCTACCACCTGAGGCCATGTTGATATCAGAGGGCCATGCTGCTGCCAGGGCCATACTGATCTGAGTGGCCTGGGCTGCCACCTGAGGCCATGATGATATCTGGGCTTGAGCTGCAACCAAGGTTCATGTCTGGGTTCATGGTCCTACTGCATGTGGGGGCTGTGTTGAGCTCTGTGGCCCTCATTACCACCAAAGGCTGTGCTGAGACCCAGGGTCTGGGCCACCACCTGAGGCCACATTGGTGTTCAAGGGCCATGCTGTCTCCAGGACCATACCAATGTGAGTGGTCTGAGATGCCACCCAAGGCCATGGTGACACCTGAGCCTGAGCTGCAATTGAGAGCCATGTCTGGGTCCATGGTTCTACCACAGCCTGGATCTGTGTTTACATCTGTGGGTCATTTTACCACCAGGAGCCATAGAAGAGCTGGCCCTAGTGGCCAAGGCACTGGAGGAGTAACTGGACCTGCTCCTTTCTGGGTGCCTCAGCAGGAGAGCTGATCCCCTCCCCGAGAGAACTGGCCCCAGTGGAGTGTACACAGGAGAGTTGGTCCCAATCTTTGACAGCCCTTGAAGAACAACCCCCCCTACCTCCATGACTGCTGCAATGGGAGAGCTGGCCCCAGGAGAGCTGGTCCTGACCCTTACCTGAGGGGAGTGGCCCCAATGGAGGCCTGGACTGACAACTCAGCTTCTACCCAGGTCCACTCAGTGGTTTGAGCTGGCCCACCACAACATCTACCCCATCTGTGAGCTGCTGGAGAGGGTGAGGGACTAGTCCTATGGAACCATAGCCACAGGATCTCCATGACTCTGGGAAACAGCCAAGAGAAGTTTCCATGAGGGTCCAGTATTGATGGTATACCAGAAGCCAGAAGTATTGAACCAGACAACAACTCATTGCAGTGAACACGTGTAGGTAAAGCCTCTGTGTGTTTATTTTGGAACTAAAGGGCCATGGGACTGGGCAGAACAGAAACTCCATCTTTACTACACCATCCACAATGGCGGATTATACTGACTCCTGGCTGTACAGCTCAACACTCTGATAATCAATCAGCTGTTATTAGATGTTTCTCGGCCACTGAATATTTTAAATGACTCTCCAAGTTGTGCTGAAACCATTTCTCTTTTAGAAATTTAAAAGTTAAACCCAGCCCCACTACTAATGTTATTTCACAATTATTTCTCTCTCTTCAGATGTCTATAAGACAAGTCTCAGCATTTTTTCATAACTCTTACTCATACCCGTTGTAATCTGCCAGGTCCATCAACATCCTCTATTGCTCAAGCCCAAGTGCTGGCTCCCTCCTTATCTCTAATATTTTGTTCTCAGAACATTCATCTCATGAACTTTATCAAAGTGAAAAATCCTTACAAGTACAGTTATTTTACTTCCTGAGCAAGCTGGACACACCGGCTTGCTCTTTCACACTCCTGCCCTCTGCTGGTAGAATTAAAACCTAATCCCATTAGACAAACAGGTATTACTCATATCTTAGAATTTGGACATTTAAAATATGTTCACGCAACACTTGATACTTTTTTAAGTATGACTGTTGCTTCTGCTCACAGGAGTGAAATAACCTATGGTGCTAGTATCATTTATTATACACTTTTTCTTTCAAGGACTCCCATTACAACTAAAAACTGATAATGGTCCTGCTTGTATTAGAAAATGCTTTAAGAAAGTTTGCAATCTATGAAATAGTAATTACTGGAATCCCTTACAATATATAAGGACAACTTTTAAGGAAAGACACTATCAAATAATTAAACAGTGCACTTTAAAAATAGAAAGGGGATATATAAATCCACTGAAATCCCCACTTACTATGCTATATTTAACCATGATAGCTTTAATTTTTTTCACCTTAAAGGACAATACTTCTGCTGCTGCCCCAGAAGAATGTTTGCCCTAAAGGAGGCACATCCTAAAGTGTATGTTAAATGGCAATACCTAGAAACTAATGAATAGAAAGGGCCAGGTGTTCTTCTAACATCAGGGTGAGGTTATTTTTGTTTCTTCCCCCAAAATGAATGAAGTCCCAGACGCCTTCTGTTCGGATGCACCTGACCATGACAACTCCCAGAGACCACTGGACAAATGAAGATTTGAAGGTAGACAACAAACCCATCAAGGGAGATGACCCAAGAGAAGAGTGAGCCTATGACTTGGGGAAACATCAAAACTTTAACTTGTCAAGACCTTGGGGAGACAACAAGGACATAATACAAAGATGCTGTTGTTATATTTACTGACTATAGTACATGTTAATTCTCGGCTCGTCAGAATCCAAATGCCTTTTATCAGGGGCAATAAAAGATGTTCCTGTAATAGGAGACAGACAATATGCTGTTGTTTTGTTGTGCTAAGGATTGTTTTTATCCATTGGAATCAATAGTCTGAACAAAAGATGTTATACAAATATTGAGTCACATGGATGGAGGATATTTTGGTTGGACTTACCTAATTAGTCAGTCCAAATGCAATAATGCAGATTTTTAGCATAATTAGGTACTCCCCAGAGAGCTCTGATAGTGGAAATTATAGTTGTATGAAGAAGAAAAAGGGAGTATCTAATCTAATGTACTGATATTATTTTTCCCAGAATAGCGCTATCTGTTGCCAATGGTTTGGAAAAATAACCTCTGGCTTCATTTAATACATGGCGGTCAACAAGAGCAATTTTTTTTTTTATCAGAGGAGACCCATCTATTCCTGGGCTCTTAAAATGTTTTATATGGCTTAGGAGTTACTCATATGCATTAGAGTCCACCCGCACCTGTATCCATCCCATGCAGCGTTCCCGATATTCCTGTCAATGGTGTTTTTTTTTTTCAAATAGCATTATTTATGCATTAAACGTGCTTATATTTCTCCTTATTGTAATTCTACCTCCAGTCATACCTCCCTCTGTGGTCACAACTGCCTTTGGGAAAATGCTATATATACTGCCCTTTCTGTGGGTTATAATGGCTTACATGGGATAGGCTGTATTACATACATTTTGGTCGATAAATCTTCACAATCAATCAATTGAATCAAGAGCCCTCCCCCAAAGTTGTGATGATTCTTTGCACCTATTGGATCCTGTAATCACTGTATCCACAGCAACTTTTTTATTACCAGTCCCAGGAATGACTACTGGAATACAATGATGGTCTCAAAAATGGCCTTTGGTGACAACCAGGGAACCTGCATGGGACTAACCTAGGCCCTCTATGTATATGTTACAGTTGTGTAACTTGGTCTCCATGTGGGACTCCTAGAAGTAAGATCAGGGGTCTCTAACTCTGCTGCCAGATTTTGGGATCCATTCCTCCTGTCAGATTGCCTCATCCAACCTTGGGGGAAGAGGGGATGCCTGGTCTCACTGCACTTGATATACCATGGCTGGCTGATATGCACTGGATGCCTACCTGTATCTGAAGAGAAACAGTGGAGGAGGAGTGGATGGTGGGGAAGAGGGGAGAGAAGAGGGAGACTGAGAAGAGAGGAGGGAGGGGAAGCTTTGGTTAGGATGTAAAAATGAGAAAATAAAAAATGGTGTGTATGTTTAGTAAAACTAGTAGTACTACAGCAAAAATATTCACAAAAATTAACCAAAGGATTGGCAAATTGAGTCACGGTTTTACAAAAACAAAGCTATAGGTTTATTTGTTGCTCAAGCATAATTTTGTTCATCAACAATTTCTTGTCATGTTTTGCTTTAATGTGTCAGATTTCTTTCATACTACTGATGATCAAATTAACGATTTGCATAAAGAGATAAACATATCTCTCAAGTGACCTTTGAATAGCCATCATAGTTAAGATAACTTTCCCCTTGCCTGGGTCCTCCATTAGAGTTAGCTAATCTTAGAATTGTTATGATTGACTATATTAGTTATACTAGCCATGCAGGCAATGCACTCAAGCTTAACCTCAGTTACAACCATCACTTTTAAAAAGTAAAAAAGGGGGAGATACAGGAGATAAAGAGGCCCTCATGCTCACAGATATGCACTAGGGGAATCTGGGATGTTAACACACACAGGGTTCTTCCTTCAAAAGAAGAGAATGCACAACCTGTTCGCTGCCCAGGAGGCTGGGGCAGACATGGTTAATAGCCTGATGACTTTTGTACTGTTTGTGTGGCTGAGACACCCCTCCCCAGGCCTCCCCCACACCCTTATCATAAGCTTGTTTTCTCATTCAATTGATAGAACCCATCTTTATTGAAGGTGTCATGTGAACTTTACAAAGAATTTTGATGTGGTCCTGTCTGGTCCTTATTTAGCTTACTTTGTGCTTTATTGTGCACACGGGATTGAAATAATTATCACCAGAAATTTTTCATCAAACTGTGCTGTGCTTAAATATGCTTAAAATAAACTACTCGAGGTCAGACTCCCAAAGTTTGAACCAACATGGTCTAATTAGTTGTGTTGAACCAAGCTACCTTCTTGCCTCCTGAAGAGCATGACTCTGCTGGCCTTGGTGGTTTCAGAGACACCCTTAAAAAGACTGAGAAGGAGGAGGCATGCACACAGGAAGTTCACCCATGAGAGGCAGGGATTTTGAGCAGGATCTTGGGAAAGAGTGCTGACTGACAGAAATGAGGCAGATAGAATGTCCTGTGCATGGGCAGTGGGTGTAACGGACAGCTTTGCTTCACTGCTCAGCGGGGAGATAAGAGGTGAGAATGCAAACAGATAAAGACTGGAAAAGCAAGGATGCACGTTGAAGGCGCAGATAGAGGTGAATCAAATGACTGGAGAGACCTGAGGAAATGGACACACTTTCAATAACAAACTCAAGGGAGGAGTGGATTCTCCACCTCTAGCTGGCCATGGAACTGGTCTTCCATTCATTTTTATGTGGAGTTCTGCTTTATAAGAGAAATGTTGATAGCCCATTCTTTCCAAGCTGTATGTGAACAGCTGTTGTAAGTCTGCTTATGGCAAAGTTCCCAGGCTACTTCCTTGCCGGTGTTTCCCTTCAGAGGGGTACAATGGCATAAGTAGGAGTGGGGCACAAAAGTACATCCCAGGTTTTAATGGAGATTTCAGTCCAATCTCTTTCTCTTTCAGTGTGACTGGGGAGAGAGGGGGGCTAGCCTGAGAACCATTCTGCCCCCTGGATATCCAGCTGTACCTACCCAGCACTCCTGGGTGGCCAGCTTGGGCATTCTTTCTCCACTCTTAGCCTCTGCAGATGCAGATCGTTCCAATAAAGTTCTCGGGTACCTTTGGCCTCTTTCTAAGACCCTGGAGAGACATTTTCTTTGGGAATTGAGCATGCGATTTTCCACACAGGGACAGGATATGACGGAGACTTCCTCATTTTGTTCTGTCTATTCTGGTATTTATAACAAAGGGCAGAGCCAATAGCTTATGTCCTAAGGTGGAAGGCGGCTGGGTATTTCTGTCCTTCATGAGCTGCACCCTGCTTCCTGAGCTCAGCTGCCGGTCCTCGTCAAAAAAGTCTTAAGCATCAGGGACTAACACTTCACAGTCATCCCCTTTACAGGGAGGTGAGATTACCAGCGTCCGTCTGACACTTGGATCTTTTGCTGTTACCTGAAAGGTATGTGGCTCCTTTGCAACACCTGCATGAACCTTCTAGAAACAGAAAACAGAGACCCTGAGGGAAGCATATCACAGAAAAGCACTCTTATTGCCTGATCCCAGTGATTTTGTGAGATGGAGGGTGTCTTAGGAGAGATGCCCATTCAGGCTGGACCCTCTGAGGAGGCAAGACTTGGATGCTTTCTTTTCCTCCTGCAGATGAAGAGTTCATTCTTAAAGCAACTCAGCCCCTAGAGACTAAGACAGTGGAAATCCTCTTATGGGCAACTAAAATCACACCAGTGTAGGCCAGTGAGCAGTAGTGGGCACTGGAGTGGAAAGGGGAGGGAAGTACATTAGGCTGTTTGCCCATTGGAGCTCATGTGGGTAGCAGCAAGATGAAACACACCAACTGTGGTTTTCAAAAGCAGCAATGCCAAACAGAAGTAAGAGATGGGCTTCAATATGCCCTTTATCCTTCATGCCCTCAGAAAGGAACATTCCTGGAGATCCCAGCAGAGCAGAGAGAATATGGTCCTCACCAACACAGCTTAGCTAGGTCGGAGGCCCCTTCACTGAGGTCTCCATGCTCACCTCAAATTCAACATGCCTAGCTTCTTCCTTTCTCCAGCCAAACTTCTCCACCAGAATCAGAATTCGGAGCTCATTTCAACCTTGGTGCAAATGGCAGGAACTAGAAAGTGTTCCCTCTTGGGGGCACCCCTACTCCAGGAAGGATCAGAGCCTTTAGCTGAAGGACAGGTGGGAAAGGGACCTCGAGGCAGCCAGGCAGCAATGGGGAGGAATGTGGTATTTCGTCCACAAAGTCACTTTAGGAAAATCTCTTCCATTCCCTTGAGGAAGTTGCCTGATCACTGGCTTCCAATGGAAGGCTATCCAGCAGACACCTCTGAATACTGAACAAGGGACTAAGTACCCTTGGTTTCCATCTAAAATACTAGTGACAAAGTCTTAGGGACATTTTGATTTAAGTTGCTTTAATTAGCAGTAAAATTTAAGTTCACTGATTTGTCGGTTTTGTAGCTGGATACCTGTGATCTAGTTTTTAGTGCCCTGCTTGAGGCTGGGTGGTCCCTAACAGTGTTATGGTTTCTGGTTATTGATGCACTTGAAAGTTGAAACCAGACCTGACACAACACAGCTGGTGGGAAGCCGGATGAGAGAAAACAGGTGCTGTAAACAATAGCGGAGATAGAAACTTCACTCTACCACCCTCTGGCTGTAGAAGGTGCCCCGCATGCCTTGATTTCCCTACCTATAATTTGAGTTTATTGGTAAAAGTAGTAGTAATACTGATGGTATAGGTGTTTGATAAATAAGTGCTCAATTTATGTTTGTGTTTACTGCTGTGGGCATACATATATATATATATATATATATGTGTGTGTGTGTATGTATATATATGTATATACATGTATATATATATATATATATATATGAGTTGTATGTGCATGGGGAGGGGGCATGTGTGCATGTGCTCTCTGTATTTTCAACCTCTTCCTATAGCTTCAATGGGAAAATCATGTGTGTATATCACAACAGAGAAATGACAACAAAGGACTGTGGATCCTTTAGCAATTCTGGAAAATACTACCCCACTTTCTTACCACTTGGGAAAGAACAAACTCCTAGGCTGACCTGTCTATTGCTCTTACACCCTCTCCTGAGTAAAACCATGCTACCATGCTACCATGCTACCGCCTAACAGAGCTGACTAATTCCTCACTTTGGAGCTCATCCAATTGGACCCACAAATACAGCCTCAGTCTCATTGGTTTGCAAGCTGCTATCTGGGTGATGATGTGATTCACATGGCTTTTCCGTCTTGGGGCTCTAAACGATGCCTGGTCCATAGGACTAAGGCACAAGTGGGAAGGGATGGAAACAAGATGATGGAGAAACACAAAGCCAGTGTGGCTTCAGATGCTTTGCTGCCACTTGCCAGAGCTGCCACAGACAGACACATACACACTTCTGTTATCAACCACAAAGGACAAGAGGTCTCACTGTCCCCCAGAGCTTTGCTCTCTGCCCAGGACCTCTAATCTTGTTAGTTATTGCACAACTGATAATCTCAGTAAGTTTTGACATCAAAACAGGCAGGTTGGCTCCAGAGGACTGTGTACCCTCCTCCCTCACTTTAAAGAATCCATCTGAAACTCAAATGGAAGGTTCCTCTGCCTTCCCTCCATGTCCCCTAAGTCATGAGCTCCAAAGCCCGGGGATCACTTATCAGATCTTGGCTTTCCCACACCCACTATTATATTCCTACTAGTCTGTGCCCTTCTAACCCAGAGACTGCTATGAGAAGCCCTCATCAACTCCTTGTTTCTTCCTATGACTGCTTTTCTGCTGTACAATCCTACATCTTTTACCAGTGGTTTTGCAGATAGTGTGGTGGATGTTCAACTAAAGCAAAGGCAATGTGAGCATCACTAAGTCGTGGCAAATAGGGTGGCAAAAGACAGAGAAAAGTGAGTTGGGATGTGTTGTAATTTTTTTAAAGCACCCTGAGACAGAAAGACACTATTTCGACAGAGTTCATGTGGAGGTTTTTTTTTTTTTAATTAGGGGAAAGAGATCATAAAAAGGGGAAAGGAGAACAGGGAGACTGACTTCTGGGGACAGGAACAGCAGAAGAGGAGAGGCAGAGAGAGAGAAAAAGAGAGGGGAGAGAGACAGAGAGACAGGGAGAATAGCAGAGAGAGAGAAAGGAACACACACACACACACACACACACACACACACACACACACACACACACACACGGGGGGGTGTTGGAGGGAGAGGGAAATGGAGTTCTTCCCAGTGGGAACTGTTGTGATGGGACAAACGGTTTCTAGAAGAAAATGGAAAACTAATGTTTTGAAAGTGGAGAGAGAAGGAGGTGGTGGTGACTTCTATTTATAGAGTATGTCTTTATTTCTGTGTTTGAGACAAAGTCTGGGCTCTCTTGATGCTAATGATCACTTTGCCTTCTGCATCTTGGGATACAGGTGTGTACCATCACATGCAATTCAAACAACATCTTGTCAACCCATAGAAGGCTTAAACTTTTACCTTGACAGTGGTTCCTTCCATTGCTCAAGCATGAACACTGAGGTTCATCAGCTACAAAAACATCCTTAAATCCCACAACTAAATAAAAAAGCTATGTAGAGAGACTATGTACATTCCAAGATGTGTTGATCATGTGAGATTCTCTGGATGCTAGGCTTAGATGCTAGCACAGAGCCCAAGGGGGACTTAGAGCTAGAGGAGACAGCCCTGTGTGGGCTGAGTCTGAGTCTTCTGGACCACAGGAGGAAGAAGGGTTTTCCAGATAGCCTCCCTCCATCATCTGGGCCTAAAGATGCTATAGACATGAGAACAGGGACTAGCTAACCCCCTAAAATCACTACCTGAGGGATCAGAACAGATGAAATTTCCCCAGAATATCCCCAAAGTTGGCAGGCAGCCACCAGATATATACTCTGTTTAGGAAAAAAAACAAAACAAAGCAAAAACAAAACAAACAAAACAACAAAAAGGACCAGTTCTCTGTTCCCCTGTCTTATGAACCTGATGTTCCAGGGCAAAGAAAATTGTACACAGTGATCAGTAGTGGGAAGGAAGAGAGATAAAACTGTATTTGAGATTCTTCTGAGATTTCCAATTCTCTGGGGACAGTCACTAACCCAAAGGAGGGTGACACTTAGCCCCCACACAATGTATGGCTCCATTCCTGACTCAAAACAATACTTGGCTTCCTCTGGGACCCTTCAGTCCTGTCCACTCACAGATCCATGAGTTCCAACACGCCCAATGGTAACAACATCTCCTGGTAAAATTAGAAGCAGTTCTCACATCCCGTCAGGGTTTAAAAGAAGCCATGGGCCTGATGTGGAACTCCAAAATCAGAAAGCAACAAATAACTGAGAAACAGCTGATCTCAGGCCTACTGGGCGAAGGCTCACTGCACATTTCACCCAGCATGCTTACTACTTTCTAGGTGGCCCGCATTGCTGACAGATGGCAGACTTCTCGACATTGTTTCTGAAGCAATGGTGCAGCAGCATCTTCTTCATCCATCTTCTCCTCTTCCTCCAGTTGTGGGAGGTGGACTCAGGTAGTGTATTTGATCTGCAGCCATATTCAGTTCACCCAGGTAGGATATGAGCAACTAGAAAAACCCTGCCCTTACCTTTGCTAGGTGCCCTGTAGAAATGGCTCCTCATAACTCAGCACCAGACCATACTAATTGCTAAAATGCAAAAGAATGGCCATGCAAGGCTTTGAATTTTTTTTATTTCATTGGTTTGTTTATTTCATTGGTTGGTTTACTTTTTCATTTGTTTTTGTTTTGTATTTTTTTTCTAGTTTTTATTTTTGTTTTTGTTTTTTTAAGATGGGTTCTTTCTATGCAACCTAGGGTGGCCTGGAACTCACAATCCTCTTGTCTCGGTCTCCCAGTTGCTGGGATTACAGTTATATACGACCATTTGCTAGTTCTATACCAGTCGTTCAAGAGACATACCACTTGATGCTCTTCCATCAGTTCAGCAGGCCCTGTTTCCCATATACACTTGCCAGGAGCAAAAATAAGCACATCTCAGAGCAATTTTTTCCCCTGGAAAGCCTTGCAAAGTACATATTCCCTGGGAAGGAAATAGATGGGGGATAAATTGGGATGGAGTGGAGAGAGAGAGAGAGAGAGAGAGAGAGAGAGCAGAGACAGAGACAGACAGAGACAGACAGAGACACAGAGAGACACAGAGAGAGATGAGACAGATCTCAGGTGTGTGAGAAAGACAGTTAAAGACCCTGGAGAGGGAACCTGGTAGGAAGGTGATGGGGATTGACTGGGATTCATCCAGGAGGCAAACAGTTTTGTCCAAAATGATGCATGTCCTACAGGCAAAACAAAGGATGAGGAATGGGGAGGGAGATCTAGGGTGTTTGAGATTGACAAAAAAAGTTTTAACTGAATTTAGAAAAGGAGAAAGGGACTAATTTAAGGATAGCAGAGAGACCACGTGGAGACGGCAGGAAAGAAGAGAGGTCATGACAGGTCTCTCAACAGCACAACTCAGTAGGCGTTTAAAGACGAAAATACACAGAACAGAGTAGTCCCATAAATTATGTTCCCATATATTTTGTTTTTAATAGAGGCTGTGAAAACTGCCTGTCTTGGCTAGTTTATTATCAACTTGACACAAATCAGAGATATCTGACTAGAAGGAAGCATACTTGCAAAAAAGGCTTCCATAAGATTGTCCTGCATGCAAGCCTGTGGCATTTTAAAATTAATTATTGATATGGGAGGGCCCAGCCCATTGTGTGTAGTGCCACGCTGGGCAGGGGGTCTGGGGCATATAAGAAACAGACTGAGCAGTCTACAGAAAACAAAGACCATAGGCAGCATTCCTCCATGATCTCTGCTTCAGTTATTGCCTGTAGGTTCTTGCCTTGAGTTCCTGCCCCAACTTACCTGTAAAATGAAATAAGTCCTTCCCTTCTCATTTCACTCATGGCATTTATCACAGCAACCGAAATTTTAGCTAAGACATGAACAAAATAAGACTTTCCATTCTCATTGCACAGAAATCACTGCCATCAGCCATTGGCTTCTCTCTTTCAAGATCTTTTTGTTGGTGCATTTACACAAATATGCAGTTATCTATTCTATATAACAGAATTTTTTGTCAAACATTGCACTTAGTGTGCTCCTCTGACCATATTTACACAGTTCCCCAAATATCATCTACTCTTAATTGATTCAAACCAGTAACCAGTTCAGTCCAGCCCTGCACAGTGCGCTTGGTTGGAATGTGTGTATAAATGCATTTTAACTCATACTTTAACTTTTTTTTTTTTTTTTTATGGCAATGGCTTCTTCAGGAAACCACACTGGTTGTTCTTGGAGAGCAACTCATTGTTGTCATTTGAATAATTTGCTATAGATTTCTAATCTGCAAAGGGAAGTGAATTTTACAAACTTAAGTTTGAAGTAAGCTGATCTTGGCCATTGTTTTGGATTGCTGTCCTAGAGGAGGTCAAGGTGTTGGGTCCTGGAGAGTCCATGTTGGCCCTTGTCGGGGAAATGGTGGAGTTCCCGTGCCACTTGTCGCCATACCAGGATGCAGAGCACATGGAGATCCGCTGGTTCCGGACCCAGGTCTCAAACGTGGTGTACCTGTACCAGGGACAGCAGGGCCTTTCCAGCCCACAGATGATGCAATTCCGCAACAGGACCATTTTTGAAGCTAATGACATTGCAGATGGCAGCGTGACCCTACATATCCTCAGCGTTGCTCCCTCCGACGAGGGACGATATGGGTGCCGCTTTCTTTCTCCAAACTTCTCTGGTGTAGCCATGTGGGAGCTGGAAGTAGCAGGTACGTTCTGGAGCCAGCCAGGAGCAGGAGACAGAAAAAGGAGCAGGAGCAGGAGCAGGAAAAGGACCGGGTTGGAGAGAGTTGCCTTATACTCAAGGAGACAGATTGCACAGGGAATCTCGGATTGAGAACAAACAAACACGATGTATTAAAGCACCACATTGTGGTTCAATCCCCAGTAGCAGAAAAAGGAGGAAAAAATATTTAAAAAGTTAAAAAGAGAAAAGATATCCCAACAAATTCATATACAGCAAATAAAAGGGAGAAAGCATTCATTAAAAAATACTGAGACTTCAAAACAGCTGAAAAGATCATTTTAGTTCATAATAACAAGGTGACATCACAGTATAATAGGCATTAGTGCAAGATTAGTATTTGTAGTATTATTTAGAATTTCTTGAGCATCAAAAGTTGCTACATACAAACACACAGGAGCGAATTTGTTCCATCATCATTGTCCACATTCTGAAGCCAGAAAGACAAGGAGCTCAATGAACAAACATGTAGTGATTCCTAGAGTCCATTAGTAAGATGGGAAAACAACATGCAAAAGAAATATAATGATGTACATTTTTGTGCACAAGAAATAAAGGGGAATATCATAGAAAGACATGTGAGAAGTACAAGGTAGAAGCTAATAGAATTTGATTGCCTAAGTAGTGAGGGTGTAAGGATTAAAAATGATGGAGAAAGGCCTGGGGCTTTCCTGATTATGCATTTTATACATCATTGGTATTTAAACAACATTAATATTTCAATACGTTTCCAGCTACCTTCTCTCAAACTCCCTCCCATACCTCCCACCTGCAAGCTGATAGCCTCTTTTTCTTCGAGGGTTATTGTTAAATGGATGCAGAGTGGTCAGCCTTGAAACAATTTGCCCCACCAACAAATATGGCTCAGGATATATTGCACACACACATACACACATGTATTAATAATTTGCAAGTTTAAAATATATGACTGGGGATATTGCTCAGTGATAGGATGTTTACCTAGATGAACAACGACCTGGGTTTGACCCCTATCACATAAATTGATAATTAATTGGCAAATGATAGCTATCCCAAAGCCAGCTCTTTTTGACTGGGAAGGGAGTGCATATACCATAGGCATTTGAGACATAGTGAGAATTGGCAAAGGACTATCTTAGAATTCTGCACAAGTCTTTTCTTCAATGTGGTGGAGTCATTTGTTGTTCAATATAACTTAATGCACATAGCCCTCTCTGAATATTTCCTAATGTCCCTGCCTAATCTATGGCACTATGGAGCTGGAGGGCTGTGAGCTCACATACACAAGAAGAGTCTGTTCCTGGCATCTTATGATGTCCTCAGATGGTGAACAGTGACATGAACTTTTATGCATAGCTTCTAGAAGTGAGCCTGATCTTTCACACTCCTGCTGTAGCTTGTCTGTTTTCCACCAGCCCGCCCGCCGCCAGTCTGGGCCCACAGCCGTGCCAGCCCCAAATAACATTCTGAGACTCTGTATTTGATACAATCCTGTTGGCCAGTTACCATTATTGTTTATGGGCTAGCTCTGTCTTAATTATTAACCCATTTCTACTTATTTCCACGTGGTCATCTCATCGGGGAGCCGCCAACGGCATCTTCTTTCTCCATGCTCTACCTCCTGACCTTTCCTAACTACTTCCTCTTTCCTCCTTGTCTCCTGTCCCCGCCTATCTTGCTTTCTCATTGGCCACAGTGCTTTATTCATTAACCAGTATGAGAAACATATTTACAGAATAACATCTCCCATCACTCCTGCTTTCCCAGGGTTGGGCTCAGACCCACACTTCTCCCTTGAGGGCTTCAATGAAGGAGGCATTCAGCTGCGATGCAGTTCCAGTGGGTGGTATCCCAAGCCAAAGGTTCAGTGGAGAGATCAACAGGGGCAGTGCCTTCCTCCAGAGTCTGAAGCCATCATCCAGAACGCCCAGGGCCTATTCAGTCTGGACACGTCTGTGATTGTCCGAGGAGGGGCTCATAGCAATGTGTCTTGCTCAATCCAGAACCCTTTGCTGGCCCAGAAGAAAGAGTTTGCGCTCCAGGTTGCAGGTCAGTAGGCACTGGCTAACACATATTTTTCTAATCATCAAAAGCTCCTTGTTGATTGGCCCAGAGGTGGTCTGCAAGGACACAAGGATTCTGAGGCCCGGCTGAGTATGGGATAGGTTAGATTTGAAACCTGAATCTACTTTACTAAGAGTAACTCTGAGCCAGGTGGTATTGGTACACAACTTTAGTCCCATCACTCAGGAGGCAGAGGCAGGGGGATCTCTGTGATTTCGATACCAGCCTGGTCTACAAGAGCTAGTTCCAGGACAGGCTCCAAAGCTACACAGAGAAACCCTGTCTCAAAAAAACAAACCAAACAAACAAAAAAAGAGTAACTCTGAGAGTGCAGCTGACCACCAAGTAGTAAGTGAGGAGGCCCAGAGCAGCAGCCTTTCTATACCAAAAGTCATGCACCAAACTCGTAAAGCTCATTACAGATCATCATGGGAACTCATCTGTCCCTAATATCGTCCCTCGAGCCACTGAGTGTAGAACTCCAAATCCTGATCCTCTGGCTCCCAACCCAGGGAGGGATTCAGATGATGATATGAGTAAATGTAGCCTGCCTTAGAAGGTGGCAGTACTAGAGAGACCCGGGAAGAAGAAAAGGACACCTGGGAGTAATATGTGACTCTGAGTCATAAAAAGGTGACTCGGCTGAACAGATGTCCAGGCAGAGTTCAGATTTCAGCCATTGCTTGGTTTCAAAGTTTATTGTTTTACATTTTACTTCATTTTCTGTGTATGGCTATTTTGCCTGCATGTATGTCTATGTACCAATTGCATGTCTGGTGTCCTCAGAAGCCAGAAGAGGTCATAAGATACCCTGAAATTGGAGTTACAAAAGGTTGTAAGCCTCTATGTTGGTGCTGAGAATCAAATATAGGTTCTCTAGAAGGGCAGCAAGTTCTCTTAACGGCTGAACCATCTCTCTGGCCCTCAAAGTCTTTATTGTTTTAAGCCTTGAAGACAAATCTATTGGTTATTTTTCTTGTAAATTTAAATCAATAGTTAGAAAATACCATCTTCCTTTGTATCAGGCTGAGTCAACCTACTATATGCATGATCTTTTTTATTTTTTATTTTCAAGACAGGGTTTCTCTGTATTGCTTTAGAGCCTGTCCTGGAACTTGTTCTGTAGACCAGACTGGCCTCGAACTCACAGAGATCTGCCTACCTCTGCCTCTGCCTCCTGAGTGCTGGTATTAAAGGCATGTTCCAACAATGCCTGGCTGTATGCATGATCTTAAGACAAACTGTAACAAACCCTTAAATAGGTTGACTTGGCAGCATCATGTATCAAGTATAGTTCATTCTGAATCTCCCTGATAACTGGGGGATGGTGGGGAAATCTGTGCTAGCTGTCTTTATCCAAAGGGAACTTAAAGTACACAGATCTCTAAGGCAAGCATGAAGTTACAACCTGGAGAAGGACCCGAAATTTAAATTTCCAGAACAGAAAGGGATTTGGCTATCTTGTCCTTAATGTTTGCATGACAAACAGATGGTCCTGAAGAACAGTATTCCTGAGTTACAAAGCTGTCAAAGTTGTTTAGCTTTCAAGTAGACTTACATGCATCTCAAAGGAAAAAAGAATTTACCAAAAAACAAAACAAATCAAAACTTCCTAAAGAGAACCTTAGAGCTATGCATTTCTTTTAGTATCAGGAAAAGTTTGGGTTTGCTTGCTTGCTTGCTTCCTTCCTTTTTCTTTCTAGATATGTATATATCTAAATTTATACCATTCATAGTTTATCATTAGGTCTATACATACTTACACATGTCCACTGATGTTGATGGATATCAGGTGGAGAGACCACAGGGACTGGAACAGAGGGCCAAGGTCTAGCCACAAAGTCAGGCAGACAGCAAGTGGCACAGTGAGACTTGTATGTGAAGGATACATCTAGTGTGGTCAACCCCTTTGTCCAAGACCTTGAAAATGGGGTTCTAGAAAACCAACATTTCAAAAAAGACTACAAATGATAAGCAAGATAACCCAGATTCAAAACTGTGTGACTTCACTTACATAATGACCCAGAGCAGTCAAGTTAGTATAGACAGAGAACGCGATAGTGGTTATGAATGAGCCTAGAGGCCAAGAGTGAATGAGGTGCAAGTGTCCAATGGGCAGCGTGGGATGATGAAAACTTTCTAGAAACGGACACTGATGATAGGTGCACAACATGTGGGTGTACTTAATGCCACTCAAGTGTGCAGTAGAACATGGCTAAGATGAGGGCTGGGGTTTAGCTCCTTGGTACAATGCCTATCTCCCACACGAGATTCTGAAAGAGCAACCAGGGCTCTTAACCACTGTGCTCTCAGCCTCAATTTACCATACTTAAAGGTTAAACCTACTTTTTAAAGAAACACCCTTCTGAGATAAAAGAATAATTAGATCACACAGACATAAAAGTTACTGAACTAAGACGGAAGCTTCTGCAGAGTTAAGCTCCAGTTTTGCCCTCCTCTCCTCATCTTCTGGTCACTCTTGGAGCTGCCCTGGCTTACACACAGCCCCAAGCTGTATCCCACCCTTGGGGATTGCTTGGGGGAGCTGCTGTGGTTAAAGAGCTATTGGCTTTGTTGAGAATTCTTCCAGTGGTGTGACAACTGAGATAAATGTCAGGAAGAAGGTGACCAGCCATGGATTCTCCAACCAGGAAAACAGCTGACTGGTTTTCTAAAACAAAATTTGGATTCTGGATTCATTCAAGTGTGGGATCAGAGCCAGAAGTGGACGCCCAGTTATATGAGGTGAAGGGCATACCAGCCCTCCCTTCTGCTTTCCTATCCAAGTCCTGTCACTGTACCTGGAGCGAAGGCTGTGCAGTTGTCCTCATGTCCAGTTCATACCTGGCTTCAAAATGTTCTGGGATGTGAGGTCCACGATAGCCTTGTTTTAGCGGTTATTGGAGACGATAGACACCATGTACTATGTTTTCCAGATGTATTCCTACCCAGATCATCCCCCTGGAAGAAAGCGTTCCTGGGAACACTGGTGGCTCTCCCACTCAGTCTGGCTGTGCTCACCATCCTGGCGCTGCAGTACTTTTACAAGCAACGATGCTCCCAAGGTATGAGTCAGGCCCTGCAGCTTGTTTTGCTCCATAGCCGTACAGTCTAGGTGTGTGGATTGGCTCGGTTTTCTCTGCCAGTAAAAGAACTAAAAGGCAGGAAAAATCTGAAGCACAACGAATAACAGCCGAGAAATCTAGCCACGACTCTTCTCGCTGACTGCCTACCAAGGAGCTTAGCTGCTAATCTCTCAGTAGGAAAGTGGTGGAGTGTGGGGAGGCATGGAGGCGACCCAGATTGGAAGGGTAACTAGACTCACGCAGGCGCTACTCAGCTTTCCCCATTCATTCTTCCTTTCAGAGAAGCTGAAGGAGCAGGGAGAGAAGGACAGAGGTAAGCCAACAGAGTTGCCCTCTCCCTACATTCCGGAGCAGGGCCCAGGAACCCGATGGGTTTCCAAGGCAAGACCCCAGTCTTGGAGGGGGCATCTGGGAGAAGGGCAGAGAGAGGGAAGGACAGGGTTTGCTTGGACTGACAGTGTCCAGGCACCAAGGTTGTCTTCCAGATACACAGGGCTGAGTCTGCACAACTTGGGGGAGCCAGGCCCGGTGCTTATAACCTGCCCTGTCTGGTTGCTCCCCACTCTGAGAACATTCTTTTCCTTTTGTCTCCAGGAAGACTGGCTGCACGGTTGGGTAAGTTCTGGGTCCCTCACCACAGGGCAGGCTGGGGACAAGTGGGTTTAGCTGGTCACCTCTGGAGTAGAAAAGAGAATCCAAGTGACTGGGCTCCTTTGAGGAGGAGAAGGATGACATCCATCTGGTTTTCCATCCATCTTTGGGTGTCTCTGATTGGGTGTCAATCAGACTGAGATTGGCTGCATGGGGTGCCCAGGCTTCAGGGTTCATTCAACAGAAGAACCTCAGAACAGACCCGGCTGGAGTATTTACTTCCTCCAGTTCATGTCCCTGGAATTGATTGTTCTCTTTTTAACTCAAATGCCACTGTGAGGAATGACCCTTGAACTTGAACTTGCAGTAAAATGAGAATGCTCTGGCAAATTACTTTTCCTCTCATTGGAACACACCAACTGAAAACCGTGGAGGGATGTGGTATAGAGGAGGGCCATACAAAGGAAGGGCTCCTTGGTAAAGAAAGACGGGCAATCCCAGCATTCCACTAGTGAGACAGACCCAAGACTGTTGGGAACGTTCAGGCCAAGCAACATAGGGAGACCCTGTCTCAAAATACAAAAAGAGGGTGAGAGTTCCCCTCCAAAAAAATGTGAGGAATGGAGAAGGCCTCCATAAAGAATGAAGATCCAGAAAACCAAAATTTGACTGTCCTGTCAAAACTCCAGACAAAACTGAAAGAGTAGAGAGCACCGTCATGCTGACTACTTGACCCTACCAAGCAAAACCACTTCAATGAGTCAAAATCACAGTCTGAATTAGTATATTGATTGCTTTTAAAAGAGTGCAAGAGATGGAGAGACCAGAGGACCATGTTCTAGTGGCAGAGTCAGAGCCTTTCCTTCTGACCAGGAGAAATAAGTACCATGTCTTTCCTGCCTTTAAACAAAGTATTCAGCAAATGACTCCCCCAAATCACATAGGCTGTGCTGGGTATCTGGGCTTACTCATGCACTCCTGGCTCCCCACCCCACCTCTCCCTGCACACACTGGGAAAATCTCGTGGTTTTGGGAAAAATGAACCTCCTCTCCAATCAGATCGGATCCTTGGGGAAAAACCTTTTAGAACCAAGCCTGTTTCCCCTCCCTGGCTCAGTGGCTGTTGATTTGTCCCTCTAAAATGAAGGTAGGATAAAGGCCCTGGAATCCTGGGGATGAACTCCTTCTATAAGGCAATGTGGCATCAAGGACAGAGTTGCAGCCAGAAGTGGTTTGAGATTAAGGACCATCTTTGCATCAGAGGGTTGATGGTTCTCTCTGTTTTGCTTGCAGAGAGACTTCAGACAGAGCTTGGTAAGTGCCCTCCACCCCCAGAACTATTCCTTTCTGTCCAGTCTTTGCACCTGGCTGTCCATGTATACTCTCCTCTCCCAACCAAGTATGACACCCAGGCTGGAATTGGGCTGTGGGTGTGGGTGGTGAGGGAAGGGAGAATTAGGTAATTGACACATATATAATGTGGTGTCCTGACTTTCTGATCCCCCTTTCCTTTGCTGCTTCAGACTGGAGAAGGTCAGAAGGCCAGGCTGGTGAGTAAATCCAATTTCTCTCCCTCCCACTGCTTCTTACTGGGTTCCCTAACTCCCCACACTCTAGAGGCATTTCCTACTTAGGGCATTTTCTATTTACAAGTGAATTGAAAACATACTGTGAACTATACATTTGTACATTGAAAATGTTCTCAGTTGGAAATGCATTGATACAGCTACCAAGTATAACTGATGAGCAGCACAGTGCTGGGGTGTTGGACAGGTACCTTCTGATCATGTGACTATCTGGGGCTGTGACTCACTATGGCTTCCCAGCATCTCCATCTATCACCAGCCTGAGAAATGATCAAAATTCCAAGTATGTTTTCTAATGAATACATACAGCTCCCACGCTATTATAAGGCAAAAGCAGACAAACAAATGAGCGAACAATAAAGCAAACAAAAGAAACATAAGTCATGTTACCATTAGCCAGCTCCTCTCTGTAGGTGGCAGCGTCAGAATCTCTGGTGCGTCCACATTCACTCATAAGCTCCACATGTTGTATGTTTGTATTTATATTTGTTGTCCGGAGGCTACATGTGGGAAAACATTGTTTCCAATCCTGATTACACACCACAATCACCTGAATTTCTGATGTTCACCCTCAAACAGCCTGTGTGTCTAGAGCAGACATGTCACTTTATATGTAAATACTTCTCTTCATACCTGGATGAAAATAAGAACATGGCCATTCCTAGATATGATTGAGGAGAAGGTTTTTTTTTATTATAGATAAGAGGGAGAGCACAGCCAGAAGCATCTGGAAGAGTCCAGACTGCACTGACACAAGGAGGGGAAGAGTGAGAGAGGAAGAGAAGAGAGAGGGCAAAGCAGAACCAGTGAGGTCCAGGAGAAGAGTCAAGAGCAGAACCAAGAAGAAAACCAAGAGAATGTGTACCCAAAATGGCTGAGTCACATGGGGGAGGCTGGGGGTGGGGCAGTGAAGCTGAGGGACGGAAGAGGTTTAGGGTAGGGGGCAGAGTATATCAGCTGGGACTGAGGGAGTCCAGGGGCTACCACAGATCTGGGTGTGGTAATAGGCATCACAGGCATAGGTTAATGGAAGAGCCATCCGTCACTTTTGCCAGGGCTAAGGAGACTACTACTTTTAGCAAGCAGAACTATCTTCTTAAGTTCCTGATGGAATGCTGCTCTTGCCTAAATGCCAGGCTTTCGGGAAGGGAATTTCTTGGAACCAAACAATACCATAAAGGCCTATATTCCTTCCATAAGGCAAACAGTCTAATATATATTTTATCCTGTCTGTATTCTTGCAAATCTGAATTTCTACTTTGTCACATGCATTTTAGTGTTGAGTAGACATCATTCATAGTCTCATGCTGTCTGTCCCTGGCTCTATACGTGCATCACTATTTAAATATCCACCTCATATGTGTATTAGGTCTGTTCCTTCTTGCCAATTCTCACTGCACACCAGTGCAAACCACATTGAGTAATGTTGTCTGATCACCCTTTGTCTCTAGGAGATACAACCAGGAAGGGAGATTAGGCTGTCTAACTGACAAAGGTTTCCCAGAAAGCCATCATCCTGTCATCAGCCATGGTGGGGCTCTGTCCACCTGCATCCTGTGTAAGCTAGCTCTTTAAGTTTGCTGGCCCATAGGGATAAATGCTTTCTCATTCTTTTATTAGTTGGCTCCTCTCTGGATGCTAAGACTTTGAACATTTGTGTGTGTGTGTGTGTGTGTGTGTGTGTGTGTGTGTGTGTGTGTGTGTTTCTTATTGATATAAGATGGTTATATATCCTTTTATGTACATATATTATTTTTGACATTAAACAATATGGATTCCTTTTTGCTGTTGTGCCATTTGCTGTTAGTCTTGTTCATGTTCCCTTAGTGAAGAAAGATCATTACTTTTGATAAAGTTTAATTAATCAAACTCTTACCTATGGCTTATGCTTCTGAGGTCTTATTGAATATCTTTACTAAGGATACCACAATGCTATTATCTTATAATTGCTTTTATTAACTTACACTATATTTCTCAGGTTTCTGTGTCACCTGAAACTAGTAAACTTCCAACGAGCAAAGGTTTTCTTAAGGTCACAGTTTCAGAAGTAATCCATGATCACTTGGGCCAGTGGCAAGGCAGCAGGGAGTAGGGAAAGCAGGGGGGGCTGCTTGCCTTGTGGAAGGCAGGAAGCAAAAAGAACCGGGAGAGGCCAGAGACTAAGGTTCCCTATGGTACAGAAATGAGGACTAAGCCTCCAACTCAGGGCCATTGGAGAAGGTTTCAGATCCAAACTGCAATAATGTTTCATGTATGGGTCATTAATCACTCCCACAGACGTCCTCACACTGGGTGTGAGGTGACAATACACTGGCTTGTTTGTGTGCACTGAATGGGTCTTCTCAATGCCATTTCGTACACCAGCCACAACTCTCCCATTGAGGCAAGGTTTCAACTTCAGTGTATATTCAGTACCGATGCCCTTGCCCATGGGCTCACTTCCCAGCTCCTTTTTCACCATTATGGCTATTATAGCATCTGGAAGTTCAAGATTTCTTCCCTACATCAACTTCCCCTTTAAAGTCAATGAACCTTTAAAACTATAAATTTACGCAGTTCCTTTAAAAATTTTCCAGTCGATTTGGACAAATGGTTTAAAATTTATAGGTAAACTAATGTTGAATTAACATTTAATTGTATCTTTAAAGTTCCACTGACTGTTTTAATTCAAGTCCAGAGTTAATCCCCTAGCACCCTGAAAAATGTCTTCTACTGTTTTGGATCAACTCTCTGTCCCAAAACAGAACGAGAGAAAACCTAAAGAAAAATCTACTCAGAATGGTCCACAATAAAAAGGGGGGTGTAGAGAAAAGACTGGGTATCTAGAAAGCATTTTAGGATAGAGCCCAGCTCAGCAGGACCTCCAGGACTGAGCTTGGCCAGACAGAGATAGTTTCCATTCTCATCCTTTAGGGTACCAAGGCTGCTTCTTTCTTGCCTCTGTGTTCCATCTTTTCAATGTAACATCAGGCTGCACACCTCTTTGGTAGAACCCAGCATAACCATTAGACCCCTGTCCAATCCAATCCAGAGGTGAGGATGAGGATATTTAATTTGTGGGCAGCTCTTGAGCAAGGGAAATCACCCTCAAGGTCCCAGAGTTGCTGGCTGAGTTCTCTGAGTCCCTTCTCTCTCTTTGGTTTCAGAGTGGAGAGCAGCCCAGCAGTATGCAGGTAAGTTACTGAAGCTGCCAAGTGTGACTGGTGACAGAGTTGAGTTGGGTCTTGCATAGAAGGGATAGGGTGGGGTCTGACATTAGAGGAGTCTCCTGGAAATGAACACAGGATACATACAGCATGCTGCACACTCTCATATGCACACATTTCATACGCTAGCTGTTCACACACAGGCATAGCTTTTGGGGGTTTACTGGGTTTGTTTCCTAAGGGCAGAAGGCAGCTTCTGGAATCTGCAGAACAAAGGGCAGAGTCTGAAAGGTACCTCTCAGATCATTCCTCAGAGGGCCCCTCAGGCCGGCATGATGATACACACCTCAAATCCCAGCATTGGGAGGCTGAGACAGGAGGATCATGAGTAAACATCCTAGTTAACCTACCTCATTTGCAACCTAAGAAAGGGATTGGGAACTTTTCTGTTAGGAAAGGAATAGGCTTCAGGAGTGTGCCACTCTGAAAAGAGGGGTAGGTGATACAGTGTGTGTGTGTGTGTGTGTGTGTGTGTGTGTGTGTGTGTGTGTGTCCGTCCTCCCGCACACAATCCTACCAGTTCCAACTGAACAATCTAGAAGAATTTCAACAGGAGGGAAGGGGAGAGAAAAGGAGGGGAGCGAAGGGCAAAGGAGAGGTGGACAGGGAAGAGGAGGGCAGGAGAGGGGAGAACAGGAGAGGGGAGGGGAAGGGAGGGGAGAGGGAGGAGAGGGTAGGAGAAACGGGAACCAAAGGGAGAGGAATGGGGGGAGTTATCTGAACCTTCTCCAGCAGATGCTAACCCTATGCTTCTGCTCAGTGGACGTGACCTTGGATCCCACCACAGCGCACTCTAGCCTGGAGGTCTCGGACGACCTCAAGAGCGTGTCCTCCCGACCCGGGGCACCCAGTTTCGCGGCCCACGGCCCGCAACGGTTCTTGGAGCAGACGTGCGTGCTGAGTCGGGAGCGCTTCTGCAGCGGCCGCCACTACTGGGAGGTGCACGTGGGCCGGCGCAGCCGCTGGTTCCTGGGCGCCTGTCTGGAGTCGGTGGAGCGCTTTGGACCCGCACGCCTGAGCCCCGCGGCCGGCTACTGGGTGATGGGGCTGTGGAACAGCTGCGAGTACTTCGTGTTGGACCCGCAGCGAGTGGCGCTGGCGCTACGCGTGCCTCCCCGTAGGGTGGGCATCCTGCTGGACTACGAGGCGGGGAAACTGTCCTTCTTCAACGCGTCTGATGGCACGCACATCTTCACCTTCGCCGACACTTTCTCGGGGGCACTCTGTGCCTACTTCAGGCCCCGAGCCCACGATGGCAGCGAACACCCAGATCCCCTAACCATCTGTTCTTTGCCGGTTCGAGCGCCACATGTGCTCGAAGAGAACGACAATGACAACTGGCTACAGCCCTATGAACCCTTGGACCCCGACTGGACTGGTGATGAGGTGAAGTGGTGACTTCAACACCAGGTCCAAGGAGAGTTCTGAACTCCTGGACAGCGCTTTGCCCACCTCCCCATCCCCCATCCACCCCCACCCCCGCTGCCAAAGCACACATAGGCTCACACAGCAGAAGGACAAGAGGACTTTGGCATTCGCAATTTTGTGTATATGACTATCTTTAAAGAAGCGGGAAAACGAGAGATCGTTTGTGTATATAACAGGATTCTGGAGTGTGCACTGTGGAGTGGGAGAGAAGTCAGAAGTATCTGCTAAGTTGTGTATAGTTCTTTATGTTTTTGCATAATTTTGTATATTCTGTAAAAGTTCAGAATAACAACATTTTATAAGCAACGAGTTCACCTATGGCTCAGATCTGAGTTTTAAACATTCTTTCCTGCTAAAACGAAACGGGAGAAATGGCTGGTTCCAGGGCTGAGATAGCGAACGCCCCAAATTTGAACCATTTTGTGCTATAAAAGTCCATCTTCAGAAACTGATAAAGGAGTGGGGTAGTTCAGATCTGCTGTGCAAAGTGGGGACTGTGATTAGTAACTATGAAGTGCATACTTTAAAACCAGAATAGTTATTGAGTTCTAACCATTAAAAAAAAAATGTAGGTCAAGTAATTTATGCGTCAATAGCTTTGGTTTAGCCATTCCAGAATACACACATTTATCAAAACATGCTGTCCACCACAAATATACACAATTTTTGCTTGTCAATTAAAATAAGTAAATAAACATAATTTTTTTAAAAAAGCAAAGACACATAGGTACCGTTTGTGGTGACTTCCCTGGCCATATGTGCGTCAATATGGAAATCAATAATGACAGTGACTGGGGCTAGGGTGGAGGTCAGGGGTACAGTGCTCGCCTAACTTAAGGGATATCATACATCTTCAACTTCACCCAGACTTCCCCTGGGGCTGTGCATCAGCTCCCCAGCACAGCAAGAGGAGGATAGGATGGCAAGAATGCAGTATTACAGACATACTAGAGACACCATACAGAGTGAATAAGCTATATCTAGGAATATGTATGTATGTATGTATCCAAGGATGCCTCCAGATGCTCTCTGTCTCTGTCCCCTGTCCTGCAAGCAAGAGAGAGCTCTCAGGGCCCCTTCCCCAGACCTAGTTCCCCAGGTCACATCAGCCCCTGTCCCCAACCCCAATGGGCATGATCAGTGCCACAGGTGCTAACAAAATAAATATCTCACTGCAATCACTTTGTTTTCTTTTTCTGTTTTCTGTTTTTGTTTTTTAAGTGAACCTTTAAAAATAATCAAATGAAACATATCTAAAAGACAATGGGGAGAAAGCTATTAGCTTTACATCATGGAAATAATTGGCATAGACAAAAAAAGAGTAATGATGCTAAGCTCACTGGGCAAAGTCTATTGGAAAGCAAGATGTTTGCACAGTCTTCAGTAGCGACCTTACATACTTCTTAAAAGTAAGGGGAAGGTCTTCGGGAAAACGAAACAAAACAAAACAACAACAACAACAACAACAAAATACTGTCTCTATTTGTACTTCATACCCAACTTAAAAGGCTTGACTTTCCCTCCATCTCCTCCTTACGGCTGCCAGGATTTTCATCTCATCTGTGCAATTGTATTAACCTCTAATAAAGTTGTCCTTGAGCTTCTTTTAGAAAAAAAAGGGAGGGGGGAGAGGAGTACCTCTCTAGTGATAATCTGCAAGAGGCTCTGGGTTTGATGCTCAGCATCACATTAAAACAAATAGCCAGTGGTGGTGGCATACACTTTTAATCCCAGCACTTGGGAGGCAGAGGCCAAGGATCTCGGAGTTCAAGGACAGCCTGGTCTACACAGAGAAACCCTGTCTTGAAAAACAACAACAAAAATACAGAGACCTCTATTTCATCATAAACATTCCAGACTAATGCTACTCTATCTGGATCGTGTCCCTTGACAATAAGGTAGAAAATACTTTTTTTTTTTTGTTTAAACAGGGAAATGTATTCAGAACCTGTTCACTTCCTGTCAGATCCTTTCTATTCAGATTCAAATTTCATAACCTCTCACCCAGATCAGTGCAGGAATTTCCCTATGGGCCCTGCTCAGCAGCCTGGGTGGATCTACTGAAATGGATCAGTAACCCCAGCACATGGGCAGATAGCGAGATTGGGGCCAGCCTAGGTTATATAGTGGGTCTCTGGCTCCCAAACACAAGCAGCAAACAAACCCTATCTCTTCTTGTTCAAAGCTCTAACTCCTCACACTGGCTTACTAGAGCCTTCCACATGCTAGAAGGAGCTCTACTACTGAACCACGCCTGCCTGAGGAAGAAGTCTTTGTTAATTAAGTGGCAGTCACTCAACAGCTGAACACCTTCAGTGGGCTATGTGAGGGGGGGCTGGCTCTCTCTGGCCAGCAAGCTCTAGTTCTCTCTCATTCTCTCTCTCCTCATTCTCTCTCATTCTCTCTCTCTCTCTCTCTCTCTCTCTCCCTCTTTCCCTCCCTCCCTCTCCTTTCTCCCTCTTCTCTCTCTCTCTTTCTCCTCTCTCCCTTTCCTCTCTCTCTTCCTCTCCTCTCTCTCTTTCTCTCCTCTCTCTCTCCTTTTTCCTCTCTCTCTCTCTCTCTCTCTCTCTCTCTCTCTCTCTCTCTCTCTCTCCCTCTTTCCCTCCCTCCCTTTCCTTTCTCCCTCTCTCTCTCTCTCTCTCTCTCTCTCTCTCCTCTCTCTCTTCCTCCTCTCTCCCTCTCCTCTCTCTCCCTCTCCTCTCTCTCTCCTTCTCTCCCTTCCTCTCCTCTCTCTCTCCTTTTTCCTCTCTCCTTCTCTCTCTCTCTCTCTCTCTCTCTCTCTCTCTCTCTCTCTCTCTCTCTCTCTCTCTCTCCACTCTAGAAATCATTTTCAGCTGCCTCTTCTAGCTGGAACACTTTGAATCCTGGCACAGACTCTAAACTCCCAAAGGGTTGAGCCAGGCTTCCTTCTCCACACGGCATGCTATGAAGTCCCAGGAAACTGGTGGAGGTCTCTTATGCGCTGAAATAATTTTCTTTGGGTCCAATGTGCTTAAAGGAGGTCTTTGTTGAAAATATAGATCAAAAGATTATCTCTTGACCTGGATTTGGTACCTGTAATCTCAGCCATTAGGGGTAGGGTGCAGAGGCAGCAGAGTAGGATGATCATAAATAAGTTCAAGGCTAGACCAGACTGGAAAATGAGATGAGATACTGTCTCAAAGACAAAACACCTAAAGTATGCTTCCTAAGCCCCTCCTGAATATCTGTCTTCATAGATACTCTGCATTTTCAGAAGTCAATTCCTATGCCTGTGCCTGGTGGTCCATAGGTCCATGCCTATAACCACAGCACACAGGCAAAACAGAAAGACCAGGAGCTTAAAGTCATTGCTGGCTGGATAGAAAGACAGTACCAGGCATCGTCTCAAGTAAATCAAAATGATACAAAGCACCTTCAACAAAAAAACTAAAGAGAAATGCCAATTACTGTCTGCAGAAATCTCATAATTTCCATTTCACCTTTGGTTTCAATGATAAACATTCTGGGAGCCGGGGGTTAGCTTAGTGGCAGAATATGTGTTTAACACAGGATTCAATCCCTAGAACCTACCTCCCAAAAATCAATTTACCTCTGCACTCCCTTGATTGTATAGAGTGAGGTATTTGTAGTCTCTGTACTTCCCACAGCTTAAACTCTGGCTATGAGAGATTGCCACACTCCATGGCAATTGTTTTCAAGTGTGCATATAAGCCAAACTATACTTCATACACCTATATCACATTTACTTGTTAATTGTGTCTCCAGAAAGCTGAAAATCAAACCAGTAATCAGTACCACAAGACTTTTCTTAATTGTGGTGATATATTATTTATGATTTATTAAAGCTTGCCTGCGCTATAGAAAGCAAAGCCAGCAACAAGCTGTAGAGGTCAGGCAGTGGTGATACATACCTTTAATCCCAACAGTCATACTAGCTAGCTATAGAAGCTGAGCAGTGGTGGCACACACCTTTAATCCCAGGACTCATGATTAAGAGGTAGATGGATCTCTGTTAGTTCTAGGCCACACTGACTATATAAAAGTGATTCAGTCTAAAAGAAACAGCTCACACAAAGGTGACCTCAGCATCTAGAATCACATGCCTTTAATCCCAGCTAGGAAAGGGGAGACAGGAATAAATGGGCAGAGAAAGGAATAAATGGCAGAAGGAGACAGGATCTGAGAGCTCTTGCCTCTGAAGATTCGTGGAAACAGGATTGCCATCTCAGCTGGGTAGAGGCAAGATCTACTGGCTTGGCTGCTTTGCTTCTCTGATCTTCTGCTTGAAGCTTGAACCCCAATATCTGCCTCTGGGTCTTTTATTTTTTGTGTTACATATCTACACCTTGATTCTATGCTTAAGGTACAAAGACCCAACTAGGATTGTAGCCTGGTGGTAGATCCTGCCTACCATGGACCCAACCCCCAAGACAACAAAAATTAGACAGACAGATAGATAGTAAAACAACAAAGGCAGGTGAGTGTCTATAGTCTTGTAACAGGGACCACCCCGAGGTGATAAAATAAACTCTGGACTCTTAACATGCTACACATTAAAAACATGATCTATGTTGTCCTCTGCCTCCATCCCATACTTAGTCCATGGCTTTGCTGTAAAAACACTGGGTTAGTCCGGAAAGCCTGAGTGTATGCCATTAACTGCCCCTAACTTCAGTATAGATAACTCTTCTCGATTGTGAATTATGACAATCACTGCCAAGGTTACTCTGCTGGAACGTGAGGATCTCCTTTGCTAAAAGCACTGATTCTTCCTTTGAACTTGTAGATACTGATAAGTGGCTCCGTTGGGACACAAGGCTTGGCATCTCTATCTGTATCAAATGTCGATGATATCCTTTGCTGCTTCAGAACCTTTGAGCAAACTCTGCTCAGTTCTTCCTGTAGCTGTTCTGGCCATTTGAGAAATGTGTCCAGGACTGCAAAACATGGTTAACTTGGCCCAGTACCCATTGGAGCTGGCTGGGGTTTCTTCCACCTTGACCTTATGCCTTTTTGTCAACAAAAACAGTGTAAGTTGTCCAGCCATATCATAAAGCTGGGATGTTTACACAAGACAGTGGCACCAACTGACATTCGGCAGTTCCTGAGGAAAGTCCACCACTTATTATTAGTCTACAGAGTACAAGATCACAAAGCTTGCACAAAAGATGGCAAACTTTTGAGACCATGGCCATGACCAGCGGACAATTAACATACTTCAGTTTATGCCTTTCTGCAAAGTTTATAAAAGCCTGTTGCTCTCTTTGGTCCAGTGACCAGAAGCCTTATCTGGACTAAGGCTCAGAGCACACACACACATCTCTCTCTCTTTCTCTCTTAATTTAATTTTTACATTCCAATCCCAGTTCTGCACCTCCTCTCCTCCCACTCCCTCCACTCCCTCCCCCCCATCTCTCATCTGCTCCTCAGAGAGGGTGAGGCCTCCCCTAGAAAGTCTGACCCATCATCTTGTTGGAGATCATTTCTCTGCCAGATGTGGGATTGGTGAAGCTCTTTCCCCATTCTGTAGGGAGCCATTTTGTCTTGTTGACTGGGTTCTTTGCTTTACAGAAGCTTCTCATTTCAGGAGGTCCCATTTATTAATTGTTGTCAGAGTTCTCTATTTAGCTGTAGTTAAAGTCAGCCAGGCATGTCACAACACTGTTTGCCTGTCTTGTTTGTGATGTATGACTTGGTCTCATTTCCAATGTTGTCATGTTATAAAATCCTACCATCTGGTATTGGTCCTGACAACTTCAAACAACACTTGAGCCCTGGTCAGCCTAGGCACCACACTGAAACTCCATCTTTTAATAGAAAAAATTGAGTATACTTGTGGAAAGATACAAAACTATATTTCCTAATAATATGACACATACAAACGGAGTTTCACAAAAAGCAATTAGTTATTAGTTAATGCCAAGAAACCTTGGGTGTGATTTTTATCAACAACCATGGTTGTACAGATGAAGAATGTAAAGTCCACAGACCAGTGACCTTGCCCAAATTTTCTCAGTTCTTACATACCCAAGCTTTCTCATTTTGATATGCAAATGAGTTGTGAAGTTCACAGTGGTTCTTTCTCTCTCTCTCTGTGCGTGTGAGTGTGCGTGTGCGTGTGCGTGTGCGTGTGCGTGTGCGTGTGCGTGTGTGTGTGTGTGTGTGTGTGTGTGTGTGTGTGTGTATTTAATGGGTCCAGCTCGTGACTTGGGTTTGGAACTCAATGTGTAGCTAAGTATGACCTTGAAATTCTGGTCCTCCTGCCTCTATCTCCCAAGAGAAAGGATTATAAGACATGGGCTAACATGTTTGTTTTTTGTGCTGAGAAAGGAATCATGAACTTTGTGCATGCCGGGCAAGTATTCTACCCACTGAGCCACATACCCAGCTTAATAAGCAGCCTAGAGGGAAGGCTGTGTCTGCCAACCTCCAGGGGACATTAATAGGGTGTCTGCTGGTTCTTAACTTCACTATGAGCTTTGAATCTTCCAAATAGTGGTTCTGATGAGGAAAGGGTCATGTGACACTAACAAGAGCCATCTGTTACTCAGTCACCCTCCTTCCAGATGTCCTACATATTTGCAGATTACTCTCAGCTTGCAGCCTAATCCTACCTGGCCAGAGAAGCCCCAAAAGGCATAGAGGAAAAAAATTGGAAGGACAGGGAATCCTGGACAGAAGAAGGAGCAGAAAAGACACTAGAGTAAAGTGTGGGGGTGGGCTTGCCTACATGCCCCACCTCCCCAGCATCTTCCTCAGGGCACTGATTACCTCCCTGTTCCTCAGGCTGTAAATGAGAGGGTTGAACACTGGAGTGAGAATAGTATAGAAGATGGAGGTGGCTCTATCTCCCATTGGTGTCCTAGCTGATGCCCGCTGCATGTAGCTAAATATGGCTCCCCCGTAGTAGAGGCCTACCACAGCAAGGTGGGAAGAACAAGTTGTGAGGGCTTTCTGTTTCCCCTCAGTGGAGGGCATTCTAATCACAGCTGTGAGGACCCGAGCATAGGAAGCCACAATGACCCCAAGAGGCAGCAGCAACATCACCACACAGCATGCATAGATGAGGTCCTCAAATAGTGAGGTGTCCGCACAGGAGAGGCGCAACAGGGCTGGGACCTCACAGAAGAAATGGTCCACCTCTACAGATCCACAGTAGGGGAAGCTGAAGACCACCCCCACATCAATCACACTGTCTGCCATCCCACCCATCCAGGATGCCATGGCCAGGAAAGAGCAAGCCTTCCAGTTCATGAGCACAGGATACCTCAGTGGGTAGCAGACTGCCATGTACCTGTCATAGGCCATGACAGCCAAGAGGAAGCATTCAGCTCCTCCTACCATGACCACAAGGAAGATCTGAGATGCGCAGCCTGCCAGGGAGATGAACTTCCTGCCTGAGAGAAAGTTGGCTGTCATCTTGGGCACCACTGTGCATGTCATTGTCAAGTCCATGACGGAGAGCTGGCTAAGGAAGAAGTACATAGGGGTGTGCAAGTGTCTATCAGCCTGGATGAGCGTCAGGAGAAGGATGTTGCCAGAAACAGCAGCCCCAAAGGCCAGAAGAATCAGGGAGAAGAAGAAAGAGTCATAAGGTGAGTGGCTGAACAGGCCCGCAAGGATGAAGCTGGATAGGGAGGAATGGTTCCCGAGCTCCTCTGCCATGACCCTGAGAAACAAACAAACAAAACACTGTTTATTGGACATGTCAGTAGCATGAAACAAGGCAAGCCTTTTCCTCCCAAAAGGCAAAGTCTGGCCCTTTGGCACTGCCCCACCCTTTCCTCCTGCATCAAAAATCCTTTTTCTCTCAGCTCCTTTCAAGTGTACCAAGCATGAACCCACCCCTTTTTCTCTTGAGAAAGATGGGAATGAGGGCACAGACAGGGGGGTCAGAGGGCACATGGAGAGGTGAGTGGTAACTAAATAGCAGATGGGGAGGAACAGCTTTAGGAAAGGGGGCTGTAGATTTAAAAGACAGGAAAGTGAAGTATTGGATAAACCAAGAGACCGAAGGAGAAAGAGGTTTGTATGGAAGGGGTGAAGGCAATACAATTAAAAATCAAAAGGCTGAATTCACCTTGTTAAGAATAAGGGAAGAGGGCTGATGGGTGGCTCAGCAGGTAAAGGTGCTTGCTTTTTAATGGCCTGAGTGAGCCCCAGAAGCCATGCGAACGTCAAAGGAGAGAACTGATTCCACAGAATTGTCGTCTGACCTCCATACCCAAGCCATGTCACAGGCACTCCACATACACATTGTACACAAACATGTACATTAATTTGAAGGGGGAAACTCCTCTCCGCTCCTTATCTTGGAGCACCTACCTTCGAAAACTAAGTAAATTCCTTCTTTGTGGGATGTATTTCTTTTTAACAACTCTGTTGTTGCCTGATGCGGTAGCTCACACCTTTGATCCCAGCACTCAGGAGGCAGAGGCAGGCGGATCTCTTTGAGTTTGAGGTCAGACGGCTTTATATAGTGAGTTCCAGGCCAGCCAGTGCTACATAATGAGAGCCTGTTTCAAAAAGAAAGAGAAACAAAAAAAAAATCAGGGCTTTGGGTTGTAGTTCAGTGGTTAAGCCCTTGACCAGTATGTTTGAGGTCCTGAATTGAGTATGTTCTTTGGGAAAGAAGGACAGGGGAGGAGAAAGAAAAAGAAGGAAAGGAGGAAGAAGGGGAGGCTGCTCTCATCTCAGTCTCTGGGGTAGAGAGGGAATCTGACTGGAGCCTGGCACCTCCTTCAGAAACAATATTGCCTCCTTTCAGGAAAATGTAAGAAGTCTAATTTTCCTTTATGCAAACAAAGCCAATTATCTAGCAGATTGTCACTTCAACCAGCGAGCCAGATTAAGATAAACTGTGTGTGACAATGGTATAGGCAAGTCCTCTTCTTTGAGGACATGTCCATTTACCTGAAAGAACACTTATGTGCCTGTGTAGGAAGTGAGTGACATCCATGTAAATGTATGTCGTTGACATGGACATGGCCACATCAAGGACTCCAGTTTCTTGGACTCATGGAAAATTGCAAAGCCTTCCCTCCTAGTCCAAGTGTGAATATTGATAGTATGTATAGAAAAGACACACCATAGCTTTCTGGCACTAGGATGTCCACAACCTGAAGACTGCTCCCCTATAGAGGCTACACCTGCCAAGCAGGGTAAACCTGCCTCTTCGTTAGGTTGATTAATAGCCCAGCCTCCTTGATTATCTGCATCTCGTAGCCCAACCTCCTTGTTCAACTTAACCTTCGATTCACTATCCAAGTTTGTAAAATAAACACGAGGAGATTCCAGGGTGTGGAAGCTTCTCCATCACAGAACCCAGTGTACCCAATCTGAGCTTTTCTGTGTGTCTGTCTTCTCTTTATTCCTCTGCTGCCCCAGCCAGGTCTATCCCTGAAGCTGCATAAAGATGTGGCATACCTGATTCCAAAGCTTGTGTGTGCAAAAACTTGTGTTTTCCTGTTTTCTGTTCATAACACCTTCCTGTGGGGGGGATCATATCTGTATTAAGGTTTATTCAATAATAAAAAATGTTTCTCTTTCCTCTTTCTCTGTTGAGAGGTTTTTCTTTTTTTGAGTGGGGAGAAAGAAGCAGGCGCTGAACAAAGATGAAGGTCACTGTCAAAAGCATCATGGGAGCCTCAGAGCCTCAGATGTGCCCCTCTTGGTGTAACCCAACCACTGGCTTATCCCAGTACTTGGACTTTAGAAAACACTAGGGTGGGTACTGGGGACATGCCTGTGTGTCATGGACATCATGGTCAAATATTAGTTGCCTTATTTGGTGCTTAATGTAGATGGACTAGACTGTTTAGAACAAGTGACTATTCTGTCACATTCACCCCATTAACAAAGGAAGAATTGGGCCAATACTCACTTCCTACATGTTAAGGGAGGAGGTGTGCACTATCATTTCTATAGATAAATTCTATCAGCACCTATCAGAATTCAGAACATTCCATGAGATGAGATGAGATGAGATGAGATGAGATGAGATGAGATGAGATGAGATGAGATGAGATGAGATGATGAGAATCAGAGGGCAGAAAGCTGCAGTGCCGAGGAGAAAATATGTTTTCCTATCTACTGCATAACACAGTGAGCATAGTTCAAGTAATATTCTATGTTTCACCGCAGCTGAGAGTAGCAATGCGTACACATTCTCACCACTATGAAATAAGGATGTGAGGCAATCCTGTAATGTGTACACACACAGCATCTTATAATACCCTGAAGAATACATACGAACATTATTTGTCAACTAAAACTAACCAAATGTAGTAAGTCATGCCTATAATTTCAGAACTTTGAGGTAGGAGGATCACTAGTTTGAGGCCTATCTGGACTAAAAAGCAAGACACTTTTAAATACATACATCCGACACAGAGAGGGAGGGGCTGGGGAGTAAGGTAGGGGGAGAGACAGAATCCTTAATATAAACTTAAAAGTATCAAAACAAGGCAAGGATTGCTGCACAGACTTTATGAGCAGAAGCAGGAACTTTCATTCACTTTCATTTGGTAATTGGAGTTATCATCTGCTAGCTAACCAGGTTTAATTCAAACGAACAATAAACTTCTTCTGTTTTCTAACAGTTCTGCACCTGTGAGGGAGGGAGATGTCTGGGGTTCTTAAAGAGACTGTGCCTCTGGGAAATTTTGGACCATATTTTAAAAGTGCACAGCCTGCCAGGCAAGGTAGATCACATCTGTAATCTTGGCATTTAGGAGGCAGATACAGGAGGAATGCAGAGTTCCAGGACAGCCAGTGCTACAGGTTCAAGACTTTGCCTCTAAAAACAAACAAAACAAAACTGAAAACCAATTACAAAGCAAATTTGTTGGTTTGTCCCCCTATGATTCTTATTTGCTGGATCTAGGCAGGGCTCTGCAACTTACTATTTTTCAGTCCCTCAGGTGAGCTACGTACAGAGAAAGGGGATTGGTTTACACACATTGGTTTAGGACAATCTGGGTCTATACCTGTTCTCATTTGGGATAGCAGCAGGAAAGCTGGGTAGAGTTAGGACATTGTGGGAAGGGATGAGAAGTAATCTAAGACACAGCAAGTGGCAGGCATGTGCCCATAAAGGAAGCCAGAGCATAGCCTGGGGGCCAAGATCTGCTCAGGCCAACACTGAGGGGGTCAGGAATGTGGATTCACATGTGGTCAGGACTCAGTGGGTCCACTTGTCACCCTTCAAACTCAGTCCAGAGCCTAAGAGTAGGCAAACAAAGACAACAATTTCACCCTAGCAAACTAAGATTACCAAATTCCTGCTTTCTAGTACCATTGTCGCTCAAGGCACTCAGGTTATCTCTATGTTCAGCCCAGCTTCTCTAGAGAACCTGAAGTAGAAGGCTAAAGCCAGAACAGCTCTTTCCAATTCCCGACCACCGTCAGTCCCTTGTCTCATCTCCTCCGTACCTACCACCCCTGTTAGTTCCCCACAGTTCCCCTTCTGATTCACTCTGCAAATCCAGGCTTTGGTGTAGTGTGTGGGCAAGTGTTGGTTGGGGAGGACCTTCATGTGCTCTCCCCCCCCCAGCTCCAAAGTTCCAGACAGAGATTTATAGAACTAACCACTCAAGGTTGTCTTCTGCTTCTTTCAAAACTGATAATGAGCCCATGTCCCAGGTTTATACAAGGCAGATGTCTTGGGACACCAGGCCCAGCTACTAATGAGACCAGGGAATAGACACGTACTCTACACCAAAAAGGAAACCCAAATAATGAATTGGCTTCAGGACAAAGTTCACTCCCCATAGCCCTAACTTTGAAAAATACCCTAGACTCCCATTAAATTACAGAGTGAGATCCCCCTGGGATATTGACATACCTATTCTTCCCCAAGAGCCAACTTCCCCTTATGTCAGGGTAACCACTGAGTGTCAGAAAGAATGTCTGCCTGTACTCTGAGAGTTTTGTTAATGGATGACCAACCAGTTCAGGTATTCTGTGACCCTTGTCTTCAATTCAAAACCCATACTTTTATAGACCATTCACTCACTGGCTAAGCACTCACTAAACAAATAATTTTCAAGCACTGTGGAAATAAATGAAGACCAATCAAAGAAAACCAAAGGCTATTTAACCAGAGCTGCTGTGGCAAGGGAGTCCCACTGTCAGCTGAGTTTTGATTGGCAGACAGAGGCATTAGAAAGCTGGACATGGTGATACATACCTTTAATCCCAGCACTTGGAAAGCAGAAACAAATGAATGTCTGAATTTGAGAACACTCTGTTCTACAAAGTAAGTTTCAGGCCAGCTGGGGCTACACAGTGAGACTCTTCCTTAAAATAGAAGGAGGGAGAGGGAACAAAATAAGAGTTGGTGTTCTGATTGCAGGCTGTTAGCATGCAGAGGCTAGAGGCATGTTGGCTGAAGTGAGATGTTCTATTCACAGCTAGTTAGGATACATATCTAGGTTTTCATTCTTGATCCTAACTCGGGATGAATTAGGAGACCCGTCGGGTTATTTGTCAAGTGTTGTGGGATATTTGTACACTATGTGAATATGTATTGCTGTGGTTGGTGTAATTAAAAAGCTAAACTGCCAATAGCTAGGCAGGAGATATAGGCGGGGCTACAGGGCAGAGAAGGAACTCTGGGAGGAAGAAAGACAGAGTCACCAGCCAAACATGGAGAGGAAACAGGAGGTGCAAGATGGAAGAGAGGTAACATCACATGCCAGAATGTAGATTAATATAAATGGGTTAATTTAAGTTATGAGTTAGTTGAGACAATCCTAAGATAAGGCCAAACTCATAATTAATAATAAGTCTCCATGTCATTACTTGCAGGTTGGCAGTCCTGGCAAAAAATACTAACTACTACCATCAAGACTTGGCTATTTAGTGTTAGTTAATACTATTTAGCTTCCTATTTAGCTTCCTGGATTATTACTAAAGATAGCAACTTTGGGGCTGGAGAGACAGCTCTGCAGTTGAGGGCTCTTGCTGTGCAATTGTGAGGGCTGGAGTTCAGAGCCACATAACAAGCATGATGTCCCAAACACGTGCATTCCAGTAACCTCAGCTCCAAGTATGGCAGATACAAGAAACTTGCTAGGGCTTGCTGGCCGTCAGCCTAGCTATTTTAAGCACAGGGTGTGGCCGTAGAGGTGGCTCTGCTCTTCCAGAGGACCTGAGTTCAATTCCCAGAAACCTACTGATGGCTCACAATCATCAATGAGATCTGGTGTGCAGGAATACACACAGGCATAGCACTGTATACATAGCAAATAAATAAGTCTTTAAAAATTAAAAGAAAAACCCAGAGAAGTGGCATATTCAAATCACTTTGCTCCCATTATTTTATCTCCTTCCATAGCCAAATTTTCCTTCACTTTTCTTCCCAAGAGATCTCTCTGCTAGAGTCCAAATCCACATATATGCACTATCATCTAGTGACATCCCCATTGATTGTAAACAATAATTATATAAGAATACCTAATGAGTACAAATGTGTACTGAATATAAAAATATTCATAAAATATTTCCTGAAATGGTCAACACCAGTCTGTCTCTTTGAATCTGTCTTTCTGACCTCCAGTTTCTTTCTCTCTTTACCTCAGTGTCTGATGCAGAATAAATGCAGTGAACTTCCTTACCAGATGTAATACAGATGTATTTTTTTCAAGTCTAAAGCACTGTAAGGACAGTTTTAGAAACTTCTAATTTTTACACACATACAAAAATGATCATTATAAGGATGGAGATGTGGCTCCATGCTAGAGTTCCTGCACTTGCCTGGTTCATAACTGGTACATAAAAGGTTCTGGGTTTAATTGACAGAGAGAGGGGATAGTGAGAGAAGGAGAGGGAGAAGGAGGGAGGGATTGGAAGAGAGAGGGGTGGAAGGATGAAGGGGAAAATCAATGTGAATGTTCAAGTGGTTAATGGGGAAATTTTGAACAATGTGTAATATGAATACCGAAACAAATATTGACAGTGTATGTTAGCTACTTGATGTTGAGAAATGCACACACTACTCCATCATGGTTCTCAATATGAATTAGAGCCAGGCGTGTGACCCAGTGATAGAGCACTTGGATAGAAGAGCATAGCTGTGTGTTCAATCCCAGAACGTCAAAAGAAACGGTAAAAGATGAAAGAAAAAAATCCATTCTTATGAAACCCAACATTACCTGTAAAACATTACTCCCACATCACTCCCTCTATGCTCCTGTGCACACAGGCACTAACACTCACTGCATCTTAGCAGTTTCCTTGGAACATAAATATGAATTTCTAAATAATATGCCTACATGGTGATTTCTTGATTGATTTAAAATACTATTTACTTCAAATATAGTAGTTGAAAATGTAGTTCTTTGGTGGGTTTACTTATTTTAGCTTGTTTGAGACAGGTTTTTCCATGTAGCCCAGGCTGACCCTCCTCCTGCAGAGACTGAAATTAAGAGGTAGGTACCACCACGCCCAGAGGGAAGTTAAGTTCCTCACACTTTTCATCTTTAACTTCTCTGTCTATCTAAAATAGCTTAAAAATCAAGTCTTTTAAAATGTATTTTTTAATTTTTATGTGCATTGTTGTTTTGCCTGCCTGTATGTCTGTGTGAGGATGTTGTGTCCCTTGGAATAACAGTTACAGGCAAGTTTCCATGTGGGTGCTGGGAACTGAACCCAGATTCTCTGGAAGAGCATCCAGTGCTCTGAACAATCGAGCCATCTCTCCAGCACCCTTCCAAGTAGCTTTAATTTAAACCCCCAGTGTTTCTATTGCTGTGCTTGTGTAAGGTCTGCCTAACCTGAAGCAAACAGTGCACTGCGGCTGTGCCTCTTATCTTCATCACTTCTCTCTCTTTCTTTCTCTTTTTCTCTCTTTCATTTATGGTGTCTTCAGATGTGTCCGTGCCAGTACTCCTGTGGTGGAGGTTGCAGGTTAGGATTCTCTCCCATCACTTTGCGTTTGCCGTCATGCCTGGCTTTTCTTTTTCACGTAAGTGCTAGGAATCCAAACTCCATTCCTCATTCTTGAGTGAGCACTTTCCTCATGAAACCATCTTCACTTCTTTTCTCTTAACAAAAGCAGATGCATGCATGCATACATACATACATACATACATACATACATACATACATACATACATACATACTTACGGGGCAGCAAAGGCCACAAGGATCCCTGGCTCCTGGGCCACCATTTGTGGCTATGTTGGGGTCCAAGGGGCATGCCACTACTGGGGCCATGCTGACTTGAGTGGCTTGTACTGTTACCCATGGTCATGGTATTATCTGGGCCCGAGCTGTGGCTGGGGACCATGCCATATCTGGGTCTGTGGTCCTACCTCAGCCAGAGTTGGTGTCGATGTCCATGGCAGTCTGTGTGACTATGTTGGAGTCCAAAGATCACCTTATTGCCGGGCCCATGCTGATCTGAGAGGCTTGGGCTGCTACTCAGGGCCATAGTGACGCCTGGGCTCAAGCTGATATTGATGGCTACATCTGGGTTCATGGGCCTGCTGCAGCTAGGGTCTGTGTTGCTATCTGTTGCCTGTGTTACCACAAGGACCCATGGGAACCATGTGTTGCACCACATGTTGAAGTATGAGGTTGCTGAGCCACCCTCCCTCCTCACTGGAGAGCTGCCCTTGCCTCTTGGGGGACCTGGTTTAATGGACCTCAAGAACACAGGCATGAGAAAGCTTGCCCTGCCTGCTAATAGTAGAGTTGCCCCCCCCCTTGAAAGCTGGTCCCACCCCTCACCACTGGCATGAGAGAGCTGGTTCTTCCTCTCACTTGATAAGGGTGGTCCCAGCAGCCAGGTCAGAACAACCCAGCTACCACCCAGACACACATCCAGGGCTGTAGTGGATACTCTCCAACATCTACCCCATCTATGACTGGCTGAAGAGAATGAAAAGACTGGCCCTACAGACTCATAGACATAGGATCTCCACAACTCAAGACAACTGCAGGATTATCAAAGATGAGTTTCGGTGAGGGTCTAGTATTGATGGTGTACCAGAAGCCAACGGTCTTGAATCTGACAACACCTTAAACAATGAACATTTACAAGTAAAACTGTGTGGACAAAAGGGTCTACTGCAGTATGCACTACAGCTCCCAATGCCACCAAGACAAATGAAGAGGTGATGGATTAGAGGCATGTTTTTGTCTGCTTGCTCCCTGTTTTGGGGATTGAACTCTGTGCCTTGTGCATGCTAGCCAAGAGCTTTACCACAAAGCACAAAGCTGCAGCTCAATTCATCTCATAAGCTAAGTAACTAACTCCTATATCAGGGAGTTATCCTAATTGTGATGAATATGTGAGATGACGTAAAGCACCAGGGAAACATTAGGCAAATCCCTTCACAGATGAATTGACACTCAGGCCACAGAGTCATTGGGTGTACGTGATGATACTCTCCCGTTTCTTTCACCGCTTTTCTCTTTAACATATTGTGAAGGAAGTTGACTTCCCTCATACAGTATCCACCTATCAATTTCTCAAGCCAAATTCAGGATCAATTAGTCTATTACCGGGCTGGTATAACAGGTTGGAATCTGGAATATCTTTTGTTAAAATGTTTTCCTTTGGTAAATAATCTTACTGAATAGCCTAGGCTGGCTTCCAATTTGGAAATCTTTCTGTCTTTGTCTCTAGATAAATTTTAATATTCTCCCCAGAGATATTTTGCTAATTTATACAAGAAATTATGCTAAAAGAAATTGAGAAATTTCTCTTGATTATATTTTAGTCAGGGCACTGGCTGTAGGTTTGTACAGAACTGAGCACATATGACCAGAGGTGGAATCTAAACTACTATGATTTAAAAAAAAATATCTTAAGTGGGCATGGCAATAGAAGAAATTAAGGTTTTTGATGGAGGATAGTTATGTCATTACAAACCAAAGAAGACTTGGAAATTGCTACATTAACACTGAGTTTGAAGGACATTCTCTCTCAAAACAAAATAGAACAAAAACTGTTTAGTTTAGTCTTCAATGTGTTTTTATTTAAAGTGCACAACAAAGCCAGAAAATGTAGGACATGTAGAAAATAAAGAAAAGCATGACCTTGTTCAGAGAAAAGCCATCCATACAGACAGACTAACAGAGATCACCTGAGTTTAGAAATAGATCATGACTTTCAGTCTCAGAAATTGTTTAATGAGTGCAAAGACTGTGAGAATAACTGAACATAAGGAGATCTTCAAATGTGTTTGCAAGAGAAACAGAAGAGCGATGAACAAAGTGACTCTAAACTTGAGAAACACAGTGGCTAAAATGATGGGTTGTCAATGTGAAATAAGAGCCATCTTAGAAACAGAGGAAAAATGCCAGCAACCTACGATGGGAGCAGACAAGCTTTTACTTGTAAGGATAAGACAGTTCATATTTCAGCATTTTGTAGACCACACCATTTCTGTCACAACAACCCAGCTCTTGTTTTAGCATAAAGGAGACTTACTGGTGCTTGATTAAAACAGCCAGTGGGCCAGAGTGCTGACCCCTGAGCTGAAAAATGAGCTAATAAAGATTTCTAGAACCAAAGCAAATGAAAGAATCATGGCTACATCAGATACTCACGTTTAGCTATCATGACAGTCTTAAATTGTTATGCTAGAGGCAATAGCTCATATGTCATGGGATAATTGTGATGAATATATGTCTGTGGAATATCAGTCCAAAGAGTCTAAGAAAACAGGGAAGAGTTGATCCTGGCCAGGAGATAGATAGAAAGATTGATAGATAGATAAATTGATTGATTGATTTAGCACAGAGGAGGCTGATACAGGATGCTCTATGTTTAAGGCTATCCTGGGCTACATAGTGAGACCCTGTCAAAACAAAACAAAACAAAGCACCATCTCAACAAAGGCCCCAAATTTAACAGGTATTTATAAACATTATTTTAAAGTTATAGCTATAGTCTTTCCTATAGATCCAACAATCTTAGGGCAATTCAAGTCCACTGGTGAAAGACAATCTCACACCAGTGTTATAACATTTTCAAGTTGCTGAGGATGAGATATGTAGAAAAATAACTAAAAATAACCTTACAATATAGGTATTCCATTAGAACGCATAAGTGATTTCTCATCAGAAGTAACTGATAATTAAAAAAGGACACTTGAAGACTGAAATCTGTCAACATATAATTTTACACCCAGTAAAAACATATTCAAAAATGAAGAAAACACAAATTTGTGTATGTGTTTTCAATAGGCTACATTTGTGTCTCCCCCATTCAAACCATAGTTGACTGATGCAGGCTCTTGAGTTCCAAACCTCACATCTTTAGACACCATCTTCAACCAAGAGCCCCACCACCACAGGAACACTTTCCCATGAGTTTCCTCAGGGCCCCAGTCACTTCTTTGTTCCTTAGACTGTAAATAAGAGGGTTGAGCATGGGGGTGATCATGGTGTAGAAGGCAGAGACCACTTTGTCCTGCTTGGAGGAGTGGTAGGCCTGTGGCCGCATGTACGTGATCATGGCAGCCCCATAGAAGAGGGAGACCACCATCATGTGGGAGGAACAGGTAGCAAAGGCCTTCTGCCTGCCTTCTGCAGAGCGCATACGGAGCACTGTCACCAGGATCCGGAGGTATGAGGCAGAGATGACAGAAAAAGGAAGGAGCAGCATGAGGACACAGCAGACATAGATCATGGTCTCGTAGAGGGAGGTGTCAGCACAGGCCAGTTTGAGCACAGCAGGGACCTCACAGAAGAAGTGGTCAATCTCCTGGGAGCCGCAGTAGGGGAAGCGGAGTGTAAAAACGGCCTGGATCAGGCCGTCCACCAGGCCAAAGAGCCAAGACCCTGCTACCATGAGCCAGCAGACTCGGCGGCTCATGACTACAGAGTACCTCAGGGGGTTGCTAATGGCCACATAGCGGTCGTAGGCCATGAAGGCCAGCAGGAAGCACTCATCCCCCAGCAGGGTAAGGAAGAAGAGGATCTGGAGTCCACACCCTGTGAAGGAGATGGAGCCACGGCCCAGGAGGAAGTCAGCGGCCATCCGTGGCACGATGGTGGAGATGAGCATGAGGTCCATGAGGGAGAGCCAGCTGAGGAAGAAGTACATGGGACTGTGCAGGCGAGAGTCTGTAAGGATGAGGAGGATCATGAGCCCGTTGCCAGAGAGGGCCACCAGGAACATGACCATAATGATGGAAAAGAGGAAGAGGTGTAGTGGAGAGTAGGAGAAGAGGCCCAGGAGGACAAAGTGGGAGATGAGAGTCTGATTGCTGGCCCAGGCCATTGTTAGGGAGAGCTGGAATCTGCAAGAAGGTTTAGAAAATTCATAATTAGAATACTTATGTATGTACGTCTGTACATATAACATAATATTGAGGACATTGTGATATTGCCCAGGGTATTGTCATCTTTAAATATGACTTGGTCTAGAATAAATGTGTAGGATCTTTAAAGATTTTAAAAAAAGAAGATAGCATTGGTGGTTAACTTCAATCACTTTCTACATGTAACTGAGAAGTTAGTTTCAAGCCTTGAGAAACTGTTTCTGTTCCTGTCAGGAACTGGTCTGTTCTCCTGTCTCACATCTGACTCTCTAGGCCAGGACTGAAGATGTCGTTCAGGGATAGATCACTTACCTAGTATGCACAAAGCGCTGGGTTCGAACACCATCACCACACAACAAGATAACATGAAATCAGTAAAGGCCCCAGGTCATAACCGCTTGAGGATTTGCTCTTTTGAGAAAAGAATGAAGGCAGTGAAAACGATCAAGTGAGTACCCTACACTATCTCTCTAAAATTTGGCTTCCTATTATTCAAGTAGAGAAACAGGAGGCAGAGAAGCTGATGGATAGCAAAGATGTGCTATGGGAACATAAGCAGCCATGGCAGGTGCCATCATTTAGAGCATCTTTTATGTGCCTGAAGATAGATTAGGTTCAACATTATAATAGTACAGTTCTCACCATAATCCACAATCACATGTAGAATCTCTCTAGAACATTGTAATTTTGCAAATGAAAATGTTTGAGCTAGAGTTCTCTTAGAAGTCCCCCGCCCCCCCAGCAGTGAGAACATCTGGAACAGATGAAAATCTGAGAACTGAAGGCTGAGTATAGAATACATCCTGAAGGAGTAAAAGCAGTAGAGATGTAGAAGAAATAAAGGAAGAGATGGGAAAGGGGAACCTGTGAATAGAGGCCACAGGCACCTTCTCCAGCAAGATGAGCAAAACTAAAATCATTAGTTCACACTCATAAAAACACCAACTCTCCCCAGGAGAGGAAAAGAAATTGAGTGGAGTCACATAGATGGACACATTACAGGAACCATTCTGTCTTTGTGGCAGGGAAAGGGGAGGGGGCTGCCCCAGGTACTTCTTAGAGCCTCCTCTCAATCACTGAGGGTTACCAAAGGTCACTTTTAAAAATACATATGATCTGAAGATCTCTAATTCTGGGGGAAGGTGGGTGCTTGCTCTGACCATCATGTACACCTCTAAAACTTCATCCCAAGGAAAGTGGCCTACGGTACAATGAAAGTAAATAGGAGGGCAGCTGCAAACACTATTTTTAGATATTGCAACAGCTGGGTGGAAGGTGGCCAACTTGCAACTAAGAAAACTAAACTCTGCAGGGGCCATAATAATATAGAACAGTAACCACAAAGCAAACCTCAAAGTGCTCAGAAATGATTGCAGGATGAAACAATGTAACCCAGGATGAGTGTGAAGCCAACAAAGGAATCACCTGGAAGTCTACTGAACAAACATACACTATCTAACATACAAGTCCCACCCACCCCCACCCCCACCCTCCTAACCCCTTAGCACATAAAGGAGTCCTTTCCCACCCACCCCTGGCAAACACACTTGACTGTGTCTCTGAGAAGGGGAAATGAAGTTACAGATCAGGAAAGCTGAGGCCACTGCAAATCCAAAGGGCAGTGTAAAGGAAGACAGTACATTGTCTGGGCTTTTCTCCTGGAGCCAGATTCATTTTTACCAAGCAGGAAACCATAGGACCCTCCCTGAACTCAGGAATTTGACTAGCTCAGGAACCACTCAATGCTACCAATATGGCAGACAGAAAAATACAAACCAGTTGTAGCCAGGCTACAATGTGATAGATACCTCACACATGCTCACAGATAATTATTCTTAATACTAATACTTAACACTTTAATCTGAGCCAACATCCAAGGCTAGCAGACATAAAAATGTTCTATCCACTAGCTAAGGAAAACTGGAAAGACAATAGAGATGAGAAAGGAGACTTCCCAGGGAAGTAGCAAAACCATTTCACCAACCATGAGTAAGACAGAAAAAGAGCTATAGACAAGGACACGGCTATGAGGTGGGATAGAAAAGATAAGAGGATGACAGGGGAAAAAGAAGCACTCAGAAGACAGATGTTTAGAAGATAAGGCTAGTTTTCTGAGCAGCTCTCCTGGCAGGCAATCTTACAGAAATATTTGAAAGTGTGCAAAACAACTTGTAGACAAGATGTAGATTTGATTCAAGTTAAAAAAAATCTCAAATAACCTAATTATTCAATAGAGGAAAGGTTAAACAATGGAATGATGTAAACAAAAAAAAATGGGTTTTTAGTGAGTCCCTACAGAATTCTCTCTAAAATGTTTTAAAAACACAACAATGCATAGAAGGCAATAAACACATGCACTTACAAATCAAATAGCCAGGCTAGTACTAAAGAAAAAGCAACACTGAGTGAGAGGAAGGGATCTTAAGAATCTGATTGCTGACACCGAATTTAAAGAAGAAAGTCTTTGTGGAACACGTTTTGTTTTTAATCTTTAGCATTTTTAAATTTGTGAGAAAATGGCCTAATTAAAATAAGTATAAAATTAAATTGATGCCCAATAAGATTTGTCATGGAAACCTGTAAGAGAAAAACCAACAAAAAAGTATAGAGTCCACTTCAGTCACTTATAAACATATATTGAACATATAGCTAAAATAATTTGGGGGGAAATCTGGGAACTTGCCTTGTCAGCGAACAATACACAGCACGAAGCTGTGTTAATTAGAGTTTCTTTTTTGTAGGATCAGACCTTGACAAAGCCTCTGTAGTACATGAGAGACCCAGGCAGAAGCACACCTGGGAATTTTGTTCAAAAGCTTTGCATCAGAAAAAGAAATCGGCCCCACAGAGAGACTTCTCACAGAGAAAGAAGACTACACACAGAAGAGAAGGGAGTGCACACATTAATACATGCTTCTCCAAATGAGCCCAGAGTTCTAATATCCTTCAAATATGAAGATAGGGTAAATACATGGGTGGTGGAGGAAGAGCAAGCAATACCTTGTATTCAAGAAGGAAGACATGTACGTGGTTGTCGTTGGTCCACTAGAATGCATTTTGCCACTGCCTTTCAGACAAACCTGATGTCTCAATATTATAAGACGCAATTCTCCCAGCACTCTGAGGGTTTCATGCCAGTTTCAGAGAGTCTGACTAATGTTCAGTTGTTCTTTGAACTTGAAAAATACCAAACCAAATGCACTCTTCCTAAAACCTATGACAACACTCTGAGGATTCCACCTCTCTCCAGGGTTACTCCATCTCCCCAGCTTTCAATGATGAACTGAATAAGACAGCCAGGTCTTCTCTAATTCTACCCATGTGAATAAGGGATTAGAACAAAGAGCCCATCACATTAGAAGCCAAATGGAGACACACAAGACTTCTACACCTGAAGGGGAGTAGGCGAGAGAGTGTCAGGAATAGTGGTGGCTTGCACAGACATTGATGGTTTTTAAGGACATGGAGGGGAGGACCAAGATGCAAAGAGGAAGAATCTCACCTGCAAACAGAAACGATGATGTCAGGAATGTCTGGGGGAGCAGAAAGGGACCCAATCAGAGTCTTAATGGCCTTAGTGAGAAGAATCCATCTACTGCCCCACCCAGCAACAGCTGCTCCAGTCAGTGAGGTAGATCCTCAAGGTGGTCTCAGTAAGACAAGCTCCTTGAGAGAAATGAATTTGGAAAAGAAGTGCAAGCAAAGGGCCTAGGAAACAGAGAAATTTGTAGGAAACGAACAAACAAACAAACTCCTGTCTAGAGTGACTCTGGAATCTTTGATGTTGTACACATAGGAGTTGGGGAAACACAATGCATTCCAAGAGGCTGTGGAAGGATACTGAAGAGGTATACTAAAGTGAGAAGGAGATGGGAGCTGAAAAAGGTACTACAGAAATCCCAGAAAAGAGAGAGCTCATCCCTAAAGGTCTGGGGCCAGCTTTAGGGACTAGGGAAAGTTCTTCCAGAAGATCTACTGCTAGTCTTCCAGGAGAACCATGGACCAGAAGGGGAAGGGGAGAGAAAGCACAGAGTTCTCACCTGTAAGTGTGACCCCTTGGCAGGGCCACGGCCAGTTCCTGCCTGAGAGGTTTTATCCCCTTTATGTTTCCACCCACTGTCATCTCTGCTGTGACTAAGGAAAGTTGCTTCTGCTTCAACAAGCCCTTAGAGACCTGTCCTCTGCCACACCTTTGTCCCAGTCTCTGGAAATTAAACCTCTGAGGGAAGAGAGCTTCCTGCAAAGTTCTCCAGTCATCTCTGGGGCCACAGCAAACTTCCTCCCTGGGGAAGATGTAGTGGAAACCAGGGCATGAAGGTTTCTGTGGACCAACCTGGGAATACTGGGTTTTCCTGCCATTCCAGCAGCGTTGGCTTTTGTATTGTGATGTGGTCTACTTTGATGACAGCCATTAAGTAATATATATATATAGGTAGGATCAACAGCACACCTAGAATATTCTAGAGCCACACACAGAAGTGTCTTCTGGCCTCTTCCTATTGCCCATCCCACTTAGGGTAGTACACTGGCCCTTACCTCAGAGCTCAATTCTGCTGTGCTTCAGTGCAGTCCCCAGGAGGATGTAGCAAACATACCCGAGGTCACTTGTCCCTGGCACCTGCTGCCCACCATCTTGTAGGCTCACAGCAAAATAGGCTTCTCTTATATAAAGAAAATTTTAAGGCCAAAGGTACCTTACCACACTGTCAATCCTGGCATTGGGAAGCTGAAGCAGTAAGATTGTAATCCTGAGGCTAGCCTGGGTAAAGTGAGACCCTGTCTCAGAAAACAATGCAAGCAAAAATGTGGCATAGCACAGGCACTAGGCAGACAATGTCAGACGAGGCTAGATGAGAATCTTAACTTAGGCTTAACTTGGGCAAGTAACTTAACCAAGATGAGGCCCATTTCCCACTCTGTGACCATTAAATGACAATATAAAGTCATGTCCCCATTGTAAGTCCTAAAACTTACAGTCAGGATGAATGAAACTTCCCTTCATTCTCCCTAAAGCCTGTCAAAAAGAGTGTGGTGCTTGGATGCAGGTATCGTCTAAGTTATCCCTTTGTCTACCCCCCCTCCCCCGTGTCTCTTGCCTTCCTGAGCCTTCTCATCCTCCTCCTCTCCTGTCTAATCTAGAGAATTGAGGAAGAGAGAGGGGGGGATGGGAGAATTAAAAGTATCGTCTGTGCGCAAAAGAAAACATTACAGCATGTGTTCAAGCCAGACAAAATCCCGGCACGGAGGAGTGGAGGGAGACACAAAGCCCTGCTCCTATCCAAGAAGCTGCTCACAGATGAGAGCAGCTGGGGCGAGCAATGCCAGTTCTGCTCGGTGGAGTGACACTGGGTAGAGCAACCACAATCCAGGGCAGTGCCCATGCTTCGGAGACCAGTGCAAACTGAATGCCTTGCTTACTTTGTGAGTTTTTTCTTTTCTTTTAAAAGAAGAGAAGCAACATGGAGTGGGGTGGGTGGGTTTATGCATGGGTGGGAATCTGGGAGGAATTGGGGGACAGAGAACAATATGCTAAAAAAAATATATTCTGAATGAATAAACAAATCATGCTGTATTTGTCTTTCTGACACTTTAACATGTGGTTCTCCATTTGATCTCAGTTTCATTTACACCTGAGTGAAATTACACTGTGTGTTTGTAGCACATTTTCTGTGTCCATCCAGTTAGTGATGGGCATCTATCTGGGCTTGTTCGGTTCCTCGGCTATTGCGAGTAGTGTACAGACATGGATGTAAAAGTATGCCTGTGCTAATTTGTCTTGGTCCTTTAGGTTCATACTCAGGTGTAGCTGTATCATATGGTAGCTTTATTTTTAGTTTTATTTTTAGTTTTTTGAGGAACCTCCATCCCGACTTCCATAGTGACAGCATCATTTTACATTCCCATCAGCACTGTATAGGAATCTCCTTCCCCCACACCTTCACCATCACTATATAGGGAGTATAATTAGCAGGGGTTTTTCTGTTCTATTGGTTATTGCTTTTCATTTAAATTAATACATATTTGGGGAGGGTATGCACACAACTGCAGGTGCCAGTAGAAGCTATAAGAGGGCACCAGATTCCCAGAGGCTGGAGTTATAGGTACTTCGGGACTTCCTGATGTGGGTGCTGAGAACTGAGCTCTGGTCCTCAAGAGTAGCAATCATTGTTAACTACTGAGCAGTCTCTCTAGTCCCTCAGTTGTTTCTTCACTCTGGCAATCACTTCCTGTGCTGTGCAGAGGCTGATTTGTTTTGTGTTCTCCTATTTGTCAGTTGGATTGTACCCTGTGCTTTTGGAAATCTTTTCAGAAATTGTTTCCACATGTATCTCGACTTGTTCCTTCTGTGTTTTTCTTTAACAATGTCAGAGTTTGGGGTCTTATGTCAAGGGCCTTGATCACTTTTTAATTGATTCAGTGAGAGACATGGACCTACTGTCATTCCACTGCATGAGGATGCTGATTTTCCCAGCACCATTTAGTAAAGGGACTGTGGTTGAGCCATATGCGGCCAGGCACACACCTGCAATCCCAGAGCTGTGGAGGGAAGATTTCCAGGGCTTACCAATTGCCAGCCTATCTTCCACGTCAGTGAAATACCCTGCCACAGAGCAGTACAGTGGAGAGTGACAGAATAGCACACTCAGCATCTTTCTCTGCTCTCTTCACCCCTGTATAGGTGCACATATAAAATACACACATGAGAGAGAGCGAGAGCAGTCATTTTTTTTTTCCTCCGTGTATTTTTGACGCCTCAAAATTGGGTAGCTACAGCTGTGTGGGTTTATTTCTGGGTCTTCTGTTCCATTGGTCTACATGTCTGCTCTTGTTCTAGTACCATGAAGTTATTGGCATTTTGGCCCTGAAACACGATTTGAGATGGGGCGCTGTGCTCGCTCCCACATCGCTCTCTGTGCTGAGCATTGTTTAGGATATTTTGGGGCCTTTTATGCTTCTATATGAATTTTAGGATTGTTTCCTCTAGTTCTGTGGAAAGGTCTCAGAATTTTGATGAGGATTACATTGAACCCCTATACTGCTTTTGGTAGTAAACCTGCTTCTTCATAACAACAATTCTGACAATCCACGAGCATAGGGGAGATGTACATCTTCTAGCATCTTCTTTGATTTCTTTTTCAGTGGTCTTTTGCTTCCTTTAGGTTAAATTTATTCCCATTTTTGTGTATATATTTGCATGCCTGAATACACATGGGTGGGTGCAGGTGTGTGTGTGAAACTGGGTCTTCCTCAGTCCCTCACCACCCTAGTTTTTTGGGACAATGTTTCTCACTGAACTGAAAACTCACTAATTCAAAAACAAGCAAACAACAACAAAATCCAGCTCGCTGATTTCACTAGGCTGGCTGACCCTCACCACAAGCTTCAGGAACCCATCAGTCTCTACCTTCCCCACCCAGGGATTACAGGTGATTGTGGGGGTGTTCAGATTTTTAGATGTGTGGTAGGGGTCCAAACCCAGGCCCTCATTCTTGTGCAGCAGGTAGTTCCCAATGGAGCCATCTCTCCCACCCCTATTTTTTTTAAAGCGATTGTGAGTGGGATTCCTCCTACACCCCATTTTCTTTCTTGGCAAGTACTATTTCTACCCCTCCCTATCACCTCTCAAACTGCTCCCTTGTCCCCCCACTTCCTCTAAAATTCATGATCTTTTTTTGTCTCTAATTATTATTGTTACATGTATGTACAAATTGCGCATGTGTGTGCATTGCTCATATATATATATATATATATATATATATATATATATATATGAGTCCTTTTAGTGTTTTGCCTATATACATGTGTTTAGGACTGACACTTAGAATTGAGTAACCTGTCAGGGAGCTCACCCTGAAAAAAATTATTCTCCTATTCTCAACAGCCACCAACTGACTATAACTTTTCATCTAAGGGTGAGGCATTGTGAAATTTCCTCAGCCATGTTAGCATGTCAACTGTCTTTGTCACTATGCAGGTCGCAGTGTCTAGAAGACACCACTATCATACAGCAGGAATCCTGGTTGTCTAGCTCTTATAATCTATCCTCTCCCCCTTTCATGACATTTCTTATATATTAGGTATAGGGGTTGCCTTATAGATTTCATAGAGCTAGGCACCCATAGTCACTTATTCAATGCATTTTGACAAGTTATGGGTCTCCATAATAGTCTCCATCTGCTAGGGAAAAAGGAAGCTTCTTCCATGAGGAATAAGAGATATTTTCATTTGTGGGCATATGGATAAGTATTTTAATGTGGTTAGAAATTATATTGAGGGCTGGGCATAGTGACACATGCCTTTAATCCCAATACTCCGGAGGCAAAAGCAGACAGAGCTCTGTGACTTTGAGGTCAGCTTTGCCTATATAGTGAGTATCAGGCCAACCAGGGCAACACAGTAAGACCTTGTCTCAAAAAAAATTATATTTGTTTAGGAAAATGGTAGTAGTAGGTTCTTCTCTTGAGTCTATGACCTTTCCCACAGTTATTTGGCTAAGTTTACAGTCAAGAGATATATTGCATCCTTTTGAGCAGGCCATTGTCCAATTAGACACCAAGAAAAAAGTACACCATTTAACCTGTCAGAATAGCCAAGGTCGAAAGCTCTGATGATAGCTTATGCTGAAGAGGATGTGGAGTAAGGGGAAGACTCCTCCATGGCTGGTGGGAGTGCAAACTTATACAGCAGCTTTGGAAATCAGTATGGCAGTTTCTCAGAAAATTGAAAATCAATCTACCTCAAGATCCAGCAGTACCACTTTTGGGCGTATACCCAAAGAATGCACACTCATACCACAAGGACACTTGCTCAACTATGCTCATAGCAGTTTTATTCATAATAACCAGAACCTGCAAACAACTTAGATGCCCCTCAACCAAAGAATGAAGAAGTAAAATGTGGTACATTTGCACAATGGAGTACTACTTAGTGGTAAAAAAAAATCAATGACAGCTTGAAATTTGCAGGCAAATTGATGTAACTAGAAAAAAACCATCCTGAGTGAGGTAAACCAGACCCAGAAAGACAAATATAATATGTACTCAGTCATAAGTGGGTATTAGTTATAAAGCAAAGAACAATCAGAGAACAATTCACAATCCCAGAGAACAAAGATGACCCTAAGAGAGACATACATGGATCCCCGCCCCAGGAAGGGAAAATAGACGAGATCTCCTGAGTAAATAGGGTGTATGGGGGCAGAGGGAAGGATGGAAGGGGAGTGGGTAAAAATGTATAGCTCAATAAAAACTAAATTTTTTAATGTACAACATTTAGCTAAACAAAGAGATTTCCAGTGTTCACAGATTGAGATATCTGATGTTGTTAAAATGACAAAACTACTCAAAGTGTAGTTTTGTCTAATCCAATGCAATTTCTATCTAATATTTTTAAATGGAGAAGTCAGTTCTTAAATTTATGGAAAACTTCAGAAGCCCAATGGCAAAATAGTATCAAATAAAATTAAAGTCGGAGTTGGAGTCGATTTCAAAATACAATGTAAAACAGTAGTATGACAGTAATCAAAACCACGCAGTACTGACATGAAGATGGATGGAAAGGAAACTGGAAGTGAACTTGGAGCTCAGAAACAAACCCACATACTCATGACACACTGAGTTTTGGCAAGGACATTAATGTCATTCAGTGGAGGAAGAGTCTATATTTTCAACAAACATTAGAATAGTCGGATGTCTATCCACATGAGAAAGGGATGAAGTTCAACTTCTACGTGGCATGCCATGCCACAACAACCCGAACATGGGTCAATGAACTAACAAAAGACTGAAAGCAATACATTCTTAAAATGTGGATACCAATATTCATGACCTTGAATTTGACAATGGAGTCTCAGTTATGATGCCAAAGCCACAAGTAGTGAGAGAAAAAATAAATAAGTCGGACTTCATACAAATTCTAAAAACTTTGTGCATCAATATTAATATCCAAAAGTAAAAAGAAAACTTGGGAAATGGGAGACAGTATCTGCACCTTGCATTTATGCTAAGGTCAACAACTTAGGGAAAAATAAAACTCTACTTAAAAAATAGGCAAAGAACTCAAATAAGATTATATCCCAACATTTTAAAAGAGCCACACATGTTCTTGTAAAATTACACTTATTTTTTTTCGGTGTATGTACGTTAAGTACATCTGTGTCCTGGAATGCATGTGGAGGTGGGAGGACATCTCGAGGGAGTTGACTCTCTCCTTCCACTATGTGGGTCCTGAGATCACACTCAGGTTGTCAGGCCTGGTAGAAGAAACCTTTACCTGCTGATGCATCTCACTGGACCATTAACAGAAATTTAAAGAGCAGTTTCTAAGCTTCTATTAGAGCAGTGAGAGGGAGCAAAGACTATTAAAGTATCATAGAAACTCAGTTCCTGCCATCTGGAAAATTCCCATTTAAAATACCCACATTTCTTATCCTGAATTACTTATTAAATAATTCAGAATGGAACAAGACAATCCCAGACCTTAGAAAGCACTCAATAAATCACAACTACTGCTGAGAGTAATTAAGAGAGAGTAAATTTTATTGAAGGGTGCTATAAACAACAGGTAATAATAGTAATAGTGAAGCAGTGCTCCCTTGTGAGGTTTTAAATTCATATAAAGTGGTCCCTACCCAGTGCCATGGTTCTCCTTTATCTGTAAGGAAACAGAGATTCACAAAACAAAGATGGTTTGCCAATGATATGCAAACAACAAGTAACACAACCAGGCATTAGACCATGACTTTTCAATGCTTGCTGCCAATCTTGCAGCGGTCCAGCCCTTTCTGCAGCGCCCCCATCACCTCCCTGTTTCTCAAGCTATAAATAAGGGGGTTGAGCATAGGGGTAAGAACTGTGTAGAAGATTGAGACAATTTTGTCATGGCTAGGAGCCCGGTATCGCCTTGGCCTCAAGTAGATGAACATGGCTGCCCCATAGAAGAGAGAGACAGCTGTCAGGTGGGAGGAACAGGTGGCCAGAGCCTTTCTTCGGGACTGAGCAGAGTGCATACGGAGCACAGCCCCCAAGATTCGAGCGTAGGAAGCCACAATAATGGAGAAGGGAAGGAGCAGCATGAAGACACAGCAAGCAAAGAGCAGGGTGTCAAAAAGGGAAGTGTCTGCACAGGCCAGCTTCAGTAAAGCTGGCACCTCACAGAAGAAGTGATCTACATACCTTGAGCCACAGTAGGGTAGGCTCATGGCTGCCACCATCTGAATTATTCCATCAAGGATCCCAAAAGCCCAGGAACTCCCAGCAATCTGGAGACAGACCCTTTGACTCATGAGAATGGGGTAGTGAAGTGGGTGGCTAATGGCCACATAGCGATCATAAGCCATTAGTCCCAATAAGAGCCCCTCAGATCCCACAAGAGAGACAAAAAAGCCAATCTGTATGCCACAACCCACAAAGGAGATGGACTTCCTGCCAGACAGGAAGTTGGCTGCCATCTTTGGCACAATGTTACAGATCAACATGAGGTCCATGAGGGAGAGCTGACTGAGGAAGAAGTACATGGGAGTATGAAGTCGGGAGTCGATGTAGATGAGGAGGATGAGGAGAACATTCCCACAGAGTGCCACTGTGAAGACCACCATAACTGCAGAGAAGAGGACCAGGTCTGTCTGGCTCTGGGAGAAGATGCCTAAGAGGATAAACCCATCTACTGTTGAGGCATTCGGCCACATTGCCATGGCACAGTGATTCACGGTCACCTGAAAATAGACACAGAGAAGTCCTGAGACTGAGTGGCATGGTTTTGTTCCTGAATTCTTCTTCTTCAATCAGATACAGATTTGTAATTCACCAAAATTTAACAATGTTTGCTTTGCAACACACAGAACAATGGTCATTCATAGGCCACAACACTTTGCTAGTTCACAGAACTGTATCACATGTCTGTATTTGTATACATCTATACTAAGAAAAGTAGAATCGGTCTTATGAGTCACAGAACCATTGGACAATCCTCCTCCAGCCAGAAATACCTTGGCTTTTCTATACAGCACTGACTTTAAATAACTGGGGTCAGACTTTAACACTTGTGAAACCACTTCCTATAAAAAGAGAACTAATATATTATAAGGAAAGATAACAAACACCTGGGGACTGGAGCCTAGCGAAATGGCTCAGAGGCTAAGAATATTTGTGGCTCTTTCAGAGGACATGAGTTCAGTTCCAAGAACCCACCTTAGTCAACCCACTAAGTTGGTTGGACCAGAGTTATCAGCCTGTAACTCTGGTCCCAGGGAATCCTCTGAAGGAACACACACATGCAGCATATACGCATGTAGACTCTCTCTCTCTCTCTCTCTCTCTCTCTCTCTCTCTCTCTCTCTCTCTCTCTCTCTCTCTCATAAATAATAAAATCTTGGGATGTTCTGATGTTTTTTGTTTTTGAAATAGGGTCTTGCCCTAAACCCTGTGGTAGCCAAGGAACTCACTATGTAGTCTAGGTTAGGCTTGACCTCAAGGCAATCTTCCTACTTCAGCTTTCCCCGTGTTGAATTTCAGGTGTGTAATTCATGTAATTAACATAATACATGCCTGGTTTTATTCCTGAACCTTTATTTTACTCAGGCCAAAGATCTTAGAATCTTTTTTATTCCAATATTTCTGTCAGTCATTCAATCAAGATTCAAGCCATCTGAAAATCTCTTGGTTTTAGAGTCAAGGTTTCTCAGAATCTAATTATCCCTCACTATCCACACAGTAATTATGATCCTGATAATTACTTATAGCCTTCTTCATGGTTTCCCAGCATGTTACTAAAGCCTTTGAGTCTATTTTTACAATTGCTCTTATGATTCTACTAATGTCTGAAGTGATTTAAAAATAAACTCCTGCTGAAAGTATATCAGTGACTTCTCAATCTACTCTAATACAAATCTTAGAGACAAACAAGGCCTGCCATGCAAGTGTGAGTATACACCCACATGAGCATACACTCGTATGTCTGTCCCCCACTAGTACCTTGGAGCTTATACCATTTCCCAATGTTCATAGTGCTTCCTTGAATTTGCCCAAACTAGACACATCTGCATCTTTAGCCTTTCGCTTTTTAGAACTTGTCTCTGGTTCAGGGTTTTTGCCCAGATCTCTGTCTTTAACCTGCCTCTATCTTTACTCAAGTGCCAACTTCTCTAGACATGAAAAGTCACATTAAAATCTAAGCATTTTACACTTTCAAGGCCCTTCTCTGATCTAATTTTTATTACCTTATTTGGCTTGCATAAATACTTTCCCCCCTGTTTTAATGTCTATATCATCTCTCTGGAACATAAACATCATCTATTATTCACAGTTGTATCTGGCCAGCCCCTAGGGAAGTCACTTGCTTCATAGTATGACCTCAATGAATATGGATGACTGAATAAGATAATTCAGATGAAATGCATGACAAAAAGTTGCAAGTTCTGAAAGCAGAAATCCCCCCTCCTTCCATTTCAGGGAGCTGGTTTTTAACGTGAGCACAGTGATTTGTTGCATAATTTCTTTCTTGGTGAGAAAACGAATGATAACATAGGAAATAGCCTCAGCTATTTATAAAACATAAGGAGGTTCTTCACAAATGGGTAGCAGTTGTACCTCTGAGAGGCCTGTGTGCTAGTATATTCATGTCTACCTAACCCACTGCGAAGATAAAATGAAGTGATTATCTTTGTATGAAAGACCTGGGGTATTTCTCTAAATTAGGATGGGCTATATCAGACCAGGGATCAGGGAGTTTTATATCATCCATTTCTCCACAGAACAGAACATGTTTGGTGCACCAGGTATTCTTCCAAACAGTGAAATCCAAGAATGGGATTTTCTATAGGAATGAATTACTGTTCCCAGAGCCTTAAAGCACCTGCTTAGCTATATCTGTTTTGAGATCAAGCAGGCAAAAAAAAACTCAGGTCTCCTCTAGTGCTCACAGAAGTTCCTCTTGTGTACTGAGACCCCTCCATCCTACTGATAGGAAGAGAAGGCTTTCAGCCTCATACACACCCTCTTATACTATAAACTAGCAAACAACATTCCATTCTTCATCCTAGATGGATATATGCAGGCAAGGCACCCATACACATAAAACAAAATAAATATTAACAAAAAGAGAAGAAAAATAATCACTCTAATAGTACCAGACAACCTAAAGCAGAGGAAACACTGATAAACACATTGTCATGAAGGAATAAGTCAATAGCCAGTAATGGAGCTGCCAGGATGAGAGGACTTATGTGAAGGAGACTGACCTTTGCTCACCTTGTGTCCCTTGTGGGAAAAAAATCATGGGCATAAATGCCCTTTGGAGGAATTTCTCACTTCAAATTCATTTCATCGTTCTTCTGTTGCATTTACTGGTAGAGTGGGGATACAGAAGGGCTACATCCCTATCTCTGATCTCCTTCTTCAGTTGTCTCCCCATCAACCCTCAGCTTCTGAATCACACTGGTTCAGAGAGTAGGGCTCAAACAGACAAAAGCCTCTTCCCAGCAAAAGCAGAAGAAAAAGAAAAGAAGAAGAAGAAGAAGAAGAAGAAGAAGAAGAAGAAGAAGAAGAAGAAGAAGGTAGACTTAGTCAGACTGATGATGGGCAGAAGTATCAGAGTCAGCCTGTGGACATTGGAGCTCACTCACTCTTGCCTGCCCCATTTACACAAGGCACCAGACTCTTAAATGAATTATCCCCCACTGCCCACACAGGTACTTAACACCAACATTGAGTAATCACCATGAAGCCTATGTGTCCCTAGAGGGCCCACAGACTTCAGCCCTGCAATTGGAACTCCCAGACTTGCAATTAAAGAAACTCAAAGTGGCTCAAATGGGGAAAGTGGGGACCAGATAAGGAAGCCTGTCAAGAAAGGCCATGGGACCTTAACAGGAATGTGGGGAAACTTCCCCGTTTCAATGCCCCAGCCCTCAACCCCCCATTCACCCCAACCCCTCTACACCCCCAGGCTTCCAAGGAGGCTCTCTCTACCTATGTCTCTCCCCTCAAGTACTCCCAATAATCATAAACCACACTTTAGTTGTTCTTTAATTGCCCTCATGAAGTTAGCCTACATCTTTCAGTCATGAATGAAATGCAGAGAAGGGTTGACTTGAAACAGAGGTGATCACTGGACACAGTCCTTTGAGAAATTTCTAAACTTAGACAAGAGGGAAAGGGAAAGCACTTACATCCACAAAATGGGGGCATAGGGGCCAGTGCCACCCAAACACTCCCAGACTTCAAGAACTTTCGGAAGAAGAGGTAGAGAAATTGTAAGAGCCAGTGGGAATGGAAGACACAAAGGAAGAAAAGTCTTCTAAACACAGCAGGGGTGGCACACATGTGAACTCACAGAGACTGTAGCAACATGTACAAGGATTTAGACACAAGCCCCCATCCCTAATCCAGAAGATATATTCAATGCAACAACCACTTGCAACGAAAATACTAGTTTTCTCCAGCTGAGTCTTCACTGGGTGTCTTAGGGTTTCTACTGCCGTGAAGAGACACCGTGACCATAGTAACTCTTATAAAGGAAACCATTTAATTGGGGTGTCTCAGAAGTTCAATCCATTATCATCATCATGGTGGGACTTGGTGGCATGCAGGTAGACATGATGCTGGAGAGGTAGCTGAGAGTTCAATATCTTGTACAGGCAATAGGTCTGAGATGCTGGGCATGACTTGAGACCACATATATGAGACCACAAAGCCTACCTTTATGGTGTCACACTTTCTCCAAAAAGACCATATGTATTCCAACAAAGCCATACCACCTAATAATAGCGCCACTCCCTATGAGCTTATGGAGGCCAATTACATTAAAACTGCCATACTGAGTATACAAACAACACTAAGGGCTGGTCCCGTGCTCAGCAGTAGATAACCAAGACAAAATAAACTCATTGGTATTTGGGGAAGGTCTTTTTCTCTCTCCATATACATGTGTGTTTGTGTATGTGTGTATACATATATATATATATATATATATATATATATATATATATATATATGTTTTGTGTCTTGTGTTTTTATGGGATTCTTGTGTATGCGAGTGTGTATGGCTCTGCCTCTGTATGTTGCTTCTGATTTTTCTTTGGCTCTTTTTTTTCTGTTTGTTTTGTCCTGTTCCAGTTTGTGTGTTTTAGTTGCCTGATTGTTTCATAATGAGAAAAAGAGAGAAAATAGTAGGTTTGGGTGGGTGGAGAGGTTGGGAAAATCTTGGAGGAGTTGGGAGAGGGGAAACTTTATTCAGAATATATTGTATGAAAAATCTATTTTCAATAAAATTAATAAATTGGCACCATTAGGCAATCTCAGCTGCTACTTTAAGTCATCCCATTATTACAACACTAGCTGCTCTCTCAGTTCCTCTTGTCCAAGGACAGAGGATCTTCCAGGTAACACACCACCCAAGCAAGAAGCTTCAATGGCATCAGCTACCAAATGGTTCAATCCTGAGACACAGGTGATCACATGGTCACATTTGGTTTCTGCCTCTGCAGTCTAGCCTGCTTGGTATTTTGGTGTTGTCTGCATTTCTACATTCAGCTATGGTGCTGAGAGGGAGGCTAAGTGCTCCCTGAAGCACATCACAGATTCATGCTGCAGTTGCCTGATCCCTAGCATCATGACTCTCTGTTGAAGTAATGTCTTTTTGAAAGTGGACAGATCCCATAGAAGTACTTCTTCAACATGTCCAGGGGAAGATTCTCCTGGCTAAGGAAGAATAGGTCTTTCTGCAGCAAAAATAATCCACTTGCCCCATTTTTATTTGCACCATGCTCTCTCATGGGTTTAATTCCTTCTTTGAAGAGATGAAAGTCACTGTGTGTACCAGTTCCCTGTGGATACCAAACCTCTAAAAGCACTCCACAGAGGCAAATGTTCAGGTCTATTTGGTGTTTTTTCACTAGTTCTGTAAGATGATGAATAGTCCTGGTTTCTCCTGGGTTATCAGAAAGTAGAGTGCCATACAGGAGATGCTAAGTTCATCCCTTCTCTTATGATGCTCTGACTGTTGTCTTTCTCTTCCTTATCATTCTGCATGAAGTGTTGTGTTCTTCATTCTGAGTGAAATCCCACTCTCACCTTCTTTCAAGGTGTTGAACTTATTCATCCTCTCATCATTGCTGTTGACCCAAATGTGCTTGCTTATCCACCTCCCACAAACCCACCCTTCTTGTCTCTAAAAAACAGTGAAGACTTCTCTGAAAGGGAAAGTGGAGATGATGATGATGACAGCAATGCCCACAACACAGATGGAAAAGCCATGCCCATGGGGCAGGCAGATATAGGAGACCCCATGCCCATGAGGCAGGCAGGTGTAGGAGATCCCATGCCCATGGGGCAGGCAGATGTAGGAGACCCCATGTCCATGGGGCAGGCAGGTGTAGGAGATCCCATGCCCATGGGGCAGGCAGATGTAGGAGACCCCATGCCCATTGGGCAGGCAGATGTAGGAGACCCCATGTCCATGGGGCAGGCAGGTGTAGGAGATCCCATGTCCATGGGGCAGGCAGGTGTAGGAGATCCCATGCCCATGGGGCAGGCAGGTGTAGGAGATCCCATGCCCATGGGGCAGGCAGGTGTAGGAGATCCCATGCCCATGGGGCAGACAGGTGTAGGAGATCCCATGCCCATGGGGCAGACAGGTGTAGGAGATCCCATGCCCATGGGGCAGGCAGATGTAGGAGATCCCATGCCCATGGGGCAGGCAGATGTAGGAGACCCCATGCCCATGGGGCAGGCAGATGTAGGAGATCCCATGCCCATGGGGCAGGCAGGTGTAGGAGATCCCATGCCCATGGGGCAGGCAGGTGTAGGAGATCCCATGCCCATTGGGCAGGCAGATGTAGAGCATCAGTGCACCACTACAGAGAAAGCAATCACACTCCAGAAGCCAGCACCACCACCCCAGTGAACTGCCATTCAAGATCTAAGTGTGATGCTGCTGCCATGGTAATACCACAGCCTCTGGTCCTATATACTGTAGCTCCTGCAACCCATATCTCTGCCGAGCCCTACCCTGTGGCTACCCAGGAACCAGAAGCCCGGGCTCCTGCCTAGGCCTGGGGTAGCTACCATGGCTTTTGCCATAAAAAGCACACTGGGATGCTGTGCTTGCATCCTATATAACCATTAATTGTTCTCTTGGTGAGTTATACTGATGCTGTATTCATAATAGCTGCAGATTTCCTTTATTTCTAATTGTATAAAATATTAAAAAATAAATATAGTCTATACAATAAAGTATATTAAAATATGCAGCTTTTTATTTCTATCTTCTTTATTCAACCTGACTCTATCTATAACACTTATTATTGCTCTTATTGCTTGTCATATATATATATATATACATATATATATAACATACATACACACATATTCTGAAAACATGCTTTCTAACATACAAAACAGATGCTACATCTGTTTTGTGGGTGTGGTTGTAGTTCTTCTCCTCTCTCTAGCTTATAAACTTCTTGGTGCCAGGCTTGTGTTAAACACTCACCCTTTTGCCTTCTTTTCTTTTGTTTCTCTAGAGACTTGCTATGTACTAGTAGTGTTTTGAATGAGAATGGCCTCATATATTTGAATACTTAATCACTAAGAATTGCCACTACTTGAAAGGGATTAGAAGGATTAGGAGGTGCGGCCTTGCTGAAAGAGGTGTGCCACTGACAATGGCCCTTGAGGTTTCAAAAGCCCACACCAGGTCCAGGTTCTCTGTCTCTCTGATTTTGGATCAGGATACAGCTCTCAGCTACCTCTCCAGCACCACACCTGCCTGCTGCCATGCTCTCTGCCATGATTATAATGGTCTAAGCCTCTGAAACTATAAGAAGTCCCCCAATTAAATATTCTCCTTTATACGAGTTGCCTTGGTCATGGTATCTCTTTAAGGAAATAGTGACTAAGACCTCAAGCTGGTCTTGGACTTTCTATTCTCCTGCCTCAGGCTTTTGAGTGCTGGGATTGCACTATGGACCACCACACCTAGCCAGTGCTCACATTTGATTCAGGTATGATGTCTTATCAAATTCTCTACATAGCATTGGCAATCAGTAGACATAGGTTGACTTTGTGAGGGCAGAGAAAGGGCAAGTTTGGACAGTAGTTGCAAAAAAGACCAAGGCGACACAGCTAGAGGTCCTATCATCACCCCTGAGTGTCACAAGGATAGAACACCAAGAGACTAGCCCTAGGTTTCTATATTTCTGAGCTCTGGCTGGCCCAGAGAATGGAAACTCCAGGTAGCTTTCTTCCCTCTGTCCCTACTGGCTTTGGCTACTGCTATTGTCTCCAAACTCCCTCTTTGGGTGACTTTAATTGTAAGCTTGGGGACTCTGGTTCCAGAGCGGGCATTTGTGGGTTCTCATGAGAGTTCCTTACTCAGTCTTTGTATTAAGTTTCTGTGTGAACAGTAGGAAGCAGATCTGCAAGGCAGGTGAGAGACCAATGACTGAAGGGGGCAGGCAGCCATCAATGAGTAGCCTCCAGTTCTCAGGTGCTGGTTCTGATCCATCACCACCATCTCATTAACTCAGTCTATTTCTCCTTCTTTCTACTTTCTCCCTTTGCTTTGATGCATAATAATAATACATATTTAAGGGATTGAGTATAATATTTTAATATATACAATGGGAACTGGCATACCCACCACCTCAAATATTTGTTATTGTTGTCAACTTTCTCCTCATGAGAAGAGGCTGTTCATCTGAGACACACTGTCTGAATAGGGACAACAGGGTGGTGTAAGCATCCACAGCCTGGCTCAGAGGTTGATGTGGCTGGGGAAGGAGATCAGATCTGTGAAGAGCATCTACTTCCTGTCCTTTCACCTAGTTAGTAAGTGCGAGCACAGGAAAATAACAATGAAATTACTTTGGTAGAAGTTCCTCCACTGGGTATCTGTGTTGAATTTGTTTTTCTGAAGGAAACCCAATGAAAGGTGAGTAGGGTCTCTTTCCTGCTGCCTCACAACACATGCACCCCCTCACACTTTCTCTTTTGTAATCACTATTACTGGTAGTTGGCTCATTTTCCCCCTTTCTATTTATATATTAGCATATCCTCTTCCTTTTCTTGTCTGCCTCTATCAAGGGCTCATTGTTGAGTTTCTTCTTTTTTTAGTGAAAGGAGAGGAGAAGAGAACGGAAGGGAGGAAGAGAGAGGAGAGGAGAAAAGAGGAGGGGAGGGGAGAGGTAAAAGGTAGCGTTTTCCAGGATGTGGGGACAGAGTGACAGCTTTGTGGGTCTGTTCATAACACCAGAAAGAAATGCTATTGTACTTATTTTTATTTCAAATGCATGTGTGAGTCTGGGGTGAGGCTTGAGAGGCATGTTTGAGAGCCAATGATTTGTGGATCATCTGGAGAGGTAACCAGAAGGACAGACAGGTGTACTTTCTGACTCCTGTGCCTCGAGGTTATTGTCACCACTCTGGGAATTTGTCCTGAGTCTGGAAGAGTCAGACATGAACTTTTAATGCTCACCTATACTTGAAATCTGTCCCAGTGAAATGATGAGAAGACTCACTTATCATAAACCATGTTATAGTCACTGCGTATGAGCATTTTGTCTCACAGGAAACTAGTTCTGCTCTTTAAGATTAATGAGAGCATCTACAAATGTTAAGAGTCCATTATTTGGACCAGAAGGCTTTTGAATGTGCCAAAAAATAAGAGAAAGAGAATTCAGTTTTCTAATTGATAATTTCTCCCAGAGAAGTCAAGTTGTTCTCTCGGGGTATGTTTTCCTAGTAATAACCTGATGCAATGTAAAGTGCCTATACCCTAGAGTTAAAAGCCCTGGTCTATTTTCTCATGCAAGGCAATGTAGGCATCTCTTTAGTGCATGTGTCCTCATGTAAAGAGCATCTGCTTGAACACTGAACCTGTGTGGTCAAGTGGAATGATTGATGTGGTAATACAGGGAGCAACAGTTAGTTGACTGAGACTTTTTAACAACTATAAACAGCCTAACACTGGGGCAGAAATCGTTGCCCCGTCTCTGAAGAATAAAGACACATTCATGATCTCAAAATATTTGAGACATAGCTCTCGGGGTCAGTGAAGATCTCCATCTGCCCTTAGTGACAAGATTCCCTGTTCTCGCTCATTGGAACTCACTTTATTATACCAGCAACCAGGCCCTGAAACTGGCCCTTGAAACCCAGTGGTAGGTTATGGTCCCTCTTGATCTCCATTCACTGGCATCCATGGCCTCATGAGGTCCCTTGCCAAAGTGGTAGTTGGATTTAGTGACTCAGATCTAGTGGTTAGACAGGGGCAGTACTGATGGGGTGCCATTTCTCACTACAGCGGGAAGGAGGGTACTCAGCTTTCAGATGTTTTATCCTTGGAGACATTAGCTTCTGTGCTCTGAGATGCCTTGTGAGGGAAGAACAAAAGCTGCCAACAGTTGCATGAGGGATCTTGGAGTAAAGCCTATTCTGGTCATGCCTTGGCAGGAGGGTATCTGGGCAACAGCCTGACAATAGCCATATGATGGACTCAACAGCTGAGCTGTTCTGAGGCCACTAGCCCACAGAAACTGTGATATAATTAATGTTTTGTGGTGTGTTTCATTTAAGTTGCTAAACCTTGGAGCTACGTGTTATACAGTGCTAGACAGCTAATACAAGATTAAAAGGGAAATACTTTACGGCTGTGCTACTGGCAGAACCACAAAAAAAATGCCTGACACTTCCTTGTTGTAGTGCAACAACCCTGTGTTCCTACCAGTAGAGAGACCGGGACAATAATAATAATAATAATGCAATAAGAAAAAGGAAAGATAATACCTAATAGTGATATTCAGAATAAATAAGCAAAGCAATAGGAAGTATAGCTTCAAACTGATCAGAAAAAGGTTCTCATTTTTTATGGTACAAATTGTGAGTTTAAATAAATATTTTCATAATTCGCAAAAATAAAACAATAAATAATACCTGGAAATGCCATTGAGGAAAGCCAATGTGAAAATGGTCAGAGAATAAAGCCAATGTTAAGAGCTGCAGTCAGGATCTGCCACTCAGTTGTTCATTATTATTATTATTATTTATTATTTTGTTGGGTTTTATTGTTAGTTTTGTTTGTTTCTTTTTAAAGACAGAGTGTGATCATTATAGAACTCAGAGTGGCCTTGAACACCTGAACCTCCAGTCTCAGCCTCCTGAATTGCTGAGATGACAGATTTACACCATCACACCCAGCATATTTGTTCTTTTGTTTCCCCTGGGGTCCAGTATTTTCATGAACATCATCAATATTGCTTTTTTTTAAGGCATTATTTCATTTCTATTTGTGTTTGTTCGTATAAAATTAGATAATATCACCGGTTCCCTTATAAGAGTCTCTCCATTTTGAGAATGTAGCCTGCTGGGAGAATGCTTACCTGGTGTGCACAAGACCCCTGGTAAGATATTTGTACAGAAAGGATGAAGTCATGCTCACTATCACACCAGTCAAATGAATGACTGGGGGCTGACCTCTCCTGCATCTCCTGACCTCCTCAACCCTTTCCACTCAATAAATTTACTCAAGTAATTGATCACCCATCCTCCCAGTTATAGACAAATATACAGTGTATCTTAAAATTTCTTTAAAAATTATTCCAAATCCTTCAAATGAGATCATGTGTATTTATTTGCTGATATACATACCAACATCATATTCAGTGTTTTGTAGGGTCTTGAGATGTGGAAAAGTAGGCATTGCTGCTCCCATTATGGCATGGGTGATTGAGATTCTTTTTCTAAGTTTTTAATTTAAATTAGAAACAATCTTACTTTATATATCAATCTCAGTTCCCATTGCTGATACTATATGCCTTGCACATCTCCTACTTTTAACCCTTTAATAGCAATATGGGAAACTTTTAGGATTTTTACTTAGACTGTTATGCAGTGGAAGTGCTCACATCAGAAATAAAAGGTTTTTTATTTTAATCTTTAAAAAATATTTGTACAGAGATAAAGAAGGAGGTGGGAGGAAGGGAAGAGTTGTGTGTGTGTGTGTGTGTGTGTGTGTGTGTGTGTGTGTGTTTGTGTGTGTGTGTATTCATGAGTGCATTTGTGTAAGTCAGAGAGGAAAAAAATCAGAGGTTGGGAGGGAGAGAGCTGTCAATTAACGTGTCTTTCTTCATGATTTCAGATGACCTGCTACAACAACTGGGCATGATACTTTGGCTGAACCAGTCATCCACAGATGACTTTATCCTTTTAGGCATCTTCTCCCACAGCCCAGCTGATCATCTTCTTTTCTCTGTGGTCATGCTAGTCTTCACAGTGGCACTCTGTGGGAATGTTCTCCTCATCCTCCTCATCTACACTGATGCCCGACTTCATACTCCCATGTACTTCTTCCTCAGTCAGCTCTCCCTCATGGACCTCATGTTGGTCTGCACCAATGTGCCAAAGATGGCAGTCAACTTCCTGTCTGGCAGGAAGTCCATCTCCTTTGTGGGTTGTAGCATACAAATTGGCCTCTTTGTCTGCCTTGTGGGGTCTGAGGGACTTTTGCTGGGACTCATGGCTTATGATCGCTACGTGGCTATTAGCCACCCACTTCACTATCCTGTTCTCATGAATCAGAAGGTCTGTCTTCAGATTGTTGGAAGCTCTTGGGCCTTTGGGATAGTAGATGGCCTGGTGCAGATGTTGGTGGTAATGACCTTCCCCTATTGCAAACTGAGGGAGGTAGACCACTTCTTCTGTGAGATGCTTTCCTTGTTGAAGCTGGCCTGTGTGGACACATCCCTATTTGAGAAGGTAGTATTTGTCTGCTGTGTCTTCATGCTGCTGTTTCCTTTCTCCATCATTGTGGCTTCCTATGCTCGAATCTTGGGGGCTGTGCTCCGTATGCACTCTGCTCAGTCCCGAAGAAAGGCTCTGGCCACCTGTTCCTCCCACCTGACAGCTGTCTCCTTCTTCTATGGGGCAGCCATGTTCATATACCTGAGACCGAGGCGATATCGAACCCCAAGCCAGGACAAGGTGGTATCTATATTCTATACAGTCCTTACTCCTATGCTCAACCCCCTCATTTATAGCTTGAGGAATCGGGATGTGATAGGAGCACTGCAGAAAGGGCTGAACCGATGCAGGATTGGCAGCCAGCACTGAACTCTGGAACTGAACTCTGTCACATTGTAGCTACATGGTGACCAGTAAACAATCCCCTGTCTGTGAGACTCAGTTTAATCATTAACAGCGAGGTGCATGACAATTGCTGTCTTGGAAGGGACTTCATAAACCCTAAACCAGTACTAACTATTTCTCTTGTAATAAATGGGTTTTCCCCCTCCATCTTTTGCAAAATTGTTTCTAAATATATTATAGAGGATGGGGAGGCTTTGTTAACTCAAGCACTGAATGCCAGGGCATTAAGATTGTATCATTTATCATTTAGAGTTAGAATATTTTTCCTTACCAGAAGACATAGCCTTTGTCACCATTTGTTCAGTTTCTTACATTCCAGGCACTAGAACATATGTGATCATTTTCCCCTAATTTACATGCTGTGCCGTGTACCTTATGTATTTATGAAGCTATCACTCGCCTGTTATTTATATAATATAGCCTCCCAAGAGTGGCATAAATGAAAAATCTTCTAGATTGGAGAAAGCAAGCCTCTGGATTCTAGAGATGCCTCATCTTTATACTGTGAAACCTTAGGAAGACTGCTTCAAGGAATAAAAACAGAACATTTTCCTACTCAGAAGGAATGGGGTAAAGATGGATTTGTTTTTATATTCTGTATGTGGGACATAGTAGGTATACACAGCAGTGCTGGATGTATACAGTCCTCTAGCAAAAAAAGTCACTAACTATCATTTTGTTTTTATTTATTCTTGTCTTTTTTTTCCTTTGCTTGAAGCTGAATCTCAATATGATGCTCAAGGTGACTTCAACCATCTGGGCACTAGTGGTCTCCTGAGCCATCCTTTTGACTGCTTAGACTAAACTGTCTCCCCTCTAATAACACATGAAAAATTTGAAATTTAACTTGATGTCTCTTACATTTCAGTTATTAATAGGACTCACATCTGTCTTGCTGAGCTGGGCATCAGTTGTTTATCCACATTCGCAATAGAATCATCTTTCCCTGGAAATCCAATTATCTCACTAGAAGCAGAGAGCAAGTTCAGAGGTCCGAAATGCGTTCTGGAAGTTTTGTTAGTCACAGGAAGGTGCATGCTCAGTCTCAGACTTTGGTTATAGAGAACAGTGGCATTGATAAGTATAATTTTAAGGAGGGGGAAGGATGAGATGCAGCTCATTGGGAACACGTCTGCTTAGTGTGTGTGGGTGCTGAACATGATCCTAGCAATGATGAGAGGGGCAGAGATAGAGATAGGCAGAGACAGAGAGACAGAGAGACACAGACAGACAAACAAAGAAACAGAGACACAGAGAGACAGAGACACAGAGAGAGCTAGCTACATTGGGGAGCATGATATTAGACAGTCAACCAAGTTAACTTCTCTGAACAAACATTTTGTTGTAAACGTGGTTAATTCAACGAACTTTGTAGGGGTTTCCTTTCCCAAGAGTCCTAATCACCAAGGGAAGTCCCTGAGGATTTGTGACGTCAAAGCTACTTTCCTTAGCCAGACAACTGCCAGAATTTCCACTGTGGAAGTGTGCACAACTTCCACCATTGGCCTCTATTGACACCTCCTAGGTACTGCCCAATCCAGCAAACTCATTTTAATGTTTATAGTAGTAAATGTCTTTCTGGCATCCCTCCTTATTCTTACCCCAACCATCTGCCTTGTCCAAAGTATAATCAGATTCTCTTCTTCCAGGAAGTGTCCCTGATGACTAAACCCATGCACACTTACATCTCCCTTGTTGTCTTCATATATCAAACCATACATGCTATATACCAACCAGAGCCAGCCATCCATAAGCACTGAGCCTGTAGAATTAACTCATCCCTCTTCCAAGAAGACATGAATTTGCTCTAACAGGTTTTAGATAGCTAGCTGTGATGGTACAGATTTGTAGTCCCACATACTTAGGAGGCTGGGGCAAGAGAGTTGCTTGATTCTAGGAATTAACAAGACTCTATCAACAAATAAAAACTTTAAATTTTAAAACATAAAATAGGTATGGTGACAAATGTCTATCGCCCCAAGGCTCATGAAGTGGAGGCAGGACATTCAAAACTTCAGCATCATCCTCAGCTATAAAGCAAGTTCAAGGCCAAACTATGATGAATGATACCCCAGAGCCAAAAAATAATTAATTAAATAAGTAAGTAATTAATTAGATTAAAACAAAGGACAATTCAGAGGATGTAGCTCAGTTGATAAACTACTTGCCTGCTATACACGCAGCCCTGGGTAGAGTGGTGCATGTGTGTAATCCAGCACTTGAGAGGTGGAGACAGAAGAATTAGAACATTAGCACAGCCTGGAATATTTATCTCAGTTTAAAAATAAAAAAGCAAATACTTTAAAACAATATTAAAGAATGTTTTTCCAACTTTTATCTAGGTAATTGTAGTAATTTGGAGTGTTCTTATTTTATCTGTTCCTTTAGAGTCTATGCTATTGTCTGAGCAAAGGCCAGTTTGATGTTATTGTGTTTGTAGTAATGGATTGCCCCAGCCAGCAGGGTCGGTCGACAGGGACCCTAAGGGAGGGAGGGAGAATGAGGGGACAAGAGACACAAGAGATGGAGACAAGACAGTATTCTGATCAAGTCTCGTTCACTGAATATAACCACAGGGTTTAAGTAGTGGAGAAATGAGGGAATGGGCCAAAGGGAGGATGTGAGGGAGGCAGAATGTCCTTCCAAGCATAATGCAGGTGTTCTGCTATAAGACAAGTTGCTATATGATAAGCATGGAGCTGGGACTCTTTCAGGGTTAGGCTGAATAATATGTTTAACAAGAGAACAGTCATAGGAGAATGAAAAATTACCAGTATGTTAGTATCTAAGAGAGTAGTAGGAAAGATGGCTGTTGAGATGCTAACTTTGCTCTGGGGTTCCCCACAATGGGTATTAAACTTAGGACCTAGACATGTACACAAAGATGTACCATGAATCTTAAACCCAGGATCTGGATATGCTTTGCAAAGTCCCATCATGAGCTAATACACTTAATTCCAGACAGGTTGTCAACTGACAGATACCTACTCATTGGCTACTGACCCCCAGACATTTGTGGAGTTTTGGATCACAAGAGACTTGCATTTCTTCCAGGCACACAATTCAATTAACTGGACAATGCTTCTCATAAAATAAAAGCCATTGAAATAAAACAGACTCAGAAAGATCAGCATCATGCTTTCTTCTGTCTGAAAAGGGCAAATTTTTAAAAACTGGGTTGGTGGGGAGGAGATTTGAAAAGAGGATGGAGACCAACAGGAAGAGGGAACCTCTGCTCCCATGAAGCATCCAACTTAGCCTTAGTAGGTCACAACAAACACACACAGAGTCTTTGCACTAAAACTGCTAGGCAACAAGTCTACCTGATCCTAGGGGAGATTTTGGGTGCCTGTTATTTATTATTCACAAAGTAATTATTGTCTTTTTATGTGTTTGGGTGTTTTGCCTGCATGTAGGTCTGTGCCTAAGAAAGGGGTTGGATCCCCTGGACTGCTGTGAGCTTCCATGTGGTTGCTGGCAACTGAACCCAGGTCTTCCCGAAGAGCAGCCAATGCCCTTAACTAATGAGCCATCTCCCCCATCCCTAAACAATGCTGAGTGTGCGAAAAAGAGCAAGTATGCCAACGCCTATGGTTCTGATTCTTCAGTTACCCTTTGCTCTGATGCATATTCTTTTCCTCTGTGTTATTTCTTCATAACTTTCTTTGGTTTGCAATTAGGCATGTTGATATTAGCTATGAAATTATTATACCACTTGTTTTATTGCTAAAAGCATGTATTTATCGTAAAGGTGGGGTTTGTTGTGACATTTTCACACAGACAGAGAACTGTATTTGTTGTGCTCTACTAAAACTAAGCTGGAATTCCACAAGAGCACATGTCCAATCTGTCACATTTGTCCCATGGTCCTGTCCTCCTATAAGCCTGGGAGAACTTTTGTTCTTGGGAAGCAGAGGCCAAGGGGTCAGACATTACTCTTCTCAGCCAGGATTGGCCAGTGAGAAGATAGACATAATGTCAGAAACTTTAAACTTTGACCATACAGTTTACTGTCAAGTCTGGGACACTTTCAGTATGAAAACAAGGACAGTAACTAGAGGGTGATGCTCGCACAATGAATGTAGACTCTGGTACTGTGCACTATAAGCTATGAAGTACATTTCCTAAGCTGAAAGAAGTATCTCACAGAGTTTGGGGTGAGTCCCAGGTCCCACGTTCCATCTGACATTTGTGGCTATGGAAACAGTATATTCCCTCCCTCTGGGTTGTAAACGCCCTGGGCCAGGATGGTGTTCATAATGTCACTTTGTTTGCTGGGTTTGATTTTTGTTGGTAGTTCAAGCTGTCTGGGACCTTTCTATGTAGACCAGGCTCGCTTGAAATTTATGATCCCCCTGTCTTAGTGCCCCATGTGTAGCTAGTAACTATATTTAATCCCTGTGTAATATGTCAATAGTTCTCTACATACCATTCATGACTTGAAAATGTAGGCTAGCTTCGTGAGGTCAGGCAAAGGTGTGGACTGTCATGCAGTGTGGGCCCAAAGGGGAAAGACACAGCTGGAGACCCTTCCTGAAAATGTACCGAAACAGATGTGGGAAAGGCAGACAAATAAGGAGAAACTTCCCTTCAGACTCCATATTCTTGTATTCTGGTTGGTCCTGAGGACTTCCAGTGACCAGTTTTCCTTGTTATTGGCTCTGGCTCTTCCTTTGGGTCTCTTGTATCATGAGCTTGGAAGCTCCAGTGCCAGCGCTGGCATTTATGGTTTTCATGAGAGCCATGGGATCCACCTTCCCCACTTACTCTCTGGGTTAAGTATTGGCCTGGACAGTGAGAGTTCTGTAGCTCAGGGGAGAGAGAGGTATGTTATGGTAGGTGGCAGGACTCAGGGGGTAGATGTGCAGAAGCTGGTCTGTCTGACCCATTTCTGCACTATCAGTGACGCCCTTGGCAATGTCTTCTTTCTCTCACACTGCGTTTTTTGTAACTGATATGTTACAATGTAAAGTATAATATTTTAATACCTGTGTTTAATATGTAATGATAAGATTGTGACATTTTGTATATGCATCGCCTCAGGAATTCCTCATTTCCTTGACATTCCATGATTGTGAGAGGAGGCTTCTCTCTCTTTTAGTTGCACAGTCTGGGGTAGGGAGTTTCCAGACTGACATGGCATCCCTGCATGAGAGGCTGATGGAGACTAAGGATGGAGATTGGGTCAGATGCAGCAGCTGTTTCTTGTCCCCTCTCACTAGTGAGAGCAAGCACAGGAAAAGGCAATGAGGCAATGAGATTATTTTAATGCTAGAACTCCCTCTACAGGGCATCTGTGCTGTTTTTTGTTTTGTTTTGTTTTGTTTTCAGGACACCCAACCAGAGGTGACTGACAGTTGTTTTCCTGTCATTCCATCCCAACTTTGCAGTTCCTATACCAGCTATTGGTCCATGTTTCATTTTCTATTTATGTATCAGCATATCCCTTTCCTCCTATTGTCTGTCTCCCTCCAGGGTGTTGGTTATTGTCCTCTACTGCTTTGGGGGGTTGTGGGAAAGTGAGTAATTTTCCATTCTTTCTTATAGCCCTCCACTTTGACCTAATTCTCTCCCTGTGTTTCCTTGATGTCATATTAACACTTCCCTTCCTTCTTTCTGTTTGTGAGACCGTCAGTGGGTCCTTGTGTTGAATTGTGTGCGGTAAGAAGGCACAACACAAGCTAAGAGAGATGAAAGTGGAGATCCAGAGAAAATGATGACATGGGACAGAGGATAATTTTTCTCCAAAGGGCAGTGGGAGATGAAGTGGCTTCTTACACAGTCTCACACAAAGGAAGAAAACCAAAGCCATCATCTACACACCCAGCAGACTGAGTGGAGACATTTGTGCAGAGACAAAAATTTTCACAAGGCTGTTTTGTATAATATAAATATTACCCATCCATATTGCTGAGACTATGATATAGTCACTGTTTTTAGAGCCTGGAATCACTATAGTAGCAGAAGAGGCATCAGGAAAACATAAGTTCCAATGAGGAGACCAGAAATCAGCAAAACTAGTATTGCTTGCTGTGTGTCACAGAAGGCAGAAGAGAGACCCAGAGTGGGAGAGGAATTCAACTTTAAATAGGGTGTGAGGGGAGGGTTCAGTAAGTGGAGGGGAGATGAGTTATAAAGGCAGGACATGTCTGGGGAAAGCCCTCTGCAGGATGTAACACTGGGCGGTGAAGGCCTTGAAGCCGGTATTCCCTTTCAATGCTGGGAGAACATGAGGTGGACAATGAGACTAGACATGAGGGAATTATTGGGGAACAGAAGGAAGGAGATCTGGGGGTGGTAGTGTTTAGAGTGGAGCTTCTGATAGAGCCTTTCATTAGGGAATTTTATTTTTACAAAGAGATTCAGTGTCAGTAGCCCGGGGTAGTGGACAAGCTATGCAATGATGGAAAGGTCAAAAAAGCAAGGAATTCCAGAGGTGCTGTATACATACAACATAACTGAATACCTTTTATTTAAAAGCTGAGACCAGTTGGGGAACATTGCTCTCATGAAGAGAGGCAATACATGTGCTAATGTCGGGGAGGAAGTGGCAGACATAGAGTAGTCAGAAGTGAGAGTGATTGAGACGGATCAGCAGACTCTTCTGATGGAGGAATGAACAAATGAATGAATGAATGAACAAACGAACAAACGAACGAATGCATGAATGAATGAATTAAGAGAAGGTTAGTCCTTGAGAGTAACCCGGAACCAGACAGACCGGTCCTTGACTGAGGTGGGGAGTAGAGTGGTGTTGCCTGATGGATGAAGAGGACTTGTGCATGGCACTTTACCTAGGACAAGGCCACTGGTATTTCAAGACAGACAGTGAAGAACTGTATAAGAATTCAGCAGCTCCACTCTCAGTCCCTGCCCTCTGGATCCTTGACCCCCATCACTGGGCCTCTGCTTAAGAGACCTCAGCTGGAGAGTGCCAGGCCCCAGCTAGATCCACCTATAGGTGCTGAAACATCCTGAATCTCAGCCTAGTCTTTGACCCCTTCGCCTTTGACCCCATCTCCAGGCCTCTGTTAGAGGTGAGTCTGGGACCAATTCGGGTGGGATTCCCCCCCCTTCCCTGGGAACTCCCTGGATTGGCCCTGGACCTCCCTCCCCCATGTGTCCTGTCCCCATCAAGAGCACTCTTGGTGCTCTGATACACACGCACCCACCCCCACCAAGAGCCTGCCCTCCCCATAACCGGTGCCCTACCCTGCCCACTGTCTCATCGCTCTGGTTGAGCACTGGGACAGAGGGTTGTGCCCTTTGGGGAACTTCCTGGAGCTGCTCTGAGCACACTAGACCTGCCTATCCACAGGAGACCACCAGGAATCCCCACCTGCCTGGTCTCTGACTCCCACCACAGGTCCTCCACTGGAGTTCCGGGCCCCTCCCAGAGATTCCCCCTATCCCCTCAAGGCCATCCTGAGCCCCTGCCGGCTGGATCCTTGACCACCATCACCCGGGCTTCTGCTAAAGAGGCCTCAGCTGAAGAGTGCCAGGCCCAGGCTAGATCCACCTATCCTCTGAACATCCTGAGTCCCAGCCTTCAGGATCTTTGACCCCCATTGCTGTCTGCTAGAGCCTGATCTTTGACCCCCATCGTCGGGCCCATGCCTGAGGAGAGACCTGCTAGAGAGCTTGGAACACACAGTGCTACAGACATCAAACCTCTGACCCACCTAAGCCCACCTGGGGCGTACGAGAGAGAGAGAGAGAGAGAGAGAGAGAGAGAGAGAGAGAGAGAGAGAGAAACCCCACCTATACCTACTGGAAGAAGCCATGGAAAGACGGCAATACAAGAAAACGCCTAACAATAGAAAGACAAGCATAACACCACCAGAATCTAGGGACTCTACACCAACTAGACCTGAACACCCCAAAGCAGATGAAGCAGAAGAGAACGACTTAAAAATTATCATCATAAAAATTATAGAAGCCCTCAAAAATGATGTGAGAAATCCCTTAAAGAAATGGAAGAAAAAAACAAACAAAAAATTGGAAGAAACAAACAAATTTCTTAAAGAAAGTACAGAAAGCCAAGAAAAAACAATTAAACAGGTGAAGGAAACAGTTCAAGACTTAAAAACTGAAATAGAGACAATAAAGGAAACACAAACCGAAGAAATACTAGAAATAGAAAAACTGGGCAAACGATCAGGAACTGCAGACACAAGCATAACCAACAGAATTCAAGAGATGGAAGAGAGAATCTCAGGTGCTGAAGATAAACTAGAGGAAATAGATTCATCGACCAAAGAAAATCGTAAATCCAACAAATCATCCAGGAAATGTGGGACAATGTGAAAAGGCCAAACCTAAGAATAATAGGCACAGAGGAAGGTGAGGAAGCCCAGCTCAAAGGGGCCAAAAACATATTCAACAAAATCATCGAGGAAAACTTTCCCAATCTGAAGAAGGACATGCCCATGAAAGTACAAGAAGCATACCGAACACCAAATAGACTGAACCAAAGAAAAAAGACCCCTCGACATATAATAATCAAAACACCTAACATACAGAATAAAGAAAGAATATTAAGAGCAGCGAAGGAAAAAATGACAGGTAATATATAAAGGCAGACCTATCAAAATTACACCTGATATCTTCATGGAAACTCTCAAGGCCAGAAGGTCCTGGAAAGATGTTCTACAAGAACTAAGAGTCCACGGATGCCAGACCAGGCTACTATACCCCAAAAATCTCCCAATCACTATAGATAGAGAAAACAAGATATTTAATTACAAAGCCAGATTTTCACAATACATATCTACAAATCCAGCCCTACAGAAAGTTCTGGAAGGAAAACTCCAACTCAAGGAAGTTAACTATGCTCACAAAGACATAGACAGTAGATAATCCCACTTCACCAGAACCCAAGGGTAAAGTAGGACAAATATATTCACAATACCACTGCCAACAACAAATCTAAAACAAACAAGCATTAACAATCATTGGTCCTTAACTCTCCCTCAATATTAATGGTCTTAACTCGCCTATAAAAAGACATAGGCTAACAGAATGGATACAAAGACAGAATCCATCCTTATGCTGCATACAAGAAACACATCTAAGCTTCAAAGATAGACATTACCTCAGGGTAAAGGGCTAGGAAAAGGTCGTCCAATCAATGGACCCAAGAAGCAAGCAGGTATGACTACCCTAATAGCCAACAAGTTAAACTTCAAACCAAAATTAATCAAAAGAGAGGAAGATGGTCATTTTGTATTCATCACAGGAGAAATCCATCAGCACAAAGTCTCAATTCTGAACATCTATGTCCCAAATACAAAGGCATCCACATTCGTAAAAGAAATGTTACTAAAACTCAAAGCTCACATAAAACCTCACACACTTATAGTGGGAGACTTCAACACACCACTCTCACCATTAGACAGGACCACCAATCAGAAACTCAACAAAGAAACAAAAGAACTAACAGAAGTTATGTCTCAACTGGGTTTAACAGACATCTATAGAACATTTCGTCCGAACACAAAAAAATATACCTTGTTCTCTGCTCCACATGGAACCTTCTCTAAAATCAACCACATACTAGGTGGCATAATAAACCTCAACAGATACAAACGAATTGGAATAGTTCCCTGTATCTTATCAGACCACCATGCTTTAAAATTGGAATTCAACAACAACACAAATCACAGAACCCCTACAAACTCATGGAAACTGAACAATGTGCAATTGCACCATACCTGGGTCAAAGAAGAAATAAAAAAGAAATTAAGGACTTCCTAAAATTCAACAAGAATGAGGACACAACATACCCGAATTTATGGGATACCTTGAAAGCAGTGTTACGAGGGAAGTTCATTGCACTAAGTGCCCATATGAAGAAAACAGAGGATATTCACATTAGAGAATTAACAGCACAACTGAAAGCCTTAGAATAAAAAGAAGCAAACTCACCCCAGAAGAGTAAACGCCAGGAAATAATCAATTTGAGGGCTGAAATCAATAAAATAGAAACCAAGAAAACAATACAAAAGTATCAATGCAACAAAGAGATGGTTTTTCAAGAAAATCAACAAGATAGACAAATCTTTATTCAAACTAATGAAAAGGCAGAGAGAGAACATGCAAATTAACAAAATCAGAAACGAAAAGGGGGACATAACAACAAACACAGAGGAACTCCAAATAATTTTCAGATCATACTCCACAAAATTTGAAAATTCAAAGGAAATGGACAAATTTCTGGATAACTATCACTTACCAAAATTAAATCAAGAGTAGCCAAATAACTTAAATAGGCCTATAACCCCCAATGAAATAGAAGCGGTCATCTAAAGCCTTCCAACCATAAAAAGCCCAGGACCAGATGGCTTCAGTGCAGAATTCTACCAGAAATTCAAGGAAAAGCTAATTCCAATACTCCTCAAATTGTTCCACGCAATAGAAACAGAAGGTTCATTACCAAACTCTTTTTACTAGGCCACCTTGGTACCCAAGCCACACAAAGACACACTAGGAAAGAAAACTGCAGACCAATATCCCTGATGAACATCGATGCAAAAATACTCAATAAAATACTGGTAATCCGAATCCAAGAATACATCAGAGAAATCATCCAGCATGACCAAGTAGGATTCATCCCTGGGTTGCAAGGATGGTTTAACATACGAAAATCTATCAACGTGATGCACCATATAAACAAACTGAAAAAGAAAAATCATATGATCATCTCCCTAGATGCTGAAAAAGCCTTCGACAAAATTCAACACCCTTTCATGAAAAAGGTCTTGGAGAGATCAGGGATAATAAGAACACACCTAAACATAATAAGAGCAATATACAGTAAACCAACAGCCAACATCAAACTGAATAGAGAGAAGCTTAAGGCAATTCCTCTAAAATCTCTCTCCATATCCCTTCAATATTGTACTTGAAGTTCTATCTAAAGCAATAAGACAACAAAAGGAGATCAAGGGGATCCAAATTGGAAAGAAAGAAGTCAAACTTCATCTATTTGCAGATTAAATGATAGTTTACATAAGCAACCCAAAGAACTCTACCAAGGAACTTCTACAGCTGATAAACACCTTCAGCAAATTAGCAGGATACAGGATAAACTCAAAAAAATCAGTAGCCCTAACTTAATTCAGACGACAAAGGGGCTGAGAAAGAAATCAGAGAAAGCATCACCCTTTACAATAGCCACAAACAACATAAAGTATCTTGGGGTAACGCTTACCAAGCAAGTGAAAGACCTATGTAATAAGAACTTTGTGGCTTTAAAGAAAGAAATTAAAGAAGATACCAGAAAATAGAAAGATCTCCCATGCTCTTGAATAGGTAAGATAAACATAGCAAAAATGACAATCTTGCCAAAAGCCATCTACAGATTCAATGCAATCCCCATTAAAATCCCAGCACAATTCTTCATGGACCTTGAAAGGATAATAATCAACTTTATATGGAAAAACAAAAGACCCAGGATAGCCAAAACAATCCCTGACTTTAAGCTCTACTATAGAGCCTATAGTCCTGAAAACACCTTGGTATTGGCACAAAAATAGACAAGTAGACCAATGGAATTGAATTGAAAATCCTGATGTTAACCCACACACCTACAAACACCTGATTTTTGGCAAAACAGCTAAAAGTATACAATGGGGGGAGGGAGGAAAGCATCTTCAACAAATGGTGCTGGCTCAACTGGATTATAGTGTGTAGAAGATTGCAGATAGACCCATGTCTATCGCCATGCACAAAACTCAAGTCCAAATGAATCAAAGACCTCAACTGCCACACTGAACCACTGAACCTTTTAGAACAGAAAGTGGGAGGTACCCTTGAACAAATTGGTATAGAAGACCACTTCCTGAACATAACTCCAGTAGCACTGAGATTGACCTCCTCAAACTTAGAAGCTTCTGTAAGGCAAAGGACACAGTGGACAAGACCAAACGGGAGCCCAGACTTGGAAAAGATTTTCACCAGTCCTACATCTGACAAAGTGCTGATCTCCAAAATATACAAAAAACTCAAGAAACTAGTCAACAAAACACCAAATAACCCTATTTAAAAGTGGGGGTAGAGAACTAAATAGAGAATTTTCAATAGAGGAATCTAAAATGGCTGAAAGACACTTAAGAAAGTGCTCAACATCTTTAGCTATCAGGGAAATGCAAATCAAAACAACTTTGAGATACCATCTTACTCCTGCCAGAATGGCTAAAATTAGAACCACCAAAGACAACTTATGCTGGAGAGGATATGGAGAAAGGGGAACACTCCTCCACTGCTGGTGGGAGTGCAAACTTGTACAGCCATTTTGGAGATCAGTACGGTGGTTCCTCAGGAAAATGGGAATTAGTTTACCACAGGACCCATCAATTCCCCTCTTAGCCATATACCCAAATGATCCACATATATGCAACAAAGGCATGTGCTCAACTATGTTCATAGTAGCATTATTTATAATGGCCAGAACCCGAAGGCAATCTAGATGCCCCTCAACTGAAGAATGGTTAAAGAAGATGTGGCACATCTACACAATGGAATACTACTATGCGGGAAAAAACGATGGAATCTTGAAATTCGCAGGCAAGTGGATGGAACTTGAAAAAAGCATCCTGAATGAGGTAACCCAGTCACAAAAAGAGGAACATGGTATGTACTCTCTCATATATGGATTTTAGATCTAGAACAAAGAAACACTAGCCTATAATTCACACCACTAGAGGAACTAGAATACAAGATGGATTCTAAGAGATTCATATAAGGTCCCTCACAGAAGGGGGAAGGTAAAAGTTCTCCAGAGCACATGGGGAGTGGGGTGGAGCACAGTGAGTGGAGAGGGAAACTAGGAGTAAGAGAAGTGGAGGAGAGGAAAGCCTGTGTGACTAGAAAGATTGAGTCAGGGGAGGAATAGAAGACAGAAGAGAGCGAGAAAGAACATAAAAGAGAGAGCCACTATTGGTTTGAAGAGAAAACTGAACCTAAAGAAATGTCCAGAGACCTACAAGACTGACTCCAACTAACAATTTGAGCAACAGTGGAAAGCCTACCATAAATGTCCTTCCCTGATAATGAGATCAACTTATCCACCATCATGGAGCCCTCATCTAGTACATGTTGGAAACAGAAGCAAATACCCACAACTAAACACTGAGCAGAACTAGAATCCAGATGCAGAGAGGGAGGACAAGACCATGCTGCAGAAACACATAGAGACAGCTAACCTGAACAAGGAGGAGCTAATGGGCCCCCAGACTGATAGCTGGGAATCCAGCATGGGACTGACTCAGACCCCTGAACAAGGGTTTTAGCTAAAAGGCCTGAGCAGTCTAAGGGACCTCAGACAGTAGAACCAGGATGTATTCCTGGTGCACAAGAGGACCTTGGGGGCACATCCCCCATGGAGGGATATACCCTTAATCTAGAGACAGGAGAGAAGTCCTAGTCCCTACTTCAAATGACTTGACAGATTTAGATGTCCCCTCCTGGAGGGTATCACCCTACATGTGGAGTGGGGGTGGTAGTGGGAGGGAAGGGTGGAAAGGGTGCATGTGAGGGGTGGAGAGAGGGAAAGAGAGAGGGAGGGAGGGAAAGAGGGAGGGAGGGAAGAAGGGAGGGAGAGGAAACTGGGATCGATATGTAAAATAAAAAAAAATTAAAGTTAAAAAAAAAAATTCAGCAGCTCACATTAGTTTTACTTGTTGCTAGGAAAGCAAATAGACACTTGGGGTCAGCAGAGAGCCAAGAGTTTAGCCAGGATGGAAAGTAAGTAAGGGATTTGGCTTTGAATTTGTTTCCCTTTTTATTTTCTTTTTTTTAAGTTGTGTATTTTTGTATGTATTTTGGATTGGTTGGTTTGTTTGGGTTGTCTTCTCTCTCTCTGTGTGTGTGTGTGTGTGTGTGTGTGTGTGTGTGTGTGTGTGTGTGTGTGTGTGTTTGTGTGTGTGTGTGTGTGTGTACAGGCTTGTGAGCGGGGGTGGGGGTGTTGTTTCATGTCATACCCAATTATCACTATGACCATGAATGCCCGATCTTGTACCATTCAAATCTTGTATTTACAGGCATGTGCCATCTTGCCCAGGTTAGCTTTTGTTTTCAGAGGTGACACTAGACATGCTGTGCTTAGGTTTTCTTCTCTGTTATTGCTGAAATATGAGCTTTTGTTATCACTAAAACAGCCACAAACATTCTCATGGAGACTTGAGCTGAGTCTTGAAATGAAAATCCAGCGTTAGGTAAAGAGAGTGAAGCCCAGGTCATCCTATTGGTCTTGAGCGGTTTCACAGACCCTCTCTTCTGAGCATTTGTGCCCTCATCCATTAAATAGAGATAATGGACAGACCCAGGCAGAGCATTTGCTCAAGTTCAATGTCTAACACTGCAAAAAATAAATAAATAAATAAAGTTCGCTTCATGTTAGCTGATTTTGTTAAAGCCAACAGAGTCTGTGGTTTCTGTTTGTAGGTTTGATGGTTTGATACTGCACAGTGGATGCAGGGCCCTTCTTGTGCTGTGCTCATCACACTATCCACTGAGCTCAACTCCCAGCCCTGTTTATTGCTGTTAAGGCTTAAAACGGAAGTGACCCACCCCCAGTCTTATGCTTTGAGTGCCTGTTCCCCAGCTGTTGTTACTTCAGGAGGCTGTGGGACCTTTAAGAGGTAGGTCCTAGCTGATAGGAAAGTCACCAGGAATGGCCCTTTGAAAGTTATATATAGGCCAACCCCTAATTCTGTCCCCACTCTTTCTACTATGTCAACAGTCTGCCACATGCTTCTGCAACCAGAGACTACACCCTGTGCCCAGGCTTCCCCGGCTTCTGTCAAATCATGAGCTCAATTAATCTCTCCTTCCTTAAGCCCTTTTCCTTGGATATTTGTGTCACTATCATTGCTAATTAACATAAATGCTTCTTAACTCCTCTGAGTATGTCTTTAGTAAGTTGGACATAATACAAAAATGAATTTCATCTATCTAATCTATGGAAATAGCACAGCTGAGCCAAACCTACTTAACTTGCTAGCAAATATTGCTTGTAGTTGGGGTGAAATCATTTTACACACAGCCTGGTATACAGTAAAATGTGTGTTACCTCATGCACTATGTTAAAGATCTTTATTTACAAATTGCTGATAACAGTACAACCATTTGCTGCTAGCCTGGCCGAGAGCTGTGGTCCACTGTGGCAGACTACCATCCTGAGAAGGTTTTGCCATGTGTGGCTAGCCTAGAGAAGGATCCAAATTTAACCCTTGCAGCTCCATTTGTGCTGAATGCAGATCATTTCTCACCACTGCCAAATGGAACCGTTGTAAATGCAGGACTAGCTACAGTTATCAAAGCCACCATGGTTGCTCTGGGACGTAGTAAATGGGCCCTTTAGAAGGGAGTGGTAAACACACAGAGGAAGAGTAGATGGGCTGCAGTGGTGAGGGCCTCAAAAGCCAGGCTAACCCAAAGTAGAGGGAACTGGGGTGGGAAAGCTGTCAAAGGTACACCTGAGGGTGTCCCCATGATTGAGGTGCTACTGCCTCTGACTAATAGTTGCCACCAATAGTTATCTGGGGGTCCAGAGACATTGGGGGTATGTCTTGATTTGCCCTCTGTACCAAATTGGGGCTTAACCAAAGTCTCTACACCTCCCACATTCAGGGACACTAAAGACCATTGTCCACAGCTAGCCCTTAGTGGGCTGACCATCATCCCCTCCCCACATTGCTGTCTTAGTGAATGAGAGTGACTGGGTGCCCTTACTGATGACTGTGGTTAAAGACAGTTGTTGATTGCAAAGATGCTGTTAATTTTGCTTAATTTGCTAATGAGGTAAAGCCTGTGTATAACCCTCAGGTGACCACTCAACTCCACACACTGAAATAAGCAAATGAATAGGTCATGAAGGGAGAGCCGAAGAATTGACCTCCCCAAGTCACCTTTTATATGAGTCTCCAGCTCTGTGGACATCTGATAGCTGCCAATATGTGCTCAAGAGGTAGGCATTCCATGACCCCTTCCCCTCAGCGAGGTCCCTCTCTTTCCCTGGTTATTTCAATCTCTGCTTTGGTTTTGGGTGCATTCCGCTCTATCTCTAGTTCCCTCTACCCATAATATCTCTTCCCCTCTTATGGTCCTCTCTCTGGTTTCATGACCTACACATCCTCACATATAAATAAACACACACACACCCGTAAACACACAAAGGTGCCATATTAAATCTAGGCTCCAAATAAAAGAGAGTCAGCAAGATTAACAGTCATTTTCTCTCATATGCACATCACATTTGAAGCTAGCTTTCCCAGAATGCCTCAGGAAGGGATTTGAGATGACTCCTCACTAGCTCTCTCTTGCATGTGAGTCAGATGGGACACACAGACCATAAAATTCCTTATTTCCAGCAAGCTTACTACCCTCAGATAGGCAACCTAATTCTTATCTTTACATTTGTCAAGTTGCAACAGGTTCACTGTCATCTAATTGATCTTTTTCATTTTTGTATTTATTGTTGTCCTTGGTGTTATTTGTGTATGTGTTTTGTGTGAGAGGGTAGTCATACCATAGCATGTGTATGAATGTCAGAGAAAAAATTTATGAAGTTGATTCTTTCTTTCCTCCTTTGCATGGGTTCAGTAATTTGATTTCAGGTTTCCAGGCCTGTATGGTAAAAGCCCTTTACTCATTGAGGCATCTAACCGGCCCTGTGTAACTGAAGTTTCAAAATCCCTTCTGACACCCAGTGTGGGAGCCCACAAGTGATTCAGTTTCCATCTGGAGTCTATTCTGACTTAAAAGACATTAGAGTTCAAGCTTGATTGTTTCCGTCTCATTGAGAGCTGTTCTGATTAAGCCCATGGGGAAGAATGCATTATCTTAAGATGCAGACTGGTGAAGGCCAGCCAAAAAGACACATAGAGCCAGAGAATGAAGCTGCTTGCTGCTAGCGGGACTCACATGATAAATAGCAAGCCTTCCTTCTCTGATTTAAGGACGGAGCAGGGTGCTTTTTTACTGATTGACTATGCTGCTCTTTGTTCTGTTTTGCCTCTAGTCTGTATACAAGCAGGTTCTAAATTTAGCTCAGGGCTGTCTGGTGTGCTGAAAGGCATGGACTGAACAGTCCTCCCAAATCTTTTCTGTGCTTCTGACTCTGCTTCTTTTGTCTGTCATTTCTCAATCCTCATGCCCCTACTCAGCTTTCCTAGCTCATTTATTGGAGCAGACTTCAACAACCCAGTCAAACCCTGAGATGAAAACAGGTATATGACACCTGTCCCCCGAGATGACACCTCCTAACTTCTTCTAAGTGTTTCATTACACATCCCCAAACCTAACCCTTTCACACTTTCCAGAAAGAGAACACTTGACAGCCATGTGCTTCTCCACAACTTTGTCTGGAGTTGCTCCATGGTGGTTGCCTTGAAATGGAGGCACTGTGGCTATTTCTCAGACCAAATGGAAAAGAAAGGTTGGTTCCTAGTCAAGGTTCTGTTATAAAGTCCACTACAACTTCAGTCTCAAAGTGGGATTTGTTAGTGAACTTGCAGTTTGAGCCTTAAGTCATGAAGAAAAGACTCTGGCATTTGAAAAGACAGTTCTTCCCAAAGACAAAGAAAAGAGAGGGGGGGAAGAAAAAAGGAAGGGAGGGAATGAGGGAGGGAGGGAGAGGAGAGAGAAAGAGAGAGAGAAGCCAGTGGGTTACCAGCTTTTTTTTTTAATGAAACAAAAAGTAGTTACGTCCAGTACAATCTGTCCATGGTGAGACCTGAGAGTTGGGATGTCCAGACTCTGATCCAGCTGTATCCACTCACCCATTTGATTAACTCAACTCATCCTAGATCATCCAGGATTCCCCCTACCTCAGTTATCACATTATCTACACACCTCCTCCTGGTATGTATGTCTAGGAAGATCCTAACTATGTAAGCGTTGCTGAACCCCAGATGGCTCTCCTCATTTCAGCTCCTTCCACCCCTCTCCATGTCAGGTGGCAGTGATGCTGCTGTCCCAGTAACACAGGGGTCACCCACACAATCCCTTCTCCCAGCCTCTCTACTGCCTTTGTTGGTCCTTCATATTCCACGTTTACTCTCCAAGCAGACACTTTGATTTTCTTCACTACCTCCCAACCAACATGACCTTATCTAGGATGAATACAAACAGCCTCCCAGGTGACACCCTGGTCTCTCCACAGGAATGCTTCAATAGTCACCAGTGATGCCTACTGGGGAGCTATGCTAAGCTGTTCCAATGCCCAGCCTGCCTCAGCTTCCTGCCTTCAGCCTCCCTTAAGGAAAAAACAAAGTCCTAGCAAGGCCTTCTTTGAAGTGACATCAGTACCCTCTCCACACTCCACCCTGACTCTATTTCTAGTCTCCATCAGATTTTTGCTGTTCCTGCAAGTAGCCATACCTGTACTCACATTAGTGTGCAGGGTTCCTAGCTGCAGACACAGCCAGTGTTTGCTCTCCACCACCACCTCTTATGTGTTCTTTCCTGGTTCTTCTCCTGAAGGAGACACCCCAGCCCATCCCTACATACCGCAGGAGCTTCCTCCCAGACCCCAGTTTCGACACAAACACCTGTTTTCACAGAGAGGTCCTTTGTTAAGAAAAGTTAGTGTCTGCTTTCTGACTTAGATAGAAAACAGCAGCGAAGGACCTTGCAAATGCAATTTTTAAGAGGAGAAAAAGGGGAAGAATGTGTTAGAATGGGCTAGGATGTGGGAGTAAAGGAGATAGGGGATGAGGGAGAAAGGGAAGGGGGACAAGAGAAAGTGGAAGGGGGAATTGTCCTGGAGGTACAAAGAGCTGTCTCTGGACAGAGAGGACACAGATGGGGAAACATAGGCAAATGACAGTTTAAAAATGCAAAAGGGGAAACTCCTGTGTTAGGATGAGGTGTTTCATGTTTATTGGGCATGTTAATTAGGTGAGCCAAAGGGGGCTTCTGACTGCTGGATTCAATACTTTGATAGCTGGACCTTGGTAACCTCAGGAGGAGGAAGAGGCCAAAAAAGGCTTGGTGTTTAGCTTTAGGACTGTAACCTAGTTTTTAGCAAGGCCAAGGGAATGAAAGAGAAGGGCAAGGCCAGCCAGAACCACAAGCTCGAGTGGGCTGTCGTCCCTTCATCCCCTGCTTCACTGCATTCATCTTCTCACCACGTCCTGGTCAGGCTGCATTTTCCCACTGCAAGCATTTTATTATGCCTTTGACAACATCTTCATATTTACAGAGCATCCTTCATTGTGATGAGCATGGTGTTGAGATGATAACTGAGAAAGAACTGGGAAATATTCTTACTACAAACTGGTTTTTTGTTTTGTTTTGTAGTTTTGGTATAAATGGGTCAGAAACAGGTTATCTCTTAGCACAGAGACTAGTTGAAAGCAGGTGGTGTGTTACTGCTGGAAATCAAGCCTAATAAACCAACGGGCACAGAAAACAGGCTATGGCCAAAAAGAAAATTCACTCATGGGAGAGGTCTCTAAAGGAAAGCATGGACCATCTCTGTGGGACAGACATCTGTGGACCTTAGGGAAGAGCTGGCCTAGGAGTTTGGAAGAAGGACACCCCCATTCCCAACTTGGACACACAAGCCCTGAAATTCATTTACTGTTTAGCTAGGCAATGTTTACTATTTATATCATCTTCAAGAGGTGCTTAGCATCATCAGCCACTGTGTCAAGGAATTTTAAGCGTAGAATGTAGACTTTCAAACCCTGGACCACAGATGATGCAGGACCTCCTTTTACCGCACAGAAAGATTCACCACCCTTTATGACTTTTGCTGATATGCTGTCATCCTTTACAAGGGACCAGAAATCCAAGCACTTGAGGCAGCCCCTGATGTCTTCCATGGATGTGTTCAGCTTTTCAGCAATCTCTTCAATCGATTCGTCATCCAGGCCGAAATAGTTTCGGTAATCCTTCAAGCACTGTTCTTGTTCAGGCAAATCAAAGCCGCACACGAAGGGTGTGAAGGGAATGAAAGACACAGCTGCTGACTTCAAGGCCTCCAGCCAGATCTTCTCCTTGAGAAAATCTCTCTTTATCTTGATGGCAGCATCAGAGATACTGGGCAACAGCATTGCAAACGTATGGCGCTTGTGCTCAGGGAGCTCCTTTAGCAAAGTTTCCTCCAGCTTTGGGAAATCAAAGTCAGCCAGATCAAAGTTGGAGATCAAGAAGATGTGTGAATCAAACACTCCGATGTCGCTGAGATTAGCCAGACAGTAGTCTCGAATGCGCTGAAGGGTCCTCTTCTTTGTGAAAGTTGTGGGTTTGGTTTTCTCCTCGTTATATAAGTCACTGTCCACCTTGGTTCTAACAAAGTAGAATTTCTTTCCCACATCCTTGATTTTCTGGGCCAGGAGAGCATCATTAAGGCTGAACCGAGAGGAAGAAATGATGATGAAGAAGTCATAGTCAGCAAATCCCACTTTTTCTAGATAAGTGTCTGAGAGGAAACTGGGAGTCCCTGTCCCAGGCAGGTCCCAGAAGGTCACTTGGGGATACTTTGGATGTTGATATGGGGTTCTATACATAGTGGTCTCCACAACCCCGACAGAAGCTGATCCCTCTGCTTCATGGCTCAACCTTCGCAGGGCATTTATGAAGCTGGACTTGCCAGCCCCAGACTCCCCAATGACGGCGATCTGCAAGGAAGCTTCTTCTGCAACTGTCAGTGCTTTCTGAATCTTGTTCACCAAGTCAGTCAGTTTTCCCTCCTGGAGGGCCTTTTGAATACAGCTGAGAGTTTCTAGAGAGAGTATGCCTCCTACCTCACTGATTAACGTACTGTAGTAAGGCAGGAATTTCACAGCCAACTTTTGGAGATTCTGTCCTGATGGATCCTTCAGGAAGTCTGAGATGAACTGATCCATGGCTGCTATCTGTTAGAAAGTAGAAAGACCAGAGAGGTAAGGAAAGTGGAGTGGCAATACAGAAACCTACCCCCTCAAGACACACTAGTCCTTAGGGATCACTCCTGTCCTCACAGACTGATTCATGTCACTGTCACTCATTTATATTCTGGGTGAGTTTAGTTGTCATCCCTAAAGAAGACACACCTCTTTTCTGTCTTGTTGGCTTCTGTGTCTCAGATTCAGGAGATGGTAGCCATCCTTGCAGTATCAGAACAATGACCTCAAAGATGTCCACACCATAACCCCCAGAATTTGTGCGTATATAATTTACACAGCAAAAGTGAGTTGGCTCTTGTGAATGATAGTTTTCAGAGGGGGTCAATACTTTGCATTATTCAGATGAGCTCAATTGCACATTTAATTTTGAACTCATTTTATATTTCTGGCTTCTAAAACTAGAAGAGAATGAATTTCTGTTGTTTCAGTTGCCCCATAAAAACTGCCCACATTCGTAGAGTAAGAACAGATGATATTTCCAAACAAGTATGCAATGGCCAGTGATGAAATTGCAGTAATTAGCATACCCAACGCCTCAAAAACATCTAATACATTTAGTGTCCTTAAGACAGGAGCAAAGGGTTCAGCTATGGAGAACAAGTGTCTCCTGCTCATGCACATCCTCCAGAAACAATGTTCAAGAGAAGAAAGAAAACTCCAAACTCTCAAACAAAACAAAATAAAATAAACACATTAAATTTATTGTGGCCTCTAATACCGACTAGTCAGGAGGCTGAGACAGGAGGGTAGCAAGTTCAAGACCCACCTGGGCCCTAAAGTGAGTTCATGAGCCTCTTGAGCAAATCAGAGAGACTACTGAAAAGCTTAAAGCATGCAGATCAAGCCACCGCCAGGGCCTGCCTGATGTGAACAAGACATTACTTTGCCCTGGATAAAGGAAGGCCTCAATTCCACACCAGGTCCTCCTCCTGCCTTTCTGGGACTGATTCCTAGTGAGAAGTGGCCTCACCGTGGCCACCACCACTGACACAATCTAAATAAGGCAAGGGAGCCCAAATTTTGAACCCTGGCTCAAACACAGGAACTCTGCACACAACTGTATGAAGAAGGAATGGACCTGGAAGCTGGGGAAGCAGGGGAAGCTGGCCTTTCAGAGACATCCTGCTGAGACAGGCCAACCTCTGCAAGAGAGGCTGAAGGTCTCAGGCAGTCTAGAATGTGCAGTGAAATTGCTTTGTGCAACAGTGTGAAAGACGTTTCCTTCTCAGAGTAATTATTGTGAGGCTGTAGCTGTATAAGTCAACGGCAAGCGAATGGCTGAGAACTAAGAAAGGCGTCTTCAGTGGGTTTTAGCACTGTGCTCTTCCCCTGTGCTTTGCTGCCATGTGTTACTGATCCTCGTTCCTGGCGAGAGCCTGCCTGCCAGATCTGTGCCTCTGCTGTGCCTGAAATTAGTGGAACCTACTAGTTACAGCAGCAGATATGACAGGTTGACGTTTCCACCATAAAAGTCAGTCTTGACATGTTGATACATGACAGCCGTAGACTTTGCTGCATTGGACTGAAAGCTGGGGGGGGACTGGGAGCCACTTGTGAATTTTATCCCTTTCCCTTTGCGCTCCACAGTCTTGCTACTCAAGCTACGGGCATGGAAAGCATTTCTTCCACTCCATGCTTTAACAGAAAATACTTTTTAAAAAAAAAAAATCTTCAGTACTTAACTTGTGTAAACCAGCTCATTAAATCAAGAAATAAAATTTCTAGAGACTTTTATTTTAAAGGTAATGTCAGAGTTGAACTTAGCGTTACTTGTAGTTTGAACCATCTAAATCTAATGAGAATTTTAAGAAAGTTTTTCTTTTTAAACTTATACCCATAAAAGACCTACAGAATTGCATGCAAAGTGAAATATCCAATATGCAAAATTTTTATGTTTACCTAAAAGTTTTTATTGAAAGTAATTTTCATATAATATATCCTGATCACAGTTTCCTCTCCCTCATCTCCTCCCAGGTCTTCCTTACCTCCCCACTCTTCCAGCTCCATCACTTCTTTATTCTCCTTTAAGAAAACAGACAGGAAAACAAAAAATCCAAACAAGTATTTTTAAAATGTACAAACTAAGCAACCAAAAAATTAAAAAAAGGAAAATAAAAGCAAAAAGAAACTAAGAAAGAGAATGAGAAATGCATACATATACACCATAAAAACTTAAAAATTTAAACCATCATATCCAATCAAGAGACCAGAAAGGTTTTTTTTTAATGCCCAAATAAAGCAATAAATGACAACAACAAAAATCTCCCAAAATAAGACTTCCGGCTCATTTTGTGTTGGCTCATTTTGTGTTGGCCATCTACTGCTGGACATGGGGCCTGCTCTTAAAAGTAATATGTATGTCCAGTGAGACTCCCTTGGAGAAATTAAATTTTTTTGCAAGTGGTTGCTTATTGTTGAGAATTTCTTGGTTGGTTGTGGGAGCTCATGTCTACCTCCCCATCTCAGTGTTGGGAGCCTGACTGGCTTGGACCTGTGCAGGCCATGTACATGCTGCCACAGTCCCTGAGAGTTCATGTGTATATCGGTCTTGTCGTATCTTGAAGACACTATTTTCTTTCTTTCTCTTTCTTTCTCTCTTTCTCTCTCTCTTCCTTCCTTCCTTCCTTTCTCTCTTTTTAACCTAATAACTTATGAATGGTTATTTAATCACTCACTACGTGTATTTTAAAAGATATACCATATTTTCTGAAGAAATGAATGTTTCCAGTTCAGTAAACAAAAACTAATGAAATATGCAACAGTAATTTTAACTATGCCTTTCTGAAATAATAGTGTGCTTGTTTATACCCTTAAGCCACAACTCATCGAAGTGATTTTTCAAAATTAAATGCTGGAAAATCCAGAACAGTATTGGTTCAGTTCTGCTCCTGTAACAGAATCCCAGCGGGTTTTGTTTTGCAAGCCTAATGCTGTTTTAATCCATTTTATTGATTCTTAAATTGTGTTTTATATAATACCAACTAAACGGTAGTGGGGTTTGGAGAGATGGACCAGCCGTTAAGAGCCCTCGAAACTCCTCCTGGGGCCCAGATTAGGCCCCAGCACCCACAGTCTGTAATTCTAGTTCCAGGGTTCTAATGACTTTTACTGAAGTATGCACAGGCAAAACACTTAAACACATAAAATAAAAATAAATAAATCCTTAAGTGATGGTAGAAGCATTCACTTTCTGTGGAGCATTTTTTCATGGAGGTTTTCATTAGACTTAAAATACTAAAATAGGCTTGGCTAAGTACCATGATAAGTGCACCATATACTTGGGAGGTTGAAAAAGGAGAGCTGTGAGTTCAAGGGCAGCCTTGACTCCATGGGCAGCATAGTAAAATCTTGCCTTTAGAAAAAAATTGGCTTTGTGCTTCAATGAGATGATGAGACAGACTTAGTAGGCTTCCTAGGGGATCAGATGGGAGGAGAGGGGGGATGTGGGGATTGGGAAGAAAGAAGGGAGGAGGAACTGAGATTGGAATGTAAAAAATTAAACTAATAAAATAATTGGCTTTAGCTATTTTCATATTTTTAAAACTGCATGGTGTCTTTACCAAGGAAACAAAGGGTTACTCTCAGCAGACCATGTTGGGAGACAACAATTTGTGATCAGCATTTGATTACTGCACATTATTTATAAAACCCAAACAGATGCCCCTCTCTAACTACAAAATGTGTATGAACTTCTAAGTCATTAGAGTTGATATTTTATTCATGGGTTTGTAGAGTATTTAGATCTGAAACAACATAGGAAAAATATACTAGGAAAGGATCTTGTTTGCAGAATATTTTAATATAAAAATTCTTAAATGTAAATCTATGTTAATGCATACTTAAATAACACTTTAAAAACCAATGACACAATTGCCATATCATGCATGCTGTCAGTGACAAAATTTTATTGGCAATGAGAAGTAAAAATAGGGCCAGGAGGATGGGTCAGTGGGTAAAACCACTTGTCCTGCAAGCCTGTCAACCATTAGTCCCTGGAACCCACATAAAAGGCCAGATATGATGGGTGCTGCACATTGGTAACCTCCTCACTCCCACTTTAAGGTGAGAACCAGGGGAGAGTGAAGCGTGAAGGTCACAGGCCAGCTACCTAGGGTACACACGGCACAGCCACAGAAACGACGGAGGTCCCAGTCCCCATAAAGGAGGTGAGTGTGATGCCCCAACATTGTTCTCTGACCTCTACATATGTGCCATAGCACCTGTATGACAACACACACACACCCGTGTGCATGCACGTGCATGAGCGCACAGTACATTTTTTTAATTAAAGTTATAAAAAAAATAAAAGGGCTGAGAATGTAGCTTAGTGGTGGAGCTCTGCTCTAGCATGTATGAAGTCCAAGTTTCAATCCCAGAACAAAGATGGAAGAAGACACAGAGGGGAAGGAGGAGAAAGAGCGAGAACAGGAAGAAGAATCATCTTACTTCTGATTACTAATGATAGAAGATGAGTATAAATGAGTAGAGATCTTTGAGCATTGTAGAAACAGGACACATTTACTCTCAGGTTTATCCTATGAATGTGAAAATGGCAACAATGTCCTCTTATAGAGCAGGATGGACATCGACAGAACTCAGCAAACAGGTTTCATTCCTGTGTCAATGTTGAAATATTACTTAGATTTTTGCTAATTATGGAAACCTCACAGGGTTGTAACAAAAGCTTCCTGGCAGTGAAACGTAGACTCGGAACACACAGCTATTTTACAGTGAGCACTGCATGGTTTCCCAGGAGAGCTACCCATAAACATTCTGCCAGGTCCAAACTTTTTCACAACCCAGCACCACCGGCACCAAATGGCAGCTCCAGACACACAACTCCCTTCTATGAAGTTATGATGACATGCCTTGCTGCTTAGTCAAGCCAGCTCTGCCTTGTGCCCACAAAGCTGAGGCTCAGGTCACTGCGGAGGCAAGGGTTTTTCTCACTCACCAACTCCAAAGAGTTTCTGCTGTAATCAGAGCCAAAGTTTCCACCAACAGAGAAGAAAACACTGAATCTGTTGCTTGCTGCAGCTCACAACACAGCCACAAACAGCTGCACAGATGTGCCCTCCCTCAGGCAAACATAAAGGAGAGCAGAGGCTTGGGAGAGACCTGTGGAATCTAGAGCGATGAGCCCCAGTGCACAGAGAAGGGAAGCTCTCAGCTGTCTCTGTGGATAGGCGGAGCTGGCTGATGGTTAACCAATGCATTTGCAGGAAGCAAAAGTGAAACTTAAGCTCTCTCTGTGCTTTCTTGGGAGCATAACCATTTCCAGGAAAAAGAAAATGGACACTATGCTTTCAAGATGACCAGAGGATGAAAAGAAGGCTGGAAGATTCAGGAACAGGAAGGCAGTTTCCTGGAGGCCTGTGGGGGATCCGTTGGCCAAGACAACTGAGGAAATGTGCTCTCTGAAGCCAAAGGACTCTTGTGGACAAGGATAAAAATTTGGAGGAGTTTCCAAAAATACCAGCGAATGGGGGAAACACATTGCCCAGCAGGAAGAAGGGTGAGACTTTTGTCTGCCTCCGTGTCTTTTTACTGAGGAACTCTGTGGCTAATTACTCTCGTTTCAGCCCCAGAACACTTATGAGCCTGGTATCTCACAGGGTCCAGAGCCACCAAAACAACTTAAGTTCAGGGATCAGATCCCACATAATGGAAGAACGGGTGTTTGGGGGGGGGCTCGTACTGATTACTACATGAGGGGGAAGTCTGTGGGAATCTGAGTACTGTCTCTGCCCCTTCCTTGGAGAGTAGAGAAGAATGAGGTGTACAGGTGATAGAACTTGAAAGAAATGAAAAGGACCAGCTTCTGGGCTGTGGGGGAAACTACATGGGCTCCCAGGATTTTTGGAGGCATGTAGACCTAGAGATTGCTGCTGGAGTACAACATTCTAGAAGGTTCCTTAGCCCTCAGCAACACTCCCCCAATTCTGTGAACATAACTTTTCACACCTACAGCAAATGCCTCTTGTCACCTGAGTTCATTCTCTAGGACTCAGGTCTCCAGCAACTCTAGGCTTGTGTGTTCTTCTCCGTGGGGGATGTGCCCCCAAAGTCTTTTTGTGCACCAGGAATATATCCTGGTTCCACTGTCTGAAGTCCCTTAGACTGTCTGCTCAAGATCTCGATAGCACATGGGGGGGGGTGGAAGCAGTGAGTGGAGAGGGAACTAGGAGAAATAGAAGGGGAGGAGAGGAAAGCACGTGGGACTAGGAAGATTGAGTCAGGAGAGGAATAGAAGACAGAAAAGAGAGGAGAGAGAGAGAGGGAGGGGGGGAGAGGGGGGGGAGAGAGAATATAAAAGAGGGAGCCATTATAGAATTGAAGAGAAAACTGAACCTAAAGAAATGTCCAGAGACCTACAAGACTGACTCCAACTAACAATTTGAGCAACAGTAGAAAGGCTACCATAAATGTCCTTCCCTGACAATGAGAATGTTGACTAACTTATCCACCATCATGGAGCCCTCATCTAGTACCTGTGGAAAGAGAAGCAAACATCCACAATTAACAATGAGCCGAGCTAGAATCCAGATACAGAGGGAGGACAAGACCACATAGAGACAGCTGACCTGAACAAGGAGGAGCTATGGGCCCCCAGACTGATAGCTGGGAATCCAGCATGGGACTGACTCAGACCCCTTGAACATGGGTCTCAGCTAGAAGGTCTGAGCAGTCTAAGGGACCTCAGACAGTGGAACCAGGATGTATTCCTGGTGCACAAAAGGATCTTGCGGGCACATCCCCCATGGGGGATACTCCCTTAACCTAGAGACAGGAGAGAAGTCCTAGTCCCTACTTCAAATGACTTGACAGATTTAGATGACCCCTCCTGGATGGCATCACCCTACATGTAGAGTTGGGGGTGGGTGGGACAGGAGGGTGGTCTGGGTGCATGTGAGAGGGGGAGAGAGGAAAAGAGAGAAAGAAGGAGGGAGGGAGAGGGAACTGGGATCGATATGTAAAAATAGATAGATAGAGATAGATAGATAGATAGATAGATAGATAGATAGATAAAATTAAAAAAAAAAAATGAATACAGAAGGCCCTGGCTGGTGGGAAGAAATCCACAGCCTGCCCTGATGTATTTCTACTCAGGCCAGTTCTAGCCACCCACAGCCCAGCTGGGGCCCTCGAGGCCCAGGCTAGAAGACATCCACAGGCTTTCTGGTATTTTGCAGGACTGGGCAAGTGGTTCCCATTATGATGAGCAAGTGTGTAGTAGAAAATAGGAGCGAAAGAGACATGGAGTGGTTCATGTGCTGTGGAGAGAGGCAGAGCTGAAGAGGTGAAGGCGGTGAGGAACAGGCTGATGCAGGAGGCCTGATTGTCACCTGGGGCCATAGTGACATCTGGGCCTGGGTTGCTGCCAAGGTCCTACCACAGCCAAGATCTGTGTGGGCATCCATGGTCCATGATACCACCAAAGGCCACAGGATGCCCAGTGCCTGTGGCCACATAGGTGTTCAAGGGCTATGCCGCCACTGGAGCCTTGCTGGTCTGGGTGGCCTGAGCTGTCACCCAGGAGCCCATTGTCATCCAGACCTGGGCGGCTGCTGAGGGCCATGTCTGGGTCCGAGGCCCACCTGAAATTGGGGTCTGTGTCGATGTCTGTGGTCTGTGTCACATCAAGGGCCATAGGAACCATGCATGAAGAGATCAGAAGGCCATGCTGAGCCAGCCCTGCCCTTCGCTGGCCCTGAAAAAGTTGGCCCTGCTTCTTGATGGACACTACAGCAAGAGAGCTGGTCCAACCCTCGTAGGAGAGCAGGCCCTTGCACTCAGGAGGTTTGGCCCCACCCTCACCACATGTGAGGGAAAGCTGACCCTGATGGCATGGGCATAGCAGAGGAGCTGGCTCTGTCCCCTCACCTGAGGAGGGCAGCCCCAGTGGTCCAGACTGACCAGCTCAGCTACCACTCAGGCCCACAGCCAAAACTTGGGTTGCCCCACCCAAGCTTCTACCCCACCTAGGACAGACATGCTGGAGCTCGTGAAGGGACCGGTCCTGTGGAATGATACGATATCTCAGAGGAGTTTCAGTGAGAATCCAGTGATGATGGTTACCAGAAACCAGAGGCCTTGAACCAGAGCAGTGATTCTTTGCAATGAACATTTGCTAGTAGAGCTGACTGGACAAAAAGACATTCTGTGTGACATGCTGCTCCCAATGCTGCCAGCACAAATAAGCAGGAGTTGCAGAGGTAGGAAAGAAGAAGATGAAGAGAGGAATTTTGGTTTGCTTTCTTGATTTGTTTTGTTTTTAGCTTTCTTGGGGAGGGCACTGCAGGGGTGAGGAGAAGATGGGGGGAACTGGGTGGTAAGCAGAACTAGGGTGCATGATGTAAAATTCCCAAAGAATCAATAAAGACATTGTTTTCTTAAAAAAAAAAAAGAAATTAAAAAAAATGAATACTGGTATATCTCAAAAACATCATCTACAAGGATAAAGTGGGCTTTATACCAGAGATGCAGAGATAGTCCAATATACATAACTCAACCAGTGTAATAAATCATATATATATAATATGTAATAAATCATGTATATGATAAATCATATATATGTATATATATATATACTTAAAGACAAAACTGATCATCTGAATAGATGCAGAAAAGGCCTTTGACAAAATTTAATGCCCCTTCATAATAAAAGCCCTAGAGAGGCCAGGCATGGTGGAACATCTCTTTAATCCTAACACTTGGGAGGCAGAGGTGGGCAGATTTCTATGAATTCAAGGCTATCCTGGTCTACATAGTAAGTTCTGGGACAGCCAGGGCTACATAAAGAAATACTGTCTCAAAAAAACAAATTCTAGAGAGAGTCAGAATAAAGGGAACGTACCTCAACACAATAATGACTACGTACAACAAACCCACAGCCAGTATCATCCTAAATGCAGAAAAACTTAAAGCAAACCCTTTAAGCCAGAGACAGGACTGTCTACTGACCCCACTCCTTTTCAATAAAACACTTGAAATACTGGCCAGAGCAATAAGACAAGAGAAGGATATTAAAGGGATAAAAATAGAAAAAGAATCAAATTATCCCTATTTGCAGATGATATGCTATACCTAGGAGATCCCAAAAATTCCACCAGAAAGCTTCCATATCAACACATTCTGCAAAGTAACAAACTACAAAATTAACTTTAAAAGATCAGTATTCTTCCTGTCTCGTGACCCAAGGTTGGTTCTCAGCTGCAGGACTGACCCCACGGATCCAGCTGCTGGAAGGATCACTGGCAGCAGGAGTACTGGTTGTTGTGTGGGAGGGGGAGGGGGAGCTCATGAGAGCAAAGACAATGCTGGCAGGAATAACAGAGGCCCAGATGTTGGATCTAAGGTGTTTTTACATGTGAGTGCCCAAGCCTCTCAGCAAAATCAGGTTCCAGCTGAGCATACCAAAGGTATTTCCCACACCAGAAACAATGAATGACCCAACTAACCACTGGAAACAGCATGAAGATTAGCACTGCAGCGTTCCTCTCCAGGATCTGAACCTGGTATTTCCTCATGGCCGTGCGAATAGAGTTGGCAAAGCTTGACTGATGGTGAAGAAGCCAGCCCTAGAGTTTCTGGATTACCTCAAAAAATACTGATTTTGCTCATCTAGCTGTACAATGTTTTCTCTTTGGACAGAAGGGAACAGGAAGAAAACCTCAGTCTTTGCCATGCTGGACAAACCATGACTGGCTGATTCTGCATTGCCCGGATGTTCATCTTTGGTTGAAAACTGTGATGTCTGCAGTCCACCTACAACAAGCACGTCGAGCAACCCTTAGAGGCTTCTTCCCGGCTGACAAATTTCAAAACTCCGGATGAGCACTTCTGGAGCCAGAAAAAGTTCAAAAGCAGTGTGTCTGGAATAAGGGAGAATGCTCTGAGAAAGTTGTTAACATAACACGAGTGCCACAAATGCCATTGGGACTTCTCTGAGGAAGCTAAGAAGGCAGAGTTCCTTAGGGCTCTTTCACCTCCTGGTGTCTCTGGATAGAGTCAACACCCTATGGGGAAGAATGACACAGAAAAGAGAAGGTAGTACTCTGACTGCCCTGGAAGAACTAGCCCTTCTCAACAGCCTAAAGGAAACAGTGAAAATGGTTGGCATGGATGTGCAATCTCAAGTTGAGTCTGAGCCAAGCTTGAAGTCCCAAACAGGCAGCTTGGACAGAAGAGGGAGGAAGGAGCTGAAGTCCATGAGTACCTGCAACCCGGGCATCTGGGGCAGCTTTGTGCTTCCCGGTAAGCACAAACACTGTGCAGCACATCTGGAAGATGCATTTCCTTCCATCTACCTTACATGAGAAAGTTCCTAGGTACGCAAATGGAACAGCCTGGCCTGCAGTGACGGAACAACATACAGCCCATCCTGGCTGAAGCAGCTGGCCATATCACATCCACAATCAGGAAAGAGAGCAATGGATTCCTCCTGGTGCCCAGCTCACTTTCTCCATTTTATCCACCCCTGGATCCCCTGCTGAGAGAATGGTCTGACCCAAAGTGAGGATAGGTTTTCCTATGTGAGTTAAAGCAGCCAAGATATCCCCCAAAGGTATGCCTGGAAGGCCCATCTCCGGAGTGTTTCTAGACACTGTCCAGTTGACACTGACTGCCACAGTCAGTAACACTGACTGCCACAGATATACAACATGTAACTATGAAATCTATGTAGTTAGAGCTTCCATATCCTTAGGCAGTTTTAAATTACTTTGATTCATGGGGAATTTTGTCTATGCCATATGGACAATATAACATATCAACGAAATGATATGATGTGTCCTAACGAAATCAAAATCGTTTTGTTCCTATGACAGAATCACTTCTTAGGTTTTGGTGAGTTGCTTTGGCACTTCAATTTGCTTAGGTATTAATATAGCAGAGGTTCATTTTTAAATTTCTTATTGTTTGATAACTTCATTTGTGTGTATAATTTGTTTTTATGAAATCCACTCCATTGTTGCCCTCTCCAGTTCCTCCCCAATCCCAACTGCCATATTTCTATCCCAACTTCAACTTCATGTGCTCTTTGCTTGTTTGTTTGTTTAAGACAAATTCACTTTATAGCTACTTGTTGGCTTAGAACTCACTTTGTAGACCAGACTGGCCTGAAACTCAGAAATCACCTGCCTCGGCTTCCTGAATGGTAGATTTAAAGGTGTGGCCCTACATAATTTAAAGAGAACAACTTACAATGTACTCTGTTTTAAAAGTCCACTGGGTCCACTTAGTGTAACCACTGGACCATGGTTGCCTCTCTAGGGACACCTCCCTAAGAAAACTGATTCTTCCTTCCCCAGAAGCCACTCATTGTTAATTGGTCCTCACAAAGGAGTGGGTCCCATGAACTCTTCTCCCTAACATGCTAGGGTTGGGACTGGCTTGATTTTGTGCAGGTCTTGTTGATGCTGTCACAGCCTCTGTGAGTTCATGTATGCAACACTCCCACAATGTCCAACAAATAGTGTTTCTCTGAAGATGTTCACTACCTCCAGCTCTTACAATCTCCCCTTCCCCTCTTCTGAAATATCTCTGAGCTGTGGGAAAGGAGTGTGACATAGAATTACCATTGAGACCTGATATCTCTCTCTCTCTCTCTCTCTCTCTCTCTCTCTCTCTCTCTCTCTCTCTCTCTCTCTCTCTCTCTCTCGGTTTTTCAAGAAAGGATTTCACTGTATTGCTTTGGAGCCCGTCCTGGAACTATCTCTGTAGACCAGGCTGACCTGGAACTCCACAAATGCCTGGCAAAACATGTATAGCCCAGGCTGGCCTTAAACTCATAGTCCTACCTCTGCCTTCTTAGGCAAATCCTACCAGCATGCGCCACCACAACCGGCTCCACAATCTCTTATTCTCTGAATGTTAACCAGCCTTTGGTCTGCATGAATTACCAACTACTGTGAAAGGAGTCTCCCTGATAAGAGTTGAGAGATGTACTAATCTATGAGTATAAAAATGAAAACTTAATATTAAATTCCCCCACTAGGGCCCATGTTATAGCCAGTTATGGGTTTCTAGCCCAATTAACAGTACCAGACATGAGCCTGAAATTGTGGCACAGTCTTTAAAATGAATCAGAAAGTTATTGGTGAGTCCCATCATCTGTGTCACTGTTGCAATGGTGGGGATATCTTGGCAGCATTCAGCATTGTAGTTTGCAGATTTCACGACTGGATCATATTGCTGATTACTTTTCTTTGCCAGCAGCATGCATAGAACCTTACATCATTATGAAAGCTACCCAGTAGGGATGACGTTTCCAGCTTAATTTCTCCGTGTCCTGTGATTCAGTTGTGTGGGGCCTTCAGCAATAGGATCTTCCTGTCAAGTTCTGGAGAGGAAGCAAGAGCTATGGTGATAGAGGTCTATGAGATCCCAATGGCCAAAACCCAAAAACAGGTAACCTATACTTCACACTGAGTTCATTAGTTGGTAGCTTATGATGTCTGAGAGAAATATTCCCCCCCCTCCACTGTAGGGTCAATCAATTTTAACTCGTTTTTATATTTTATGAACCTTCTGTAGCAATAGGTTTCCTGTGACTTTTTCAAAGATCTTTAGTGTTAGTTATCCCTCCCTATTTGCCCTCCACTTGTGAAAAGACACATGCTAATACCTTCTTCTCTTTCTAATTCTTTTTCTCTTGTGGCACTGGGTATTTTTCTTTCTGCTTCATTATCTGTAAATTCTGGTAGCTTTTACTGAACAGCCTGCTCCTGGTGGCCATTTACTTGACTCTGCATCCTATGGCAGAGACTTCACACATCCTACACTGTGGCCTCAGTATGAAAATGAGCATGTAGACAGCTGTACCTAATTGATCTCCCTGTAACATATACCCCTGCCTTGGTGTGGAAAACACCCCAGTTCCTGGTCTTAGTACCATATTTAATCTATTTCTGCATTTCCAACATTTACCATCATGAAGGGAAGGCATTTGCTGCCATGTTGGGAGAGGAACCTGGGAGCAGCTGACATGTTCTGTTCCTGGTGAAATCTGCCTCTCAACATGAGATGGTTTGGATTCTGCATACATACAGTATTTCTGCATACATCAAGCACATGTTACCAGATATGAAGAATAGAACCCTAACTTAAACTGTGGCATTCTTCCAGATCCCTGTGGTTTGAGTTTATTCTAGATCTGAAAGGCTGGGTGAGTGCAGGTAGTGGGAGGTTGGTACTAGGGACTGAGGGTTCCATTTCTGATCATCTAAAGGCTCACAGTGATCCTGTCTCCTCCCATGCACAAAATGTCACATAATTAGTATATTCCTGTTTTAGAATTAACTACAGTTATTCCTTGGTTTCCTTGTTGGAGTTAAAATGTAGTTCTAGAAATAGAAAATGTAGGTATAGTGACTAGGTTCCAAATAACTTGAGCCATGACTCGATTATATTGCAATGTGTTACAAATTCACCATGAAGATACTCTGTGGTATGAAAGGGGAGGAGACATCTATCTTTAACTCTACAATAGAAGTAAATGGTATTCCTCAGAGCACCTGGATGGAGAGTCCTAGGCAGAGTGAAAGAAGTAAAGCATGAGTGAACTGTAGTTGTCAAACCTGCTTAACTCAGAGTTAAGACACCTTCCCCTGTCTAAGAGGGACACTATGGTTCTTTCTTTAGTTACAGAGCAAGTGATAGGTGATCTTTTCACCTTGGATACAAAGGAAAGCTGGGACCATAAACCTGAGTGCACATTCTCTGCCTGTGCTTTGTGTGTGTGTGTGTGTGTGTGTGTGTGTGTGTGTGTGTGTGTGTGTGTCTTTGAGCTGGTATATATGTCTACCTGTGTGTAGGTATGTGTTCCTATGCATCAGATGACACAGTACACATAACTGCTCATGGAACTCTGCATTTAACATGTGTGGGTGTGAGGGCATAAATCCTGCACTTCCTTAGAACAGTGACAAGCTGTGTAAAGTTGTTAATATTCAAAGTTATATGAGGAAAACATTGTCAAACATGACGGAAAGGCAACAGAGAGACAATCCACATGGGGCTGCCACAGTGTCATCACAGGAAAACAGACACAGTTGTGCATTCTGAACTTACTAACATTGCCTTTATTTCCACTATCAGTTGGTGATTTGCCAGAAAAGGACTGTTTTTAAAGCAGGGTCCTGGATGGTTCCAGCTGTATGTGACCCACAGCAGGTGTGTGTGGCACTTACATAGGTGTGTCAAGGTTTAAGCATGTGAATTCTCACCCCAAATAGTAAGTGATCACTAATTATTCCCAACAGGCAAACAGTTTTCAGAAACAAGACCCCAAAAGACAGGAGAATTCTGAGGCCAACTCTAGTGTGGGTGGGTGTACCCTGACTAGTTTTGTGTCACCTTGACACAAGCTAGAACCACTTGAAAAGAGGGAGCCACAATTGAGCAAAGGCCCCCATAAGACTGACCAGTAGTGCAGTGCATTCTTTACTTTCTTTTTCTTCTGGTTTATTGATGTTTTTTACTGAGAGAGTGATCTCTACATAGTTCTGACTGTCCTAGAACCCACAGTATAGACCAGACTGGCTTTGAACTCAGAGAAATCCACTTGCCTGTGCCCCCCCCCAAGTCCTGAGATTCAAGGCATGCACCAAAATATCTGGCATGCATTTTTTTGTTCAGTGTTTAATATAAATGGTCCAACTCACAGTGGGTAATGCCACTCCTGGACTGGAATTCCTAGATGCTATAAAAAGACAGACAGGCCAAGCAATCCAGGAGACAACTAGCCAGTAGGCAGCACTCCTCATTAGCTTCTGCTTCAGTTCCAGCCATAGGGTTCCTGCCTTGAGAAACTGGCTTCTTTGAATAATGTGGAAATCAATGTGAGTTGAAATGAACCCGTTCCTCCCCGGGTTGAATTTGGTCATGGTCTGTTATCACAGAAGTAGAAATCCTAACTAAGAGTTCAAATCATGTACCACTGGATGAAAGGAACAGAACACTGGTTATCTATAAAATATATTTTAAAGAAGAGAAGCTGATGACATTAAGCTCACAGCCACCCCATTTCCTTCCACAAGGAGATGACTGACACACACTTAAACAACTAACTGCATGCAGGTAACCCACAGACCTGAGCATGTTGAAGAGATACAACTCTGAGCTGTAACACACAAGGATTTGTAACAAATCATACCTTCAAGGACAGAATGAGTGGACGATGTTTGTCTTCTGCTTGTACATACTATGTCCATTGATGAAATCCTTCCTGCCTAAATAACTATTAATTGCCTGATGTCCAGTTCAGTATGCTCTGTTCTACCATGGAGGGTCCCCACCCAAGAACATAAAGGGGAAACAGATACTGACTGAGAAAATGGGAGATGTTGCCCCTGCACTCTTGAGCTGGGATGCTGGACTCATTGAGATAAAGGGCTCTGAATCTCTCCTCCCTAACAGCTGTCTTCCCAGGTACCTGCTAGTGCCACCACATGAAGAAAGAGTACACAGAAACAGCCTGTTAGTCTCCCAAAGCATGAACTGAAACCTGAAAAAGATGTGCAACAGCTCAGCTTGCATGTGGCAAAGGCTCCACTCTGGTGTGCAACCCCTTCTCATCGATATCCAGGGAGAATTTGCCCGTCTTGTCGATGACGACAGTGGCTATGACTGCAAAGATGTGCTAAATCTCTGAAAGCAACATAACTCATCAGCACGCTCACTACATCAACTTTCCTTGGGAAAATCCTCCTCCATTCCTTGTTGGAAATATCACATGATTGTTGGTCCTTCCTTGACATGGCCAAAACACCCAGTCTCTAATTCCAGTCGAAGTCCACTGTCTGTTCAACTGACTCCAGGGTGTTAGGAAATCTAATCTCCACCATCACCTGGATCAGACACACTTCTACTGACACACATGTTGCAGGGTATAGGGTTCTGATAGCCATTCTTCATTGCTCCTGTGTTTTCTTGTATGGAGACTGCCAATAGGTAAGATTACATCAAACAATAAATAGATACAGAAAGCAAACACACCTGGGCAAGGACTCAGAGGATAAGGGCTCTCTGAGGGTCTGAAGCACATTTTAAAATGTGATGCTGAATGTCATGTTTGGAGGATAAAGTTACTGTGTTAAGCATGTAAAAACCAAAATCCTTTTTAGCTTGTATAACCCATGAGGAAGTAGCTACTACCTTGACTTCTTTGAATGTACCCTGACAGCTGACCACAGACAGACCACTTCCTGGTGCAGTTAGGTTACTCTTAGAAGAAAAAGAAAAAAAGAAGCTAACTGTTGAACATTTCATAGTCTAAGTGATTCCTTCAAGGCCACAGATTAAATATGCTGACATCTATGATCTCATTTTGTATGAGACGCTGGCTAGCTTGGAAGATTGAAGCATCTGTAGGCTATCTGTTACAAGATTAAACATTGCCCACATCTAGCAGGGATACAAGTTAATGTGGGCCCTAAGGTTATAACTCTGTGCTTTTTCCCCTTTATAGTACATTGGTTAACAATGGACAGGTCCTTGGCTAGAGATCTCTCTCTGGCATGGTTCAGGATGGGGCCTTTTTAATTAAAAGCCTCAAATTTATTAAAACCAAAACATACGTCAGATTGGTACAACTCTTAACAACCCAAGACACACAACAGAAGGACAGCATGTCCGTAGATGTCATCACCTAAGTTAGCAGTCTCCAGTAGGGAAGTAAGAGGGTTGGATCCAGCCTGTCTACCATGAACTGTGCTCTCCTGGTCACACCACAGACTTAATCAGGCCAGCCTCAAACTGCTTAAACCATCTTCACCTTCTTTAAAGCACACTCCCCATTGTTTCATACAAACCAGCCATTTCTAGGAAGAGAAACTGAAACCAACTCTGACTGGAAGGGGTGGGGTGGATAAACAGAGCTCATAGCCAGTCAGAAGAGTGTAAACAGCAATGCTGTGTGTGGACCAAGAAAAATAAAGTAAATAGAAGGAGATCAGGCTGACCATCCCAAATCCCCCTACCTTCTTTATATAGTTCTTAGGACACCAGCACTCCACACCTCGCCTCTTATTTTCCTGAACTTCTCAGTGTGAACTCCAGTTTTAGATCATTCCAAGGGAACTGCCCTGGCTGCTGAGCTTTCTTTCCTAAGAGGAGAGCTTTCCCAGAGGTGCCATTGCCACCAGATCAAGGTCACCACTGCTGAGGTAAGAGAACGATGTTAAGATTCAGCTCAGTCAAAACTCTACATGGGGGATAACATGGAGAGTGGAGCACTGACCCTGGCCCAGGAGAGCTTGGGGACTTTTACTCAGGGAACATTCACAGTAGCATCCTTCTGTGGCCATCTTCTGTGACACAGAGCATCCCAAAGCAGAGAAGCAACAGCCCTTCCTTCCCCATGAGTAATGTGGGATGTGCTAGTCTTCTGAAGCAGTCAAGCTTGGAGACAGACAGCAGCTGGGTTACCCAGATGCTCTTGGAGTCTATGCTGTACACTCATGTGCCCCAGGGAGATAAAATCCCAGATCAGAAACAATCACAGTCTCTGGCAGATCAGGTTGAACACTGGGGCTTTCAAGGATTCTGCTGTTCTCAGTCAGTTGTTATTCTGATGGGCTCACCTTTATACTTCTTGATGCTTCTCTCCTTCAGTTTGTAGAGCACTTTGCTCTGTAAATTTGCAGGGTTTTAACTATAATATGACTCCAGTTTCTTTTTTTGTCCTGTGTATCTAGTGTTCTCCAAGCCTCTTGTATCACTGGTTGGATCTTCTTTTGTATACATTTACTGCTTTACTTATTTTATAATAGGAAGCAGTTAGTTGGGCTTTGAAGTCTCTGATGCATAGGGTGGTCAGCAGGGGTCAGGGGAAGTTGCATGTCTAAGACTCCAAAGTGTGAATGCTGACTTCCTTGGGTGATTATGGGGGTTGACAGCTGGCAACTCTGACAGGTCAGGCAGTGGGTGGGCAAGAGGCCTAGCAGTCACTGGAGGTGGGGGGTCTGATGTCTATGAGGCACAGGGACTCACCTCATGGAGTGGATAGTGGGTAGACAGGAAGGTTGACAGGGTACCAGCAACTCATGAAGCAGGCAGGTGGTCAGGGGGGCTCTAGTCATTGTTTTGGAGACAATATTTTACAATATAGTTTTGGCTGGCTTAGATACAATTGTATAATGTTCTTAGGCAGACACTGTGAATTACATTTTGTGGAATATGGTCTTCCCATGGCTGTCCTTGTATCTAACAATAGACTGTCTTCCTCCCTTCTTTCCATCCTTCTTTTCTCTCTCTCCCTCTTCCTTTCTTTTTCTAAATTTTATTTATTTTAAATGTTTGCCATGAACGAAGGGTCCTTTTGTTTATTAAAATATAAGTGCATCATTACCCATTGTCTTCCCTGCAGTCCCTTTCATGCTCCCATTCCCTTTAAATTTTTGGCCTCTAATAATTTATTACTGTGACATATCTTCAAACAAATACATATATAAATGGAACCATCTGTATTTAGGATGGCTTGTATATATAGATATACAGATAGATGATAGGTGATAGAAAGATGGATGGATGGATGGATGGATGGATAGATGGATGGATGAGTGGATGGATGGATCTATGGATAGACAGACAGATTCATCTCGGGGTAAGACGACTTCTGCCTCTCCACAGCATTTTAGCTTTTGTGACTCTTCATCTAAGTGTGACAACACATGCAACTTCTCACATCCACTTTGGCATGTCAACTGGTGGTATTCTTGCTCAGCTCTGATGTTGAGGTTCATGGATCAGGTCACATGCAGAAGACTCAATCTGGCAGATTTAGCAATATCAAGAGTTTGTGGTCTTCAGACTCTTGTAGTCTTTGTACAATATTTTGCACTGGTTCCTGTGTCTTGGGTGTTGGCTTGAGTTATAATGTATCAACTGGGCACCTCAAAGTCAGTTGTTCTCTGCCCTGTGAAGAGCTGTGGCTTTCTAAAGTGACCTCTGCTGTGAAAGGCAGCATCTTTGATGGTGAGTGAGAGCTCCACTTACCTGTGGGTGTAAAGATAAGTATTTAGAAAGAGGTGAAGGATATACTGGGATAGGAAAGTGGTCACAGAGGGTTCTCCTGGGAGCTCTATGACCTCATTAGCCAAAAGTGCTTGGTTAAGTTTTCTGTTACCAGGCATGATTTTCTTCTTTTTCAGCCAGCCTCAAGTTCAATTAAATGGCTGTGGTTTACCACCAACGCATAAATACTACCATTGCACCTCTAGAATTATCTCAATGAGGGGATCATCATTGTGGTTCACAGGTGCCATAGCTGGGTAGGATCATTGAATGCATTCCTCCATTGGCAACATGTACAGCCAGCTCCATCTGTTATTATGAAATTACTGTTTAGTGAGAAGACTTTGGCTAAGATGCAGCTTGATTTCTCTGAGTCCTATATTTGAACTGTGTGCTGTCTTCAAGAAAAGGGCCTTCAACTTCTAGGGGTCAAGCAAGGGAAGCAGCAGTAGCCTGTGCTATTTCAGGAGTGTTTTGGACTCCCCTAACCAGCAACTCATACAAGTTCCCCACTCCTGACAATGAAGTTTTTATTACTCTATGACTCACAAGGGAGACATTGTCAACCAAGTGGCATAACATCATTTAAAGTGTATACATAAGGAACAAACCAATTCCCTTGAACATGGGCATCAGCTAGGAGATCTGGGCAGTGTATAGCACCTCATGCAATGGCACCAGGATTTATCCAGAGTGCAGGAATGGACTTCAGGGAGTCCATTCTCCATGGAAGGATACTTTCTTTGCCTAGATACACAGGGGAGGGCCTAGTCCCGGTCCCAAATGACTTGATAGACTTTGATGATCCCTCATGAAAAGCAACACCCTTCCTGCAGAGTAGATGGGGGATGTGATGGGAGTGAGGAACATGGGAGGATGGGAGAGAGAGGGAATTGGGATTGATATGTTAAATAAGATTGTTTCTAATTTAAATAAAATTTATAAAAAAAAATAATGTGTATACATATCTATTACAAGTGTATATATAATATAATTTAGGTTAATATGAAATAATAAGATTCCCAATACATTCTTTTTCTTATCATTTCAACTCTTTCTCCAAGTTAACTCTGGTGCTTTCTGGATAGCTGAGCCATTGTGGTTTTGAGAAATGTTATGACCTTAAAAATCAGGTCAGCATTATGCAGGATGATTGTTAGAGTTCTCCCTCTCAGTGCCTGTCCCTCTCAGTGCCTGGTGTGAAAGCTCTGATTCTTACATTGTATTGATTTCTGACCTAATCACCCCCAGAGGACACATAGATGTACACAGCTGAGCATCTAAAGTCACTCACTTAGGAGTCTGCCTACCATAGGGGCCATGTCCTACCACTGCTAAGAGAAAAAAGGGAAATTACTGTTAGTTGGACATCTCTTTTCAATTCAGCCTTTTCCATCCCTTGTCCAGTGTCATTTCTTCATCATAAAATAAGCAGACTAAGAGACCAGAGGCTTTGAGGCAACTCAGTAATGGGTTCACATAAGATTGAAGATCCTACTGGAAGTCTTGCTTCTTTTCTGTCCTTTTAGGGTGGACACCATGTATGGGTGTCATTTTAATGAAAATAAAGGAATTTAAAGAAGGCTTCAGAGGGATAATAAAGGCTGCAGTAACTTCACAGAGTAACTGGAGTCTGAATTAGACCAAGAGGTGCAAGAAAATTCCTAGCAGGAAGTGAAGTGAGAGCAAGAGGCCTCTTTTTATCCAGGTCAGCAGCGGAAGCAGCAAGCAAGAGAAGACAAGAAAGGCAGTGCGGAGGGAAAAGTAATAACTAAAAGATACAGGACTCATGGCAAGAAGGGAAAACTAGACAAAACAAGTGTTTCTGCCAATAGATACAGATAACTCCCTGACTGGAGAGTACATTCTCCCTGCTCCCCATTATCTTAAGGACAAGGCCACTGAGCCCGCCAGTCCTAAAGAAAGAAAAACCCCTAACCTTGCAGGTGTGCTAAACAATCCCACCTTGTAAAGCTTTGTATGAAATCTCTGTAACCTTGGAAACCTTATGGGCTGAAATTAGCAGTCTCAAACCTCCCTTTCCCTTTAAAAAAAACTCTTTGCAGTTGTAAGTAGGCACCTTACTCTTCTGGTAGAGTGAGGTCCCAGCCGGTTCGGTTCTTAGCAACCGAACTTTTGCAGTCGGGAGTCACTTCCTTGGAGGTTGAGGAAACCTGGTAGGCACAACACTGATCTGATGTGGGTCAGGGCTGAGGTCCTGCTTTACTGCACCAGCAAATTCCAAAGCTGTGTCCTGCTTTAACTAATGATTACAATTTCTCTCCTCTCTGCTCCATTCAGCTTCTACCATACAGAGATATGGCTTGGGTCTCCAGCATTGATGCATTCTTTAAGAATTTTAAGAGGGAACACCAAATCCTCTCTGAGGAAACCATCACCTTGATTAAATCCCACATTCAGGAAAATAACCTCCAGGAGGCACTTTCTGTCATCCACGATGCACTGACAGACATCGAGAACACCCCCCTGAACATTGCTGTGACAGGGGAGACAGGGACAGGGAAATCCACCTTCATCAATGCCCTGATGGGGATGGGGCAGGAAGACGAAGGTGCAGCCCCCACTGGGGTGACAGAGACAACCATGGAGAGAATGCCATACTCACACCAAAGCTTCCTCGGGTAACAATATGGGACTTACCTGGCATTGGGTCCACTTCCTTCCCACCACAAAACTACCTAACAAAAATGAGGTTTGCTGAGTATGACTTCTTTGTTATCATCTAGGCTTCACGCTTCAAGGAAAATGATGCACAACTAGCGAAAGCCATCGAAATGATGAAGATGAAGTTCTACTTTGTCCGAACAAAGATAGATAATGACATATATAATGAAAAGAAAAGTAAACCTAGAACTTTCAATAAGGAGAATGTCCTGATGAAAATTCAAGATGACTATTCAAAGCATCTCAAGGCAGCCCTCTCTGGTGTACCTCAAAACTTCTTGGTCTCTAACTTTGATGTGTCTGACTATGACTTCCCAAAGCTGCAGTCCACCCTATTGGGTGAGCTCCCAGCCCACAAGTGCCACACGTTCATGCTGTCCTTAAACAGTGTTACTGAAGCCACCATTAACCTCAAGAAAGATTCTCTGAAGCAGAAAGTCTTCCTAGAGGCCCTAAAGGCTGGAGCATTGGCCACCATCCCATTGGTTGGCATGATCAGGGATGAGTTACAGGATCTGAATGAAACATTTAATCTCTACAGGTCTTACTTTGGGCTGGATGATGCCTCATTGGAAAACATTGCTAAAGATTTTAACATGTCAGTGGATGAACTCAAGGTACACCTTCGCTTTCCAAATTTGTTTGGAGAAGGCAACAATGTATCCTTAGGGGAAAAACTATTGAATTATATTGAACTCATTTCCTCAGTTACTGGTGGTCCATTGGCTGCTAGGTTTTACTACAGAAAGACTTGTTATCTGCAAAATCTCTTTCTTGATGCTGCAGCAAATGATGCCATAGCTCTTCTTAATAGGGAAGCTCTTTTTGAAGAGAAGGTGGGACCATACATATCTAAGGTCCCAGATTACTGGGAATGATGGACAATGAGGCACAAGCTCCAATCAGTGTTTACTTCTGGCCTTGCTTTGGACACTGAGTCATAACCAACTCCTGAGTAACAGACCTTGTCTGTGGAGCCAGAGAGTTCATCCTTTTCCTCATCCTGAGCCAGAAGATCACTGTGGCAAGTGCTCAAGTTGCTGTAGTAGTAGGAGAAGTAAAGTCATCAACATTTTACAAATGCATGAGGAAACCTGATTTACAATAAAAATCTTATGTAAAAATCACCCATGATAATATGGATGTGATTTGCGATTTTGTGGTCAAATGAATCCTGGATCTTTTATCCCTGTGAAAGTCTTCACACACTTTTGCAATCTTACAGCCAGGCCTGCTTTGTCAAATTGCTTTGAGGGTATCTGGTGCCCAACACTGTTGCAGGGGACGAGTCCAAGTGGGTAGCCTCTTGGGGAATGTGGCAAGAGATCCAGGAGCCAGGTGAAAAGCAAAAATCAACTTCTTTATTGAGGGTATGGGCAGGAGACCCAGGAGTGATGGCAAGCTGGAATAATTTATTGTCTCTCTCTTTCATTGGCTCAGGCCATCATTATGTCAGTGGTCTCCAGGCCTCGAGGCAGACTTTAGTCTGGCTCAAGAGGAGGTTGACTGGCCTGGAGCAAGCTGTTAGCCTCCTCCTGTGAGCCACACACAGGAGGCACACAACAGGCAGGGACTGTGACCATTAGCCATCCAGGAGGAGCTTGGGGAAAACAAAAAAGTAAACACATCTGTAGATCCTCTTGGTCCACACAAATAAAGGTACGGATTTCATATTCTTCCCTAGCCAATCTGAGTGAATTGGAAATTTACACTATGTGATTGGCAACTGAAACTTTATTAACTGTCTCTCCTTGTAATTTCACTCATTAGAAAAAAGGAAAAAAAAAAATCTGCTTGAATGCTTTTCTCTAATCTCCCAGGGTACTATTGGTACTTGCTGTCATTTGAGCTGGGCCAGAATGTGGCCCAGTTCCACTACCCTGTTGACCATTCATCTATATCATGGAATTTCAGATAGTATGACAAAATGTGCAATGGGCATGAGAACCCTATGACACATTACCTTGATTGTTTTATTTTGTTATATTTCATTATAAAGGAAGAACCATCTTTCTTTACACATAATTCTTTATTGGTTCTTTGGGAATTTCCTATGATTCTCCCCAATCCATATAACTTCCCTCCGTATCTGCCCCTCACTTCTGCAGCATCCCCCACAAAAGAAACTGGCCAAATAAATTAAAAACAAACAAACAAAAACCTTTTCCTCTCCCTCTTTCCCATCTCTCTAATACCACTTCATTTGACATAGCAGCTTTGGAAAATGTGGTGTGTCCCACAGTATACCCTTTTGTCCAATGGACCTGAAAATGTCCATTGCAATGAGCCATTGGTCCAGCTCAAGACCTCTGGCACAGCATCATCACTGCACCCTCACAGAGACTCCTGTTGCTTATCCTGCCATTCCTTGAGTCTTGGAGAACCTGTGGCCTCAATATCTTGGCTGATATAATTCACAATATGGGAGTTAGCCCACTGTATCTCCTCACTCGAAATTTAGTACCATCGAAAAGACAGCTTCAGGTCACCTCTAGCTAATGGTGAGTACATCTGGGTATTACAACCTGGCCAAGTCACCATGTAAAATTCATCTTCCCAATCTGCATGATTATCCTATTTCTTTTTATTCTAGCCTTTATATACATGTGTATATAAAGATGTATATATCTAAAGTTATATATGTGTATATGTGTGTATACATATGTGTGTGTGTCTGTAGAGAGAGAGAGAGTTATATTTTCATGAGGTATAAGTAGAAATGGGTTAATAATTAAGACAGAGCTAGCCCATAAACAGTAATGGTAACTGGCCAACAGGATTGTATCAAATACAGAGTCTCTGAGTGTTATTTGGGGCTGGCGTGGCTGTGGGCCCAGGCTGGCGGGCTGGCGGAAACTTACATGCTACAAATGGCGCCCAACGTGGCTATAAGAACTTTCACTTAAAACTAATAAGAGCTTAAGAAATGTTTTAGAAACAAAGGAGCAGAGACTAGCAAGACTTCTTAGTAGCAGCATTTTCTTGATTGGATTTGTTTTGTTGTAGACAGAGATTTGCGCAGCTCCTTTAAGAGAGGTTTCCAAAATTAGCATAAGCGGCAAAAACCGCCTTGCTTTTAAAGAGCTCTGCTAACAATTCATTGGTGTGTACAAGAGCTGCAATGAAGGTTTACACTGTGTTTTAAAAAAATACGCTGGCTTGGGAGAGAAAAAGAAACAGGATACAATGGTTTAAAAAAGAAAAGAGAAAATAAAATGAATGGTTATGGTTGCGCACACCATTAATCCCAGCACTGGGCAGACAGAGGCAAGCAGATCTCTGTGATTTCAAAGCAAACCTGGTATGCAGTGAATTCCAGGACAGATAAAAGTTACACAGAGAAACCCTGTCTCAAAATATGTAAAAATAGAAGTAGAATAAATAGAGTAATAAAAAAGCCACGTAAAGATGGAAAGCACAGAGAAATTTTGGATACTATATGCGATTCTGTTGTCTTTAAATTATTTGATTGCTGAGAAAATAACTACTAATAAAAGAAATGCTACTGGATTAATTCAATTTATATATTTTAAAAATGCTGTAACTCCAAAATTTAAGCATAAGGACAAGTTACTGGGGAAAAGGATTTCTATTTTTGTTTCCACAGAAAATGAAAAGCTACGGATTCTTTCCAGACTTATATGGTTTGATCAAGCCAGACCCCCTGAAACAGCTCCCCAGGTGATCCAACATTCAAAGCAGTTGAGACAAAGCCTTGCAAACTACAACCAAGATTTCTGTATCTTCTTTGAACCCCCATGACAGCGCCCTCTATCAGCAGGAAGTAGTTTGGAAAGAACGACGCCCAAATTCCCAAATATTGTTTATAAATGTTTGTTTTCATTTATATGGGCTTGGTTATAAATGGTTAATGACACAAGCAATCCTTGTAAAGGTAAAAAAGGGAATTAAGGTATAGATATGAATACTTTGCTTTGGAATGGATTTTCTTTTATTGATACAATTTAAGGTCAATTTTGTGATATGTATATTTCTCCTCTTGTTTAGGTATTGTGTTTATATAGCTCATTAGAAAATGTAATGTAATAATTTAGTACAGATTATAGAGAGTTACCTATGGGAGTTAAGTTAGTTTGGATTTCTAGATATATAGAGATGTATTTGAGATGGATAGGCATTCTTCAAACCTTTCAAAGACCTACAGAATATGGCATTTAAAATGGTTTAGGGTTTTTCTTGACAGTGAGGCACAACTGTTCCTGGTAATACCACCTACAGAAGAAAGGAAGATGGACATTGAAGAAACTCGTTATGAAGTTTGCTTCTAATATGGCAAGACTAGCCATTTGAGCAAGGTACTTCTCTTGTCTAGACTGTTTGACTTTATGTTGTAGAAACTGGACATGCAGGACCCACAAAAAGGTGACTGCTGATTCAAGATGGACATTGCTACAGGATTCCTGCTTCATGGAAGAGGCTGCCAAACAGCCAGTTTGCAGGACACAGAGAAAAATGACTGACAAACTGTCAATACAGGTGGACAGTTTAAAGTTTCCTGCTTTGCTGAGGAGTCTGGAGATACACTATGGCCTATGGGCTGAAGATGGAACATTACAGAAGAACTTTGGGTGACTGACCAGGCAATGAATTGTCTCTGTCATTTCTAGAGTTTATATATTATCCTTCTGTGGTCTTTGAAGGAGTTGAAGACAGTTATGCTTATAGTTTTCCTTAGTTAGGATTAAAGATAAGCTACATATAGAACTTTAGACTCACAAAGATAGGATAGATGATATTTTCTTTAAGTCTTACAAAATGTTAATGGACTAAATATTGTTAACTGTGATTCTTATTTGATAACTGTTGTATGGTATATTTTGCTATGTTAAGGTTAAACCCCTTCTTTTACTTTAGACAGAAAAGAGGAGATGATGGGAGATGTGATTCTGTATATATGTTTCTCATACTGTTAATAAAGCCCTGTGGCCAATAGAAAACTAGATAGGTGGGGCTAGGAGACTAGGAGGAGGAAGAGGAAGTAGTAGGTGGAGTCGAGATGTAGCCCAGGGAAGACACAGCACGCCTGCCGCGCGGCTCCCCGATAAGACGACCACGTGGAAATACTTAGATAAGTAGAAATGGGTTAATAATTAAGACAGAGCTAGCCTATAAACAGTAATGGTAATTGGCCAACAGGATTGTATCAAATACAGAGTCTGTGAGTGTTATTTGGGGCACATGTGGTTGCAGGACAATGGCGGCAGAACCGGCGGCAGCCGGCGGGGAAACCTGCTGTAACAAGGTATAGTGTAACAACTTGACATAGACATGCAATATAAAATGACCAAATCTAGTTAGTTATACTTTCCATATCCTTAATAATTTTGTAAGTACTTTGATTCACAGTTACTATGTCCACATCAAGGAGGACATTTTGATACATTCATACAATGTATACTATATTAGTTTCTCCTCCTGAAGCTATGATAAAATATCCTGACAAAAGCAACCATGGAGAATGGGTTTATTTCAGGTCATAGTTCAGAGGTATAGTTCATGGCAGGGAAGTCATGGCAACAGGACATGTCACATCTAAAATCAGAGACTGCAGAGAGCACTGAATGCATGTATGCTAATTCCCAGCTCCTTCCTTCACTTGATACAGTCCAGGATCTCCTTCCATGCACGAGTGACATAATCAAGGTAACCCCCAGCAGGGATGCTCAGAGCTGGCTATCCCAGGAGACTCTAGATTTTGTCAAGTTAACAATTAACAACAGTTGTCACATGAACTAACCAGATCAGGATTCTTTTATTACCACTGTAGTATTGGCGCTTTGTCATTGGTGTGTTTGGGCTCCTCCATTTTGCCTATTTCATAACATGTGTAAAAGATTATTTTAAGCTAGTTACTCTAATGTGCTCTGGCCCCTAGACTTTATGCCTTCCATCCTCCCCGTTAGGTGCCTGTTAACCAAACTCTCTCTGGCCCTTTACCCTCTTTCCAGCCTTTACTAAACATGTTTCAACATGTTCAACCATAGACACACATGAGAGGACAGCATTGATACCTCCTTTTCTTTCTCCTTTTCCTTCATGGTACTGTCTGCTAAACAGCCTGGTCCTGAAGGGCACTCACCTGCCTCTGTGTCCTGCTGCAGAGGCTCCCATACCTACACTGTGGCTTGAAGATGAACATGAGCATGGGGACAAACGTGCCCTCCCACCTCCCTGATATACACACCCCTGCCTTGGTGTATAAAACACCAGTGCCCAACATTAGCTCAGCCTATAATCTATTTCGGCATGTCTCAATTCTTCTGATCACAGAGAAAAGCTGTTGGAGCCATGCTGCAGAAAGAAATTTCCAACAGTTGGCATGATTTTTGAAGGGGTTCTAGCCAGCCCTAGCATGGCATACAGGTCTCTGGCAGGCCTTGGCCTTCTCTTCCATTCCATCTGCCTTGCTAAAAACCATTAGTTTATATCTCTAAAGCTAGACACCAAGGTCTAGTTCCTTATTTTGCCACTTCTTCCTCTTGAGGCTACCAAGGTCCAGCTATCAAAGTATTGAAATCCAGCAATCAAAAGCCCCCTTTGGCTCACCTAATTAACATGCCTAATTAAAATTAAACACCTCATCCTAACCCAGGGTTTGCAACTCTACCTTTATAAGCTGCCTTTTTAGTATGGCCCACATCTATCTCCTCTCTATCCTTTGTCCTTTGTCTCCCTCCCTTGTTCCTCTCTGCTTCTCCTTTGTCCTCTATCCCCTGTCTTTGTCCCTTATCCCTGTTCCCTGTCCCTCTGGTGCAAGTTAATCTTTGTGCTGAGAACATGGTCTTGGGATGTCCTGAGTCAATACCAGCCCCTTTCAACCTGCCCTTGATGGAGTCTATCTTTGAGAATGGGAGTCGTTTTGTCCTATCTACAGGAAATTGCATTACAAGTACATGACACTGCCCATTGATGACAAAAATAAACTTCTGCCTACTCAGACCATGGCATTTTAGTCCCCAGAGGTTAGGGTTTATTTATTGCATTGACAGGTTAGAATGGCTGGGTGAGTAGAGACTGTGGGAGAGGGACTCATGTCTAGATGCTCTGTCTCTGATTGTCTGGAGACACAGCCGTCCCTTCTCCCTACCATACCCACATCCTACCACATTCTTAGTGATGCCCTTTCCAAGCCTTGACCATAAACTCCTCCTTGGTTTCACTATGAGAGTCACAACACAATTCTAGGAGTTGAGGGGCTGGGTTAGACCAGCTGACTTCATCAAACCTACAGCCCTGGCTCATATTTCCATGCCAATGCATACTGAGATGAGGACAGGAGACAGGAGAGAAGCCACCTTTGTCCGTGGATAGCAGGGTACTGGGGAAATGTATTCCTTTAGAGCCTTGATATTACAGTGAGAGGGGCAAGAAAAGAGGGAGTCAAGGTCACACATGGGAACAGAGTCTGCTGGAAACCCAATCTGCTCACCTCCAAGCTAAGACACCTCTGCTGTCTCTGAGAGGAACATGGAGTCCTTTCTTTAGTTACAAAGGAAACTGTAGGAGACTATCAACCTGGAACAACAAAAGTACAAAGTACTGTGCCTGATGCATATATATGCATGTGGGTGTGTTTGTATGTGTGTCTGAGTGTGTGTTTGTACAGGGGTCAGCCTACATGTATGTGTGTTTGTTAACTGATGACCCAGTACTTGCAGCTACATACTAATTAACTGGACTCTAGTCCCCTTGAACCTGTGGCTCTGGCAGGCCTCGCCCTTCTCCCTAGTTCCCTCTGCCTTGCTGAAAACCATTAGATTACATCTATAAACTAACCACCAAGGTCTATTCCCTTATTTGGCCACTTCTCCTCCTGAGGCTGGCTATCAGGGTCCAGATTTTAAAGTATTAAAGTCCAGCAATCAAAAGGCCCCTTTGGCTCACCTAATTAACATGCCAGATCAAAATATAGTACATCACCCTAATCACTCTAACACAGCCCTCCCCTCTTTCTGTTCTTAAATTGTACACCTGCAGAGTCATTTGCTGCCAATGTTCTGCCTGAGTGAGAAAGCAGCTACTTTAACTTTCTTCCCCCACTGTGCTGGGGTGGGGATGGGGTGTCACTATTTGGGGGTCTCCACTAACCTCTACAGTTAAGTCAGGTCAGGTCTAAAAATCATGGGTTCAGCAGGTCCTTGGAATGGTGAAATACTGTGGTAAATGACTAATGATCAAATCCTTATAAAGACAACACTGTTGAACATGGGAGTGAGAAGACAACATGAAAACACTCCTCAAATACTGCAGAACTCAAGAAAGTAAAGTAACGCTTGCCATGTGCGTTTTGCAATGCCTGACTCCACCCAGAACTGAGTTCGGTAGGGTCAGAATGAGTCATCCCACAGCCATCCTGTGTTTGAAAACCACTCCACTTCCTGTTATGCTCTTAAGAGCAGAAATATAGAAATATGTACAGACCTTTCAAAACGGTGCTTCTGAAAGCCCATGTAAGTCACGAGTGTCACTTTTTCTGCCTTCTATTCAGACATCAAAAAACTCAGAATTGGAGAGATTATGAAAGATGTGTGTCAATGAGAATCAGCTTCAGTGATTTATGACATGACACAAAGACTTATGGGTAATGTTATTGTGATGGAAAATTTAGTAACTAAAAGATATAAATTAGGGCTTATGGCAAGAAGAGAAAACTAGAAAGAACAAGAATTTCTACCAGTAGATGACTCCCTGACTACAGAGTACAGAGCCCACATGCTGTTCTCAACAGATAAAGAAGAAAGCCAGAGCCCACCTCCAGCCTCCTCCCTGCCCCATTATCTTGCTAACAAGGCCACCGAACCTTCTGAGTTTGTAAAGAAACTTTGTACTCTGTGAAACATCTGGAAACCTTATGAACTGAGACTAGTGGTCTCAAGCCTCCCTTTCCCTTTTCCCTTTTAAAAACGCATTGCAATTGTAAGCAGGCTCCTTACTCTTCCGATAGAATGAGGTCCCAGCTGGTTTGGTTCTTAGCAATAAAAACTTTTTGCTTTTGCAGTCGGAAGGCACTTCCTTGGAGGTTGAGGAAACCTGGTAGGCACAAGAGTTATTTCAATTGGTTTAAAAAAAGATGATAAAAGGTGGCCAGAGTCATTGCTCAGTATGGGTAGGTGTCACAATTATTACTCTTTAGGTAGAGGATTTCTGGGCCCAGAGACACACCCTCACCCCTTGATTGATGAATGGGAAGCAGGCAGGCATTGGAAGTACAGGGGGTGTTAGAGCATGAAAGAGAGGAGACTGGGTATCTAGCTTCATAGAAAGCTGAATAGATTCCATGGATGTGGACCAAGGTTTTGGTGAAGGAGAAGAGAGAATTGTATGGGATGGAGGATGTTGAACAAGTTAGGGTTTACCAGTGAGCCCTAGAGTGACACAAATTCTATCATGAGTGAGCCAAGGGAGATGGTCAGTGTGGATAATAGCACAGTGGGTGCTATGTGACAAATTTTTCGTGGATGAACACAATACATGGGTCTACTCAGCCCAGATAAGGAGCCCATAACAGACCAAGGCCCAGATTGAAGGGACTCTGGTCAGCTCTGGCAGACCTTATCCTTTCCCCCCATTTCCCCAGCCTTACTAAAAACCATTAGGTTACATTCCTAAAGCTGGCCACTTCCTCCTCCTGAGGCTGACTACAAAGTCCAGTAATCAAAAAGCCTGCTTTAGCTCACCTAATTAAGATGCCCAGTTAAAATTAAACCTCTCATCCTAACTCGGGGTTTCCCATTTTACCTTTATAAACCTGCATTTACCTATGTTCCACATCAGTCTCCCCTCTGTCCTGAACAGTCCTTTGTCCCTCCAGAAAAATACCCCTGCCCCCTTCCCCTTGTTCCCTTCCCCTTCTCCCTCACTCTTTACCTCCTGACTTTGTCTCTTACTCCTGCCCTCTGTCCCTCTGGGACAAACAAATTTCCTTTGTGCTGAGAACTTGGTCTTGGGGGTCTTGAGCCGATATGTTTCCTTTCACAGATAACCACCAAAGTCCAACTTGGTGAGCCAATGAATTTTATTGAGCTACTTACTGGAATATGTGTGAGGGCTCACTTACAGGAGCAGGAAATACTCAAAGACGGCTGCATGTCCAAAGCCCACCCCTACAAAAGTAGCAGTTTTCTCTCTCAAAAAGCTAGGAAACATGGAGCAACTCCACAGGTTGGAGAGTACCCTTTCTAGGTGACTCTGGTCCAAGCCTTTTCCAGGAACTTGATTGGTTTCCGCTTATTCCAGGGAGCTGGTCTGCTCTCAGAGTTTTCTTGCACCTCACCCTGATTCATTGGAGAGGGACTCTAGGCCTTTATTGCTTACTCTGGCTGGGAAGGGCCTAGCAAATCTAGTCAGTTTCAGGAACTTCCTGGAGGTATTTTGAATTGTTTATCCCTCTGTCTAAAAAGCTTCCCTGCAAGATGGAATGTTTTACTCTCAGAGAAACCTATTACATAACAGTGGGTCATAGTGGTCCAAGCCTCTGGGCAATATGGAGACCTCAGTAGGTAGAGCTTGTGCTGAGGACCCTCAAGTAGTGCTTATTTCAGGGCTCCTGGGTTCTATCCACCCATGCCTGCGCTCTCTCTCTCTCTCTCTCTCTCTCTCTCTCTCTCTCTCTCTCTCTCTCTCTCTCTCCCTCTCTCTCCCTCTGTGTATTGAAAGGTTCAGATATAGGAATATAGAAATGAAAGGTCCAGAAATATAAAATTATAAGCTCAAACACGTTTTGAAAAAAACAAAAAAACTAACAGCCACTGTTAACCTTTAACAACCACTTTCTGCCTTAAGAGCAGACATCCTGGCAGTCACTGTGTACAGAGGTAAACTTTTAACAACTGTCTCCCGCCTCCTAGCTTCCCAGCTAGGCAGGTACAGCAGGCAAAGATTAGCTTCTAACTATTGCCTCTATGTGACCCTCTGTGTTGTAGTCCCTTCATTTTTGACTGTCCTATATGACTCTATTCTCTGCCTTGCATTCTTTCGGGGACAGGGAAAAGCGGCTGTGTCAGCCACAGGCTTTAGCAAGCATCCCAAGTTAACATCCTATAATCAAAAGTAGTAAAACTTAAAATGCAATGTGACTCTAAGCCTGACCTCAAGGTTGCAAACATTCTTTGTCTCACACCTGGTGCTTGGTTTTACTATTAAAAAATAAAAAAAATAAATAAAAATAAAAAAAAAGAGGCCCAAAGCCAGCCCCCATTGCCACAATTTAAAAACCCGGTCTCTGGCTGTGGTCTCGGTGAGTTTTTTTTTTTCTCTCTTTTTCTTTTTCTGGAATAAAGCTTGTTTCTGTTTCAGACGTTGGTGGTCTGTTCCCCTATTATTTCCACCCCCAGACCAATTGTATCAGGAAATTGTCCATCTTGGGCCAGCTGACAGTGTACATTCAAAGTAGGAGCCACTTCTTCATGGCTTATACAAGCTAAAAACAATGTTGTTTTTACAAGCACAATACATTTATCCTCTAAGCATAATGGTCACCAAAACAGTGGAAATTTCCATGAAAGCTAGGAAGATAATCCGCTTCACCCTGGAGCTCACTTGCCAGGCAGCATTGCCTAACTGGTGAAGTTTGAGCCAGTGAGAGTGTCTGTCTCAAAATAAGGAGAATGGTATCCAAGTGACAACAGCGCCTACAAACACATGTCCACCTACATTGCCCATTGGATAAGAAAAAGAAAATCAACAGAATAGCAACAAGTGTCTGCAAGCATGAACTGAACCCTGAGCTCCCTGGGTCTGAAAGTCAATACAGCCCAGCAATAGATGCCATCATCTGAGCATGGGGTCTTGTGGTGGGGAAGCAGAATAGTCAGCGCTGGGAAACACCGGCTGACACTGGACTGGGCTACCATGGTAACAGCAATCAGGAAACCCTGGGGTTGGACTTGGGTTGCTTCAGCAGAACTCCACCCACCTCTCTGAAGGAGGATGTGAAACCTAGGTCACTGGTTTGTTTGTGTAAACCAGCCAGCTGGTTGAAAGAATAGAAACTAAACCCTACCCTCATTGCAGCCCCTCCCTTTAGGGACCCAGCAAGCAGGGTTCAGATCTAGGAAGTGCAGAGCAGAGGGCATGATTTGGAAGGAAATCCAGACAGATCAGCATTTACTTCCTAGCTGTTCTGCTCTCCTACAAACCAGAAACCCAGTATACTTGCATCCCATCCGATCCTGAACATCCCAGCTTAGACGATTCCCCAGGACCTTGCTCCCAAGAAGAGGTGACATCATAGGAGAGCCACTCACATCATCGCTCAGGAGCAGGTATGTGAAGGATTTCTAAGTGCAGCTTGACCAAAAATCCTACTAACTTATGACGTGGAAGGTGAATTCCTGGTACCAGGGCAAATGAGTTCGTATTCTGGTTTATTTCACTCAGGGATTGTTCTCAGTAGGGCCCTTTTCTGTCTTCTGCATCACAGAGCACCCCAGCCCACCAGCCAGGCAGCAACAAACTTTTCTACTGCCTGCACATTCCTCGGTCTGTTGCTCTTCTAATGAGAAGTTAATCTTGGAAAAGGAGGGAGGGCTTGGTGACCAGATTCCTCAGAGTCAATTCTGTAACCTGTTTGGGGTTTGGGGGTGGGTTTTTGTCCTTGTAGCTATTTGTTGTTTTTACTGGTTTGTTTTGGGTTTTTTGGTTTTGTTTTGTTTTGTTTTGTTTTTTTCTGTTTCAGACTTGATCACTTTGTGTGCCTCTGGCTGGTCTAGAATATGAACTTTAAACTTAAGGAGATCCTCTGTTTGGTAGTGCTGAGATTAAAGGTGTGTCCCACCACAGCCTGCTATACTGTAACTATTTTATTTACCCCATGGGGGGGGGGGGTCAAGACAAGGCTTCTGTGTGGCTATGAAAGCTATCCTGGAACTAGCTCTTGTAGACCAGGCTGGTCTGGAACTCACAGAGGCCTGCCTCCCGAGTGCTGTGATCAAAGGTATGTGCCACAGCCTCCCGGCACTCCTGTAATAATTGCTTTACTGAGGTTGGGGTTTTTCAAACACTTCAGAAAGTGTGCCATGCTCAGTAATGACTTGAGGGCCATGCAGAATTACATAGTGTTTTCTGTAATAAATCAGCACATGAACTTTTCTCTCAAAGTTTCCATATGGTGGTCAAATAATACCAGGAATTTTTTTCTATAAGATATCAAAATTCATTTTTGTCATTTAGTAGTTTTTTGAAAACTTCATGCATGAACACTGCATCTACCTTACTCCACCAGGCTCCCTCTCTTCTCACTTCAATTCTTCCCATCCCTCGATTATCTATTCTTTAATTATTATCATAACATGTACATATGTAATGGCAGGAACTTTACCCACATTCAAAATGATGTTTCTGATATATATATTGTATACATATATATTATCTCTGGGCCCTGTGATGGAAGTTCAGATTAGTTACATAAAACAAGAACCATATAGAAACCCCAGAGAAGCTTGAACCTTCTTCCAGAAACAGATGAAAGCAGATGCAGAAATCCACAACTCACCACTGAGCCAAGCTCCTGGAGTACAATTAAATGAGAGAGGAGTCATAATATGAACAACACAGGAGTCAAGACCATGACACGGAAACCCACAGAATCAGCTGACCTGAGCTAACAAGAGATCACTGACTCAGGTCTGACCAATGGGGAACCTGCATAAGAATGAACTAGACTCCCTTAATATAAGTGACAATGGTGTGACTGGGACAATATATGAGGCCACTGGCAGTGAGTCCAAGAACTAACTCTAATGCACAAGCTGACTTAGTGGAGCCCATTCTATATGGAGAGATACCTTGCTCAGCCTAGACACAGGGGCTTGGGGGGAGGGGGGGGTTGGAGAGGTGCCTTGGTCCTGCCTCAATGAGATGATAGAACAGACTTAGACTCCTTAGGGGAGGCCTTACCCTCTCTGTGGAGCAGATGGGAGGAAGGGAAGAGTGGAGGAGAGGGAGGAGAGGAAGGAAGGGAAACTGGGATTGGAATGTAAAAAAAAAATTAATTTTAAAAAAGTGTAAAAAAAAAACCATATTAGAGCCTAGCATAGGAAATCTATTCATGAATATCCTTCATTTTGTATCAACTCCTTTGTTTATTGGGTAAGGTATAACCACATTTGTTAAAGTTGACCAAATGGAAGGTAATATAATTTTTACAATTCATTGAACAACAATACAGATGATCAAAATGCACAACAGAGCAGTAAATTCTTTCTTATACTATTGTTCTAAGAGTGAGCAAGCACATGGACCCTGTGTCAGATGGATTTCTCACTGTTGGCATCAGTGGAAAGCTGCAAAATGCTGCTCACAGAGACGGCTCACTTCCACTTTGTATGCTGCAGCTTTCCCAATTGTCCCTAAGGGGCACTGTCTCTCCCTGTTGAATCACTCAAATGGAATCCTTGATTGCCACCACTCTTTCTTCCTCACTTCCTCACTTGTTCCAGCCATGGGTCTACTAGCAGTTCTCAAGATGCCCTTCAGTGCCTCGTCTTTATCTCCATGCTCGAGCTTCTTCTTTACCCCGCCCCCTTTCCCATTCGCCCAACCCACTCCACACGTCATTCATGGCCTTGCTTAGAAATCACTTCCTTTTGAAAATCTTCCATGACAAATGAGACAGGACCATGGGATTTTATTCTGTGTTTCCCAGCAATCACACCAATACTCTGGTTACGATGGGAGCATTTGTGAGTCCAGCCAAGTGGCAAATTCTGAGCATCAGAGCCTCTGTCTGAATGTTTTGAATTTAGTGACAGGTCAGTCCTGAGAATTGGCAGCCATTTAGAAGTGAAGATAGGGTAAAAACTACTAGGAGCTAACAAAGATGTTTTTGTTACTGTGGTTTGATAACAAAACTTAAAATCAAATACAATGATGTCTTCAGCATTTTCCCTGCCTTAGGATTTCTTTGTCTGTGTGAGATCTTTTGTACTTTCAAACTGAACTTTAAGATTTTTTTTTTCTAGGCCTGGTGGTGGTGGCACACCCCTTTAATATTACCCAGCACTTGGGAAGCAGAGGCAGGTGGGTCCCTGTTAGTTGGAGGCCAGCCAGGTCTGCCAAGCTAGTTCCAGAACAGATAGAGCTGTGACACAGGATTTTTTTTTTCCTGCTTCTGTGAATGGTGGCATTAAAATTTTGATGATAACTGCATTGCATCTATAGATTGATTTTGTTAAGAAACCCATTTTCACAACATGAAGTCTTCCAATTATTTAGCATGACACGTTTGTTTGTTGGTTTTAATCTTTTATTGTTCCTTCTTTTTTTCTTGAAGGTTTTAAAGTTTTCATTATAGAGGGTTTTTCTTTCCTTGGTTAGCCTTATTCCATGGTATGTTGTTGAGGAGAAAGGGATGACTAGTGTAAATGAGACTGGCTCACTGTTTTCTTCTTTTACATGTTTGCCATTAATATACATGTAGGCTACCAAGATTTGTATGTTGATTTTTAATTCTGTTACTTTGCTGAAAGTGACTCCAAGAGCTTTCTGGTGAAGCCTTTAGGGTCTCTTATGTATGTAAATAATATATTATGTTTGACTTCTCCCTTTTCTATTTATATGTTTTTATTGTTCCTTGGGTTGTATTGTCCTAGCTAAGACTTCTAGTATTGAATTGGTAAGAGTGGAGAAAGTGGAAATCCTTGTCTCATTCCTATGCTTAGTGCATTGACTTTGAGGTTTTCCCATTTGGTGTAGTGTTGACTGTAGGTTTGCCATGTACAGCCTTTATTATGTTGAAATATGTTTGTTCCATTCCCAGTTTTCTTCAGGATTTTATCATGAAGGGATGTAGCGCCCATGCTATAATCTGTCCCACTAATCGGGCAAAGGCCTAGAGATTTAAATAAGAGACAAGACAGCAGGTCATTCACAACAGGAATGCCGAATGCTGTTTATTGAGGGGAAGGAGTGGCCTTATATAGTGACTCACAGCACAATGGAAAACAATCCAGGGTCAAGAGTGCAAGTTCTCTGGCTAGTTTCTCCCCAGCAGATGTGTGTTAGCAAATCAGGAAGAGTATCAGTAACAACTCTGGGGCAAGATGTTCCAGCTGAAACTGCAGAATGTTCCAGAGATGGCTCAGGCTTGCTCAAGGCACCACGGGTGTTCATGCAGGGCCCTACAGTGTTTGATTTTGTCAGACCCTAGGGCTCCTAAAAGGGTTGTCCCCAAGCTGAGTTCTAAGTCCTCCTTCTAGGATCCCCTGCACATCCCCATCTCCTAAAGCCTACCTCATTCTCCCGTGTAGACAGAGTTTCTGTTCTTCCTGGTCCCATAGCTATTTAGCCTCAAATAAACACACTGCTTGTGTTAATTACAAACGGTTTGGCTGATGGCTCAGGCTTCTTTGGGCTAGCTCTCTCCTAATTAGTAACCAGTTTCTATTAAGCTAATTATTTCCACATGGTTTTATCTTACTGGACTATTTCACTCCCTCAACAGCTACATGGTGTCTCCCTTGCAGCCTCTTTCTCTCCTGAATTCTGCTCCTCTGATAGCCCCCCATACTTCCTGTTGGGCTACTGGCCAATCAGTGTTTTATTCATCAATCAATAAGAAAAACATATACCGAAGAGTGTCCCTCATCACTCCTGTGAACATGAACATGAACTTAGAATCCAAGTCTGGCTGAACACCTAACAACTCCCTATTTTCTTATAAAAGTGCCATCATATACCATCTAGTTGTCCTGGACCAGCTCTATATAAGGCTCATGTGTTTAAATTTGAGATGCCCAGAACACAGAAACAGTTCTGTTTTACTAGAATCAAGAGGAGGAGACAAGAGACTTTATCTGGGGATGCTGTTCTGAAACCTGTTTCTATAATGTGACTAAGATCCTCAAACACTGACCATCTGTGGTGGTTTGAAAGAAAATGGTCCCCAAAGATAGTGGCACTATTAAGAGATGTGGCCTCATTGGAGAAAGTGTGTTGGGAGTGGGGGGGCTTTGAGGCCTTTTTCTCAAGCTTCATTCAGTGAGACAGTCAGTTGACTTCCTGTAGCCTGCAAGATATAGCATGCTCAGCTCCAGCACAATATCTGCCTACACACTGCTCTGCTCCCCATCGTGATGATAATGGTCTGAAACTCCTGAAACTGTAAGCCAACCCCAATTAGATGTTTCTTTGTAGGTGTTGCCATAGTTATGGTGCCGCCTCAGAGCAATATTGAACCCTAACCATTGTTACGGCAGGTTATTCCCACCGGCTGCAGTGGGTCCGGCCGCCATGGTCCCGCAGCCACGTGTGCCCCAAATAACACTCAGAGACTCTGTATTTGATACAATCCTGTTGGCCAGTTACCATTATTGTTTATGGGCTAGCTCTGCCTTAATTATTAACCCATTTCTACTTATCTAAGTATTTCCACGTGGTCGTCTTATCAGGGAGCCGCGGCAGGCGTACTGCTTCTTCCCTGGGCTACATCTCGACTCCTACTACTTCCTCTCTCCTCCTCCTGGTCTCCTAGCCCCGCCTATCTTGTTTCCTATTGGCCACAGAGCTTTATTAACCAGTATGAGAAACATATATACAGAATAACATCTCCCATCAAACCATGACACCATCAATTTTACCTTTCCCTCACCTAGGATGATATAGGTGGAATTTTCTCATTTCTGGGGAGCTTTGGTCAGGGTTCTCTGGGAGAGCAGAACTCATTCAGATGGAATATCAAAGCAGTTTTAATTTGCCCTTCTCTGATAGCTCAGGCTATTGAAAACATTTTCAAGAATTTATTGGCCATTTTATTTAGTCTCTTGATGACTGTCTCTACAGCTCATTGAACCACTGAATTATTTGAATGTTTACTCTTTCAGGATTTTTTTTTACCTTGTCAAAACACTCTACCACCATTTCTCCCAGTTCTTACACTGCTCTGTCACTGCACTTAGCCTTGCGGGGGGGGGGGGGGGGGGGGTGTAGATGATGATATAGACTCCCTGTCCTCTTTATGGCTGAGCATTCAACATCACTTATTCTCAACTCCTTGACCATTGTGAGTTACTCTACATTTACTCCTACTCACTATAAAGAGCAGCTTCTCTGACCAAGGTAGATGATAGTACTAATTCATAGATACAAACACAAATATTTAGGTGGAAAATTAATGGGTATATCATGGCCATTTCTTAAAACAACACTGGCAGCTTCCCCCACCGGAGCCTATGACCACCATAGCCACATGGTTTTGATTGCCAAAACAAAGGGTTTTCAGCACTAAAGTGTGAAAAGGACCTTTTAGATGTAAAAAGTCAGAGGAAATCCAAGAGAGACATATTAAGGGTGTCCCGCATCCTTAAGACCACTTCTTCTGACCATGAGTTGTGCTCTCCAGTTGAATTTGAATAATTAGCATTCATGTCAATTATTAAAGTAAACTGAAAACCAATTTACATGTCATAATATGACCTTATTTGAAGAGACTGACAGAGCTTTGAAACTGGGTAATTTCTTTTCCAAACAAAGGTCTTGCTATCGTAGCCCAGGTGGACCTCAAACCTGTGATCCATAGCACGGCCTCCTTAGTGCTGGTGTTGAGGTTTGAATTTGATCTTGAAGAATGAAAAGTGCTTTAAAGAGGAAAATGGTCAAAGGTAGAGGAGTCTGGGACAGGAGTAAATGCAGTTGAGTCCTGAGCATTTGATTAAGAGGGGGAAAGACCCCGTTTGTAGTGTGGGGTGGTTACAGGGGCTCTGCTTTTCCATTGGCTTGCTCTTTCTGAACTTTTTTATTTTTTACCTTCCTGGCTCTTTCCTCACTTTAGTGCCATCAAGTGCTACCAGACATGGGTCAGACCTCCTCTTCTACACCCCCCCAGAATGAGGATCCTGATTCGACCTCCAGCCTTGGCTCAAATCTTCACAATTTCAAGATGGAAACCAAAATCCTGTCTCAGGAATTAACCACCTTGATTGGATCATACCTAGAGGACGGAAACCTTCAGGGAACAGTATCTGCAATCAGCAATGCTCTGACTGACATTGAGAAAGCCCCACTGAACATTGCAGTGATGGGGGAGATTGGGGCTGGAAAATCCAGTCTCATCAATGCTCTACGGGGAGTGGGGCCTGATGAAGAGGGTGCGGCTGCTTCCACTGGAGTGATATGTACAACCACTGAGAGAGCACCATACCCATACTCAAAACTCCCCAGTGTGACTCTATGGGACCTGCCTGGCATTGGGTCACCTGCCTTCCAACCACATGATTATCTGAAGAAAATCAAGTTTGAGGAGTATGACTTCTTCATTATTGTCTCTTCTGGACGCTTTAAACATAATGACGCAGAACTAGCCAAAGCTGTTGTGCAAGTGAATAGGAGTTTCTGTTTTGTTCGGACCCACATAGAACACGATCTAATGAGTCAAAAGGAGTGTAGTCCTCGGAGATTCAATAGAGAGAACATCTTAAAGCAGATTCGAAATACCATTTCAGGTGTGCTTAAGGAAGTTACACAGCAGGAGCCTCCAGTCTTCTTAGTCTCTAACTTTGATGTGTCTGACTTTGACTTCCCAAAGCTGGAGACCACCCTTCTGAGAGAGCTCCCAGAACACAAACGCCACATCTTCATGCTCACTTTGCCAAGTGTTACTCATTCCACCATAGACCACAAGAGGGATACCCTGAAACAGAAAGTCTGGAAGGAATCTGTAATGCCAAGAGCATGGGCTACCATACCATTTAGGGGTTTGACCAAAAATGATGTAGAGGAGTTGCAAAAGACTTTGAACCTCTACAGATCTTCCTTTGGCCTGGATGAGACATCCCTGGAAAACATCGCTGAGGATTTGTGCCTGCCACTGGAGGAACTCAAGGCGAACATTAAGTCTCCACATTTGTTTTCAGAAGAGCAGGGTAAATCCTTAACAGATAAACTATTAGAGTACATTTGCCACCCTTACTTTTCAAAGACTTTCCACTTGCAAAATTACTTCATTGACACTGTGGCAAACGATGTTAAAATTCTCCTTAGTAAAGAAGAGCTTTTTACACATAAGGTGAGTTCATTCAACTCTAGTGCCTCTCTTTATTGGGAGGAGTCAATGGGACAAAATAGTGTTCTCTACAGTTGTTCCAGAAAGAACCTTTCTATCCCATTTTGTTGAAATGTTCATGGTGACTCTGATGAATTTGGTCAGATCCATTTCCTGCAGCTGTTGAGATCTTACGGTCTTTCTGGTTAAGGCTGTTACATGATGCAATCTTCAGGTTGTCCATTACAAATTGGTTCATTACTGTGGTGTTTATTTGCTTTGTTTTTAAGATGTATTTCCATTAGATGGACACCTTCTTGTCAGTTTGCTTTTGTTTTTTATGCCTTGGGGACTCTAGGTGAAAAAGTCTGATTAAGTTTTTCATATACATTAAGTTTTTCCCTTTAGGAGCTTAAATTTTCCCATCTTATAGTAAGCTCTTTGGCCCATCTTGAGTTGTTTTTGTTTTGTTTTGTTTGTTTGTTGTTGTTTTTTAAATATGGCGAAAGATAAGGATCAAGTTTTAGTCTTGCCTGATGTACAGTTTGCCCAGTTCCCCTTGTCAAGTAATGTGCCCTTTGTACAATGTTAGTTTTTGGAAGCCTGGCTGAGATGCTGATTGACTGTAGGTGCACTCAGTTGCCTGAGCATGTATGGTGATATTTCTAGGTCCTCTCTTCTGGTAAATTGGTTGGTCTATGAGCCTGTTTTCATGCCACTGTCATACTATTTACTGTGGCTCTGTACTATGCCTTGAAATCAGGTATTGTGATTTTCTAGCTTGTTATTTTTAATCAGTATTGTTTGAGCTATTTGTAGTCTTTTGCATTTCCATGTGAATTTTATGATTCCACAGTCTACTTCTATTTTAAAAGACACTGGTGTTTAAATGGGATTGTATTGGGGGTCTGTAGATCACTATGTAAAGTATGGACACTTTGGTAACATTTCATGTTTATAAACTATAAACATGGGAATCTTAGCACCTTTTGTAGCCTTCTTTGAGATTTTTTTCATCAGTGTTTTGTGAGTATTGTTCAATGCTTTCCACTTCCTTGGTTAATTATTGAAATTTGATTGTTCCCTTCCTTTCCTTTCCCTTCCATTCCTTTCCCTTCCTTTCCTTTCCCTTCTTTCCTATCTTCCTTCATTCTCTCCTTGCCTTCCTATCTGTACGTGTATCTGTGTCTATTATAAATGGACTTTCAAGGTTTCTTTCAAAATTTCACATATCTGACTTTCTAAGGTAAATCTTATGCTTTCATTCTAATTACATTTATCATTATTCTTTTTATTATAGTTTAGATACACATACAACATGATGAGTTATATTATGGCATTTCCATACAAGTGAGCCATTATACATCTCATCCATTCTTATATATTCTTACTCATTCCTTTCCTTACTGCCTGCCACCATGCCCTTGTGCTGTCTGGACTTTGGAATTACAGTTGGAACAGAAGGTAAAAGCAGGCAGTCACGTGAAACTGGCTTCATGTTGCTCTGATATTCTGGTGGGTGGAGATTTTAATCACTTCCACTTTCATATCATATACACTTATATAACTTATGAGTCTATATAAAAATCTAAGTTCCATGAATAAGAAAATGTATTTGTCTTCCTGAGACTGGCATAACTAACTTAATATGATTATCTCCAGTTATATCCACTTTCCTACAAATGACATAATTTTTTTATGGCTAAAAACAAAGTCCATTACAGATGGATAGTAATGTGTCCAACCATCTGTTCACTCACCACCTCATGTCCATTCTCCCTTTATTTGAAAGAGAAACTAGAATGGCTGTGCTAAGAGACCAGAGGTCATGAGGCCTAAGAAGCAATGCTTGCAAGCATTCACAAGAGGCAGGGAACCTTTCCATGAGAGATGATATTTGCTGTTTTTGATATGCAAATCTGTGCCCTTAAGGTTTTTACAATGTGCAGGTATTAATTTTTAAAAAGAGCAAACTGAATTTAAAGATAATTTTAAATAAGAAATAAACCGGGGTAGGTAACTGCAAGGAATAAGTTGACCTTGAATTGGACAAAAGAAGAGGGAAGCCGTAGGAAAAGTAGAGCCTAAGTAAGAGAGCATTTGACATGCAAGCCAGAAATCTAGACAGCAGCCAGGAACAGAGAGAGAGGAAGTTGCTTCTGCCTATAAAGGGGAAGTCCTGTTTTACTGTAGTAACAAACTCCTAGCCCCTGCTTTGCTGTATCAATAATTACAAGGTCTTTCTTTTCTCCTTTATTCAGCATCTTCTACTGCAAACAGCTACATGTAAGCCTTCCAGACCCTCCCCTTCAACGGCCCAGCTTTGGGCGTCCAGCTTTGAAAATTTTTTTAAGGATTTCAAGAAGAAGAGCAAAATCCTCTCTGAGGAAACCATCACCTTGATTGAATCCCACCTGGAGAATAAGAACCTTCCGGGAGCAGTTTCTGTAATCAGGGGTGCTCTAAGAAACATCGACAGAGCCCCACTAAACATCGCGGTGACGGGAGAAACAGGGGCGGGAAAATCCAGCTTTATCAATGCCCTGAAGGGAGTGCAGAATGAAGAAGAAGGCGCAGCCCCCACTGGGGTGACAGAGACGACCATGAAGAGAACTCCATACACACACCCAACGCTTCCCACTGTCACAATATGGGACCTGCCTGGCATTGGGTCCACTTCCTTCCCACTTCAAAACTACCTAACAGAAATGAAGTTTGCCGAGTATGACTTTTTCATTATCATCTCGGCTACACGCTTCAAAGAAAATGACGCACATCTGGCCAAAGCCATCGCCAAGATGAATACAAAGTTCTATTTTGTCCGAACCAAGATAGATCATGACTTATATAATGAACAGAGGTGTAACTCTAAGACTTTCAATAGGGACAACGTCTTAAAGAAAATCCGAGATGACTGTTCAAAGCATCTCCAGGAGGTTCTTTCCAGTGAGCCTCCAGTCTTCTTGGTCTCTAACTTTGATGTGTCTGACTTTGACTTCCCACAGCTGGTGACCACCCTACTGAGTGAGCTCCCAGCCCACAAGCGCCACATCTTCATGATGTCCTTGCACAGTGTTACTGAGTCTGCCATTGACCAGAAGAGAGATTTCCTGAAACAAAAGATCTGGCTAGAAGCCTTGAAGGCTGGAGCATGGGCCACCATTCCACTTGGGGGCTTGATCAGAGATAAAATACAGAAGGTAGAGGAGACCTTGAATCTCTACAGGTCTTACTTTGGGCTGGGTGATGCCTCACTGGAAAATATTGCCAAGGAATTTAACATGTCTCTGAATGAAATCAAGGCACACCTTAAATCTTTCCATTTGCTCACAAGGGCCAAAGACATGTCCTTAGAAGAAAAACTACTGAAATATATGGAGTATATTTCCTCTGTTACTGGGGGTCCACTTGCCACAGGGCTTTATTTTAAGAAAACTTTCTATTTGGAAAGTCTCTTCATTGATACCGTGTCAAGTGATGCCAAGACTCTTCTCAATAAGGAGGAGTTTTTATCTAAGAAAATAGGGTCATGCATGTCTGATGCCCCAGAATACTGGGAAGCTGTGAAGGAGCCATGAGGCACGTACCTTCCAGCTGGCTTTGGACACTAATTTATGACCCACTTTGAAGGAGCAAACATTTTCTCGGAAAGACCAGAGGATTCACCATCCCTTTCCTCTTTCAGGGACAGAATATCACTGTGGCAAGTGGAAAGAAGAGTCATCAACAGTGTAAAAAAACACATGTGAAAGCTGTCTCCCATTAAAATGTCATGTATGAGAACACATTCTTGTATACATATGACTTACAATATCTTTGCCAAATTAAACTTAGATATTTTTTTTTGTCTCACAGAGATTCCCCAGACATTGCTATACTCTTCTAAGATGAAGAAGATAGTTTCCTGCCTTGATGAATTTCTTTTGGGGTTTGTAAAGTACAGGGGCCTGGTTCCCAGCACACATCTCCACATAAGGTAGTATCTTTGTGACTATCATCTATGCTCCCTCCAGGATGGACATAAGAGCCACATGGTAGAAGGGATTGTGACCATTGTCCATGCTCCCTCCAGGAAGAGCTGGACAACCATGGATGGGTGAACATGTCTGCAGGTCCTCTCAGTTCTTGAAAACTAGGGCATTTTATTCCATATCCTTCATCAGTCAACCCAAATGAGTTCAGAATTCAGGTTTTAGGCAACACAAACACTAATTAAATTGTCTTTTCTTGTGGTAAGGCACTAGCTTACTGCTTTCCTCTCCAAGGGAGTATTTGTCTGCTTGAGAGGGGTCAGCATGTAGAGTTGTTGACAGTTTGTCTGCAGCATCCTATAGGAACTCTTTTGGTGTCTCTTAGGTGTCATCCTAGGGGTCACTTTTGGACAGCTAACATTGTTAAAATTCCAGTATTGCTTTCTATTTTTATAGCTGCCCTTGTAGAAGGTACGTAAAGAGTCATGCATGAAACTCCATGTGCAGAAATCAAGCATCCACATTTCAGCTCTGCATTGGGGTTCTTCAGAGAAAAGGAAGCAAAATGTAGTATTCATATCTTCTTATTCCTACTCCTGTATCTATATAGTATTTGTATTTGTTCTTTTTATTTCACATTGTCCTAAACGCCTGACAGAAATGACTTAAAAGAAGAAAGGGTTCGTCTGGCTCACAGTTTCAGAGAATTGCACTTTTTCATAATGAAAGGGGCATGGTGAGAGAAATAACTCAGTATAAGAGAAAGCTGTGAGCATGGTGGCAGAATAAGCTAAGTGACAACAAAGGGCAGGAGTAACAAAGTATGGCTCTCGTGACCAACTTCCATCAACTAGGCCCTACCTTCTAAAGGTTCAACAACATTCAAAAATATTAATGCCATTCTGGGGAACAGGTGCTTAACACAAAAGCCTGTGGCCTGCAAATCACAGCACTGTCATATCCATAACCTATCATGTCTCTCTCCTCAACTTCCTCTCCTCCTTTCTCTTCCCCCTTTCCTCTTCCTCTTCCTTTTCTTCCCTCCTCTCCCTCTTTTTTCTCCTCTTCCTCTTTCCCACTTCTCTCCCTGTCTCTGTCTCGTATTGGCTTACTCCGCTGTGAGACCTGGCAAGCACAGTATCTACAGGGCAGCCTTGTGGCCCAGAAATCTTTGAAGAGTCATATTATTGCTTCTGTCCAAACAACAATGATTCTTTCCTCTCCTTCCCCGGGGTTTTAGTTTTGCTTTGTTTTGTTTTTATTTATCTCTGAGATCTTCAATTGGTTATACAGTCATTTACAGCAGAAGAGGTCATCTGAAGTATTCAAAGGTTCCTGCTTTAAAATTTAACATCTAAAAATTATTTTCACAATAGCATCTACGCTGGTGCTTGATAATTACTTGGGCACTGCCTTAGTCAGGGTTTCTATTGCTGTGAAGAGACAGCATGACCACAGCAACTCTTATAAAGAAAAACATTTAATTGGGGCTGGTTTATAGTTCAGAGGTTTAGTCCATTATCATCATGGCCGGTGGCATGCTGGCAGACATGGTGCTGGAGAAGGAACTGAGAGTTCTGTGTCTTGTTCTGCAGGCTGCAAGAAGGAGTCTGTGTCCTACACTGGGTATAATTTGAGAATAGGAGACCTCAAAGCCCACTCCCCACAGTGACACACTTTCTCCAATAAGGCCACACCTCCTAATGGTACAACTTCCTATGGGGGCCATTTTCTTTCAAACCACCACAGGTACCATCACACTGACAAGATGCTATGTAAAGTTAATTTCCTCAAGCCCCATAATTATTCTAACTCACTTTATACCAGAATGTGTGTGTGTGTGTGTGTGTGTGTGTGGTACAATTGTACTTATTTGTGAGATACAGAGTGACAACTTGACTCAAATAAACAATACATAATTATCAAATCTTGAGAGATGGCTCAGCAGTTAAGAGCACTGGCACTGCTCTTCCAGATGACCTGGATTCAATTCCCAGCATCCACGTCACATCTCGTAACTGTCTCTAACTCCAACTCTAGAGGATCCTCACACAGACTCGTATGCAGGCAAAACACCAATGCACATCTAATAAAAATAAATCATTTTTTTTTTAATCTGGGGAGTCAATAGATGCTGACCAACTGAGGGTATGTTTACCATTTTAATGTCATTGCCCCATCTCTAGGGAATCTCTGTTCTGCTTATCCATAAAGAGCATAATAGGTTATTTTAAACAAGAACCTCTGTGCTGTGCTGAGCACCCCAGAACCAGCTCCTTACATTTAACCCTTGTAGTACCTATTATACAAACTCTCTCTGTTCCTCTATTTACCTTTGCAGCTTCTAGGAACTGCCATTCTACCCTCAGATCAACCATTAGAGTGTCCCACTGCAAGTGAATAGTATTAATAAGTTATTTCTTCTCATTCTGACTTACTATCCTTTTTGAGCACAAACTGAGCAGCCTGCTCCTGATGGCCATTTACCTGCCTCTGTGTCACGTAGAACACCCAGGGCCCCATCTCAGTGGCCGTTAATCTATTTCTGGTGTTTCAGCACTAGCAGTCACTGTATGTAGCAGGGGAAGCTGTCAGCGGAGAAGTCTGTCTCTGAGGAAATGAGGCTCTCTGTCCTGTATGTGGGAAATGTCTCAGTACATTGCAAGTCTGTGTGCGATGATTTATATCAATTTTCAACTTGATAGAAGCTACAGTCACCTTGGGGACAAATCTCTTAAGGGATTATCTTGTCTAAGTTAATCAAGATGGGAAGACCATCCCTAGGGTGGCAGCACCAGCTGCTAGGTGAGAGCCCTGCACTGCATACAATGGAGGAAGCCAGATGAGCGCCAGCATTCACCTCTCTCTGCTCCTGACTGCAGATGCCATGGGTTCAGTTGTCTTCCCCATCACAATGAACTGTAGCCTTGAACTGTGACCCAAAAATAAACTCCTTCTCTCTTAATCTGTTTTTGACAGGGCATTTTATCATAGCAACAAGAAAAATAGCTAATACAAGTAACTGCCCAGACAGACAGTAGTGGTGCACACATTTAATCCCAGCACTCAGAAGGCAGAAGCAGGCAGATCTCTGTGAGTTTGAGGCCAGCCTGATCTACAGAACAAGTTCCAGGATATTCAGGGCTATTATACAGAGAAACCCTGTCTTAGGGTTCCTTTAGGGTTTCTTTTGCTGTGGAGAGACACCATGACCCCACTCTTACAAAAAAAAAAAAAAAACATTTAATTGGGGTGACTCACACTTCAGAGTTTCAGTCCTTTGTCATTGTGGCAGAGAACATGATGGCATGCAAGCAGACATAGTGCTAGAGGAGCAGCACTACATCTTTTGAGAGTCCTACATCTTTCAGGCAACATGAAGTGGTCTCAGTATCACACTGAGGGAAGCTTGAACAAAAGAGACCTCAAAGCCTGCCCCGACAGTGACACACTTCCTCTAATAAAGCTGTACCCACTCCAGTAAAGCTGCACACCTCCTAACACTCCCTATGAGCTCATGGAGGCCAATTACCATCAAACTACACATTCCACTCCCTGGCCCCCATAAGCTTATAACCATATCATAATGCAAAATGCAGTTAGTCCAACTTCAAAAGTCCCCATAGTGTTTCACAGTCTCAATAATGTTTAAAAGTCCAAAATTCAGCCAGGAGATGGTGGTGTATTCCTTTAATCCTAGCCCTTGGGAGTCAGAGGCAGGCAGATCTCTGTGAGTTGGAAACCAGAATGAGTTCCAGGACAGGCTCCAAAACAACACAAAGAAACCTTATCTCGAAAAAAACTAATTAATTGATTAAAATGAAAGCCCAATGTTCAAAGTCTCTTCTGAGATTTATGCAATCTCTTAACTGTAATCATCTATAAAAATAAGATATCAGATCACATGCTTCCAACATATAATGGCACAGGCTATACATTACCATTCTAAAACATAGAGAAGGGAACATAATAAGGAAATACTACACCATAGTAGGACTAAAAACCACCTGAGCAAACTCCAAACTCTGCATCTCCATGTCTGGTGTCAAATGCTCTTCAGGTCTCCAACTCCATTCAGCTTTGTTGTCTGCAACACACTTTTTTCTCTTAGGCTGTCCACTCCATTAGCAGCTCTCCTCAGCAGGTATCCCACAGCTCTGGCATCTCTAACATCTTGGCAATCCAGCTTCAACTTCACAGCTTCATACAACGGCCTCTCTAGGCCTTCATTCAGAGACACCTCTGACACATGACTGGCCTCAACAGCTTTCTTTAGACATGGGAGGCAAATTCAATAACCCTTTACTTCTGTCCTTAACTCTAAAGAAGTCCTACATTGCAGGCAACAGGAAATGGTCTGAAAGTCACATGGAGGGAAGCTTGAGCATACGATACCTCAAAGCCCACCCCCACAGTGACACACTTCCTTCAACAAGGCTATACCTACTCCAACAAAGTCACACCTTCTAGTAGCGCCACTCCCTATGAATTTATGAGGGCCAATTACTTCAAACTACCACAAATCCTGTCTCAAAAAAAATTTTAAAAACACAAAAAACAAAACAAGTAACTGCCCATTGATTATCAACAATGACTTTCTACCAGTTCAACTTGTAGTATATTACAAACTTCCAGTCTATACTATATGAGGTAGTGATGTGTGATATGTGTGTGACATGTGCCTACAGTCTCTTGGAACATCAAAATGCTGTACTAAATGATAAATGCTTAAAACCATACAAGGAAACCACTGGTTGAACACATGAGGAAAAACGCAATAGGAAGACAGTCTTTGTGAACTTCCCAGAACCAGATAACAGAGAGACACCTGAATTGTATGGACAAAGAGGCTATATGTGCTTTCACCTGTATGTCTACAGGGAATGAATGATTGGACAGAACAATCTTACTGTCAAAGCAGGATATCACAAGCTCCAGTGCTGTGTATCTCACATAGCAGGGAGCTGTGCCAAGGTCTGTCTGCATATTCAACCTCATCCTAAGCAACAAGCAATCACTGATCCTTTTTTTTTTTCCTATCAGTCCAACAATATACAGAAAACAAGCATGCAGAAAGCCATGGGAATTCTGAAGTCAGACATATCGTCTGAAAATGGGCATGGGATGTATGTATCAATGCATAGAGATTTTGGAGCTTGATAGACTATGCCCTGGAGTACACTGACTCCCACTTCATTGAGTTATAGAATCTGTGAGAGGGAAAATCCATTTCCTTAAGGGCATGACTCCTGGTAGGAAAAGAAAGTGGCCCCACCATCATGGGTATATGGTATGGGCCACACAAACTAGGCTCTGGATTACAATTTTTTAAAAAAGGGCATGAGGCTGGAGGGAAATACAGGAAGTAGGAGTGGGCTTAGGAGTGAGGGAAAGAGTGGAGGTGAATAAGGTCAAAATGCATTGTATGCATTATGAAATACTTAAAGAATTTATGAAAGTATATCTTCTAAGAAGCTATGGAAGCAGAGTAAAGGGGGAAAACAGAATTGCTTTGTTTTAAGAGGGACAGATGAACATGTTTGTGGCCCATTAGTCCTCTCTTCCTGACTGGAGCTGGTTCTCTGGCCCCACCTCCTTGTAAAGAGGGAACTTATCTTCATGGAGATTTCCTCCAAGAAGCTCAGGCCCAAGCTTCTCTTCCCTGAGCTTGGGGTGCGGCTTTGAATGCTATGAAAGGAAGCACTTTGGTTTCAGAAATGACTTATTACAGAAACCGTCATCCTGGTCTGGCCAGGTATGTGACATAGCTAATTAAAACTGACAGGAGGGGCTGGAACCAGATCCAATTCCCAGCACCCATCTGGTGGTCTGGCCTGGTCGTCTGTGTTTTCCGGTCATTCTATTCTTGTTCGTGCTGGGGAATGAACGATGCAATCCCCTAGATGACTTTCAGTATGCATAGAGTTCCAGGTCAGCAGGGACATGCAGTGAGATTTTCGCTCAAAAAATCCAAGACAGACAGACAGAAACACAGAAACACAGACAGATAGATGAAAGGGAGAGAAAAGGGCAGGCTGAGCTACTACTTGGTACTAATGTTACTCACAGTGACAACTCTTTGATACTGGCTTGTAGGTGCTTGCACCTGCCCTCAGCTCCTTCCTGCTTGAGAGGGAGGGAGTCAGGCACACAGAAACAGGGGTGACATTTCAGCGCAAGAGAGAGGAAATTGGGCTGAATTTCTGAATTTCTCCAGAGCAAAACTCTGACCAATGCAGGGTTTCATGAGAACCTTGCTCCTATCCTGTCCAACCAGCCTTCTTCATGAGTACCAAACATGCTCAGCTCCGCCCTCCACTCATGCTCCTCGTTATTCAAATTTGCAGGGAGAACCTCCAGTGATAACAGAATAGCAGAGGGGATGACAGAGCTTCCCTGACTTTCTAGAAGAAACATGGCTCCTGTGCCCAGCACCGCTTTTCCTAGAAGTCACCCCCCATCCCCACCCCCACTCCCCACCCCGCTGCCGCCACCCACCCATTTCCATCTTGGGAAAATTACTAGTGATGGTGCTACTATGGCACGAACATACCCAGTCCCTGGCTACACCCAGAAGTCAGCCATTAACCAAACCATTTTAAGCTCTTAGGAAACGGAGTTCCCTCTCCTACCCCAGCTCAGCACTCTTCCCACTGAGACACCTGTGCACTAACAGGAGACTGACCCACTCTCTTGATGAAATCAGCTCTCCTATGAAGTGGGAGGAGCAGGTGAGAAAGGAAGCAGTGTCAGAAAGCAGCCTGGGTGTGTGTAACCATCAGAGGGGCCAGGGTGGCTCAGGGAGTTATGGAGCTTCATGTTCCCGGTGAAATAAAAGCACCTGGGAAGATGGAGTCCAGGTGGGCATTCTACACAGTCAGACCCGGGAAGGATTGACCCTGTGGCTCAACTGCACAATATGCAAAGCCTGCAGTTAGGATCCGCCCCTCTGAGAAGGATGAGGAACTGGCTGAGTATGCAAATAATGTCCAAAACAGGAACCAAACCAGCCTTCATTGTAGTCCCCACCCGGTAGGGCCAGAGCGTGAAGAACTGAGGGGTGGAAATTGCAAAACAAGGAATAGGATCTTTCCGTGGACTGGATCTGGAGGGAAATCCAGAAAGATTGGATTTCGGCTCCTCCTTGGTCTCGGGCTCCCGATGTCCTAAGAGGACCTCAGAACTTCACACCTCACCCCTTCCTTTGCTGAGCATCCTCGCTCTGGATAAGAATCATTTTAGGGTCTTTCTGTCCGGCCCTGCCTGAGCTCAAGCTATTTCCTTAGGAAGAGAGGGGGACACTTCAGGAGGAATCACAGTCACTTCCATGGCAGGTAAGTGCAAGGCTTCCGTTAGTTTTCTTATCCGTTTCTCTGACAAAGACAATTTTAAAAACGGGTTTAATTTTTGTTTGCGATTTATAAAAAGCTACAGTATGTCATAGTTATTTCCTAATGCTCTGATAAAATACCACGACCAGGGCAACTTGAAAAAGAAAGCATTTCACTGGGGGCTTATATCCACAAGCAGCAGAGAGAGAGAGCTGACTGCCCTCAGTGACACGCCTCTCCGACAAGACCTAGGCTTTCCCAGACATCCCACCAACTGGGGAACAAGTATTCAACCTATGAGCCTATGGGAGCCATTCTCATTCAAATCACCGCACAGCCCATGGTGGCACCCAGGTCTGAAAGCAGGAACATCGCATCTGCCCTCAGGAAACAGAGAGTCCCTGCCCCTCAGCCCAGGAAACCCACATTCAGGGTGGGTCTTCCTACCGCCACTAAACCTCCCTAGATACAACCAGACTCTATGTAATTTTAAAGCCAGTAAAATAACAGTGAAGATTAACCATTACAGCCCTGTTCATGAGGCAACATGAAATTCAACCCCTGACACCAGGACAGCAGTGTCGGGGGTCTGGATTATTCCACTCAGGGAGTTCACAACAGAGCCCCTCTCTAATGTTCCTCTTTGTAAAGATTAATTTCGTTATTTTTGTATATACTAGTGTTTTGCCTCGTATATGTGCACCATATACATGCCTTGAACCCACAGAGGGCTTCAGATCCTCTGGGATGGGAAGTAATGAAGGTTGTGAGGCACCATGTGGGTGCTGGGAATTGAACTTGGGTCCTCTGCAAGAGCAACAAGTGCTCTTAACCTCTGTGACAGCTCTCCACCCTTCTGGCCCTCTTCTGTACCAACTAGCATACATTATTTTTTGTTTAAACGTATGCAACACAGCAGTGAGGAGGAGGTAAACATCCCTCTTATCTGCCTACTCGTGCCTCCTGGATCTTCTGATGGGGCCCAAGTTTGGGGGGAAGGGAGTAGAATGTGCTACACAGATCTAAGGGACTCTTCTGTAAACTCCTCATTTTCCTTAGAGGATTAAACCCCCACTGTCAGAACCACCTGCAGACAATACCTAGGTTACCCTGAACAGATGAGAACTCAGGAGCCCCTCACCCACAGGAGCCCCTCACCTGCCCCACCCATGGAACTGCAATCTCAAGATAGGATTGTGAAGCCGGGCCTGGTGGTGCACACTTTTAATCCCAGCACTCAGGAGGCGGAGGCAAGTGGATCTATGTGAGTTTGATGCCAGCCTGGTCTACAGAGTGAATGCCAGTACAACTAGGGCTGTTACACAGAGAAACCCGGGGGGGGGGGTAAGGGGGCGGGCGGTTAGGATTGTAAGATGGCACAATCTGTTTGACTCAGCTCAAGTATTTTATCTGCATTGAGAAATCAGCTCCACAGTCAGGCACAGACTCATTCCTTTGAAGATTACATTAATGCAGTGGGAGATTTTCCAATTCCCTTTTTTCCAATTTCCCACTGCATGCCCGGTGTGCCAATGACATTGTCGATCATGAGGAAGCATATTGTCTTTCTGGAATAAATCAACACACTTGTTTTAGCTCACTCTTTACTCCTGCTGGACAAACAGGGACTAAAACCAAGAATTTGATGTGGTGATGGCGCACACCTGTAATCCCAGCACTCGGGATCTCTGTGAGTTCCACATCAGCCTGGTCTACAGAGTAAGTTCCAGGGCCACCAGAGCCACACAGAGAAACCAAAGGAAATTAGATTCTCAAGAAGCTCAAAGGGTCAAGTCCCTCCCCCAAGGTTACTTGCTAGGGAAGAGCAAACTCTACAGTAGAGCTGCCTGCCTGCAGCCTGCACACAAGCCTCCAAGAATGCAGTGTTTATATGTCATCACCCCTAGTGGGTAGGCCTCTCAGTGAGGCCACCGCCCTCAGTCACCCAAGCTTCTGCAAATCACCCCAGAATGTTTGCTTGTTGACTAAGTCAGGCATGGAGGAGACTTCTTTGCTGTATCTGGAAGGGAGGGCAGGGGTAACTGTTCACAACTCTCCAGAAAAGTCACATGACTGAGCCTGTGGGCTCCCGCCCATCATCACCCCTTACCACTGCCTGGCCCACAGTTCTCATGTGGATAGTTGCTGTGCAGGTAGTGCTAGAGGGGATGAAAAATGGGACCATAGTGACACCTACGGGCTACTTCGGGAAATAATTTTATTATGTCTTTTTCTTTAAACTTTTTTAATTTAACATTTTAACTTTCATACCTGAATACTCTATTTACATCATTTCATACCTCCATTTCCCCCTTGGACTTCTCCCACATTCCTCCACTTCCTCTAAGGTTCATGACCCCTTTTTCTTTAATCATTGTTGCACACAAACATACATAGCACACACACATAAATGCCTAATCCATTAAATGTGCTTGTCCATGTAAGTGTTCAGGGCTGATCACTTAGGACTAGATAACCCATCAGGAGACTTAGAGAAAACTGGTTATCTCTAAGAGAGTAATTTTTTACGTAAAGTATGTGAGCCAGGACAAAATGCGTTCATTATTAGAAAACCAAAATATTACATAAGAAAATAATCCCACTCTCTATCCCTTCAGAAAATAGAAAGGCAATTACTTTGCAACTGCAAAATGATCTGTGAAAGTAAGACTGCGAGACGTGAATGATAAAAGCTGAGATAGCAGACAAATAAGTGAGATTTTGAAAAGAAGACAAAGAGAGAAAAAGCTCGGTCTCTCCGAGAGACCACCTCCTCCAAAGGAGGTCAGATTCTGTGGCACGTGCTTCCTGAATCCACTGAGTCCAGCATCCAGTCTGAGGTCACAGCCAGGAGGGGGCAGCAGCCAAAGAGGTAAACTCCTTTCTGATCCCCAACCGTAAGCACCATGCTTTCCTCTCTGGTTCCGTACACTGAAGGATTGAGGTGCCTTCATGATAACTGGAGCGCTAAGCGTGACAGAGTGTGGTTGATTACCTCTGCCAGTGCTTTGTGGGAGGAGGAATAGCTTGTGTCCCTAACTCCTGTGACAGCAGGAGACCAGGAAAGCCCTGTCAGAGCCTCCTTCGGTGAGTGAGTTGGAGTCACACATAAGAACAAGGTCCACCAGATGGTGGTGGCACACACCTGTAATCCAAGCACTCCGCCGGGCAGTGGCAGGTAGATATCTGAGTTGGAGCCAGCCTGACCTACAGAGATCCAGGACAGCCAAGGCTACACAGAGAAGTCCTATCTCCAAAAACCAAAATAATAACAACAACAACAACAATAATAATACCAATGAGAAACTAAATTTGCTGAACTTAGAGCTAAGATGCCTACCCTGACAGAAATACTAGGGCCCTTTCTTTAGTCACAAAGCAAATTGGAGGATGATTTCATTAACCTGTCACAATAGTGGGTACAAGGTTCTGTGGCTGTAAGGTGTGTTTGTGTGTGTGTGTGTGTGTGTGTGTGTGTGTGTGTGTGTGTGTGTGTCTGTATGCATGTGCATATGGGTTTGTGCATATGTCTGTACATGGGCATACTTCCATGTGTGATAGGTGTGATATTGTGATTGACAGGTCACCCCGCTATGTACAAGGCACTCCCTAACCAGCCAGAGTGAATCAGCATGAATCTCTCTGAAGTGTAACCTGGTGATGAACAGTATTACTGTTCAACAGAAGAGAGGAAGGGCAACAGAGAGGCAATCCCCACTCTCCCTCCAGCATCAGAGAAAGTGATCAGAGAAACACCTGTACTGTATATTTTATAGTCATTGACCTTCCCTTTCATTGAACTATTGATTAATCAGAATAAAAGCCTATTGAGGCAAGATTTTGAATAACTCAGGTGTTAAGGATTTGTTTTGGTCATGGTAGCTCATGCCTTTCGTTCTAGCACTCAGGAGGCAGATGTGGGTCAAGTTCTGTGAGTTCAAGGCCAGCCTAGTCTACACTTGAGAGTTACAGGCCAAGGGGGCCCACAGTGAGATTCTATCTCAAAAACATTTTTTCAAAAAGAACACATTTTATTCTTGCAAAAGACCCCAGGCTCAGTTTCCAGCACCATATGGTAGTTTACAACTGTCCTTAACTCCAGTCCCAGGGGATCTGGCCCCCTCTTCTGGCCTCTGAGGGCACGAGGCACACACACAGAAAAACATTCATATACATAAAATATATTAACCTTTTTTTAAAAATCTTGCTGGGGAGGGTGGTGGTGCATGTCTTTAATCCCACTTTGGATTAAAGAGACAGAGACAGATGGATCTCTGTGGGTTCAAGGCCAGCCTGGTTTACAGAGCTCCAAAGCTAGAGAAACCCTGTCTTGAAAAAAAAAAAAAGACACTACAAAGCCAAAGCTGGCCTGGAACTTGCTATTATAATAGTCTGCAACTCAAGCTGTCCTTACCTCCATTTCTCAACTGATTAGATTATGCATGTGTCCCCATGGCCCAGTTTACCCACTAAGCTTCTAAACAGGCAACCACTTGAAGTTAACCCTCAGCCTAGCCTCTTCAGGGAGGTCTAACTCCAGACTATGTCACCAAAATACAAATGGCACTTTCAAGGACAGGCTGACAGTGTTCTGATTATCTGCTGTGCTCACACTCTGCATCCAGCCATTATACCACCCTGCCTTAAGAAATCTTTACCTGATGCCCAATCATACAAGACCTGCTGTGCCAACCTTGGTTTCTCCCCAGGCACAAGAGCACTAGAGGATTGACTCTGAGGTCCAGGGAGACGCTACGTAGGTTGGAATTCTGGCTCGTAGAAAGGTCCCCGAAACTCTCTTTCTGATCTTCTTGTACTGCTCTGAGACCTGTTCCTATTTGTTCTTAATGGAATGCACATAAAGCAAGCAGGACAGATAGACAAGCCCCACCAGTCTCCAAAGACGAGATGGAAATCAGCCTTGGTTTCTGCCCAGGCCAAGGGCTTAGAGGGAAGCAAACAGGAGGGACAGCGTCTGGCTGTTGCTCAAAACCTCCAGTTCATTAAACAAGAACAGGAATTAAAAAAAAAAAAAGCTCACACTAACTCCCCTTCTCAGCAGCTAGGTCTTTTCCAGGAAGGAGAAAGCGAAAGCTACCATAACGAGTAGAGGATCACATTATTGGTCACCCGGAGGGGTGGCAGAGGGCTTCCTGTGACCAGAGAGTCACATTTCACAAACCTCTGGCAACACTGAGCCTAGCGTAGGCAGAAGTTGTATTCAGGGCACTGGAAAGCCTCGTCCTCTCTCCCTGCCCAGCCTGTCTCCCTGCCCAGGCTCGGCTTTGCTGCATATAATACACACCCTGCTCCTATTGACTCTGCTGTGCAGTGAGAACCTGTGTCAGTAGGTGCAGAAAAGCCACAAAGGAAATGACAGAACTGTCCTGACTCTGAAAGCAACGTGGCTCCTCTTGCCTGTCCCCTTTGTACTGTGCCAGTTGCTAGAAAGCACTTCTGCTTTTCTTCATGAAAGCATCACATGGGGGTCATTGCTTCAACGCCAGGGTCAACAGCTCCAGCTTTTGCTTCTGGCCAGGTGTGCGACTCTAATAAACTAACTCCTGGATCTTAGGAAAATGAAGTATGCCCCCCTCAGTTCAGACCCACCTCCCACTCACACACCTGATGCAAAGACGGGGGCCTGATCCCCCACTCCCTGATGCTCTGGCTATCTCCTTTATGACAGTGAGGCCAGGATAACACAGTGAGCCGGCAACCAGGAAAAACAACCCCAGAGAACAAGGTTGCAGCCAGTGTCTCCAAGCATCTGAGGGGCCTGTGTCTTCGGGTCTGAAGGTAAAGAAGGAGGAGGTGCAGGCACGGGATGCTCTGACCCTGGGCTGGCTGTTAAAGTCCCTAAGCAGACATGATAAACATCTAACTCAAGTCCCCATCCCCCACACCCCTCCCCAACCCCCACTTATATTGAACTCAGATGAGCCCAACAGTTCTCTGTCCACTCTCTGAAGAAAACTATGTAGTCTTCATAGCCTAATCCTTCAAACCAGCTGTTTCTAGGAATTGAAACTGAAACCGACTTTCATTGGAGTCCCCACCCCGTCCCAGCCTTGGCAAGCAGGACTCAGATATATCGACTGCTCTGCAAAAAAACAAGGTCTGCACAGAGACCAGAGACAGAAAGGCAATACACTCAGTCAGCTAGCTCCTGCTCCTTCCTGATGACATCTCAGAAGGACTCCAGACCTCTGCATCTCATCTCTGGACACCCTGGGTCTGCATTCCAGTTCTAAATCATCCCATTAGAAATTCTGCTGGGGGACAGCAACATCTTTCTGGAAGGCAGCTTACATCCGGACCCCACATAATCCCTCCTCTGGAGCTGGTAAGTAAAGGCCTCTTTAATGCAGCTTGTTCACCACCCATCTCCCACAACTTCAGTCCTCATGCTATGACAAGTAGAACTGTGACACCAGGTCCTGGAACCTTGGGAACTGGCCTATTTTGCTTAGGCAGGGCCTCTCTCTGTCTTCAGTATCACTTAACTCTGTACTATCTTTGCTATTCAAACCCATTCAAGCCACCAGCATGAAAGCAAATGTCTAGCTCACCTTCATAGTCCTAGCCTATGGGTCTTCTAATAGTGGCTAAATTTGAAGAAAGAGGGCAGAGTGTGCCAACCCATAGTCTCTTAGGATCTAAGATAACACCTCTTCATCTCTCCACAAGAATAAATTCCCAAGATCAGAATGGACCACAGGCAATATCTAAGATAGATGAAAATATGGGGGTGGGGGTTGTTTCTTGTCTAGACCTCAGATATCTTAGTGACCTTCTTGTGTGACTCCACATAAATGTTTTTATTTCCATTGGAGTGGCTCTGTTTAAGGTACCAACTCATTAACTAATCTATAAATTAACTAACTTCTCAAACACCATCTTCATCGAGCAGCTGGGCTCAATATTGTCCCTTTTCACCTTGAGGAAGTCTATCACACTTTCCAGAGATAAATAAATATCTTGAGTTTTCCCTCAGTCTTTTCTAATGGTGCTCAAATAAAGAACAAGGAATAAATGCAGGTTTTAGCACACACAAGGCTATTACTTCACAAAAATCCTTGATTTTAGGTTCATTGCTAGTCTAGTCTGGTTTCCACATTCCTGTGAGTCTTTCTGATAGAGATTCAATTGTGTGATATATGAACTACAAAGAATCCTACATGAAAAAAAAAAATCCTCTTTGTAAATGTGCTTCATTTGCCTCAGGTAAGCCATGAAATTTATTTAGTCAGTTATAATAAGCATGTTTTCAATTTAATTAATTAATTGGAGTAGAAATTAATAAAACTCAGTACAAGGAACTAAATAGAGTAAAGTAGTAGTGCCAGAGTGAATTGTGTGATACCTACCACCTTTCATGAAGCTATGAACAAGTGTGTGCAAGCATGCTCTCAGTTCTGTGTGTCTGTTGTGAGACTCCAAAGACACTGCTCACAGGGTCTGATTCTTCTTTCCAGGCCCAGCTCCCTTCTCTAGATGCATCTACTTGTTAAGCTCCCTCCAGAAGCCATAAGGATCTACACTCTTCCATGGTCATCTTCAACCTTGTACAGAGTGGTTGAAATAGGGGTACAATGGGGGAAGGAGCCTCAAAAAAAAAGGAAGTGGTGGGGGGGCATATAAATCCAAAAAAGAATTCTATGGGTTCTTTGCAAATACTGAGTTCTGAACTACTGTACTCCGAGGCTATCCATGACAACATTCTCCTGAGTGGCTACTGGAGGAACTTGCAGCTTTACAGTTACCCATGGCCTTGCCCAGTCTACTTATCCATGAACTGTGTCGGGATACAACCCTCTTGAGAGTTCCTGGGTCCTGTGTGCAGCCCTGACCTGCACCATCTCCCAGACAGGGTATGCAGATGTGGGAAGTTCCCATCTCCAGTCACAGTGACATAAATGGTTGTGAGAAAAGCATAGTTTGTACTCATCTTCTACCCTGGTGAGTAAAACTCATGGCAAAGTAAAGCAGACACAGACTGAGACCTTGGCCAATGACAGGCAAGGGAAGAGAGTTACCTTGAGAACAAGACACTAATAAATGTCGCACAGCTTTTTTCTGTACCCCATCTCCATACATCATTGCAGAATGTTCTCTCCTCCTAGACTTTGTCTGGCTTCATTCCCCTAGCTTCCAGCCTACTTTGCCTCAGACTATAGCAGCCCACCATGGTGCCTATATACCCAGCTCAGGACACCTTGACACTCTGAGGTAGGAAGTACCACCCAGGCCGAGCCTTATCATCTCAGGTCTGACACAGGAACTACTGGAGAAAGACTGAATTGTCTCTGTAGTTGCTGGCTTGAAGGACTGGCAGCCTCTCTGCAGGTGTGATATGTGACAGCAACCTTTCCCATATTCTCCCTCCTACTGAACTCTGGACATCTTTGTGATCATTTGATGACACTCTAGGTCTCGACCCCAAAACAAGTTCCAAGTAGTTGAAGACACTAGGGGAATTTCCTTTACTGTTGCGATTCAGTTGTAGGGTGCACATAAAAGAAAATAGAACACACTGGTTGCAAAAGTATAAAATGTGTGTCCATATAAGGTATACTGGTAGCAGTGAGTAGATCAGAATTCCCAAGGGAAGCCCCTCGCATGCATCAGATCCTCTATAAAGTAGGATTAGCTTCACTATACAGACAAAAACATGGAGTCCCATTGCAGGGATCAACCTTTGGATTTGGATTCCTTACACTCTGTGTGTAGTTCAAGACTGGTTCTTAGACATGGTAGTATACCCCTGTACTCCCAGCACTAGAGAGACTGAGACAGGAGGATCATAAATTTGAGGACAGCCTGAGCTGCAAAGCAAGACCCCATCTCAAGGGGAAAAATATTGCTGTTTATTCATAATTCTTTGTTTCTTCACCCACAATCAACAATAATGAATACCGCTTATCTAATAGGGTTTGAGGACTATTAAGTGAGATAAGGCATTCAAAGGACCCAGCACAGACTCACCGACACGGGACCTTCTTGCCGTGTGGTTAAAGTGAAGGAGTGAAGGAAGAACCCGAGGAACGACCTCCTCGGAGACCCCAATAGAACCAGAAAGCTTCACCGAGAGAGCTGAGAGGTGTGCAGAGAGCATCACACAGATCTTGTCATGAAACCGTCACACAAGTCCTGGGAGGTGGGTAGCATGACTTTTTGGTGCTTGAGGCAGACACCTGGAGTTCCAGGAATGTATCCATGTTACAAAGAGCTGAGGGCTTCAAACACAGAATGATCTTTAGCCCCATTTCCTTCTGTAGAGGATGAGTCCAAATTCCAAGACTAGACAGCAAGGCTATGGCAAGCAGAACTGGGTTTACCCAGGTGCTATCCCAGGAGAGGCATATGTAAAGGGGGTGCCCAAGCCCAAGGATATTATGGAAGATGGGAAGATGCATCTTGGGTTGCATCATGGTCATGAACGTGTCCTACAGATAAATAATGTGATCTTCTAGGGAAACTTCCCCCCTCAACGTAAGGACAAGACAAGTCTCTAAATGTTTCATTGGATGCTCCTAATGTGACAGAAAGGCTCTATTAAAAAAGAAAGAAAAAAAGGTTTTGGATTTTAGAATTGTTTTAACTTAATACATTTACTATGTAATTCTGTGTGTGTGTGTGTGTGTGTGTGTGTGTGTATGTGTATGTGTGTGTGTATGTGTGTGTATGTGTGTATGTGTGTGTATGTGTGTGTATGCGTGTGTATATGTGTGTATGTGTGTATGTGTGTATGTATGTGTGTGTATGTGTGTATGTGAGTGTGTATGTGTATGTGTGTATGTGAATGTGTGTGTGTATATGTGTGTGTATGTGTGTGTGTGTATGTGTGTATGTGAGTGTGTATGTGTGTGTATGTGTGTGTATGTGTGTGTATGTGTGTGTATGCGTGTGTATATGTGTGTATGTGTGTATGTATGTGTGTGTATGTGTGTATGTGAGTGTGTATGTGTATGTGTGTATGTGAGTGTGTGTGTGTATGTGTGTGTATGTGAGTGTGTGTGTGTGTATGTGAGTGTGTGTGTGTGTGTGTGTTATGTGTGTGTGTGTGTGTGTGTGTGTGTCTATGCTCAAGCACGCATATGGGGGTGATTGGAGGACAACTTTTGGAGTCAGTTCTCTCTCCACATGGGTTCTTTGAATTGATCATCCAATTCAGCGGCAAGTGCCCTTAGCTACTTAACCGTGGGTGGTAGGACATTTTTATTTAAATCATGCACAAGAAGAAAGTTGAATTTTCAGAGAGGATAGCATAGTCCATTCATAAGGAGCAGCTTGTATGTTGTAACCTTGTGTAGAATTCACTTGGTGATCCCATCCAGTTCTTTTCTCGGTCCTGGACCAGCCCAATCAATGCTTTAATCTCATTGCAAAGCAACCAGCCAGCAAGGAAAATCCACTTTCACACATCAGCTTGAGTTCCTCTAATAATAATATTATCAACAGTCATGCACAGAAATGTACAAACATAAGTACTGACCAAGACATCAGTGCAGGCTATTTAGAAATTGTTTTGTCTGTTGAAGTTGATGGGATATGAACATTTACTAGAAAAAAAAATGTGATCCCAATAAAAAATGTCATTTGAAAAAAGGAAAAGGCAGAGTGTGCTTTTTAGAAAGAACTAATTAAATTATACAGAGGGCTTGCAGGTCCTTGCCAGCACATGGCTTAGTGAGGCGATCTGGTCTTCGTATTTTCAGTTGTCCATCTTTCCTACTCACTTAGACTGGCCTGTGTTCCCATTGGGTGATCTGACTAACATAATGTAATCATGCTTCAGGATTATAGCCCTTCACACAACGGCTGCACAATCCTCCTGAGCACCGTCTTCCCCTCTGTGAATGTGCAGTTGTCTCCTGAACTGTCCTGTTTGTAAATGAAACAGCTTTGTTACTCCCTTGGTTGTGGATCTGGAACCCTGAGACTGTGATATGAAGTCTGTTCATTCTGATACACCCCCACGTCTAACTTCACAACACTTTTACAATTCTACAGGTCGAGCCACTACTCCCCAACATGGCAGAGACCCCTTATGCTCCATTGAATTCATCCTTCGCCTTTACCACATCATATCAAACAGGGGGCAGCATTTTACCTGAAGTCAGCAGGACTGTTGAAAGGGCCTTGAGAGAAGGGAAAATGCTGGATGTGGTGTATGGGGTCAAGGAGACTGTGGCAGCATTGTCCCAAACTCCAGTGAACATCACTGTGACTGGGGACTCAGGCAATGGCATGTCATCTTTCATCAATGCACTCCGAATCATTGGCCATGAGGAAGATGGTTCAGCTCCCACTGGGGTGGTGAGGACCACCCAGACACGGGAAAAGTACTTTTCATCCCAGTTTCCCAGTGTGGTACTGTGGGACCTGCCTGGCTTGGGAGCCACAGCCCAAACCATAGATAACTATGGGGAAGAGATGAAATTCAACATGTATGATCTGTTCATCATCATCGCCTCTGAGCAGTTCAGCTCGAATCATGTAAATCTTGCCAAAGTCATCCAGAGGATGGGGAAGAGGTTCTATATTGTCTGGACCAAGCTGGACAGGGACCTCAGTACATGTGTCCTTTCAGAGGTCCGGCTCCTACAGAGTATAAGGGAGAATATAGAGGAGAATCTCCAGAAGGAGAAGGTGAACATACCCCCCATATTCTTGGTATCCAATTTAGACCCTTTACTACATGACTTTCCAAAGCTTAGGGACACGCTGCATAAAGACCTCACCAGCATCAGATGCTGTGTGCCCTTAAACACTCTTTCTGGCACCTGTGAGAAGATCATTGATGAAAAAATGGCCTTCTTGAAGGAGAGAATAGGCAACAGATGTTCGGAGAATTCTGTTTGCATCAGGGATGATGATGACCTGGAGGAGTGCATGAAAGTGTACCGACTAAAATTTGGTATAGATGATCAATCACTTCAGCAGACAGCCCAGAGCATGGGGACAGTAGTACAAGAGTACAAGGCCGATATGAAGTCCCAAAACATGCACACTCTCTGCAGAGGGGACTGGAAACTGAGACTGATGACTTGCTTATTAGTGAGGGCATTCTTCAGCTTTTTAAAATATTTCTCATGCCTAAGTTGCTGTGTCCTCTGGTTCAGATGTGTAAAATGCAGACGTGTGCTACAATTAGTTGCCCAGGACACCAAGATCATCCTGAAGAAAATCCTGAAAGTCTCCATAGGTCCCCCTCAAATCTAGTGTAGGGAGGGAGGGGGTGGCTTCTCACATGGAAGCCAGACTGCCTTGGGTCTCTCCTGAGTCCCTATTTATCCTCTAGAAATCAAGAGATAAAACAACACTCTCCATAAGGGTTTTAGATGCTTTGAGAGGAGTTTAAAATCACTCATTTCCCTTGCCTCAAATCTAATGCGTTGTTCCACTGAGGGACAAGAAAAAAAAATTGTTAAAAATCATTGACCATGATTCTTAGATTTGGAATATAGAAATTTTGTTTTCAGTTGTTAAGTGTGATGTGTGTCGAAATCAATTTTCCTCTAAAATAGTCAAGGCAGTTCCCCTTCATTAGTTCCTTTTTATTCTCGTTCTCCTTGCTTTACCTAGATACCCCTGTTTAAGGACTCAGATGGTACAAATGAACACTAAGTTCAAGTTTGGAAGCAGTTTTTTCCTGGATTCTGTTTAGTGCTGGAGACAGGACTCCAGACAGCGTTTTGTAACACGAAAAATAAAAACCCAGAGACAGATACTAGAGTTCAAGCTTCAAGCTGAAGATGAAAACAAAGCAGCCAAGCTAGTAGGTAGCTCTTACCTCTACCCAGGCTGAAGCAATACTGCCCTCAATGTGGCTGGATTCCTGCTCCTATCTTATATTCCTCTGTAGAGTTGGGATTAAAGGCATGGGATCCCAAGTGCTGAGATCTCCTTTCTGTGAGCTGTTTCTCTTTTACACTGATTCAATCTTGTGTAGCCCTGGGTGGCCTTGGAGTCACAGAAATCCATCTGCCTCTGTCTACTGAGTCCTGGGATTAAAGGTGTATGCCACCACCACCCAGCTTCTACAGCTAGCTAATATGGCTGGCTTTGCATTTTGATCCTTCAGGCAATCTTCATTAAATCATAAATAATAGTATAACAGTTCCTAAAGGAACGCTTTCACACATTCTCTGCCAAATACCTACAAATAATATCTTAAGAGGGAACTTGGGGGCCTGGGGAGGAGGTAGCACATGCCTTTAATCCCAGCAGTTGAGGGTGGGTCTCTGTAAGTTCGAGGCCAGCCTGATCTACAAAGTGAGTTCCAGGACAGGCTCCAAAATTACAGAGAAACCCTGTCTCTGTTGCGGGGGGATTGTGGGGGCAGTGAGCTCGGGTTTACATGAGTCAGTGTCATGGCAAGAGAGTAATGGCATTAATGGACTTCACACTGAACACATTTGAGAAGAATTTGCTGAAGATGTCTCTTTCAAATGTGTAATGAGGGCTCAAGGAGATTGCCAGGAGATGGTTTGGCCCTTGAGCCGACATAGTGAAGACTGACATCCTCGAGGCCTCAAAGGGCAGTCGTTTAGTCCCTTTTCTGGTGTTAGAACAAAATACCTGAGGGTGATACAAAAGGAAATGGGCTTTATAACTCATTACTTCTGGAGCTAGATAGATGGATCCATGGGTTGGACACTTGCTGCTTCTCCAGGTGGACCTGAGATCTGTTCCCAGCAGCCCCAGCAGGTGGTTCACAACTACATGTAATTCCGGGGAGTTCGGTGCTACCTTCTGTGGGCATGCACACGCAGGTGGTGTACACTCACATAGACACACACACAGATAAAAATAAATCTGGAAGCCAGGGATGGAGGCACATAACTTTAATCTCAACACTCAGGAGGCAGAGACGGGAGGATCTCTGTGAGTTCCAGGCCAGCCTGGTCTACAAAGCCAGTTCTAGGACAGCCAGGGTTGTCACACAAAGAAACCCTGTCTTCAAAAGTAAGTAAATAAAACCTTGAAATGTTCCCAAAGTTTCAGAGGTGAGAAGCCAGTCAGACTGGCTTCTATGAGGGCCTCCTTCTGAATAGGGCAAGTGCAGGGTCACATGCAAAAAGACTCGTGTAGGAAACAGGAAGCTAGGCAGCTTTAAAGACAGCCTCTCCTTTGTTTTATAACAACTAATTCTCATGAAGGAAATAATTCAATCTGAGAGAACACCATTAGTCTTTTCCAAGGACAATGACCCTAGGGCATAATTACTGTCCACCAGGCACCCCTATTACAGAGTCCACCATTTCCATACAACCACAGTGGGGACCAACCTTCAGTACATGAAGCATCAAGACATGTAAAACATGCCCAGCCCATAGCAGGCCAACAGAGCAGACTATTGGCAATTATGAAAGCTGTGGCTTAGGAAGAGGGAAGTCACGTGGTCCCAAGTGCCTGGGGGGAAGAGTGGAAAGAATCCAAGGTCTGTCCTCACTATCCTTACTTCCTGTCTGTGTTGCCCTCTGGCCAAATCCCAACAGCCTCTGGGGCTTGGGGGCTGGGTGATGTTGGACATTGTAACTTGACATTGTGATCTTCAAATGAGTTAGGCTGCTTTCTGGAATACAGGGAGCCTAGGGACTGCTGCATGGACCTGCCTGTGAGGGTGAGAAGCCTTATCGATTCCTGCAGCCATTCCTACAGTTCACTCTCCAAACACCCAGACAGATTTGATTGTTGTGTGTACACACACACACACACACACACACACACACACACACACACACACTCAAGTGAGACTAGAGATGTCTCAGTAGGCCTGAAGCATTCCCTGTTTTCATTCAACTCTTTGTTTGGGTAATAGTTCCAAGTTCATCTTTCAAGCTTCATTTTCGTGCTATCATTCCTGATATGGCAACATCCCTTCACCCCCCCCCCTAGTTTCTCAAGACAGGGTTTGTTGTGTACCAGTCCTGGCTGTCCTAGAACTCTCTTTGTAACCAGGCTGGTCTTGAATTCACAGAGATCCGACTGCTTCTGTCTCCCATCCCCCAGGCAAAGCTCAATGGAACATGGCTCTCTCAGTTCTCAGCGCATCTGAGCTGGTTCTTCTGCTCCCAGCAACAGGTTCGTTTGCATCTCTCCGGGGGCAGAGACACCTCTTCCTTTTGTGTCATTGTTCCGTTTATCTCAAAGACTCTTCCCTTCACCCAGCAGATGCAGATGCATCATTCCCTCGGCAAAGGTCTTTTGAGTTAACCCAGATGGAATGAGCTATGAACTTGGAAAAGGAAGAGAGAGCCAAAAGCAGGCACAGGTGGGAGGGGCCAGAAATAAAGTTGGCTGTAATTTTAATACATGGCTTCTCTGATGCCAAATTCAGGCAAACGTGCAATGAGCAGAGGAAGGACCTTGAGTACAGAAAGGAAGTGCTTCTGGGAACAAATAGCAGTAAACACACAGGCCTGCAGGAAGAAAAAAACTTTGTCTTCTATTAGAGGCCAAGACCGACCACAGGCCCTGAGGAAGCCCACAGCCTTGTTTCCTTAGCCAGATTTGGTTCTGATTAAAAACCAGGGAAACACCAGATTCTGTCTGCTGTAGGAACACGGTCCTCTTGATCTAGTCCAGGACTTTAAAACAAAATTGTCCCACAAAGACCCAGTCTGTAAAAATCTAGACTTTAGGAAGCATAATGGGACAATTAGGTTTGTACTTAACTTTCAAGAAAGAAAAAAATTAAGCTGTTAGTTACTTTCCTTTTTCTTTGCTTGTTTCAGTTTTTTTGAGATAGAGGCTCACCAGGTAGACTTGTCTGTCCTGGAACCTGACATGTAAACCAGATTGGTCTCAGACTCACAGAGATCTGCCACTTCTGCCTCCCTGGTACTGAGATGAAAGATGTGTGCCACTATGCCTGGTCCTGTAGTTACTTTACTATTGCTGTGACACAACACAGTGACCCAAGCACCTTAGAGAAGAAAGCATTTACTTGGGCATATGGTTTCAGAGGTTTGCAATCCATAATGGCAGAGCAAAGGCATAATGAGACAGACAGCAGCAGACTGTTACATCTTAGACCTCAAGCATGAAGCAGAGAGCTAACTGAGAAGGTCTAGGTTTTTGAAACTTCAGTTTGTCCCCAGTGACACAACTCCAACAAGGCCACACCTCCTAATCCTTCCCAACTGTATGCGCCTACCCCTACCAGCAAGGAAGACGTGACTCTGGTAAGATCTTCTTCATGAAGTTTTAATCAGGATCCTTGAAACATGTTCTTCTGACCCTCGGGAGCCCGGGGGACCCCTGCACAGGCTTAAATACCCTTACGCTAACCAACCCCTACGTGGACCCTGCAGATAGGCTACTCTAACGCGGAAGCAGACAGGCTGAACAGACTTAACCAAATAAGGGCTTGTTTACACCAGAGAGCGCTCACCCTCAGGGAGGTGGAAGGCGGAAGCCAGTGCCATCTTTAAGGCGCAGCACTTCACAGCTCTCTACACCCAACAGTTCCAACCGTGTATTCAAACATATGAAAATGCGAGGGCCACTCTAGTCAGGACCCATAAAAATGTTTCTGCTTCATCTTGACTTAAGGTCAGGGAGTTCAAACCTTTCATTGCTCTTCCAAGGTGAAACAACAAGGATGTCTGGCCTAACATGTGAATGTAACAGGATTCTTGGCCAAAGGTGTGATCGCTGCATGTCCTGCCTAAACAACAGAATACTTAACTCAGGATATACCTAGTTGATGTTTTGGGAATCGAAGAGATAATTACTCACTCGGCTTGTTCCTTGTATCATTGGAAGGGAAGCCTCTTGCCTTCTCCCCCTCTTTTGATGGGGGTATAAAATATCTTTGAATGAGCAATAAACGTGGCGCTGATTCTTGTATTCACCAGGTGCCCCCTGATTTTACCTCCTGTCTCTTGCCTATTCCTTTCCTCAATCCACACTCTTCATCTCAGGTCTGCTGGACCTGACAGATGCCCCTGCGAAGTGGGTTGCTACATAGTCTCATTTATCATCACTGCTGTGCACAAAGAGATATAAGATACAAATGGACTATGCTGTGTAAGACTCTTTTCATTCCTGATCTGTACAGATAAGTTAAAAAAAAATTTACACGGAGCCTGGTGGCCCACACCTTTAATCCTGACACACAGGAGGCAGAGGCAGGAAGATCTCTGTGTGTCTGAGGCCAGCCTGGTCTACATAGTGAGTTCCAGGACAGCCAGGGCTATGTAGACAGACCTTGTCTCCAGAAAAAAAGTAAATAAATAAGTATATAAATAAATAAATAAACAAATAAATAAAATAGCCAGGCAGTGGTGGTGCATGCCTTTGATCCCAGCACTTGGGAAACAGAGGCAGGCGGATCTCTGTGAGTTTGAGGCCAGCCTAGTCTACAAGAGCTAGTTCCAGGATAGCTTCCAAAGTCTCAGAGAAACCCTGTCTGGAAAAACCAAAAAGTAAAAAAATAAAATTACAAGCCTAGTGGTAGTGGTGCATGCCTTTAATCCCAGCACTTGGGAGACAGAGGCAGGTGGAGCTATGAGGTCAAGACTAGCCCTGGCTACAGAGCTACAGTTCCAGGACAGCCTCCTAGGGCTACACAAACAAAAACAAAACAAGAGAATGTGCTCCAACTGTGGGTGAGGATGTTGCAATCACCAACTATTGACAGTAGATGGCGCCAACAGCCTAAACCTAAAAACTGATATTTCTGGCCATTTGAACTCAAATACCTTTGAAGACATTGATTTATATGTTTTGTTTTGTTTTGTTTTGTTTCGTTTTTGTTTTAAAAGACCTTGTCTTGCTATTTAGCTAACGCTGATCTCAAACTCCTAGGCTCAGACAATCTTCCTGCCTCTACCTCTTGAGTAATTTGGACTACCGTGAATACCACAGTGCCTGTTGCAAACTAGAATGTTGCAGAACTGGCAGAAATTGGTAAAGGCTACAAGCAGGAACCAAATCTGCTAATATGATTGAAGAGCTTTAGAGTTTCAGCACGACTGTTACATGAAGAATGCGTTCGTGTGAACTGTGATTGCGTTTTATGAAAAGGCATCATTTAGCTAAGAGGTTATCCACAAGCAATCT